>CM035841.1:99657167-100857167 GCA_020510985.1 Pholidichthys leucotaenia | reverse complement strand
ATATATTCTAACTACTCCATATTCCAGGTGAGAAGAGCAGTGACCCTCTTTCCCCAGATTACATACCATCACTCTTCACCTCCACGTCTACTCCAACGAAAGACAGAAACAACGCCAGCCTCCATCGGTACATTAAAACACAAGCAAGGAAAAAAAGACAGAGAGAGAACTTTGATCGCTCACTTGCTGCCAGTGTACTCTTAGAACTGTCTTCTGGAGGTACTGTGTGTGAAAAGGAAGAGACAATGGAGGTGAAAGAGGAGCAGCCTGGTATGTGTGTCAAGGTGGATATTGCATCAGAGCCAGCCAAGGTCACTGAGAGTTTGGTATCATCTGCAGGGACTTCTTGTTCATGTAAAGCTGAGTGTGATGCATTAAAGAAGCAGTGCCAATCACTACAAGAAGAAGTTTATGCTTTACGTGCCCAGGTCAAGTCGCAGTCTGACACTGAAGAATCACTGACTGGAAATGATGAAAAAGTGAAATTTTATACAGGACTGCAGTCTTTTCAACTGCTGCAAGAACTATTTTTCCATATTGAAAGACATATATGTGATGTGAAAGGAGTATCAAAATTTCAGCAGTTTCTGTTGACCTTGATGAGGCTGCGCTTGAACCTGACTTTCCAAGACCTCGCCTACAGATTTGGAATTCATGCGTCAACTGCTTCCAGGACTATCTTGCAGGGCACTTTACCTATCACAATGCTGGAACTTGATAAAACCACTAACTTAACTTGACTTGTCTCGACAAAGTAGTAAGAGTTTGTTGTGCATTGATAAATGTAAATGATTCTGTTGTGCCTTTCAATTAAACTGATTTGGCGTTTAATTTTTGGTCAAAACAGAAAGTGTGAAGAGAATATGACACCATCTTGCTTCATGATCACCCAGGGTTTCAGTGGGGGGTCCGACAGCTTCTGGGAGTGATGTACCTGTAGTGGATAAATATTCTTAAAATTAATATGTGGGTTTGATGACTTTTTATCTGGATATAATTCTTTCTTGTATAGACTGGACAATAAAATTTGTAATATATCTAATAGTGTTGGGAGTTGTTTATCCAGTATTCTTGTTTCCACAAAATTTTTTATTGAACCTTTTTTAAAAACACAACACAAACAATCAAACACTTTGCAATTTACAAGGTCCACAAACATCATTCACCTTCTTCTTCAAAAGTTATGTTTAAATTCTTTACACAATCAATGAAAGGTCTCCATATATTCTCAAACACAATTTCCTTTGATTTCAGTATGCATGTTATTCTTTCTAGTGGAAGGTTTAACATCTGTCTTAACCACTGAGTCACATCTGGTCTATGAGTCTTTGTGTTTATCCAGTATTCTATTGATACGACAAATATTTATAAATCCTTTTACAGAATATATATAGATCTATAAAAATATTTAATTAGTTTTTAATTAATTTAATTGAGATATATGCTGCTAATAATAACAATTGAATATTTTATTAAATTTTAATACTTTATCACTTAATACATTCTATACAACATGACAAATCTATACAGTAGGGCCTTCACGACATAGTGGACCATTGAAGTGATGACTGGGGATATCAGCACATAACTGATATCACACAAAGTTTTGTAGGCGTTCAGAGACTCTCCAGTGTACCTAGACGGTGTGTTGACTAGGTAGTTGTTGATGTCCATATAGCGTACGTCAGGTTTGGGGCAAAAATCAATGAAACTGGTGAATTTTTAAAGCGACAAGTTGTAAGGGTCCACGCCGATAAAACGGATCTTTTCCGTGTACCGGTCATGATGTTTTTTATCTAGTAGTTGCGCTATATCGGACAAAGCCGTCACATCTGACAGCGGACGCCATGTTGAAACGCACACGTACAGCGCCCGACTTGCCGTCCGATATGGGGGAATCCACAAAAATCACGTGACGCGGGACGTCACTGGCACATGGTCAATACTCCAGCCAAGACGTCTAAACGGAGACGCCACACCGAGACGCTGTCCCAGTGAGTTTTTGCTTAATTGGACGATTGTTCTTCCCTGTCTGGGTAACTGCATGCTGGGAGAATGCCCTCGCAGAGGGGCCACACTCGGAGTCGGGACTACGAGCTGGCGGAGGCTTTGGACTATGTGGACGAAACGCTCATCACTGCCTCCCTCCTCGACTACCACAGCGACGGATGCTGGTACCTGGACTGCGCTGAGGATGTCCTAAATCATCTCCTCAGCTACGCCGACCACCCTGAAGTTGACGCGAGGAGGGATGACATTGCCGCACAACGTGAGATACTCCATATGGTGGAGGAGGACTACGGCCGGAAGCAGAGGAGGAGGCATCCTCGCTCCCCGCTTTGGGATCCCGTTCCTGTCTTCGATCCAGTCCAGGAGTTCACGCCATCTGGGGGCCGTCGAAGACGTCGGCGCCACAGCCAAGGTGAACCTCAGCAGAATCCCCAGCTGGACCCGCTGCCGGCGAAGCCCATCAGCAGACCTCCGAGATCGGCTCCTCCTCGTCCTTCCAGGGGGCCCTCTGACGCCATCCAGTGGGGAGAGGGAGGAACTATGTCCCCTATAGCAGGCACCATCCTCCATCCGGGAAAAAGGCAAGTGCAAGTTTGTTCTTTACACCATAATTGTAACCTGCCTTGTCTGACTCCTGGGGTCGGAGTTCGGAGTTCGCAGCCCCCCGAGCTCCCACCACCTGCTGTAGTTATAATAACCTGCTGCCTCTGTGTGTCCCTCTGCTGAGTGGTCCGTGACACCAGGTCTATGTCGCAGGGTGAAGAGGGGGCCTGCGGTGCTGGAAAGCCTGGATCCGGCCCTGCAGCCACGTTGTGGACAGAGGAGAAGAGCTGACTGCGGCCTGAAACCTGTGCCGACGATGAAGCGTCCCCGGGTCTCCTCGCCGGAGCGGTCCGAGCCAGTGGGTCGAGGGTCCTCTGCCTCCACACAATATGGGTCATCGGCATGGACATCAGTGCGAGAGGAACCTCGGGCTGCGGAAACCATCTCGCCAGCTGCGGAGCCCGACGCAGCTGAGTTGGAGCCTGCGCACGGACTTCTTCGCCCTGAGCCTGGATCGATGGAGTCCTGGACGGCAACAGAACCCGAGTTCATGCAAGTGCTCCCTCTTGTGTCTCTGTCCCCTGTTTTGGAGCAGTTTTGCCTGCCTCTCGGGGATGCGAGTGAGGGGCAGCCGCCTGCTGCGCCCAAGCTCGTCTCGCTGGGTTCTGTTGCTGCCGGTGATACTGATCCCGGTTCGTCTTTGTGTTCTGAACTTCCTTGCAGTGTCACCGGTGCGGAGCCAGTCGGGGTCGCTGACTTGGAGGTTCCAGGTTCGGGGGTGGAGGTCTTCAGCGGAACTGCACCGACCCAGTCGGGGTCCTTTGTGGAGGCTGCTGTGGCCCATTCGGGGTCCAACGTGGGTGCGCCCGAAACCCAATCGGGGTCCATCGCGGGAGCTGCTTTGGCCCAATTGGGGTCCGACATGGTGTGCTCCTGAGGCCCAATCGGAGTCCACCGCAGGTGCTGTTCTGGCCCAATCAGGGTCCGATGTGGGTGCAGCCGGGACCCAATCGGGGTCCAGCGGAGGTGGAGTGCCGGTGTGGTCCGAGGACGGTGGAAGAGCGGCAGTCCTTTCGCCACCTGGCTTGGTATGGGCTGATTTTGGTCTTCTGTCCTCTCTACAGAGTCATCGCCCCTGCACATTTTCGTCGGGGGCCATGCATGGGGGTCCTGCTATGCTCGCCCCGGCTCTCCCAAGTTTTGTCCTCACCAGGGAAGCCTCCGCGGTTTGTTTTCCCCCGGTACTGGTGTCTGAGGGACGCGGGTCGGCCGCCTGAAGAACTATTTCTCCAGTTTGGCGCCTCGGGTCAGCCACCCGACATGCCGCGTGTATTGCTGGGCGACCTGGTTCGGCCACCTGAGGAACTGTTTCGCCGGTTCGGGGCCTCAGGTCGGCCACCCGACATGTTGTGTGTTTTTCTGGGCGACCTGGTTCAGCCACCAGAGGAGTGGACTTTCCGGGCCTGGGACAATGATAAGCCGCCCGGTCATGTTCCGCCTCCCATGACCACCCGCCGGCTGTTGGATGCGGGGAGATCACCTGAACTGTTCCTGTGGCGCTTGGTCTCCACCGCTCGGCATGAACTGTCGGGGGGGGGGGGGGGTAAAGGTCATTCTTGGTGGTAATCTAGCTCAGTAATTGTTCTGTTTTTTTGCTATCCTGTGTTTTGTTTTTTGTAATTGTTATTTATGTATTTTGGGGAATTTGTGATTTACGTTCTGCAGTTGTCTCATGTGTCCTGTGTGTATTTGATTTGGGTATATGGTATTTTTTTTATCATCGTGCTTTGTATAGTTGTTTTTTTTTCTTGTTTTTTTTTGCCCAAGTAAGTGTTGTATCTTCTGTTGTCCTGTCTGTGCTACGGTTTCATGTGTTTTTTTGAGTGAGTTTTTTTTTCTCTCTCTTTGATGGTCTGTGCTGATTCTCGGCTTTTGTCTCTCTCCCGCCGGGCCTGCCCCCATCCGCCCACCCTGGAGGGGGTGGGGGGGGGTGACATGGATGACTATGGGTGTTCTGGAGCCCGCCCTCAGAGGGAGGGTACTGTTACGACCCGAGCGTTGATCTTGTCCGCGCTCGGGTCATGTATCATCTCTGCCAGCCTTGACAGCTGTGGATTACATTCTGGCTCCACCGGGCTCTTATTGTGACAGCGCTCGGTGGGGTTTCCGGCTGTCAAGGTCGATCAGCTGTTTGGCATCACTGCTCGTTAGCGACCGGCTTTATTAGCGGGCGCTGGC
The DNA here is from genome assembly GCA_020510985.1 of Pholidichthys leucotaenia. Lineage (NCBI taxonomy): Eukaryota > Metazoa > Chordata > Actinopteri > Cichliformes > Pholidichthyidae > Pholidichthys > Pholidichthys leucotaenia. The sequence goes on along the minus strand of CM035841.1, from coordinate 100,852,376 downwards.
AGCAGTTGATTGCTGGAGTATCGTCAAACATTCCTGGTCGTCGTTCGTGTCAGGTTCGTGTTTATATTCTTGTTCATGTTCATGTTCATGGTTTAGGTCATAGTGGCTGGGGTTAGCACGACGATCCCTTGTATTCTGTAGTGTTTGTTTTTGCCCACAGCCGCTCACAGCTTTGTGTTCTCATTTTGTCTCGTAAATAAAACACCTTTGCAAAACTCACTGGAGGCTTTTGGCGTCTTATGGTGGCCCGCGAGGGTCACTGCATGACATGATCAGTGCAATGTGTGGTGACTCCCAGTGTTTGAAGTGGCTCTTATCTTCATCTGATAACCTCACAGATGCTCCTGCATAACCCTTTGGTGACCAGTACAAATTTGCAATGACTATCCTGGAGGATGAGTTTGCAAAAAATGTTTTCTCAAATTTGTCATCTGGGCCACTCAGATATCTGTCATACATGTTGCAATGATATTGATTTGTGACCTGCACAGTTGAAGGTACCTATGTATTGAAATGTTGCATTATTTTTCACTTCATACGTCACTTTTGGTAATGTATTGTCACTTCCTGTATTGCTGTCTGTCTGTGTGGTTTGCTCTCCTCACTCTCCTGAGGATTTTGCTTTTAATTGTATTTTAACCACTTTTTTTCCATTTACCGTTAGTTCTCATTTCCGTTTATCAAGTCTCTTGCACCTGTGTGTGCATTTAGTGTCACCTAATCACCCTCTTCAGCCTTCTGTTTACCTTTCATCGTTGTTTTTGTCAGCTTCGGGTTAGCCACTAGCTATGGCTACTAGCTCTCCTTCCTCTCCTCCTCTGGTGTGCTCTCTCTGTCAGATGATTAGCTACACCTCTGCCTCTTTTAGTGATAACGGTAAATGTAATAAATGTTGTCTTTTTGAGGTGCTCGAGGCAAGGTTGTCTGATTTGGAATCCTGGCTCCACTGCATTGAAACACCATCTGCACCAGTTAATCTTGACGGACATCCTTTAGCTGCAGCGGAGCTCCCTAGCATAGGGCGACCCGTTAGAGGTCCTCTGGTCCTCCTCAGCAGCGAGGAGACTGGGTGGGTGATGGTGAGAAGGAAGCCTAGCTGCAAAGCCAAGGTTAACCACCAACCTGTTCACGTTTCTAATCGTTTTTCCCCGCTCAGCGACATACCTGCTGAGGAAAAAACTCTGATCATTGGCGACTCTGTAGTCAGAAACGTGAACCTAGAGACTCCAGCGGCCATAGTCAAATGCATTCCTGGGGCCAGAGCAGGCGACATCAAGTAAAATTTGAAAATGCTGGCTAAAAGTAACTGTAAATACTCCACAACTGTTATTCACGCTGGCATTAATGACATCCGTCTCCACCAGTCGGAAGTCACGAAACTTAATGTAGAATCGTTGTGTGACTTTGCCAAAACAATGTCTGCCTCTGTAGTATTCTCTGGGCCCCTCCCCAATCTGACTAGTGATGACATGTTTAGCCGCTTGTCATCCTTCAACTGCTGGTTGTCTGTGTGGTTTCCTGCAAACAACGTGGGCTACATTGACAATTGGAACTCATTTTGGGGAAAACCTGGTCTTTTGAGACGAGACAGCGTCCATCCCACCTTGGATGGTGCGTCTCATTTATCTAACAATCTGGCATATTTTTTATCCAAATTTCCAAAACCTTGACAACTCAGAGTTGGGACCAGGAAGCAAAGTCACAGTCTTGCACATCAATCTGCAGCTCCTCTTCATCCGCCACCCCTCAACTTAGCCCCTGTCTTCCCCATAAGAGGGTCATTGTCTGCTCCCTCCAAAGCAAATAAAAGTATAATGTATAAGCATCCCAAAGTGATTAAACAAAAAGTTGGTAAAACTCAAATTAAACATGAAGCCTCTAAATTGAATGATTTGGCCTGTCTTCCTCCTCATAATTTAAAAATTAAATGCAGTTGATTAAATATTAGGTCTCTAACTCCAAAGTCTCTGTTAGTCCATGATCTGTTAATTGATCATCAGATTGATTAATATCCCTTACAGAGACTTGGTTAGGGGCAAGAGGATTATGTTGGTTTAAATGAATCAACTCCCTCTGGTTATTTAAACTGTCAAAATCCCAGGAGTTCTGGTCGTGGAGGAGGAGTAGCAACAATTTACCATTCCTAATTTCTAGTTAATGTAAAGCAAAAAACATGCTATAATTCCTTTGAGGGCCTGGGTCCTCAGTATTGGGTACTTTAGCAATTTTAGGCTAAACTCCAATTTTTATTTGCCATAGTTTATCGTCCTCTATCATCCTTCTCAAGAATTTTTATCCAATTTGCTGAATTCTTAGCTGACTTAGTTCTGAAAATCAGATAGAATAATTAATAGTAGGGGACTTTAATATACATGTAGATGTAGAGTAGTGATTGCCTTAACGGGGCATTTAATTCAATATAAGACTCGATTGGGTTTGCCTCAGAAAGTAGGAAATTCTACTCATTATCTCCAGCCATAACATTGGACCTTGTTCTGACATATGGCATAGAAATAGAAAAGCTGGTAGTGTCTCCTCATAACCTTGTACGGTCAGACCATTGTCTGTTAACTTTGATTTTACTATTTCGACCATTTGACTCCTAAAAAAATATTACAACAGTAGATGCCTCTCAGATGAGTTGTTACCAAATTTATGCAGATTGTTTTCCTCTATGCCATGTTCAACGACAATGGAGATAAGCTATGGAGAGCTGCTCCTTCTGTAATTGATAGCATGGTAGATAGTTTACAGCCTCTCTGCATCAGACTCTAGACTCTGTGACCCCCTTTAAAAAGAAAAAGTCTAATCAGAGATTTCTAACTCCTTGTTCAGCACAGAAACTCTAGCTTAAAACAGAAGACTCATCAATTAGAAAGAAAATGGCGCTCCACTAATTTAGATGAAATCTATTTAGCTTGGAGAAATCATCTTTTAATGTTATAAAAAATCTCTTAGAAGAGCTAGAACGAGTTTTATTCTCATTATAGAAGAGAACAAGAATAAGCCCAGTTTCTTTTCAGTACTGTAGCAAGTTGATAAAGAGTCAGGAGTCTGTCAACCCTAAGCATTTCCGTAGAGCTTACTAGTCAGACTTATGAACTTTTTCAATAATAAAATTTCATCCATCACAGGATAAAATCAATCAGAGTTCTTCCCACCGTAACTTAAATACAATAACTAGCTACAACATCCTTCAACTGATATCTGTCTTGATGAGTTACTCTAATTGACCGTTTAGAGGTAGACAAAATAGTTTCCTCATCCAAGCCTTCAGCTTGTCTTTTAGACCCATTCCTACCAAGTATTTAGAGAAGTCTTCGCCACTTATTGTAGCTTTATTCTTCATATTGTGGAGAGTTGTGAAGGACGAGACTGAGTGTATTCCTCAGGTTCAGCTTTATTCACAATGACATTCTCCAACATTCAAAAGCAGAAAAAGAGGATGAATCTTCTCACATCTGTCCTTTTATACCAGGTCATCAAACATACAATCACATGGTGCTTAATCAAACATACAGTCACATGGTACTTAATCCCAGTCACAATGTAACTTCCCCCGATCTTAACACCATCCACCTCCTAGTCTCCGGTGGTCAGGAAATCTCTCAAGGCCATCTCCTTGAAACAAAAGGCCAGATCTCACACCCTCCCATTACCTCTGGAAGGCTCAGTCCCTTTGTTCCTCTGAGATGTGAAGTATACAATAAGCATACAGTGATATATCTGTGGAGCATCTGAAGCCAACATATGTGCATATATGTGTGCCACATGACCCCCCCCCCCCAAACGTCTAAGCTGGAACAAATGTAATACAGTTTGCAAGTCATGGTCACATTATTACACATCAGTCCAAATGTTGCTTGGGCCTCAGTCGCCTTCCATATCTGCTGTAAGCGGGCTTTACCACCCCCGCGGCATCTTCCCGCTGTGGAGCTGCTGTTTGTGGATTAGAACTGTTAGTCAATCTCTGTGGGTGTTCTGGGGAATGCTCTCTAGGGGGTCTGCCACACCGAGGAGCCCTCGCCAACTGCACCACTTCGTCAGCCAGCACAAAAGCGGGTTTGAGCCTGTTTATACAAATCATTTCTTTCCTGCCCCCCAAATCTAGCAAAAAATGCTTGTCCCCTGTTTTCCAGCACTCTGTATGGGTCCTCATAAGGTGGGCGTAAGGGTGGGTGGGTGTGCATCATGTCTGACAAAAGACAAACTCCGGCATTTTTTAAAGCTTTAGGCACAAAAACGTGCGGGAAGCTGGTGATGAACTGGGCCAGGAAGCGTGCTCTCTCCCGTGCCGCTCTGCACCTGCTGAGTGGGGGGGGCACTTCTGGGCGCAGGATTATCCGGGGAGAAACTCCCCGGGCAGGCGGAGTGGCTGCGCGAAAACCAACTCAGCTGGGGAGGCTTTTATAAATCCTCGTTAGGTGCAGAACGCAACCCCAATAAAACCCATGGTAGCCTGTCCACCCAATTTGTATCCGGTAAGCGACGCTCTGAGGGCTGCTTTCAATGACCTATGGAAACGTTCGCATAAACCATTAGCCTGCGGGTTGTATGCGGGTAGTGCGGTGGATCGTTATCTCCAGGCTGCGGGCGCATCGCTGACCAGAGCTTGGAAACAAATTGAGGACCTCTGTCAGACATAATGTCCGACGGAACTCCAAAACGCGCTACCCATGCAGTTAGAAACGCGCGCTCCACTTCCTCGGCTGTGGTTGATGCCAGTGGGACCACTTCCGGCCAACGCGTGGTGCGGTCCACCATTGTCAAAAGGTGGTGTGCACCCCTGTGACGGCGGGAGGGGCCTACGAGGTCCGACATGCACGTGATCGAATTGCTTAGCCGGGATGTGAAAAAGGCTCCAGGGAGCTCTAGTGGGTTTGTGTATTTTGGCTCGCTGACAAGCCACGCAGGCTGTTGCCCACATCCTTGACTTGCTTGCGCAGGCACGGCCATACAAATTTCTCTCTTACCATTTTGACCGAGTGCGCCAGAGAGTGAATCGAGTCAAAAAACGCGGCGGCGCCACGTGGTCGGTTACCACTGGGCGCGGTCGTCTCCCGTGGAGACATCGCAGATTAGGGGGGGGGCATTACCATCTTGTAGCACCCTGTTCTCCAGCCTTAACCCTGTTGGTCCAGACTGGGGCGCGCACACGTCCGTGTCGGCAACTTGGTCTGCGGCCATGGCTGCAAAATCTACCTCTGCGCGGACTGGAGCCGCCACGGCGTGCGAGAGGCAGTCCGCCAATTACATTAAGTTTACCCGCTACATGCTGGATATCGGTAGTAAACTCCGAGGATGGCAGCCAGCTGTCTCTGCTGCTGGCCCCGACCACGGTTCTGTAATCTTGGCCTCATGAAAGTCAGTGGCTTGTGATCCACGAACGCGGTGAGATACTGCGTCCTCCAGCTAAAACTGGGAAATGGCGAATGGCCTAGTGGGAGAGCTAACAACTCCTGTCGAATGAGTTGTATTTTCGTTCACTATCGCGCAAGGTCCTGCTGAAAAAGGCGAGCGGTTGCCAAGCTCCTGCTACATACTGTTCCACGACCGCTCCTATGGCCACCTCTGACGTGTCAGTAGTGAGTGCTATGCAGGCCATTGGTCTGGATGTGCCAACAACACAGCGTTTGCCAGGGTTATTTGGACTTCAGCGAATGCGCGCTCTCGCTCCGGAGGACCATTCGATTTTGTTGTGGGTTTTGTTTTTTTAGTGCAGCATAACAATGGTTGCATGAGCTGCGCTGCGTGAGGGAGGAAACGGTTATAAAAATTCACCTTCCCAAAAACTCCTGTAACGCTTTGACCGTTTGTGGTTGGGGAAAATTTGTTATTGCGCGCACTTTGTCGGGCAGAGGGAAGGACCGTTCCTCTGGAGACGCGATGCCCCAAAAAAATCAATCTGTGCCACCCCCGAACTGACACTACGCTGGGTTGATTATTAACCCGTGCTCGCCAACCTCCGGGAAAACTGCTGTGAAGCGGTTTTCGTGTTCGTCTTCGGACGCGCTGCGTACCAATATGTCGTTCCAAGTAGGACGAACACGAAGGGAGGTCGCGCAGAACAGGCTCCACTCATGCGTTGGAATGTCTGTGCTGCGCTTTAAGCCCAAACGGCATGCGCAAAAACTCAAAAGCCCGGAAAGGAGTTATTACCGCTGTTTTGGGGTATGTCCCACGCGCGCACTGGAACCCTGGTGGTAACCATGTACAAAATCTATTTTAGGAAAAAATGCGCGCCCCCGCCAAATGAGCCGAAAAATCTTTGGAGGTGCGGGATTGGATAGCGTCGTGCCTGTAGCGTTAGTCAACCTGCGGAAATCACCGCAAGGGTCGCCACGAGCCATCAGCCGTTTGGGACCATATGGAGCGGCGAAGCCCAGGGGCTCTTCGCACCTCCTGTTCGATGCCCAGTCTTTCCAGGTTGCGCGAACTCCTCGCACGCTATGGTCAGTTTAGCTGAGTCCAAGGGCCCGAGCTTTTGCAAATAAGGCGTGGGCCGGTGGTAGTAATAAAATGTTCCACCCCATGTTTAGCCACTGTCGCCGAAATGTTGGGACGTGAGTGCTGGGAACTGAGGTGGAGGAGCTGTGTGAACTTACCCACCCGCAGCTGTGATGTTTGCTTGTGCAGTTGCACGGGGCCACTCAAAGCTGTGCAGGGAAAGAGAATACAAGGAGAGTGCATTAACCAGGCGTCTGTTAGCATGATCAACCAATAAACCATGTGAGCACAAAAAATCAGCCCTAACATGTTGAATTGACGCCGCCCTACAACAAAAGTCCACTCAAATGCACGGCTCTGCAAAGACAGAAGCAGAGGTCCTCTCACCGGAAGGTCTTACATCCGCTGAGCCGTTGCTGCTTTCATCCGGGGACCACTGGACAGGCGCCAGCCGGTCTGCGTAGGAAGGCGTGATGAAGCTCAACTGGGAGCCTGTGTCCAAGAGGAATTGCCTCCCCGAGCATGCGTCCTTGAGGTAGAGCAGCTTGTTCTCTTCTCCGAGGGCTGCGGCTGCTACCGACCCCCGGCCTTGGCGTTTCCCGAACGCTTGAAGTGGCACGGTGGGATGCACTTGGGTGCCCTCTCTGCGAAACGGCGATGGTAGAAGCAAAGGACGCCGTCCGCTCCGTGTCGCCTGGCCCTTGCTGCTGCCGTCGTCGGTGAGTCTGGTGCTGCAGCCTCTGGCCCCATGCTGTCTCCGGACGTCGCGCCTAGCTCTGCTGCTGCGGCCGAAGCTGCGCTCCGTTTGTGGGCGTCGACGAGTCGCTGCGCCTCCTGGCTCAGCTCGTGGTAGTCTTGTCGGGCCAACAGTGGTGAACCAGCCAGGGTCACTCTCACCGCTGACGGTAGGGTCCTGAGGAAAAGGTGGGTGAAGATAAAGCTGTCATCATCGGAGTCTCTCAACCTCAGCATCTTCCCCATCAGGTCTGCGGGTCTGTCGTTCTCAAACTCTGTCAACGCCAGGAGCCCCTCTGCTCGCTGTTGCACCGAGGGGGTGAAGTGGCTGATAAGCGCAGCCTTCAATGTGCCGTACTTGTCGCTGTCCAGTGGGTGGTTGACCAGGCTCTCCACCCTCTGGACTGTGTGGTTGTCCAGCTTCGCCACCACATGGTAGAATTTTGTGTCGTCTCTTGAAATTCTCTGGAGGTTGAACTGCGCCTCAACCACGCTAAACCAGGAGCGCGGACTGTTCTGCCAGAAGTCCGGCAGCTGGAACGTGGCGGCATTCGTCAGGCTGGCTTCTGACGAGTCCGGCTCAGGAGAATTACTTCTGCTCATGCTTCGTCGTAAGGTCACCAGGTTGGAGAGTTGTGAAGGACGAGACTGAGTGTATTCCTCAGGTTCAGCTTTATTCACAATGACATTCTCCAACATTCAAAAGCAGAAAAAGAGGCTGAATCTTCTCACATCTGTCCTTTTATACCAGGACATCAAACATACAATCACATGGTTCTTAATCAAACATACAGTCACATGGTACTTAATCCCAGTCACAATGTAACTTCCCCAGATCTTAACACCATCCACCTCCTAGTCTCCGGTGGTCAGGAAATCTCTCAAGGCCATCTCCTTGAAACAAAAGGCCAGATCTCACACCCTCTCGTTACCTCTGGAAGGCTCAGTCCCTTTGTTCCCCTGAGACGTGAAGTATACAATAAGCATACAGTGATATATCTGTGGAGCATCTGAAACCAACATATGTGCATATACTGTATGTGTTCCACAATATAATCAATTCTTCATTAACTTTAGGCCATGTATCGCAGGCTTTTAAAACAGCTGTAATTAAACCCTTACTCAAAAAGCCAACGCTCGATCCAGGAGCTTTAGCTAACTATAGACCAATCTCTAATCTCCCTTTCATTTCAAAAATCTTAGAGTTGCTGCTACGCAATTATTTGACCACTTGCAGGGAAATGGTTTACTTGAAGAGTTTCAATCTGGGTTTAGAATTCATCATAGTACTGAAACAGCCTTAGCGAAGGTCACTAATGACCTCCTCACTGCATCTGATAATGGACTTGTGTTCTTGTCCTTTTAGACCTTATTGCAGCTTTTGATACTATTGATCATAATATTCTACTTGATAGATTAGAACACTATGTTGGACTTAATGGAACTTTGTTGCAGTGGTTTAGATCTTACTTATCTGATGGGTTCCAGTTTGTTCATGTCAATAATGAGTTTTCTTACAACTCAAAGCTCAGTCATGGAGTTCCACAGGGATCTGTGCTAGGCCCTACTGTTTTTAGTTTATATATGCTTCTACTAGGCAACATTATTAGAAAGCACTGTATACATTTTCATTGTTATGCAGATGACACACAATTATACCTGTCAATGAAGCCAGATGATAGTAATCAATTAGCCAAGTTGGAAGCCTGTCTTACGGAAATCAAAGCTTGGATGACTTGTAATTTCCTGCTATTAAATTCAGATAAGATTGAAGTCATTCTTGTTGGTCCAAAAAACCTTAGAAATACCTTTCCAGATGAAACTTTCAGTTTGGATCCGGTTATTCTTTCTCTTAATAGCTCTGTGAGGAACCTTGGAATTATTTTTGATCAAGATCTGTCTTTCAATTCACATATTAAATTTGTTTCTAAGACTGCCTTCTGTCATTTGCGTAATATTGCCAAGATTAGGAGCATCTTGTCTCAGAGTGATGCTGAGAAACTGATCCACGCTTTTGTTAGCTCGAGATTAGATTATTGTAATTCTTTATTATCAGGCTGTCCTAAAACATCTTTAAAAAGTCTTCAGCTGATCCAAAATGCTGCAGCAAGAGTTTTAACAGGTACTATAAAGAGAGATCATATCTCTCCGTTCTGGCCTCCCTTCATTGGCTTCCCATAGAGTTTAGAATTAAGTTTAAAATCCTTCTTCTTACTTACAAAGCTCTAAACAATCAGGCCCCTTTTTATTTAAAAGATCTGATACTACTGTATTGGCCCTGCGATGGACTGGTGATCTGTTCAGGGTGTACCCTGCCTCTCACCCAAAGATGCTGGGATAGGCTCCAGCCCCCCCCCCCCCCCCCCGCGACCTGAAAAGGATTAAGCGGTAGAAGATGAATGAATGAATGAATTCTACCGTATTATCCTAACAGAGCGCTACACTCCCAAAATGCAGGATTACCTGTAATACCTAGAATTTCCATAAGTACAATGGGAGGCAGAGCCTTCAGTTATCAAGCTCCTCTCCTGTGGAACCAGCTGCCTATCTGGATTCGGGAGTCAGACTCGATCTCTGTTTTTAAGAATAGGGATAAAACCTTCCTTTTTGATATAGCCTACAATTAGGGAGGGATCATGTGTCTCTGAACCCTCCCTTAGTTATGCTGCTAATAGGTTTAGTCAGCCGGGGGACCTCCAATAATGTACTGGGATTCACTCCTTTCTTCACTCTCAATGAAGTTTTTTTTTTTTTTTTTTGCTGGTCATTAACATCTGTTTGTTCTCTCCCATAGATTGAGTCCCCATCGTGATGTTTGCTCTCTACATGTCTGTTCTTTTCATCTTCTCTATCCCCTCACCCCCCAGCCAGTTGCAACAGATGACTGCCCCTCCTTGAGCCTTGTTCTGCTGGAGGTTTCTTCCTGTTGAAAGGGAGTTTTTCCTCTCCACTGTCGCCAAGCGCTTGCTCACAGGGGATTGCCTGATTGCTGTGGTCTTTCTGCAACTTTGGTGGTTCCCCCTACAGTCGAAAGTGCTCAATCTATGGGAGAGAACAACCCTAAGTTCCCCACTGAAATTGAATTTCTTTCTCCATTTTGCCAGAAACCTTGTGCTATTTCTATCTTTTTTGTTCATAAATTTACCATCTCCTGACAAAACATAAATTTCATTCTCATCTTGCTGTGTTCTGCAACCCTTACAGCAAAATGAGGCATTATTTCTTCCTTTCTAAACACTTTGTGGCTGTCTTATGTCCTGCTTGCTTTAAAAGCAACCCATGTTTGAAAGTTTTTTTCCCCTTTTACCAAGTTTCCACACACAAATTAATAGCTACATGTGGCGAGTGTAAATAACAAGACTGATTCATGTAGCAGATGACTTTATTCCCTCTCTCATCAGTCATACACAGAAAAAGCATGTCTCAATACACCATGGGTTCTCCTTTTATACCAACCGCCCATCTCACATCTGCATGACATCTCACATCACAAGACATTCATCCTTTCTCCCCCCACCTCCTTCTTCCTGCTATCTCACCATGATCTCCCTAGCTATTGTTCTTCTCTGTTTACCCTCTGTATCCAGTCTGAGATGATTAACCCAGTCTTTTTACACACCCCCCCCCTTCCCCCCAGAATCTCAGACCGAGTTTCAGTCCTCATGTCCTTTTGGCTCAGTCTCCTCCCATATCTGCTGTAATGGGGGTTTTCTGCCTCCGCAGTGCTGCTGTGCCAGTGGGGGGCTCCTGGGGGTGTGTCTGTCTGCGGGTGGGCCGTGGCGAGGTGGGGGGAAACTTTGATTTGCCCGTGTGGCTGCTCTGATGAATCGTTTACCTGGGGAGTTCTCAGTGAGGGTCTTCCACGCCGAGGGACCCGAGCCAACAGCACTTGCTCGTCCGCGACCACAAAGGCGGGCTTAAGTCTGTCTATGCATATTTTCTCCCGACGACCCCCCCAAGTCTAACAAAAAATGTTTGTTCCCTTTTTCCAACACTCTGAAATGGCCATCGTAGGGTGGGCGCAATGGAGGGTGGTGGGCATCATGTCCGACAAACACGAACGCCGTGTTCTTCAAAGTTTTTGGCACAAAAGCGCATGGAAAACAGTGGTGGGCTGGGCCGGACAGCGTGCCTGTGTCTGCACTATGCTGCAAACGCTGAGACAGGCAGCTGTCCAGCGCAGGATTATCTGGCAAAAATTCCCCGGGCAGCCGCAGTGGCTGAGAAAAAACAAGCTCTGCCGGGGAAGCCTCCAAATCCTATTTTGGTGCGGAACGCAACCCCACTAAAACCCACGGCCACCGGTCTACCCAATTTGCATCCGTCAGTGAAGCCCTGAGCGTTGCTTTCAGTGACCTATGAAAACGCTCGCAATAACCCAATGGCCTGTGGGTTGTACACGGTTGTGCGATGAATTGCAACACCCAGGCTGCGGGCCATCGCGGACCAGAGGTCGGAAACAAACTGAGGGCCCCTATCAGACGTGAAGTCCGATGGGATTCCAAAACGTGCCACCCATGTCGGCAACCACGTCCGCGGACGTGGTTGCTGCCAGCGGGACTGCTTCTGGCCAGCGTGTAGTGCGGTCCACCACCGTCAGAAGGAGCGTGCACCCCGCGATGGGGGGAGGGGGCCCACGAGATCCATGTGAACATGGTCGAACCTCTTAGCCGGTATACAAAACGGCTCCAAAGGAGCCTTCGTGTGTCTGTGTACTTTGGCTCGTTGGCACGCTACGCAGGCTGCAGCCCACTCTTTCACTTGAGACTGAGAAACTTGAGAAACGAGACTGATTCATACAGCAGATGACTTTATTCCCTCTCTCATCAGTCATACACAGAAAAAGCATGTCTCAATACACCATGGGTTCTCCTTTTATACCAACCACCCATCTCACATCTGCATGACATCTCACATCACAATACATTCATCCTTTCTCCCCCAACTCCTTCTTCCTGCTATCTCACCATTATCTCCCTAGCTATTGCTCTTCTCTGTTTACCCTCTGCATCCAGTCTGAGATGATTAACCCAGTCTCTCTACATACACAGCTTTTTCTATATTTTTCCCAAGCTCTCTCTCTCTCTCTCTCTCTCTCTCTCTCTCTCTCTCTCTCTCTCTCTCTCTCTCTCTCGTGCGCATGCGTGGGCGTTTGTGAGAGCAGGGGTGTGGAGTGGTGTCGAGTGAGTACTTTAAACTTTGTATTTTCTAACTTTTTCTCTATTTTGTGTGTTTGAGGTGTGTGTGTTTAATATAGTGGGTTGAGTGTGTGTGTGCTGGGGTGTGAGTGTTGGAGTGAGTGTGTTGGGGAACGGTAGCTTCTGCTGCCGGTTTTTCCCGGCCGGCATCATGCCGGTGATTGATGGTGGTGTGGAGTTTGAGCGCTTAACCCGGCGTCATGGTGTGAGAATCCTCCCGACAGTTCCCTGTTCTGTGGAGGAGGCCAGCCTCGCTGTAGGACAGGTGGTTGGGCATGGCAGCATAAAATCAGCATCGAGGATGAACAGCACAATTGTGATCTTTCTGGATTCGACTGAAAAAACTGATCAGGTGGTGGCACAGGGAGTGGTCATAGGTGACACTTTTACTCCCGTTTTACCGCTGGTGAATCCGTCTAGGAGGATCACCATCTCAAACGCTCCTCCTTTCGTTAAAAATGATCAGCTGATTAGAGAGTTGTCCCGTTTTGGCCAGGTTGTGTCCCCTATCAGAATGGTCTCTCTGGGTAGTAAATCACCCCTGCTGAAGCATGTTGTATGTCATAGGAGGCAGTGTTTCATGGTGTTGAAAGACAGCTCTGCTGAACTGAACGCGTCTTTTAATTTCAGGATTGACGGCTTTAGCTACTTGGTGTTTGCAACATCTGAAACCATGAAGTGTTTTGCGTGTGGCGCAGAAGGCCATCTTATTAGGTCATGTCCTGAAAAGGCGAACACAAAGAGCACTGGCGGTAAGAAAGGTGACGCCGCTGTTTCTGGTGGTCCGGAGGGTAGCGCTACATGTGGTGCGGCGGATGCCGCTGCGGCGCCCGCTTCTGCTGGGGCGGTCGCGGCCACGGCCACGTCCGCTTCTACTTCTGCGGGGGCGTCCGCGTCCGCGTCCGCTTGTGCTGGGGCGGGCGCGGCGGGCACGGTAGTTGCCCCCCCAAACAGTGATGGTGGGGAATTTCTGTCTGGCGGCAGCTCTGATCATTGTGACGAGCCTGTCGCCCGGGGTAAACAGGTGGAGGGTGTAAGTAAAAGTGCAGTTAAACGAAGGAACGTGAATGAACAGACTTTGCAGGTGGGGGGGAGCGGTTTGAGGCTGTAGGGGACACACAGAGCAAACACTGCATGACAAACGTTGCAGTTCATGAAGAAATGCAGGAATGTAGTTTTGCTGAAGAGGATCCTTTTAAAGCTGCACAAAAAAGAAAAAGTGCTGAAAACTTACAGAGCTCTGCTAAATCTAGTAGGGTTGGGAAGTTAGATTTACTAGATGAGAGCGTCTCTGACGAAAGTGGAGCTGAGTCTGAAATGATGCAGACGCAGACGCAGGAGGAGCAAAGCTCCTATTGTTTTTCCAAAATTAGGCAATTTCTCCAGGTGACCAAGGGGAGCAGAGCTGTGAAAGTGGAAAATTACTTTCCAGATCTGGAGTTATTTGTGGCATCAGCTCGCAAGCTGATGAAACTGAATGATGGGAATGAGACTTTTACTGATCAGGAAATTTTTCGTTAAAAGAAACTGGCTGTCAAACTGAAATCACAAATTACTAACAGTCATGTTGACTCTTAGTTTGTTTCTTCCCTTTTATGCTATGTGTGTGTTTTTTTACTGTACCCTATTTTTATCCTTTTTAATGCCCCACCTTAGAATTGGCACTCTCAATATTAATGGGGCCAGGGATGATGTAAAAAGGGCCTCTTTATACAAGCTTTTTAATTTAAAGAAACTTGATGTGCTGATGGTCCAGGAGACTCACAGCACTGTGGACATTGAGAGCCATTGGAGAAAAGAGTGGGATGGCTGCTTTTTTTTTAGCCACAAATCCAGTAGCAGTGGGGGGGTGGCTGTACTTTTCTCTAGGGGTTGTGTGCCTGTCTCTTATGAGGTAGAAGAGATGGTGAGAGGTCATTTCCTCTTATTAAAGGTACAGTTTGAAAACGTGAACTTCGTTTTTATAAACGTGTATGTGCCAACACAGAGAGCAGAGAGGATCAGGGTCTTTGACGTGCTTTCGGATACGGTTAAGTCCTGTGATCCAAATAGTTTTTTATTTCTGGGGGGTGATTTTAACTGTACATTAAACCACAGACTAGACAGGAACCATCAGGAGCCTCACCCTGCTTCTGCCAATAGGCTGAGAGAACTGGTGAAAACACATGAAATGGCCGATGTGTGGAGATCACATCATGGGGACCAGAGGCAGTACACCTGGAGCCATGTCAAAGATAACCTTTTATCTATGGCTAGGTTAGACCGTTTTTATGGTTTTAAACATCAAATGAATGTTTTTAAAAATAGTTGTATCTGTCCTGTTGGTTTCACTGATCACTGCCTGCTGTTTTGTTCTGTGTTTATTGAAAATGTAAAGTGTAAGAGTGCTTTTTGGCATTTTAACAATACACTTTTAAATGATGTGTTTTTTAAAGAGGTTATCCATGATGTTTGGAAGTCACACAAGGGAACAAAAACCCTCTTTTAGTACTCTCCCAATTGTGGTGGGATTTTGGTAAGGCCCAGATAAAACAACTCTGCCAACAGTACACTCAAAATGTCACTCGTAGCTTGACCCAATCCTTGAAAGTTCTGGAGACTGAGGTGGTAGAACTAGAGTCGTTGCTCAGTTCTACAGGAAAACAGGAGCACTTAGAGGCTCTCAAGTCAAAAAGGTCAGCCTTGGCTAGCTTGCTAGGGGTCACCGCACAGGGTGCTCTGGTCCGCTCACGCTACATGGATGTAGCTCTGATGGACTCGCCCTCCCAGTACTTTTTTGGACTGGAGGGGAAAAATGGACAGAGAAAGCTCATTCACTCCTTGTTGGGCGATGACGGGAGAACAATCTCCACAGCAGCAGAGATCAGGAAACACGCTGCTAGCTTTTACAGTGAATTGTTTAGAGCAGAGTGGAGGGAGGACACGGCACTGGGCCAGGTTTTCCGTGATGGTCTTCCAGTGCTCTCAGAGGACCTTGTTGCCGGCTTGGATGCTCCACTGTCTCTGTCTGAGCTGCATACGGCGCTAATGAGCCTCCAGAATGGAAAATCACCAGGCATAGATGGTCTCTCTGTGGACTTTTTTAAGGAATTCTGGCCCCTGCTTGGTCCAGACCTGCTGGAGGTTCTCCAAGATAGCTTGGAAAGGGGGACCCTACCCACGACCTGCAGGAGGGCCATCATCACACTGTTGCCGAAAAAGGGGGACCTCCAGAGCCTAAAGAACTGGAGGCCAGTCTCTCTGCTCTGCACAGACTACAAGATTCTCTCAAAAGCTCTGGCCCGAAGACTGAGAAAGGTGATGAGCGAGCTCATTCATGTAGACCAGACTTACTGTGTGCCTGGCAGGCTGATTAGTGACAACGTCACTTTAATTCGGGATATTTTGGAGGTCTCTGGTTCATTGGCGGTAGAAACTGGTTTGATTTCAATTGACCAGGAAAAGGCGTTTGATCGGGTTGAACACCAATATTTATGGACAGTTTTAACAGCTTTTGGGTTCAGCCCAGGCTTCATAGCCAGGATACGGGTCTTGTACAGTGACATTGAGAGTGTGCTGAAGATAAATGGGGGCCTGTCTGCCCCTTTAAAAGTCCAGAGGGGGGTTCGGCAGGGCTGCCCTCTCTCAGGGATGCTGTACTCCCTCGCCATAGAGCCTTTGCTTCACTGCCTGAGAAGGGATCTATCAGGAGTTACTTTTCCTGGCTGTGACACCACGTTCAAGCTGTCGGCCTATGCAGATGATGTAGTCATTCTGCTAAACAAGCAGAGTGACATTGACGTTCTGGTTAGGAGTGTCAATCTTTTTGGCCAACTTTCCTCTGCAAAGATAAACTGGGGAAAAAGCGAGGCTCTGATGGTGGGGGAGAAACTAGAAAATCAGCTTACGCTGCCGGGTGGGTTGATTTGGAAAAAAGGAGGTTTTAAGTATCTTGGCGTCTTTATTGGAAATCAGCAGTTTGAGCAAAAAAATTGGGATGGGGTCATAGAGAAGATTAACGGGAGACTAAACAAGTGGAAGTGGCTAATGCCAAGAATATCTTTTAGAGGAAGAGTGCTCATTTTAAATAATCTTGTTTCCTCATCCCTGCGGCACCGCCTCATGTGCATGGACCCCCCTGCTGGTTTGTTGTCCAAAATTCAGTCTGTTTTGGTGGACTTTTTTTGGGGGGGTGGACTCCACTGGGTTCCTCAAGCCCTGTTATTTCTTCCCAAAGAGGAAGGGGGGCAAGGAGTGATTCATTTAGCTAGTAGAGGTGCTGCTTTTAGACTGACTTTCATACAGAGACTGCTGACGGGCCCCCAGGACCTGGTATGGAGGCCTTTGGCCTGTGTTATTTTACAGAGAGTCCTTGGGCTTGGGCTAGACCTCCCTGTGTTTTTAATGGATTTTAAGAACTCTAATGCACTGTCTTTACCCAGTTTTTACCGCAGTCTCTTTTCAGTGTGGACTCTTTTTAAAAAACAAAGAGGGCCATGCGATTCCCTCTACTGGTTGTTGAGGGAGCCGCTGGTTTTTGGTGGTCGCCTTGGTGTCCTGCCGGGAGTTGGAAGGACCTTCCTTGATAGGCTGTGTTCCAGGAACATTCTCACTCTGAAGCAAGTGGTGGAACTGGCTGGTCCTGGCCTCAACAACGCCTCAGCTTTAGCAGCTCATCTTGGTGTCAGGTCGAATCGTTTCATCGATGGTCTTCTTGCACACTGGAAACAGGAGCTTCATGGACTTGAGCACTCCCTACTCTTGGACTTTAGCAATGGCACGTTGCAGCCAGAAAGCACTGACCCCTTTCCCTCTCTCACGCTCCATATGGACTTTGACGTCGCTCCTTGCTCCTTACTGGCATTCTGTGCTCCCACTGGTGTGGACTTTGGAGGAGCCAGTGGTAAGGCACTCTACAGACTGGTGGTGATGGCACTCAACAAGGACCGATTGAACACCTGTGTGGACACTCCTTGGAGAGCCTATTTTAAACTAGGAAAAGGGCATCGGCCTGCCTGGAGGGCTCTTTACAAAGCCCCTCTCCCTAAGAGGCATGGAGACTTACAGTGGAGGGTCCTGCATGGTATTATAGCAGTCAATGCTTTTGTTTCTGTGATTAACAGCAGTGTCAGTGATCAGTGTGTTTTTTGTTCCTCTAGGGAGACTGTTTTTCATTGTTTTATTGAATGTCAGCGCCTGAGTGGCCTCTTTGAACTTCTCACAAAACTTTTTCATATTTTTAAGGAAGTTTTCTCTAAGCAGGTTTTCATTTGTGGTTTTATGTACAATCGTCGTTTTAAGCAGAAGTGTCAACTACTGAACTTTGTTTTAGGACAGGCAAAGTTGGCTATCTATGTAAGCTGGAGAAGAAAACTTGAAAATGTTGAGAATGATGTTGATGTCAAAATTTTATTTGTGAGGCTACTTAAAGCCAGAATCACGCTGGACTTTCAGTTTTTTATGGGGAATGGGGATGTGGAAGGTTTCAGGACCCTCTGGTCCCTGGAGAATGTCCTCTGTTCAGTTCATGATGGACAGCTTTTTTTTGGGCGTTTTTTGGGGGATTAATTTTCTGTGTAACATAGCATGATATAGAAATTGTATTGACTGATGGACAAGTGTGTTTATTAAAGATCTTTTAAAAATCAAAATCTCTCTCTCTCTCTCTCTCTCTCTCTCTCTCTCTCTCTCTCTCTCTCTCTCTCTCGTGCGCATGCGTGAGCGTTTGTGGGAGCAGGGGTGTGGAGTGGCGTTGAGTGAGTACTCTAAACTTTGTTTTTTTCTAACTTTTCTCTATCGTGTGTGTTTGAGGTGTGTGTGTTTAGTATATAGTGGTTTGAGTGTGTGTGTGCTGGGGTGTGAGTGTTGGAGTGAGTGTGTCGGGGAACGGTAGCTTCTGCTGCCCGTTTTTCCCGGCCGGCATCATGCCGGTGTTTGACGGTGGTGTGGAGTTTGAGCGCTTGACCCGGCGGCATGGTGTGAGAATCCTCCCGACAGTTCCCTGTTCTGTGGAGGAGGCCGGCCTCGCTGTAGGACAGGTGGTTGGGCATGACAGCATAAAATCAGCATCGAGGATGAACAGCGCAATTGTCATCTTTCTGGATTCAACTGAAAAAGCTGATCAGGTGGTGGAACAGGGAGTGGTCATAAATGACACTTTTACTCCTGTTCTACCACTGGTTAACCCTTCTAGGAGGATCACCATCTCAAACGCTCCTCCTTTCATTAAAAATGATCAGCTGATCAGAGAGTTGTCCCGTTTTGGCCAAGTTGTTTCCCCCATCCTGTTGCAATCCTGGAATTTCCCCGTTGTGGGACTAATAAAGGCTTATCTTATCTTATCTTATCTTATCAGAATGGTCTCTATGGGTAGTAAATCACCCCTGCTGAAGCATGTCGTGTGTCACAGGAGGCAGTGTTTCATGGTGTTAAAAGACAGCTCTGCTGAACTGAACGCGTCTTTTAACTTCAGGATTGACGGCTTTAGCTGCTTGGTGTTTGCAACGTCTGAAACCATGAAGTGTTTTGCGTGTGGTGCAGAAGGCCATCTTATTAGATCATGTCCTGAAAAGGTGAACACAAAGAACACTGGCAGTAAGAAAGGCGACGCCGCTGTTTCTGGTGGTCCGGAGGGTAGCGCTACATGTGGTGCGGCGGAAAGGCGACGCCGCTGTTTCTGGTGGTCCGGAGGGTAGCGCTACATGTGGTGCGGCGGATGCCGCTGCGGCATTCGCTTCCGCTGGGGCGGCCGCGTCCGCTTCTGCTGGGGCGTTCGCGGCCGTGGCCACATCCGCTTCTGCTGGGGCGTTCGCGGCCGTGGCCACATCCGCTTCTGCTGGGGCGGCCGCGGCGGGCACGGTAGTTGCCCCTTCAAACAGTGATGGTGGGGAGTTTCTGTCTGGCGGCAGCTCTGATCATTGTGACGAGCCTGTCACCCAGAGTAAAGAGGTGGCGGGCGAAATGAGTGCAGTTAAACGAAGGAACGTGAATGAACAGACTTTGCAGGCGGGGGAGGAGCGGATTGAGGCTGTAGCAGACACACAGAGTAAACACTGCATGACAAACGTTGCAGTTCACGAAGAAATGCAGGAATGTAGTTTTGTTGAAGAGGATCCTTTTAAAGCTGCACAAAAAAGAAAAAGTGCTGCAAACTTGCAGAGCTCTGCTGAAATCTAGTAGGGTTGGGAATTTAGAAATACTGGATGAGAGCGCTTCTGACGAAAGTGGAGCTGAGTCTGAACTGATGCAGACGCAGGAGGAGCAAGGGGGGGCTCCTATTGTGTTTACCAAGATTAGGAAATTTCTCCAGGTGGACTAAGGGGAGCAGAGCTTGTTAAGTGGAAAAATTACTTTCCAGATCTGGAGTTATTCGTGGCATATCAGCTCGCAAATTTATGAAACTGATGATTGGAATGGAGACTTCACTGATCAGGAATATATTCGTTTAAAGAAACTGGTTGTTAAACTGGAAAACGCAAATTACTAACATCATGTTGACTCTTAGTTTGTTTCTTCCCTTTTATGCTATGTGTGTGTTTTTTTACTGTACCTTATTTTTATCCTTTTAAATGCCCCACCTTAGAATTGGCACTCTCAATATTAATGGGGCCAGGGATGATGTAAAAAGGGCCTCTTTATACAAGCTTTTAATTTAAAGAAACTTGACGTGCTGATGGTCCAGGAGACTCACAGCACTGTAGACATTGAGAGCCAGTGGAGAAAGAGTGGGATTGCTGCATTTTTTTTAGCCACGAATCCAATAGCAGTGGGGGGGTGGCTGTACTTTTTTCTATAGTCCACGCCGCGCCATTTCATCATCGGCGCCACCGTGCTCACTGCACCTGACAATCATCAGCGGCGAGGGATAAAGGCCGTCTCGCCCGGAGGCTCGGCCTGAAGCCGTCAGACTTCATCCCTCACCGTTGTGAGCATACTTCTCTTCAGCATCACCATTTTGGTAAGAAGATCGCTTACCTCTCTTCTTCAGTCTTCTCCCCTGTGCACAGGTGGATTCCCCAGCGGCGGACATCTCCACTCCATCGCCCAATCCTCGCTGCTGTACGGAGCTCTCCAGTTGGCTGTCTTCCGGGCTTCGCCCCCTTGTTTGCCAGCTGTCCTGACCAACCAAGTAGTCCTTCTCTCGCCATAAATCCCTCCTGTGTTGGTGTATGCCCGTCACCCTCTCCCTGAGCTCTCTCCATAGGGTTGCTCGGCTGTACGGTCACCTGCCTCTGTGCCTGGAGCAGACCACCATCACCAACACATTTACATCCCGCAGACACGCACTCATTCACTCCTGCTGTTAATAAACTCTTTGAACTACTCTAAGCCTGTGTGTGTGCGTCTCCTGAGCCGTGCGTTATGTCAGTACGGCTTCAGCAGAGCGGCTCGGCGGACGGCGGGCTCGCACACCCGGTTTACCACTCTCGAGGCTAGAGTGGGATCAGATTGCTTATCAACAGCAGGTTATCCTAAATCAATTATTAAACTTAACTAACCGTTGGGGCCGCTTAGATCCTCAACAGCCGTTCCCCTGGCTCGTCAGGGTGGCGCGGCTCCTGCCGTTCCAGCGGCTGTCCAGGCCGGCTCCAGTGGCACCGGTTCGGCTCACACCGATTCCGACCCCCGCCCGCTTTAGCGGTAAGCTCGGCGGAGCGCGGGGGTTCATTATGCAGTGTGAGTCCCGTGTTCCACCGTGTGCCCGGAGATTTTCCCTCGGATCACAGTCGGATTGGTTACATAGGGAATCTTCTGGAGGGGCGTGCGTTAACTTGGACCTACGCCGTAATGGCGAGGCCCAGTTATGCCACCCTCACCTATGACCAGTTTGTGAGGCGCTTTCTGGAGGTCTTTGACCATTCTCAAACCGAGACGGTCCAGGTCGATCGGCTTCTCGCTCTCCAGCAGGGAGGCCGGTCGGTCAGCGGACTACTCGGTCGACTTCCGGGTAGCGGCGGAGGAATTGGGCTGGGAGGAAACGCTCCCTCTGTGGCCTGTTCCTCCGCAGCCTCAATAATGATCTGAGGGATGAACTGGCTGGACGGGATATCCCTGGGACGCTAGCGGAGCTGACATCCTTAGCGATAAGTTTGGATAACAGGCTGCGCGAGCGCTCCTCGGGGCGGAAGTCTTCTTCTTCTCGCCCTCGTGGAGTCTCGCCGCACCTGTTCCAAGCTCGCCCCCTGGCGGCGCCGCCAGCATCGTGCCCCGAGGAGTCGGAGCCGATGGTGACGGGCTGGACCAAGCTTTCCCCCTGCGGAGAAACAACGCCGCCGTGAGTTGGGCCTCTGCATGTATTGCGGAGGTGACCAACACACTGTGGAGCGTTGCCCGCGGAAAGCCAGTCGGCGGGGTCCGCGAATCGCTGTAGGGAGCCTCGCGGATCCCAACCGGTTAGACACTCTCTCCCAATTAAAGCTGCCCATCCGTTTCTGCCACAATCCCACTGGGCACCTCACCCACACACTGGTGGATTCGGGCGCAGAGGGCAGCTTCATTTCACAAGGCCTGGCAACCCGATTGGGCATCCGCTGTCAGGCACTAAAACACCCCATCTCCCTGGTCCATCTCTCCCGTGCCTCCCTTGGGAGAGTTTCTCACCAGACCATGCCTGTCCCAGTCATCATCTCAGGGAACCACCGGGAGGAGATGATATTTTACGTCCTGCCCAACTCTGTGTTGCCCGTCATCCTGGGGTACCCCTGGCTACGTCTCCACAACCCTGTTCTGGACTGGTGGTCAGCCGGGGTGTCGGCATGGAGTACCTTCTGCATGGGCACCTGCCTTCAGTCCGCTGCCTGCTCCCCGTCCGCGGCTCCTCCTGTGGCGGATACAGCACCTCCGGACCTGTCGCTGGTGCCTCCGGAATTTCACGACCTGGGTATGGTATTCAGTAAATCGAAAGCTATGTCTCTTCCCCCGCATCGACCATATGACTGCCATCAATCTCCGCCAGGGGGCTCCCCTGCCATCTGGTCGGCTCTACAGCCTGTCGGCGCCGGAGAGGGAGACAATGAATACGTACCTAAAGGAATCACTGAGCGCTGGGATTATTCGCCCATCGTCGTCACCCGTGGGGGCGGGGTTTTCTTTGTCGGGAAAAAGGACGGTTCCCTCCGTCCCTGCATAGACTACCGAGCGCTTAATGACATCACTGAGAGGGACCGTACACCCTGCCCCTCATGGACACTGCTTCCACTCCCTCCAGGGGGCGACCTGGTTACCAAGCTGGATCTACGCAGCGCTTACCACCTCGTCCGGATCCGGGAGGGAGATGAATGGAAAACAGCCTTCCGTACCCCGAACGGCCACTTTGAGTATCTCGTCATGCCGTTCGGGTTGACCAACGCTCCTGCCGTCTTTCAGCGCCTCATCAATGACGTCCTCCGGGATTTCTTCGGCCTTTTCGTGTTTCGTCTACCTGGACGACATTCTGATCTTCTCCAGGTCCAGAGACGAGCACCAGGTCCATGTGAGGCGGGTCCTCCAAAGACTGCTGGAGAATCGTCTGTACGTGAAGGCTGAGAAATGTGAGTTCTACGCTAGGACCACATCCTTCCTGGGATTCATCATCGCCCAAGACCAGGTGCTCCCAGACCCGGAGAAGGTGAAGGCGGTGGTGGAGTGGCCTACTCCCGCATCCCGGAAGCAGGTGCAACAGTTTGTTGGCTTCGCCAATTTTTACCGCCACTTTGTCCCGAATTTCAGCTGGATCGTCGGACCGCTGACCCGCCTCACGTCCCCAAAGGTCCCGTTCCGGTGGACTGAAGAGGTCGATGCTGCCTTTAAGGCGCTGAAGGCGGAGTTCTCCTCCTCCCGGGTCCTTCGCCAGGTCGACCCCGCGCTGCAGTGCATTGTGGAGGTGGACGCATCGGACACGGGAGTGGGAGCAGTGTTATCCCAACGATCACCGGACAATGGCGCCAAGCGACCGTGCGCCTTCTTCTCCCGGTGCCTGTCTCCGGCGGAGAGGAACTACGATGTGGGGGACAGAGAGCTCCTGGCCATTAAACTCGCCTTACAGGAGTGGTGCCACTGGCTAGAGGGGGCGGACCTGCCGTTTGTGGTCCTGATGGACCACAAGAACTTAGAATACTTACGATCTGCCAAGCGCCTGAATGCCCGCCAGGCGCGCTGGTCTTTGTTCTTCGCCAGGTTCTGCTTCTCAATCACCTTCAGGCCGGGCTCCAAAAACGGGCTCCAAAAACGGCCTGCCTGACGCCCTCTCTAGGCAGTTCACCCCCGTGGAGGCTGAGGAGACGCCCCACACTATCCTGCCCAGGTCATGCGTCGTGGGAGCCATCTCTTGGGACATTGAAGACAAGATCCGGAAGGCGCAGGAGGTGGAACCTGATCCTGGCGGCGGACCGGAGGGAAGACTGTTCGTCCCATCTGCGGTCCGAGGAGAGGTCATCCACTGGCTCCACACCTCCCGGCTCACCTGTCATCCCGGCACCTCTTGGATGATCAGCCTCCTCCAACGGTCTTTTTGGTGGCCAGGCCTGCGGAGGGATGCAGCCCGCTACGCCCGGCTTGCCCAATCTGTGCCACCAGCAAGTCGGAAAACGCCCCCCAGCGGGTTCTGCTCCAGCCTCTGCCCGTCCCCGGCAGGCCCTGGTCGCACATCGCACTGGATTTCGTCACCGGACTCCCCGTTTCCAACTCCTTTGACACCGTCCCTGACCATCGTGGACGCGTTTCTCCAAGGCGGCACACTTCGTCCCCCTGCGAGGTCTCCCTACTGCCCTGGAGACGGCGTGCCTCCTCGTCCAACCGTGGTCAGGCTGACACGGGATTCTGTGGACGTGGTTTCGGACCGGGGGTCCCCAATTTTCATCTGAGGTTTTGGAGATCTTTTTGTAACGCCATCGGAGCCAAGGTGAGCTCTCCTCCGGCCATCACCCCCAGTCTAACGGGCAGTGGAAAGGACCAATCAGGAGCTGGAGGCTGCGCTCCCGCTGTGTTACCAGAATACCAAGCCGACTCCTGGAGCAACCAGTCTCGCCTGGGTGGAGTATGCCCACAACACCGCCCGCTCTTCTGCAACGGGGATGTCCCCCTTCAAGGCGTCCCTGGGTTACGACCCCCCGCTGTTTCCAGCGCAGGAGGGCGAGGGTAGCTGTCCCCCTCTGTTAGGGCGCACCTTAGGCAGTTCCGCTCCACCTGGGCTGCCGCGCGTCAAGCGCTTTTACGCACAGCGGAGCGCAACAGGACCGTGGCGGACCGGCACAGGCGACCTGCCCCCGGCGTACAGAGTTGGGCAACTCGTGTATGTGGTCAACCCAGGACGTCACATAAAAGGCGAGAGGAGGGAAGCTGGCACAGCGATTCATGGGTCCCTTTCTCATCACCCGGATCATCAACCCGGTGGCTGTGCGCGTGGCTATTCCCCCTCCCTCCGCATCCATCCCACTTTCCATGTGTCGAAGGTGAAACTGGCAGTCACTGACCCCCTTTGCCTCCTCTCCTGCAGCGCAACCCCGCGCCCGGATGATTGGTGGCCATCCGGCCTGGTCCGTCTCCTCATCCTGGACTCCCGGCGCCGAGGTCGTGGGTTGCAATACTTGGTGGACTGGAGGGCTATGGGCCCGAGCATCGACAATGGGTGCCCCCCGTCGTTTGTGTAGGACCCAACGCTCATCGCGGACTTCCACCGAGCGCACCCGGATAAGCCATCGCCAGGAGGGACGCTGCTAGAGGGGGGGGTACTGTCACGCCGCGCCATTCATCAGCGGCGCCACCTGCTCACGCACCTGACAATCATCAGCGGCGAGGGATAAAGGCCGTCTCGCCCGGAGGCTCGGCCTGAAGCCGTCAGACTTCGTCCCTCACCATTGTGAGCATACTTCTCTTCAGCATCACCATTTTTGGTAAGAAGATCGCTTACCTCTCTTCATCAGTCATCTCCTCCTGTTGCACAGGTGGATTCCCCAGCGGCGGACATCTCCACTCCATCGCCCAATCCTCGCTGCTGTACGGAGCTCTCCAGTTGGCTGTCTTCCGGGCTTCGCCCCCTTGTTGTGCCAGCTGTCCTGACCAACCAAGTAAGTCCTTCTCTCGCCATAAATCCCTCCTGTGTTGGTGTATGCCCGTCACCCTCTCCCTGTGCTCTCTCCATAGGGTTGCTCGGCTGTACGGTCACCTGCCTCTGTGCCTGGAGCAGACACCATCACCAACACATTTACATCCCGCAGACACGCACTCATTCACTCCTGCTGTTAATAAACTCTTTGAACTACTCTAAGCCTGTGTGTGTGCGTCTCCTGAGCCGTGCGTTATGTCATCTAGGGGTTGTGTGCCTGTCTCTTATGAGGTAGAAGAGGTGGTGAAAGGTAATTTCCTCTTATTAAAGGTACAGTTTAAAAACGTGAACTTGGTTTTTATAAACGTGTATGTGCCAACACAGAGAGCAGAGAGGATCAGGGTCTTTGATGTGCTATCGGATACGGTTAGGTCCTGTAATCCAAATAGTTTTTCATTTCTGGGGGTTGATTTTAACTGTACATTAAACCACAGACTAGACAGGAACCATCAGGAGCCTCACCCTGCTTCTGCCAATAGGCTGAGGGAACTGGTGAAGACACATGAAATGGCTGATGTGTGGAGATCACATCATGGGGACCAGAGGCAGTACACCTGGAGCCATGTTAAAGAAAACATTTATCTATGGCTAGGTTAACCGTTTTTATGGTTTTAAACATCAAATGAGTGTTTTAAAAATAGTTGTATCTGTCCTGTTGGTTTTCACTGATCACTGCCTGCTGTTTTGTTCTGTGTTTATTGAATATGTAAAGTGAAAGAGTGCTTTTTGGCATTTTAATAATACACTTATAAATGATGTGTTTATTTAAAAGGGTTTTTCATGATGTATGGAAGTCACCAGGGAACAAAAACCTCTTTAGTTCTCTCCAAATGTGGTGGGATTTTGGTAAGGCACAGATAAAACAACTCTTGCCAACAGTACACTCAAAATGTCACTCGAGCTTGACCCAATCCTTGAAAGTCTGGAGACTGAGGTGGTAGAGCTAGAGGAGTTGCTCAGTTCTACAGGAAAACAAGAGCACTAGAGGCTCTCAAGTCAAAAAGGTCAGCCTTTGGCTAGCTTGCTAGGGGTCACCGCACAGGGTGCTCTGGTCCGCTCACGCTACATGGATGTAGCTCTGATGGACTCGCCCTCCCAGTACTTTTTTGGACTGAGAGGGGAAAAATGGACAGAGAAAACTCATTCACGTCCTTGTTAGACGATGACGGGAGAACAATCTCCCAGCAGCAGAGATCAGGAAATACGCTGCTAGCTTTTAACAGTGAATTGTTTAGAGCAGAGTGGAGGGAGGACACGTCACTGGGCCAGGTTTTCCTGATGGTCTTCCAGTGTTCTCAGAGGGACCATGTTTGCCGGCTTGTGATGCTCCACTGTCTCTGTCTGAGCTGCATACGGCGCTAATGAGCCTCCAGAATGGAAAATCACCAGGCATAGATGGTCTCTCTGTGGACTTTTTTAAGGAATTCTGGCCCCTGCTTGGTCCAGACCTGCTGGAGGTTCTCCAAGATAGCTTGAAAAGGGGGACCCTACCCACGACCTGCAGGAGGGCCACATCACACTGTTGCCGAAAAAAGGGACCTCAGAGCCTAAAGAACTGGAGGCCAGTCTCTCTGCTCTGCACAGACTATAAGATTCTTTCAAAAGCTCTGGCCCGAAGACTGAGAAAAGGTGATGAGCGAGCTCATTCATGTAGACCAGACTTACTGTGTGCCTGGCAGCTGATTAGTGACAACGTCACTTTAATTCGGGATGTTTTGGAGGTCTCTGGTTCATTGGCGGTAGAAACTGGTTTGATTTCAATTGACCAGGAAAAGGGCGTTTGACGGGGGGGGCGAGGGGGGTTGAACACCAATATTATGGACAGTTATTAGCTGCTTTTGGTTCAGCCCAGGCTTCATAGCCAGGATACGGGTCTTGTACAGTGACATTGAGAGTGTGCTGAAGATAAATGGGGCCTGTCTGCCCCTTTAAAAGTCCAGAGGGGGGTTCGGCAGGGCTGCCCTCTCTCAGGGATGCTGTACTCCCTCGCCATAGAGCCTTTGCTTCACTGCTTGAGAAGGGATCTATCAGGAGTTACTTTTCCTGGCTGTGACACCACGTTCAAGCTGTCGGCCTATGCAGATGATGTAGTCATTCTGCTAAACAAGCAGAGTGACATTGACGTTTTGGTTAGGAGTGTCAATCTTTTTGGCCAACTTTCCTCTGCAAAAATAAACTGGGGAAAAAGCAAGGCTCTGATGGTGGGGGAGAACCTAGAAAATCAGCTTACGCTGCCTGGTGGGCTGATTTGGAAAAAAGGAGGTTTTAAGTATCTTGGTGTCTTTATTGGAAATCAACAATTTGAGCAAAAAAATTGGGATGGGGTCATAGAGAAAATCAACGGGAGACTAAACAAGTGGAAGTGGCTAATGCCAAGAATATCTTTTAGAGGAAGAGTGCTCATTTTAATAATCTTGTTTCCTCATCCCTGTGGCACCGCCCTCATGTGCATGGAACCCCCTGCTGGTTTGTTGTCAAAAATCCAGTCTGTTATGGTGACTTTTTTGGGGGGGGTGGACTCCACTGGGTCCCTCAAGCCCTGTCCTATTTCTTCCCAAGAGGAAGGGGGGCAAGGAGTGGTTCATTTAGCTAGTAGAGGTGCTACTTTTAAGACTGACTTTATACAGAGACTGCTGACGGGCCCCCAGGACCTGGTCATGGAGGCCTTTGGCCTGAGTTATTTTTACAGAGAGTCCTTGGGCTTCTGGGCTAGACCCTCCCTGTGTTTTTAATGGATTTTAAGAACTCTAGTGCCAGTTCTTTCTTGCCCAGTTTTTACCCGACAGTCTCTTTTGTCCGTCATGGACTCCTTTTTACAAAACCAGACGGGCCATGACGATTCCCTCCACTGGTTGTTGCGAGGGAGC
This sequence comes from Pholidichthys leucotaenia, assembly GCA_020510985.1. Lineage (NCBI taxonomy): Eukaryota > Metazoa > Chordata > Actinopteri > Cichliformes > Pholidichthyidae > Pholidichthys > Pholidichthys leucotaenia. The sequence continues at coordinate 100,824,069 of CM035841.1, read as the reverse complement.
CGCTGGTTTTTGGTTGTCGCCATTGGTGTCCTGCCGGGAGTTGGACGGCCCTTCCTGATAGGCTTGTGTCCCCGGACGGTTTTCACTCTGAAGACAAGTGGTGGAACTGGCTGGTCCTGCGCCTCAACAACGCCTCCGCTTTACGCAGCTCATCTTGGTGTCAGATCAAATGTTTCCTCGAAGGCCTATCTTGCCCATGGAACCAGGAAGATTCATGGACTTGAAGCACTCCCTACTCCATGCGACTTTTAGCACTGGTCTCGCTGCAGCCCGAACGCACGGACCTTTGCACTCTCTCACGCTTGGTATGGACTTTGGACGTCGCTCCTTTCTCCTTACTGGCATTCTGTGCTCCCCACTGGTGTGGAACTATGGAGGAGGCCAGTGGTACCGCGCACTCTACCAGACTGGTGGTGCTGGCACTCAACAACGGACAGACTTGAACACCAGATGGTGGCACCCACACTCATGGAGAGCCTATTGTAGACTAGGAAATGGGCATCGGCCTGCCTGGAGGGCTCTTTATAAAGCCCTCTCCCTCAGAGCATGGTAGACTTACAGTGGCGGGTCCTGCATGGTCTTATAGCTGTCAATGCTTTTTGTTTCTCGTGATTCAACAGCATCTGTCAGTGATCAGTGTGTTTTTTGTATCCTCTAGGGAGACAGTTTTTCATTGTTTTACTTGAATGTCAGCGCCTGAGAGGCCTCTTTGAACTTCTCACACACTTTTTCATATTTTTAAGGAAGTTTTCTCTAAGCAGGTTTTCATTTGTGGTTTTATGTACAATCGTCGTTTTAAGCAGAAGTGTCAACTACTGAACTTTGTTTTAGGACAGGCAAAGTTGGCTATCTATGTAAGCCGGAGAAGAAAACTTGAAAATGTTGAGAATGATGTTGATGTCAAAATTTTATTTGTGAGGCTACTTAAAGCCAGAATCAGGCTGGACTTTCAGTTTTTTATGGGGAATGGGGATGTGGAAGGTTTCAGGACCCTCTGGTCCCTGGAGAATGTCCTCTGTTCAGTTCATGATGGACAGCTTTTTTTTGGGCGTTTTTTGGGGGATTAATTTTCTGTGTAACATAGCATGATATAGAAATTGTATTGACTGATGGACAAGTGTGTTTATTAAAGATCTTTTAAAAATCAAATCTCTCTCTCTGTCTTTTCCCCTCTCTCAAGGACACTCATACACAGACCGATATACACTGGGGCAAAAAAGTATTTAGTCAGCCACAAATTGTGCAAGTTCTCCCACTTAAACGATGAGAGAGGTGTCCAATTTTCATCATAGGTATACCTCAACTATGAGAGACAAAATGAGAAAAAAAATCCAGAAAATCACATTGAAGGATTTTTAATGAATTAATTGGTAAATTCCTCAGTAAAATAAGTATTTGGTCACCGACAAACAAGCAAGATTCCTGGCTCTCACAGACCTGTAACTTCTTCTTTAAGAGGCTCCTCTGTCCTCCACTCGTTACCTGTATTAATGGCACCTGTTTGAACTCGTTATCAGTATAAAAGACACCTGTCCACAACCTCAAACAGTCAGACTTCAAACTCCACTATGGCCAAGACCAAAGAGCTGTCAAAGGACACCAGAAACAAAATTGTAGACCTGCACCAGGCTGGGAAGACTGAATCTGCAATAGGTAAGCAGCTTGGTGTGAAGAAATCAACTGTGGGAGCAATTATTAGAAAATGGAAGACATACAAGACCACTGATGATCTCCCTCGATCTGGTGCTCCACGCAAGTCTCACCCGATGGGGTCAAATGATCACCGAGACCAGTGACCAAAACATCCCAGACCCCCATGTGAGGGGACTAGTGAATGATCCTGCAGAGCAGCTGGGACCAAAGTAACAAAGGCTCACCTCAGAAAACACATTATGCTGCCAGGCACTCCAAATCCTGCAGTGCCAGACGTGTCCCGCCTGCTTAAAGCCAGTACATGACCAGGCCCGTCTGAAGTTTGCTAGAGAGCATTTGGATGATCTAGAAGCGGATGGGAGATGTCATATGGTCAGATGAAACCAAAATAGAACTTTTTGGTAAAAACTCAATTTGCCATGTTTGGAGGAGAAAGAACACCATAGCTACTGTGAAGCATGGGTGTGGAAACATCATACTTTGGGGCTGTTTTTCTGCAAAGGGATCAGGACAACTGATCCATGTAAAAGAAAGAATGAATGGGACCATGTATCATGAGATTTTGAGTGAAAACCTCCTTCCACCAGCAAGGGCATTGAAGATAAACGTGGCTGGGTCTTTCAGCATGACAATGATCCCAAATACACGCCCCGGGCAACGGAGGATTGGCTTCGTACGAAGCATCTCAAGGTCCTGGAGTGGCCTAGCCAGTCTCCAGATCTCAATCCCATAGACAAATTTTTGGAGGGAGTTGAAAGTCTGTGTTGCCCCAGCGACAGCCCCAAAACATCATTGCTCTAGAGGAGATCTGCATGGAGGAATGGGCCAAATATCAGCAACAGTGTGTGAAAACCTTGTGAAAACTTACAGAAAACGTTTGACCTCTGTCATTGCCAACAAGGGTACATAATAACAAAGTACTGCGATGAACTTTTGTTTTTGACCAAATAATTATTTTACCGAGGAATGTTACCAATTAATTCGTTATAAAAAGCCTTCAATGTGATTTTCTGAGATTTTTTTTTTCTTATTTTGTCTCGCCATAGTTGAGGTATACTATGATATGAAAAGTGGAAACCTCCTCTCATCTTTCTAAGTGGGAGAACCTGCACAATTGGTGGCTGACTAAATACTTTTTTACCCCACTGTACACACACAGAGACAGACACACAGACAAACAGGGCACACACACAAATGTTCTCTTTTGCGTTATCTCCACAAGGCCATACAATAAAGACTTTTATATTCCTGCCAAAACCCAAAACAGCATGAGATTTACTTCAATTAATCTCCAGATCTGGCAACCTTTCAGCGGAGAAATCTCACACCTGGCAACCCCACACTGCCACTGCAGTGTGAAGCTCCTTCTTCTCCTTCTTTTTTTTTTTTTTTACACTGCCTTGAAAACATAACACCAGTCCACTGTTTTTGCTCAAGGCTACTATTTTCAAGTACCTATAATTTTAAACACTTCCCAAAAGGATAACAATAAACTAGCTAACCCTTTTATGCTCCACAAATATCAGGAAAACAAAAATAACAGACATCAATTTCACATCCTATTCACTCCGCCTCCGTGGGTACTCAGCCTCTCTGTGTTTCACACCGGAGCGGATTTCTTGTAACACTGAGACAAACAAAATTCAGACCGCGGTAACTTTTAATCTAGCGCTTCAACAAAACTCACAAAATAAAATCTCTTTTTTTTTCTCTCTTCGGGGTTCACGTAACCTCCCCACGATTGCTGGAGGTCCGAACCCTGGACCATAAGCAGAAGTGGTCACAAGAAGAACGAATCTGTCCCCGAAAATTCACTTCTCTGGGATCACGTGACTCTTCCACACAGGAACAAGACCACGAATCTTTCCCTTTTTTCTTTGCATATACACTTCTAGACCTCCACTGCACTTAGTTGACCGTTAGAGAGCGGCAAATTTCTAATGAATTACCCAGGTCTTGAAATATCGATCACCTTTTGCAAAGGAAAACCTCTTTCCTCCCAAGGATTATTACGATATCCTCACTGTGGGTAAAAAATAACTCATCAATTAGGCCGCTAGTTTCACTCTTTCAGTTTCCGGAGTGAACAGTCAGTCTAGGATATCACTCACTGGCCATAACAACAATAACAAAAACTAAAATAAATTACTCACACTTGTTATCCACCTCTTTGAGTTCCTGTAGACCCGTCAGAACTCCACGCCGCTTCCCGACATTCCCAGGGCTGTTGAAGAAGGAAATTCTGTGTGTCTTTTCAGTGCTACCCAGAAGTGTGGGCTTCTCCTCTTCTTTGACCATGCACAGTCCAGTCTGGATCCATCGGAAAATGCCATGGACCTCTTTATGTGGGTCCCTGTTCGGTGCGCCAAAAATGTTAGATCAAAAATGAATTGATTGAGACTGAATCAATAATCAATAGGCGATTTCCAAGTTCTGAGTCATTTATTCTCTTTCTGATCAGAAAAGGAGGCAATCGGTCACAGCATAACGTGTCCTCAGAGCTTGTTCACACCAATTCCCTAACATGTGTTCAAGGATGTTGCTCCTTATACCCTGGGCAGGCGTCCTGACCTTATCTAAACCTAAAGACGGCTGGAGCCATCTTTCCCCAAGACTGCTTCTAATGTATGGACAGCGCTGAACATTCTGCTATGATCTTTACATGACCTGGTCAAGATGAGGCACCCTAACTTCAGGCATACAGAACAGAACAGCTTGGTATGATAAAAAACCTTCATCATGATTTACAATCTTGCTCAGCCTAATCTTACACTGAGAAACAGACATCCTTTTCAAGCTCTGAGACAATGGAAAAACACAGAGAATCAGACATTGGCTCATTATATGCACCAGATAAAATTACAATATAAAATAGAATAATACAGCATTATAAAGGTCAAATAAGTTCATTTTGTCTTATTTCAATTATTTATCTTTTCTTCTTATAAAAGACAAAAATAAAATAGAAAGGAGATGTCTTTACCTTCTTAACATGTTTTGACTGTACACTGAAGCCTTCATCAGAAGAGTCAGCTGATTGCTGCCAGGTGACATTTATCAGCTGATTTTTTTAAGAAGGTAAAAACATCTCTGTCATGCGGTGACCTTTGCAGATCACCATAAGATGCCAAGAGCCCACCGGTGAGTTTTGCAATGACGGTAATTTATTAACAAAACAAGACAAGACACAAGGCTATGAGCCGCTAAGGGCAAAAACACACACTAAGCGATACGAGGGCTCGTAGGGCTAACCCCAGCCACTATGAGCTAAACTATGACAAGAAAAGAAAGAACACGAACCTGGCATGAAGGTCTAACGAGGCCTCACGAGGATTGTTTGACGATACTCCTGCAACCTAACTGCCATCAGTGCCCGCCTTATAAAGGCGAACACTAACGAGCAGTGATGACAGACAGCTGACCGATCTTAACAGCCGGAAACCCCACCGAGCACCTTCACAATAAGAGCCCAGTGAAGCCAGAATATAACCCACAGCTGTCAAAGCCGGCAGCGAATATACATAGCCCGAGCGTGGACAGGACTGGCGCTCGGGTCATAACAGTACCCTCCCTCCGAGGGCGGGCTTCCAGAGCGCCCATAGACCACCCTGCCCCCCCCACCCCTCCAGGGTGGGCGGATGGGGGTAGGTCCGGAGGGAGAAAAAGACCAAACACAGAATCCAGTACAGGAAAAAGGACAAAATCCAGACCAGACAAGGCAAAAAAAACTAAACACAGTACAATGACAAAAAATACCAAATATTCAAATCAGATATAATACACATGGAGGAAAATAAGGCAACCGTAGGACAATACACAAATTGCCAAGGATCCCAAATAACAGTTACAGAAAACACAGGACAGCAAGAGAAAATTAAATCTTTGCCCACATTTTTCACAAGAAAATGGCCTCCCACCTGTATGAATTTTTCATGTGAATTTTCAAATAACCAAATACAGAAAACAGAGCATTACTGGCTCATTACCTAACTACACCACAAAACAAAACTAGGGCAACTGCAAGACATAACAAATACCCGCAGACACCCCAAAAAGACCATAACACAAAGCATACAGGATAGCAAGGGAAAAAAAACAGAACAATCACTGGGACGGATCATTACCAGAAAATGGACCACCTACCCCCCCAACAGTTTATGCCAACGGCGGAGACCAGGTGCCATAGGAACAGTTCAGTGTGGTCTCCCCATGTCCAACGGGCTGGCGGGTGGTCATGGGAGGTAGAACATGATCAGGCGGCTCACCACAGTCCAACGTCCAGCACGTCCGCTCCTCTGGGTGGTCCGAACCAGGTCGCCCAACGAAACACATAACACCGTCGGGTGGCCGACCCGGGGCGCCGAACCGGCGAAGCAGTCCCTCAGGCGGCCGATCCGTGTCCCTCAGCCACCAGTCCAGGGGGAAAAAACAGCCCGCGGCGGCCTCCCTGATGAGGACAAAAACTCGGGAGAGCCGGGGCGAGCGAACAGGAACCCCCACGGCCCCGGCGATGATGCGCAGGGGCGGTGACTCAGTAGAGGGGAAAGAAGGCAAGGATGAGCCCATAACCGTCTGACGGCGAAAGGTCTGCAGCTCCTCCCAGTCCGCGGGCCACACCGGCGCTGCACCTCCGCTGGACCACGATTGGGTCCCAGCTGCACCCACGTCGGGCCCCGATTGGGCCGGAACCGCACCTGTGGTGGACCCCGATTGGGCCTCTGGCGCACCAACGTCGGACCCCGATTGGGCCAAAGCAGCTCCCACGATGGACCCCGACTGGGTCGGTGCAGCTCCGCTGACGATCTCCACCCCCGAACCTGGGACCTCCAACCCAGTGACTCCGACTGGTTCCATGCTGGCGACACTGCAATGAGGCTCACAAACACACAAGAAACCGGGATCAGAATCACCGGCAGCAACAGAACCCAGCGAGACGAGCTCGGGCGCAGCAGGCGGCTGCTCCTCACTCACCTCCCCGAGAGGCAGGCAAAAATGCTCCAAAACATGGGACAGAGACACAAGAGGGAGCATTTGCCTGCACTCGGGTTCTGTTGCCACCCAGTACTTCGACGATCCAGATTCAGGGCGGCGACTCTCATCAGCAGGCTCCAACTCAGCTGCGTCGGGCTCCGCAGCTGGCAAGATGTCGTCTGCAGCCTGAGGTTCCTCCCGCGCTGCTGTCCACGCCGATGACCCGTAGGGCGTGGGGGCAGAGGACTCTCGACCCACTGGCTCAGACCGCTTCGGCGAGGAGACCCGGAGACGCTTCATCGTCAGCTCATGCTCCGGGCCACAGTCCGCTCTTCTCCTCCGTCCACGACGTGGCTGCAGGGCCGGATCCAGGCTTTCCAGCACTGCAGGCCTCCTCTTCATCCGAGGACGTTGGCCTGGCGTCGCGGACCGCTCAACAGCGGGGGACACAGAGGCAGCAGGTTTAGGAATAATAGTTACAGCAGGTGGCGGAAGCTCGGGGGGCTGCGGACCCCGAACTCTGGCCCCAGGAGTCAGACAAGGCAGATCATAAAAATGATGGGAAGAAACAATTTGCACTTGCCTGTCTCCTGGAGAGAAGGTGATGCCCTGCTGCAGCAGGTGGAGTTCTCCTTTCATCCCTCCGGGAGAAAATGGCAGTCTTCTCGGGGCCACGAGGAGTAGCCGCTCGAGGTGGTTTGCTGACAGGCCTCGCCGAAGCACGACTCACAGCGTTCCCAGCCGTGGGGGGTGACGTCACAGAGGAGGACATGGCAGTCGGGGCGACGCGGGCACGAGGAGCTGACAGCGCAGCTGGAACAGATGACCCGTGGGCGGCAGCTGCGGGGATTCCCTTCTGTCGTGACGTATATGATGCGGCCAACAGGGAAGCTAGGTCCCTTCGACGACCCGGAGCTGGATCCGGACGGGATTCTCGTTGGGGCTTAGTAGGAACACGGCTATGGGGCCTACTGGCTGATGGAGTGGCGAAGGGCCCGGGAACACATGACGCTGGACGGGCCGGCAGGCACTGGAGTCCGATCCACAGGTCCCCTGCCAGGCTTTCCCTCCAGCCGACGAATCTCCACTCTCGCCAGGGACGCTGTCCTCGCGGGAGGTGGAGGGGTTCCCAGGAGCGCCTTCTCCCTCAAGGTGCGTTGTGCAAAAATCCATGCTAACCTCTTTTCTCCCTCCGGAATACTAGGTTAGATGGTAATGGTGCACAGTCCGCTAGGGCGAGGTCCTAAGGGGATAACCAGACAGCCGCTTGGGTGAGCAATAGACCGGGCGGCTTCCGCAGATAGCCGTCAATCTCCTCCAGCCACTCCGGGCAATATCACACTCGCAGATGGGCATCTCCCTACCAAGTCCAACTCACAGGAGCAAAACTTCACACAGTTGCAAAAACTCACGGTTGAAAAAGGCGTCTCAGTGTGGCATCTCCGTTTAGACGTCTGGCAGGAGTATACATGTCATGCGGTGACCTTCGCGGATCACCATAAGATGCCAGAGTCCACCGGTGAGTTTTGCAATGATGGTAATTTATTAACAAAACAAGACAAGACACAAGGCTATGAGCCGCTAAGGGCAAAAACACACACTAAGCGATATAAGGGCTCGTAGGGCTAACCCCAGCCACTACGAGCTAAACTATGACAAGACAAGAAAGAACACGAACCTGGCATGAAGGTCTAACGAGGCCTCACGAGGATTGTTTGACGATACTCCTGCAACCTAACTGCCATCAGTGCCAGCCTTATAAAGGCGAACACTAACGAGCAGTGATGACAGACAGCTGACCGATTTTGACAGCCGAAAACCCCACCAAGCGCCTTCACAATAAGAGCCCGGTGAAGCCAGAATATAACCCACAGCTGTCAAAGCCGGCAGCGAATATACATAGCCCGAGCGCGGACAGAACCGGCGCTCGGGTCGTAACAATCTCCTTTCTATTTTATTTTTGTCTTTTATAAGAACAAAAGATAAATAATTGAAAGAAGACAAAATGAACTTATTTGACCTATTACGTGGAAGTTATGGACAAGATTGCATCAAAGACTTCCGCCGGCTGGAGAAATTGGAGAAAACACGAGCACGCTTCAGAAACCACCTGCGATTTAACCTCCGTTGCAGAGATGAGGATGTCAAACCAGCAAGCCTCAACATAAAAAATCCAATCCGACAAAACACAGAGAAAAATTATCAATAAAGCACGGAAAGACCTGATTAAAGAACGTATAAGAATGACGGCAAACAAAGTGGACAAAATCAACAACAGATCAAAGAAGAAATGAACATTTTCAAGCAACACTACCCCGAACGACAGGAAACGCAGGAGCAGATAAAGCACAATTAACCACGGCACACGAACAAGGAATTCATTATAACGAAAACCGCCAGTTGAAAAAACTACAAAAACTTACAGAAGGAAGACGGACGAAGACAAACACACCGGAAACGAACGCTAAGAGGGTCAAAAAAACTTATCAAAAACGCACACTCACGGACACGAGAAAACAGTGCTGAGCAGAGGATTGAACTTCGCCATCACACCAGCTAGAATACCTCATGAAGAATCCTCTGCAACCAGAAGTTGCATGTGAAATAATCCAGGACCAAGGAGAAAAAGCAGCACTCCAGAACGCAGTCGCAAGAATCCTAATACTGGCCAAATTACCACAAAGCAACGATTACAAGAGAAGAAGAAAAAAGCATTAAACTCACTCAAGACAGATAAAAAAATCACAATCCTCCCAGCAGATAAAGGTCAGAACGACAGTAATATGGACACGGAACTATGAAAACAGATGGAAACCATGTTGGCAGACAGTAGACTATTGCAATCATAAAAACAAATCCCACAGAAGAAAAGAAAAAAATGCTAAAAGCCCTTCTCAAAACCTCTATAGAAAGCAAAAAAATCACAAAGGACTCATATGATCACCTGATCCCCACAGCCAGCATCACCCCCGGATCGATGGTAACTCCAAAAATAACCTAAAAAGGATATCCCACTTGTGGCTATTAATAGACAATATTGGATCAGTTACGTACAAATTATCAAAAGCCCTGGTTGAAATCGTCAAACCCCCTCTGCGACTATCAGATTTACCACTGCAAAAACTCAAAAGAGCTGGCACAAGTAACACAAAGATATGAAAATAGAATCAGATGAGATCCTCATTTCACATGACGTCATCTCATTATTCACAAAGACACCTGTTGAAGTCACACTACCATATAGTGCAAGAACGCCACAACATTGACAGTACCCTAAAATACGCACACAATCTAACAGTCACGACTTATCCAAATTATTACAGTTTGTTGCAAAATCCACCAATTTTCAATTCAGAGGAAAAATTTACAGACAAAAACAAGGATTTGCTATGGGAGATCCACTATCAGCCATTATGAGTAGTTTTTTTCATGGAGGATCTGGAAAACAAAGCCATTAACACAGCACCTACACAAAGCAAACCCACCCCTTTGGAAGAGATACGTGGATGACATTCTGGAAAAAATAGGAAAGGACACACATAGAACTCACTGACCACTGAACAGTACGGACAGCACTGGGAACATAAAATTCACACAGCTGAGGAGGAAAATGGCGCCATAGCCATTCTGGACATGAAAACCACTACAACGATGTCGGCAGCATAAAAATCACAGTCTACAGGAAACCAACCCACCACAGATCAATACTAATATGGACATTCGGAACACCCACAGACACACAAGCTATCAGTTGTTAGGACGTTAAATTGAACGATACCCATCATCACAGACCAAAAAGACAGACAGGAGGAGGAAAACCACATAAAACATGCTCTTATATGCTGCCAATATCCAGTATGGCCATAAACAAAGGGAAACAGCAAGTCAAAACAAAGAAAATATCAGGAAATAAGAAACAGAACAAAAGCCGAAATCAAAAACAAGGACACCATAACTATACCATTCATACGTGGGATCATACGAACCAATTCAAAGGATCATGAAAAAATACAAAATAAACACAGCAGTCAAACCACACAAAAAAATTAAGACAGTTATTAGTACACCCCAAGGACAGAATAGAACAAGACAAAAAATGCAATGTAATATATGAAATATCATGCAGATTATGCAACTAAAACATACATTGGAGGATACTGGAAGACCATTCACCACAAGAAAAAAGAACACCGGAAGGAATGTGAGAAGGAAACACAAGGACAACTCACAAGTCACAAAAGAAAAGGCAGAACAAGAAACATTAAAATACAGCAATAGTCAGATCCCTGCAAAGAAATAATCACATCATGGACCTGGGACTACGCAAAGATTATTGGATCGGAGAGCAACAGACACAAACGCTGGATCAAGGAGGACATAGAGATCAGGAAGCGGGGAAAAAGACACCATGTAACCGAGATGAGGGGGGCCTTTATGCTTTCCCACAACCTGGGACCTACATTCTTCAGAGACCAATCTGAAGGCAGGAGGCGGGGCCGGCTCGGTGGATCTGACAGATCTGCTGAGCTGGCCCCGCCTACGAAAATCAGCTGATAAATGTCACCTGGCAGCAATCAGCTGACTCTTCTGACGAACGCTGCAGTGTACAGTCGAAACATGCTTCTACTTTGGAAAATTGGATCTGGGATCGTCACTTCCTTGTGGTAACGTATCGTCACTTCCTGTTTTCAATTCAATTCAATTCAATTCAACTTTATTTATATAGCACCATTTCACAACAACAGTCATCTCATAGCACTATCAACTGTAGGGGGGACCCCCACAGTTGCAGAAAGACCCCAACAATCAGGTGATCCCTTGTGAGCAAGCACTTGGCGACGGTGGAGAGGAAAAACTCCCTTTTAACAGGAAGAAACCTCCAGCAGAACCAGGCTCAGGGAGGGGCAGTCATCTGCTGCGACTGGCTGGGGGGTGAGGGGATAGAGAAGAAGAAAAGAACAGACATGTAGAGAGCAAACAGCACGATGGGGACTCAATCTATGGGAGAGAACAAACAAATGTTAATGACCAGCAAAAAAAAACATTTCATAGAGAGTGAGGAAAGGAGTGAGGCCCAGTGCATTATTGGAGGTCCCCCGGCTGACTAAAACTATTAGCAGCATAACTAAGGGAGGGTTCAGAAACACATGATCCCTCCCTAATTGTAGGCTAGATCAAAAAGGTAGGTTTTAGCCCTATTCTTAAAAACAGAGATCGAGTCTGACTCCCGAATCCAGATTGGCAGCTGATTCCACAGGAGAGGAGCTTGATAACTGAAGGCTCTGCCTCCCATTGTACTTTTGGAGATTCTAGGTATTACAAGTAATCCTGCATTTTGGGAGCGTAGTGCTCTGTTAGGATAATACGGTAGTATCAGATCTTTTAAATAAAAAGGAGCCTGATTGTTTAGAGCTTTGTAAGTGAGAAGAAGGATTTTAAACTTAATTCTAAACTCTATGGGAAGCCAATGAAGGGAGGCCAGAACCGGAGAGATATGATCTCTCTTTCTAGTACCTGTTAAAACTCTTGCTGCAGCATTTTGGATCAGCTGAAGACTTTTTAAAGATGTTTTAGGACAGCCTGATAATAAAGAATTACAATAATCTAATCTCGAGCTAACAAAAGCGTGGATCAGCTTCTCAGCATCACTCTGAGACAAGATGCTCCTAATCTTGGCAATATTACGCAAATGATAGAAGGCAGTCTTAGAAACAAATTTAATATTCAATTCAATTCAATTCAACTTTATTTATATAGCGCCATTTCACAACAACAGTCATCTCATAGAACTATCAACTGTAGGGGGGAACCCCCACAGTTGCAGAAAGACCCCAGCAATCAGGTGATCCCCTGTGAGCAAGCACTTGGCGACGGTGGAGAGGAAAAACTCCCTTTTAACAGGAAGAAACCTCCAGCAGAACCAGGCTCAGGGAGGGGCAGTCATCTGCTGCGACTGGCTGGGGGGTGAGGGGACAGAGAAGATGAAAAGAACAGACATGTAGAGAGCAAACAGCACGATGGGGACTCAATCTATGGGAGAGAACAAACAAATGTTAATGACCAGCAAAAAAAAATATTTCATAGAGAGTGAGGAAAGGAGTGAGGCCCAGTGCATTACTGGAGGTCGCCCGGCTGACTAAACCTATTAGCAGCATAACTAAGGGAGGGTTCAGAAACACATGACCCCTCCCTAATTGTAGGCTATATCAAAAAGGAAGGATTTAACCCTATTCTTAAAAACAGAGATCGAGTCTGACTCCCGAATCCAGATTGGCAGCTGATTCCACAGGAGAGGAGCTTGATAACTGAAGGCTCTGCCTCCCATTGTACTTTTGGAGATTCTAGGTATTACAAGTAGTCCTGCATTTTGGGAGCGTAGTGCTCTGTTAGGATAATACGGTAGTATCAGATCTTTTAAATAAAGAGGAGCCTGATTGTTCAGAGCTTTGTAAGTAAGAAGAAGGATTTTAAACTTAATTCTAAACTCTATGGGAAGCCAATGAAGGGAGGCCAGAACCGGAGAGATATGATCTCTCTTTCTAGTACCTGTTAAAACTCTTGCTGCAGCATTTTGGATCAGCTGAAGACTTTTTAAAGATGTTTTAGGACAACCTGATAATAAAGAATTACAATAATCTAATCTCGAGCTAACAAAAGCGTGGATCAGTTTCTCAGCATCACTCTGAGACAAGATGCTCCTAATCTTGGCAATATTACGCAAATGATAGAAGGCAGTCTTAGAAACAAATTTAATATGTGAATTGAAGGACAAATCCTGATCAAAAATAACTCCAAGGTTCCTCACAGAGCTATTAAGAGAAAGAGTATCTGCATCCAAACTGAAAGTTTGATTTGGAAAGGAATTTCTAAGGTTTTTTGGACCAACAAGAATGACTTCAGTATTGAAAATCTTGAAAAAGTCTTAAAGTCCTGACTAGTAAGCTCTAAGGGAATGCTAGGATTGACAGAGTCCTGACTCTTTGTCAACCTGGCTACAGTACTGAAAAGAAACCTGGGATTATTCTTGTTCTCTTCTATTAATGCAGAGTAATAACTTGTTCTAGCTTTTCTAAGAGATTTTTTATAAATTAAAAGGTGATTTCTCCAAGCTAAATAGATTTCATCTAAATTAGTAGAGCACCATTTTCTTTCTAATTGACGAGTCTTCTGTTTTAAGCTACGAGTTTCTGTGTTGAACCAAGGAGTTAGAAATCTCTGATTAGACTTTTTCTTTTTTAAGGGGGCCACCAAGTCTAGAGCCTGATGCAGAGAAGCTGAAACACTATCCACCATGTTATCAATTACAGAAGGAGCAAGCTGTCTATAGCTTATTTCCGTTGTGTTGACAAATGGCATAGAGGAAACAATCTGCATAAATTTGGAAACAGCATCATCTGAGAGGCATCTACTGTGATAATATTTTTCTTTAGGAGCCAAATAGTCAGAAATGGTAAAATCAAAGGTTAACAGACAATGGTCTGACAGTACAGGGTTATGAGGAGACACTACAAGATTTTCTATTTCTATGCCATATGTCAGAACAAGGTCCAATGTATGGTGGAGGTAATGAGTAGAATTTCCTACTTTCTGAGAAAACCCAATCGAGTCTAATATTGAATTAAATGCCACATTAAGGCAGTCACTATCTACATCCACATGTATATTAAAGTCCCCTACTATAATTATTCTATCAGATTTCAGCACTAAATCAGCTAAGAAATCAGCAAATTCGGATAAAAATTCTGAGTAGGTTGATGGGGGACGATAAACTATGGCAAATAAAATTGGGTTTAACCTAAAATTGCTAAAGTGCCCAATACTGAGGACCAGGCCCTCAAAGGAATTATAACATGTTTTTTGCTTTACATTAACTAGTAATTTGGAATGGCAAATTGTTGCTACTCCTCCTCCACGACCAGAACTTCTGGGATTTTGACAGTTTAAATAACCAGAGGGAGTTGATTCATTTAAACCAACATAATCCTCTTGCCCTAACCAAGTCTCTGTAAGGGAAATTAAATCAATCTGATGATCAATTAACAGATCATGGACTAACAGAGACTTGGGAGTTAGAGACCTAATATTTAGTAAACCACATTTAATTTTTAAATTATGAGGAGGAACAGAGGCCAAATCATTCAATTTAGAGGCTTTATGTTTAATTTGAGTTTTACCAATGTTTTGCTTTATCACTTTGGGATGCTTATGCATGATATTTTTATTTACTTTGGAGGGAGCAGACAACGATTCTCTGATGGGGAAGACAGGGGCTAAGCTGAGGGGTGGCGGATGAAGAGGAGCTGCAGAGAGGCGTGTAAGACTGCGACTCTGCTTCCTGGTCCCAACTCTGAGTAGTCATGGTTTAGGAAATTTAGATAAAAAAGATGCCAGATTGTTAGATAAATGAGAAGCACCATCCAAAGTGTGATGAATGCTGTCTCGTCTCATAAGACCAGGTTTTCCCCAAAAAGAGCTCCAATTGTCAATGTAGCCCACGTCATTTTTAGGACACCACACAGACAGCCAGCGGTTCAAGGATGACGAGCGACTAAACATGCCATCACTGGTCAGATTGGGGAGGGGTCCAGAGAATACTACAGTGGCAGACATCGTTTTTGCAAAGTCACACACCGATTCTACATCAAGTTTGGTGACTTCCGACTGCCGGAGACGGATGTCATTAATGCCGGCGTGAATAACAATTGTGGAGTATTTACAGTTACTTTTAGCCAGCATTTTCAGATTTGACTCGATGTCGCCTGCTCTGGCCCCAGGAATGCATTTGACTATGGCCGCTGGAGTCTCTAGGTTCACGTTTCTGACTACAGAGTCGCCAATGATCAGAGTTTTTTCCTCAGCGGGTGTGTCGCTGAGCGGGGAAAAACGATTAGAAACGTGAACAGGTTGGTGGTGAACCGGGGCTTTGCGACTAGGCTTCCTTCTCACCGTCACCCACCCAGTCTCCTCGCTGCTGAGGAGAGCCAGGGAACCGCTGACAGGGGGGCCTAAGCTAGCTAGCTCCGCTGCAGCTAATGGGCGTCCGTCGAGATTAACTGGGGCAGACGGTGTTTCAATGCAGCGGAGCCGGGATTCCAAATCAGACAACCTCGCCTCGAGCGCCTCAAAAAGACAACATTTATTACATTTACCGTTATCGCTAAAAGAGGCAGAGGTGTAGCTAAACATCTGACAGAGAGAGCACACTAGAGGAGAGGAAAGAGAGCTAGTAGCCATAGCTAATAGCTGGAGAGCAACCACACAGGCAGACAGCAAAACAGGAAGTGACGATACGTTACGTTACCACAAGGAAGTGACGATCCTCGAATTGTGAATATAATATGTGAATTGAAGGACAAATCCTGATCAAAAATAACTCCAAGGTTCCTCACAGGGCTATTAAGAGAAAGAGTAACTGCGTCCAAACTGAAAGTTTGATTTGGAAAGGAATTTCTGAGGTTTTTTGGACCAACAAGAATAACTTCAGTCTTATCTGAAATTAGTAGCAGGGAATTACAAGTCATCCAAGCTTTGATTTCCTTAAGACAGGCTTCTAACTTGGCTAACTGATTACTATCATCTGGCTTCATTGACAGGTATAATTGTGTGTCATCAGCATAACAATGAAAATGTATACAGTGCTTTCTAATAATGTTGCCAAACGGAAGCATATATAAACTAAAAAGAGTAGGGCCTAGCACAGATCCCTGTGGAACTCCATGACTAAGCTTTGAGTTGAAAGAAAACTCATTATTTACATGAACAAACTGGAACCTATCAGATAAATAAGATCTAAACCACTGCAACGAAGTTCCATTAAGTCCAACATAGTGTTCTAATCTATCAAGTAGAATATTATGATCGATAGTATCAAAAGCTGCACTTAGGTCTAAAAGGACAAGTACAGAAACTAGTCCATTATCAGATGTAATGAGGAGGTCGTTAGTGACCTTCGCTAAGGCTGTTTCAGTACTATGATGGATTCTAAACCCAGATTGAAACTCTTCAAGTAAACCATTTCCCTGCAGGTGGTCAAATAATTGCGTAGCAACAACTCTTTCTAAGATTTTTGAAATGAAAGGGAAATTAGACATTGGTCTATAGTTAGCTAAAGCTCCTGGATCTAGTGTTGGCTTTTTGAGTAAGGGTTTAATTACAGCTGTTTTAAAAGCCTGCGATACATGGCCTAAAGTTAATGAAGAATTGATTATATGAAGAATAAGGCTACCAATAAGTGGGAAGACTTCTTTAAATAACCTGGTAGGAATAGGGTCTAAAAGACAAGTTGAAGGTTTGGATGAGGAAACTATTTTGTCTAACTCACAAAGGTCGATTGGAGTAAACTCATCAAGACAGATATCAATTGAAGGAGTTGTAGTAGTTATTGTATTTAAGTTAACGGTGGGAAGAATCTGATTGATTTTATCTCTGATGGATGAAATTTTATTATTGAAAAAGTTCATAAAGTCCTGACTAGTAAGCTCTAAGAGAATGCTAGGATTGACAGAGTCCTGACTCTTTGTCAACCTGGCTACAGTACTGAAAAGAAACCTGGGATTATTCTTGTTCTCTTCTATTAATGCAGAGTAATAACTCGTTCTAGCTTTTCTAAGAGATTTTTTATAAATTAAAAGATGATTTCTCCAAGCTAAACAGATTTCATCTAAATTAGTGGAGCGCCATTTTCTTTCTAATTGACGAGTCTTCTGTTTTAAGTTACAAGTTTCTGTGTTGAACCAAGGAGTTAGAAATCTCTGATTAGCCTTTTTCTTTTTTAAGGGGGCCATCAAGTCTAGAGTCTGATGCAGAGAAGCTGAAACACTATCTACCATACTATCAATTGCAGAAGGAGCAAGCTGTCTATAGCTTCATTCCGTTGTGTTGGCAAATAAAATTGGGTTTAACCTGAAATTGCTAAAGTGCCCAATACTGAGGACCAGGCCCTCAAAGGAATTATAACATGTTTTTTGCTTTACATTAACTAGTAATTTGGAATGGCAAATTGTTGCTACTCCTCCTCCACGACCAGAACTTCTGGGATTTTGACAGTTTAAATAACCAGAGGGAGTTGATTCATTTAAACCAACATAATCCTCTTGCCCTAACCAAGTCTCTGTAAGGGAAATTAAATCAATCTGATGATCAATTAACCGATCATGGACTAACAGAGACTTGGGAGTTAGAGACCTATTATTTAATAAACCACATTTAATTTTTAAATTATGAGGAGGAACAGAGGCCAAATCATTCAATTTAGAGGCTTTATGTTTAATTTGAGTTTTACCAATATTTTGCTTTATCACTTTGGGATGCTTATGCGTTATATTTTTATTTACTTTGGAGGGAGCAGACAATGATTCTGTGATGGGGAAGACAGGGGCTAAGCTGAGGGGTGGTGGATGAAGAGGAGCTGCAGAGAGGCATGTAAGACTGCGACTCTGCTTCCTGGTCCCAACTCTGAGTAGTCAGGGTTTTGGAAATTTGGATAAAAAAGATGCCAGATTGTTAGATAAATGAGAAGCACCATCCAAAGTGGGATGAATGCTGTCTTGTCTCAAAAGACCAGGTTTTCCCCAAAAAGAGCTCCAATTGTCAATGTAGCCCACGTCATTTTTAGGACACCACACAGACAGCCAGCGGTTCAAGGATGATGAACGGCTAAACATGTTATCACTGGTCAGATTGGGGAGGGGCCCAGAGAATACTACAGTGGCAGACATCGTTTTTGCAAAGTCACACACCGATTCTACATCAAGTTTGGTGACTTCCGACTGCCGGAGACGGATGTCATTAATGCCGGCGTGAATAACAATTGTGGAATATTTACAGTTACTTTTAGCCAGCATTTTCAAATTTGACTCGATGTCGCCTGCTCTGGCCCCAGGAATGCATTTGACTATGGCCGCTGGAGTCTCTAGGTTCACGTTTCTGACTACAGAGTCGCCAATGATCAGAGTTTTTTCCTCAGCGGGTGTGTCGCTGAGCGGGGAAAAACGATTAGAAACGTGAACAGGTTGGTTGTGTACCGGGGCTTTGCGACTAGGCTTCCTTCTCACCGTCACCCACCCAGTCTCCTCGCTGCTGAGGAGAGCCGGGGGACCACTGACAGGGGGGCCTAAGCTAGCTAGCTCCGCTGCAGCTAAGGGGCGTCCGTCGAGATTAACTGGCGCAGACGGTGTTTCAATGCAGCGGAGCTGGGATTCCAAATCAGACAACCTCGCCTCGAGCGCCTCAAAAAGACAACATTTATTACATTTACCGTTATCACTAAAAGAGGCAGAGGTGTAGCTAAACATCTGACAGAGAGAGCACACCAGAGGAGGAGAGGAAAGAGAGCTAGTAGCCATAGCTAGTGGCTAGCTAGTGGCTGGAGAGCAATCCACACAGGCAGACAGCAAAACTGCTGGAATGCTGGGTGGATCGTCACTTCCTTGTGGTAACGTATCGTCACTTCCTGTTTTGCTGTCTGCCTGTGTGGTTTGCTCTCCAGCTCTCTAGCCACTAGCTATGGCTACTACCTCTCTTTCCTCTCCTCTGGTGTGCTGTCTCTGTCAGATGTTTAGATATGATATGATGTCAAATCAAACTTTCAGTTTGGATGCGGTTACTCTTTCTCTTAATAGCTCTGTGAGGAACCTTGGAGTTATTTTTGATCAGGATTTGTCCTTCAATTCACATATTAAATTTGTTTCTAAGACTGCCTTCTATCATTTGCGTAATATTGCCAAGATTAGGAGCATCTTGTCTCAGAGTGATGCTGAGAAACTGATCCACGCTTTTGTTAGCTCAAGATTAGATTATTGTAATTCTTTATTATCAGGCTGTCCTAAAACATCTTTAAAAAGTCTTCAGCTGATCCAAAATGCTGCAGCAAGAGTTTAAACAGGTACTAGAAAGAGAGCTCATATCTCTCCAGTTCTGGCCTCCCTTCATTGGCTTCCCATAGAGTTTAGAATTAAGTTTAAAATCCTTCTTCTTACTTACAAAGCTCTAAACAATCAGGCTCCTTTTTATTTAAAAGATCTGATACTATTGTATTATCCTAACAGAGCACTACGCTCCCAAAATGCAGGATTACTTGTAATACCTAGAATCTCCAAAAGTGCAATGGGAGGCAGAGCCTTCAGTTATCAAGCTCCTCTCCTGTGGAATCAGCTGCCAATCTGGATTCGGGAGTCAGACTCGATCTCTGTTTTTAAGAATAGGGCTAAAACCTACCTCTTTGATATAGCCTACAATTAGGGAGGGGTCATGTGTTTCTGAACCTTCTCTTAGTTATGCTGCTAATAGGTTTAGTCAGCCGGGGGACCTCCAGTAATGCACTGGGCCTCACTCCTTTCTTCACTCTCAATGAAATATTTTTTTTGCTGGTCATTAACATTTGTTTGTTCTCTCCCATAGATTGAGTCCCCATCGTGCTGTTTGCTCTCTACATGTCTGTTCTTTTCTTCTTCTCTATCCCCTCAACCCCCAGCCAGTCGCAGCAGATGACTGCCCCTCCCTGAGCCTGGTTCTGCTGGAGGTTTCTTCCTTTTAAAAGGGAGTTTTTCCTCTCCACCGTCGCCAAGTGCTTGCTCACAGGGGATCGCCTGACTGCTGGGGTCTTTCTTCAACTGTGGGGGTTCCCCCTACAGTTGATAGTGCTATGAGATGACTGTTGTTGTGAAATGGCACTATATAAATAAAGTTGAATTGAATTGAATTGAAGGTAAAGACATCTCCTTTCTATTTTATTTTTGTCTTTTATAAGAACAACAGAAATAATAACAGCATTAAAATCATATAGAATAATCAATGAAACCTGAAAATATCTTATCACCTTCCTTTAAAGTGAACTGATAGAGATTTTTGGACCTTTTTTCCCTGCCTCACCCACATATGACAACATTAAGAAACCAGGAGTTGGTGGGTGAAACTGACTAAATACATTTTCCTTCAGCCTTTGGGGTTGCCCTGTGTGCCAGGGACATCCTAAATTTTGAGTGGTTGCCAAAAGACGTCACACCTGGCCTTGGGTTTAGCCACTAACTCCACTGACTACACTCTCGTGAGCCCCCCGGTTGAGTCCTGTGTTCCGAACGCTGTCTGGTAGAGCCGCTGAGCCTTCCCCGAACAATACCACCGGCTTGCACCAACCACCACTGAAAGCCTGGAGCTACAGCTGTTTGTAAGTGAGACTCCCACTTTCCTATCTGCTGGGTCTAAACAAGATGTCGTAAATATCAATTATAATTGAACATAACCAATATTTCATAGTACAATTAGTCCCTCAGCAGTAGGACAAAGCTATAAACTTAAGGAAAATTGTAATTCTTTTTTTTTCAGGAACCTCCTTTCATTTTTGTAGATTAATTCAGAAGCTTCTTTTCAGTTAATCAGTTTAAGTAATTTTTCCCCATAGAATTGCTGTTATGGATGGTTCTCACGAGCCATCAATGAGACGCTGCAGGCAGCCGTGAGTTCGTACTTTTATTAAATAAAGGCACAATGGCAAAATAACAAGCCTCGTGGGGCAAAACACAAATAAAGACAAGGCACTTATATATAGATAGCGAGGGTGGAACCTGAACGCTGGGAAGAACTGACTTCGGGGTTAGGGAAGCCAGACTGGAAAGCAGGCGAAGTCGCAGCCCCGAGCAAACAGAGCTGCTCCCTTAAATAGTGCTGAATAGATTAATCAGATGATGAATCATCAGCTGAATGGAATCATGCCATTCAGCAGGGCTCCATTGACAGCCGGAAACCCCACCGAGACGCTATCATAATAAAAGTCTAGAAGTGCGCCAGAGGAGAGAACGGAGAACTACCGCACAGCCCTAGTGTCGACAGAGTCAGCACACGGACCATGACAGTTGCCCCCGTTCCCGACGCGGATTCTAGACGTGGTGTAACATCGGGCTCCCCCCAACTGGGAGGACAACAAGATCACCCCAGGGAGGGAGGAGGGGGAAAAGGCCGAGGAGGGTTAGACCCTGGCGACAAGGGTGAAGACAGAAAATACAAGGAGACACTACAGAGCATGGGAAAACACAAAAAAAATACTCCATAATGCACAGGTGGATCGTCGTCGGCCTCCGTCGGTCTATGATGACCATGGAAGAGAATCCTAAACGTCTACTCTGCTGGAACAGCACCGCCTGTGGCTGAACAGGCCGATGCGTGAATGGCAGACCCTGTCACACAGGTCACACTTGTGGGTGGTCTCCGTGCTGCTGAGCTGTGGCGGGTTCTTCCTGCGGGTCCTTTTTTCATCTGCTGCAGCAATCAGTCTCTCTTCACCCGCCTTGAGCCTGTCTGGTCAGGGTGCCTCTCCATTTGGAGCGGTCCGTTGCAAGGTCTTCCCAGCACTCTGTGTTGATCTCCAGGCCTTCAATGGTCTCTCTTGCAGACGTCCTAAAGCGCACCTGTGGGGAGGCCAACGTCTCTCCTGCCAGTCGCCAGTTCTCCGTAGAGGACGTCTTTGGGGATTCTGCCATCCTCCATACGGTGAACGTGGCCTAGCCAGCGGAGCCTACGCTGCCTGAGTAGAGTGAAAATGAGGGAAGGGCCGGCGTGGGACAGGAACTTCTGTGTTGGCGACTTTGTCCTGCCAGGATATGTCCAGGATGCGGCGAATGCAGCGAATCGGAAGGAGTTCAGTCTCTTTTCCTGCCGGGAGTATGTTGTCCACGTCTCACTCCCATAGAGCAGTGTGCTGATGACGCAGGCATTTTACACTGCCATCTTCATCTTGACAGAGAGTCTGGGATTCTCCCACACTCGTGTGGTGAGGCGAGCGAGTGTGGAGGCTGATTTTTCAATCCTCTTGTCGATCTCTGTATCAAGGGAGAGGTTGCTGCTGATCGTGGACCCCCAGGTACGTGAACTGATTCACGACCTCCAGCTCGTAGTCGTCGATGGTGATGGTTGGTGGTGTTTCCATGCCTTGCCCTAAGACGTTAGTCTTCTTCAGGCTGATGGTAAGCCCGAAGTCCTTGCATGCCTGGGAGAAGCGATCCATCAGGGTCTGAAGCTCCTGCTGTGTGTGGGTCGCAACTGCAGCGTCATCTGTGAACAGCATGTCTCTGATTAGAGCCTCGCGTACTTTGGTTCTGGCTTTCAGGTGGCAAGGTTGAAAAGCCTGCCATCAGATCTTATGTGCAGGTAGATTCCCTCTGTTGCTGTGCTGAAGGCATGCCTCAGGAGCATGTCAAAGAAAATCCCAAAGAGGGTTGGCGCAAGTACACAGCCCTATTTCACGCCACTGCATATGATGAATGGCTCTGAGACGTTGCTGTCGTGCTGCACTATCCCCTGCATGTTGGTGTGAAACGATTCGATGAGGCTTTGCAACTTTGGTGGGCATCCTATCTTTGGCAGGATCTTGAAAAGGCCCTCTCTGCTGACCAGATCGAACGTTTTGGTGAGGTCGATGAAGGCGACGTACAGGGGCATGTTCTGTTCTCTGCATTTCTCCTGGAGTTGGTGGATGGAGAATATCATGTCTACCGTTGATCGCTCAGCACGGAAGCCACACTGAGACTCGGGGTACACACGTTCGGCAAGCTTCTGTAGATGAACGAGAACAACTCGTGCGTAGACTTTGCCAACAGCGCTGAGGAGGGAGATGCCCCTGTAGTTGTTGCAGTCGCTTCTCTCCCCTTTGTTTTTGTAGAGGGTGATGATCTTGGCGTCCCTCATGTCCTGTGGTATGGCACCTTCCTTCCAGCACTGGCAGAGGACGTCATGCAATGGCAGCAGTAGGGCGGTCTTGCAGTGCTTGATCAGGTCGGGGGGTATGCCGTCGTTGCCGGGTGCCTTTCCAGCGGCCAAGCTATCAATGGCCTTGCTGAGTTCGTCGATGGTTGACTCGGCGTCAAGTTCGTCCATGGATGACAGGCAGTCGATGGCATCAAGGGCTGACGGTGTCACGGTGTTCTGTCTGGAGTAGAGGTCGGAGTAGTGTTCCACCCATCTCTCTATCTGCTTTTTCTTTTCTGTGATCATCTCCCCAGTGGAGGATTTGAGGGGGGCCATCTTGCTCTGAGCCGGACCAAGCGCTTTCTTGATGCCATCGTACATACCACGGATGTTCCCTGTTACGGCAGCGGTTCGAATGTCTTGGCTGAGCTGAGTCCAGTACTCGTTGGCACAGCGCCGGGCAGTCTGCTGAACTTTGCTTCTCGCAGCCCCGAGAATCTGGAGATTCTTCTCGTTTGGGTACTTCTTGTACTCAGCAAGTGCTGAGCGCTTGGCTTCAATGACGGGGGTCAGCTCGGTCAACTTGGCATCAAACCAGTCCTGTGACTTCGAGGTCTTCCTCCCAAAGGTAGCCAAGGCTGTGTGGTGGATGGTGTTTCGCAGCTCTTCCCACTTCTGCTTTGCAGATTCTCCTTCTTGTGGTACACCAAGTTCCTTCTCAAAGGTGGAGGTAAACTGCTCAACACATTCTGGTTGGGCCATCTTGCTGGTGTCAATCCGTGCCATTCCAGGCTGTCTAGCACGATGGGATTTTTTCAGCTGCAGCTTGACCTTGCATCACACCAATGAATGGTCTGTGTCGCAATCTGCACTCTGGAACAAACGAGTGATTAGCACGTTCTTCAGTGAGGTGCGCCTGGTCAGGATCAAGTCCAGCTGGTGCCAGTGCTTTGAGCGCGGATGTTGCCAGGAAAACCTTGTGTTTTGGCTTGGTTTTGAGAACGAGTTTGTGATGCACAGATCGTGATATGTGCAGAACTCGAGCAGCCGCCTGTCCTTGTTGTTCATTCTGCCACGCCAAAATGGTCCAAGACAGGAGGGCCAGGAGTCGTGGTTAGCACCCACTCTGGCATTGAAGTCTCCAAGCAGAATGAGTTGTTCACAGTTGGGGATGATCCTGACAGTTGTTACGAGATTCTCATAGAACTCGTCTTTTGCCTCTGGTGTGGCTGTCAGTGTTGGGGCATACTCACTGATGAGGGTGACTGGGCCTTGGTGGTGTTGAGGCGGAGGTGTGAGGAGTTGTGCCAGAGCCATTGCTGCCCCGGTTCCACCATCTTCCAGCAAGGTGTTCTCACTGCGAAGCCCACTCCCGTGTTCCCTGTTGTTCGTCACTGCCCTTTCCCTTGCCAGTAGAACGTGTAGTCCTTCTCTTCAGTGTAACCTGCGTCAGCCAACCGTGTTTCCTGGAGAGTGGCGCTATCCACTTCCAGTCTCTTCAGCTCATATTGATGACGGCAGTCTTCCTGGTGTCGCTGATGTCCTTGAGGTTAGCAGCGAGTCCTGTCATCATAGTGCGGACATTCCAAGTTCCCAGTTTTAGAGTTGGTCTCTTTTGTTTTTGTCTTGCCTGGTGCAAAGGTTCTCAGCCTTCCATTCGGACTTCTCCTCATCCCCATGCACCCAATGAGGAAAGCAGGCTGTGGCAGGACAACACCTTATTGGCTGGGGGCTGCCCAGCTTGAGGCGGGCGGTAGCTGTCCAGTGAGATCCGATGATCCTCCCACCATCGGGAACAACCCTGGCGCCGAGCTCTATGCCAATTGCAGCGGTGGCTTATAACCGGTAACTGTCATTCCCCGTGTTTTGTCTACACCAAAGGCGAAGCTGGAGTGTCCTCTCCAGCGATCCGGTGTTCTACCTTCCACCGTTGGGCTTTGGTAGGATTCAAGCCTGGGCAGGAAGATATGGAGGACAAGATGTTGCCCATGCAGCATGCCCCCCCATTCCACGTCACTGATGAATCCAAAGGAACAGCAGGGCTGCTACAGTTTGGCACCAGCGCCGTTGCAGGAGCTGACAGAATGATGTTGAGCACAACAGAGAACTGCCTTAGGGACTCCGACTCCGGA
This sequence comes from Pholidichthys leucotaenia, assembly GCA_020510985.1. NCBI lineage: Eukaryota > Metazoa > Chordata > Actinopteri > Cichliformes > Pholidichthyidae > Pholidichthys > Pholidichthys leucotaenia. The sequence goes on along the minus strand of CM035841.1, from coordinate 100,798,636 downwards.
TTTTTCCTCAGGGTTGACTCCCGAAGTCTTTCCCGTGACCGGGTGTGCCGCAAGGCAGCGGAGGTTTGAAATCAGGGTTTACCTTCCCCTAGATGGGCTACCTTCCCAGGTTGATGAGCCACCATCTACCCGAAGCATCTGGTTTTAAGGCGCCAGAGATCCGCCCTCGCCCTTTCTCATATTAGTAAAAGCAGTTCCGCCGGGCTTAGAGACTAAACCACACGGGCAGGCTAGGAGTTGGACTTAGTTGTCAGATGCTTTTCGAGACGCACACCATAAGGAGCATTTTATAAGCACTGGGAGCTTAACCCCAGTGCTGCTCCTGGCTATGACAACCTTGGAACCAATAATAATTGCAAATAAGGGAAAACTAAGCCTACAGGCCTCAAACAGAAAACCCGGGTCTAGAGACCAAGATACACAGTTACATAGAAAACACATATCATCCCCCAACAGAGGAAGGGAGGGAGAGAAAAAAAATTAAATAGCGTTGAACCCCTACAGCACAGGTGTCAAACTCATTCCATGGAGGGCTAAGACCCTGCAGGTTTTACCTCCACCCAGTGGCTTCAACAGGTGTTTTCTCTGAATTTCTTCCCACTGATTGCTGATCAGTGAAAACACCTGCTGAAGAGACTGGGTGGAAGTAAAACCTGCAGGGTCTTGGCCCTCCATGGAATGAGTTTGACACCCCTGCCCTACAGTTTAAATCCATTCAAATAAAATGTTACAGGCCACAAAAGGACATTTCCCAGCCTACGGAAAGAACAATCACAACAGAGGGGGAAAAAAAAAACCCACACGCTAGGGAGCGGTGAAATACACTGTTCATTAACAACACACCCAGGCACATCCCAAAAGGTTATAGCAGGAGCAAAGACAAAAACCCAGGGATGTCGGCGGGCAGAGCACAATGGCATGAACAGCAATAGTTCAGGGGGTCCGCCCTGCATCTAGCGTCCAAAATCGCTGGCAGGGGAAAAGGAACAGTTCCGGCGGCCTACCCCAGATGAGGCCAGAAAACACAGTACTTCTGGCGGCCATGCCAGATCGCCGATTGGAAGGGAAAGTTTGTTGGGTGGCCGACCCAGAACGCCAAATGGGCGAGCAGTCCTCCAGGTTTCCGACCCGCATCCCTACTCAGCCACCAGGACCGCAGGGGAGAAAACGAAGATGGCCTCCCTGGAGAGGGGGGGAAACAAGGGAGAGCCGAGCCGAATATGGAGAACCCCAACGGCACCGGTGGAGATGAACTGGGGGAAGGATGAATAGGCAAGTCCAGTGTCAGGAAGGCTGAGATCTGCCAGCTCCTTCACCGACCTCGAACCAAACCGGCACTGCGCCCCTGCTGGACCCCCGATCGGGTCAGCACTGCACCCACGACGGAACCCCCGATTGGGCCGGAGCAGCACCCGTGATGGACCCCCGATTGGGTCGCAACTGCACCCACGTTGGACCCCGATTGGGTCTCGGCTGCACCCATGTCGGAAACCCGATTGGGTCTTGGCTGCACCCTTGTCGGACCCCGATTGGGTCAATGCCCCACGCCCAATGGACCCCAACTGGGTCAGCGCAGCACCAGGGACAACTTCCCAAACCCGAACCCGAACCTCCAGCACAGCGACCGGGATTGACTCCGCACCGGTGACCCTGGGAGAAGGCTCAGGAGGAAGAAAGAAGAACCGGGATCAGGATCACCAGTAGTGACAGAGCCCAGTGAGACGAACTTGGATGCAGCGGACAGCTGCACCTGGCTTGTCTCCCTGAGAGACAGGCAAAAAGGCTCTAGAATAGATAGAAGGAAGACAAAATAGAGGACTTGCCTGCACTCGAGTTCTGTCGCCATCCAGGACTTCGACGATCCGGGTTCAGAAGGCAGAAGGATGTCCTCTGGCTCCCACGCAACTACGGCAGGTCCCGCAGCCAGCATGATGGTTTCCACAGCCTGAGGACCCCCCAACGCTGATGATCATGCCGACGACCCACACAGCGTGGCGGCAGAAGATCCTCGACCTGCTGAGTTGGACCGCTCTTCCGTGGAGACCCGGGGATGCTTCACCGTCGGCGCAGGCTCCAAACTGCAGTCCGCTCTCCTCCTCTGCCCATGACGTGGCTGCGGGGCTGGAACCAGGCTCTCCAGGACCGCAGGCTCCCTCCTCTTCAGGCGGCGTAGGCCTGGCGCCGTGGAACGCTCAGGGGAAGGAGACACAAAGGTAGCAGGTCTATTACTAGTTACTGCAGCAGGTGGAGGAAGTTCAGGGGACTCTGAACCTCGAACTCTGCCCCCAGAAATCAAGCAAGGCAATTCATCCAATGTGGGAACAGAAGGAAAAGTTACTTGCCTGATCTGTAGAGGACCGACAGAAACCACTGCAGTGGACTTCGTTCCTCCCTTTCTCCGTTGGATGGTGACGGAGGGCCCCCTGGAAGAACGAGGAGGAGCCGCTCGTGATGGACCGATAACGGGCTTCACCGAAACAGGACTCATGGCACTCACGGCAGCTGAGGAAGACATCGAGGAGGAGGGGATGACAGCCAAGACAATCCGGGCACGAGGAGCTGACGGAACAGCAGGGAGAGATGACCCAGGGGGAGATGTTGCAGGAATTCCCTCCTGACACAGACACAGAAGAGGCAGCTGACTTAGAGGTAGAGTTTTTCCGACGACCCGGAATAGGATCCGGACAGGGTTCTCGCTGAGTCTTACTGTTAGCAGTGTGAGTGACGACGGTTACCAGCAGAAGGCGAGGCGAAGGAGAGGTTAGGGAAATGCCGCTCCTGCGCGGAAATGGAGGCGAGCAGGTCGGTGTACTCTGGATAATCACTGAGCTCCGGATTCCTCTCCACCAGCCTGACCGCCGCCGTCACATGTTTGATGATCTGCGTGGGGTGAATGGTGGAGCGAGCTGCAGCCACTCAGTCCCAGTTGGAAACAGCTAACAGTTGTAACTTCTCCGGGGGAATCTCGACTGACGTCTCAATCCTTCAGGGATCACCCCTGGGTGGTGCGAACTCCTGTCCTGGAACAGAGACAGGAACGGGGTCCCGAAGCGAGGAGCGAGGATGCCTTCTCTTCGGCTTTCTGCCAGAGTTTCCCTCCAGCCCACGGAGTCTCTCCCATTGAGCATCAATGTCCGCCCTCCTCGCTGTGATCTCGGGATGGTCAGCGTAGCGGGGATGGTGGTTGATGGTTGTCTCAGCGAGGTCCAGGTCCCAGCGCAAGCCGCTGGGGAAGCGATGGCTATGGGCGTTGGAAAGGATTCCGTCGATCTCGATGAGAGCCATAATTAGCTCATAGCCCAGGCTCGTAGCGTAGCCCTTGAGCGGCGATGCCATCTCCCAGCACGCTGCTATGCTGAACAGGGGAACTTCCAAGTCCAATTAAACAAACTCACGGCCACCGGCGTCTCATTGGGCTTCAACCTACTGTTATGGATGGCTCTCACGAGCCATCAATGAGACGCTGCAGGCAGCCGTGAGTTCATACGTTTATTAAATAAAAGCACAATGGCAAAACAACAAGCCTCATGGGGCAAAACACAAATAAAGACAAGGCACTTACATAGAGTCAGCGAGGGCGGAACCTGAACGCTGGGAAGAACTGACTTCGGGGTTAGGGAAGCCAGACTGGAAAGCAGGCGAGGTCACAGCCTCAAGCAAACAGAGCTGCTCCCTTAAATAGTGCTGAATAGATTAATCAGCTGATGAAGGATCATCAGAAGCAGGGCTGCTCGCAGAGATAGCAAAAAAACGTGACGACCGTAAGTAGGTATTGAATGCAAAAGACACAATGACTTACACAATGGTCCTCTCCAGTATACAACTAGGACAATATCGGTCGCTACGGAGGGTGACAATATCTATGGGTACATATTCATACTATGTAGGATAACTGAGTAGACGGTTATGCTGTTTATTCCATCTAGCTACAGTGCTCCACACTATGTGTACATATATTTATATATTTATTCCATCTAGCTACAATGTTCCGCACTGTGTGTATATATATATTTATATGTACATATGTATATTCACTGCTCTTGTTTTTCTTGTCTTCTTGATTGTTGCTCTGAGTGTTGCTATCCCTGTGCTGTTGCAGTCCGGGAATTTCCCCATTGTGGGACTAATAAAGGCTTATCTTATCTTATCAGCTGATTGGAATCAGGCCGTTCAGTGGGGCTCCATTGACAGCCGGAAACCCCGCTGAGACGCTGTCATAAGAGTCTAGAAGTGCACCAGAGGAGAGAACGGAGAACTACCGTACAGCCCGAGTGCCGACAAAGTCAGCCACACGGACCATGACAATTGCGTTCTGATTTGTTAGTTACCTCAGCCTTTCCATTGCATTACAGTTGAAATATAAAATCTGGTTTCCTCTTGGTTCCACAAAGGTTTAACTATAGACTTATGCGCAGTAATCCATTACCAGCTCATGTGATATTTGAACACCTGTTGCTCAATATTTGAATGTAATGTCATTTAACCTGACTAAGTTTCATTTGATAAACCTGTAAATGAGAGATGTTGAAGGGTTTTCCTTTGCATATATGTTTTCCTGGTGACCGGCAGTAAAAGGACTCACTATTTTTTGAGACTGATTCATTAAGTTATTTGAAGGATAGAAATCAATTAATCGATAATTCATTCTTTAAGAAATAAGGCCCCATTTTTACGAGTGCTTTTCTATTTCATTTAGTGAGTGTTGAGGTGGACTGTTTAGCTCTGCCCCCACACACATTCACTTCTAAAAAAATATAAATAATCCCTGTACCTTTTTACACTACATTTTATTAAATATTGCTACACAGGAGATAATGACATGCAAACTTTACCCTTTGAAACGTAAACCTCTCAAGAAGATAAAAAAAGAACTTTAAGCTCTGGAGATGACAACATAGAATCTTGCACTCAAGAGATGATGACAACATGGAAAACATGCAGTAAGGATGATGATAACACTGAAATTTTCCATTCAAGAGATGATAATGAGGAAATCTTGCAATCAGGAGAATGACTGCATAGATTCCATTAAACTCAGGAGGTGTCAAGATACAAACCTTTTAACCTTAGGAGGTAACATGGAACCGTCATCTCCGGGGGGTGAAAATATGGAACCCTTAACCTGACGGGTTTCAGCATGGAATCCTTAACCTCAGAAGAGGACAACATGGAATATTTAACCTCGGGAGATACATGAACATTTTACCTGAGGAGGTTTAAATATGGATACTTGAACTCGGCAGAAGATAACATGGAGGCCCATAAACTCAGGAGATGATAACATGGAACCTTTAACCTCAGAAGTGTCAACATGGAACCTTTAACCTCAAAGATGTCAACACAGACACTATAGTGTTAACCCTTTTCTGGTTCTAATTTAAAAAATCATTCTTTGCTGAAGAAAATAGTTTCAACTCAAAAGTCTGGTCATGAACTGCTTCTTTCATCCAAGGACCAGAGCTGTAACACTATCCATCCGCCATAAAGTGGAAGTTAATCCCTTCTTCAAGACTTAATCATTCAACCTTTTCGGATCTTTGGCAAAGGAATGTTATCAAATCGACCTATTCATGGTTGATATAATCCAGACATGGGGAGTCAAGATTCTCCAGTAAACAACAAGACAGTTTCACCAGGCCATCTGGTGGAAAAATCAGGAATATTTTTTTTTTCTATTTGCAGGGAATTTTATGCATTATGATCAAATAAATTAATTCATATTCTTTCTCTCAAGACAGTATCCACTTCTGAAGACATGGTTGAACTCTTAGGATGGGAAATGTGGTTTCAAATGCTTTTATTGATATGATTGTATATGTGTTACTTTATTTACAGGAACAACTTAATTTTTGCATGCTTGCTATTACAAATTAATTACATTTACAGTGTAGAGACATTGTATGTTCCCTGTTATTAAGTAGAATATCTTAGTCACTAAAGTTGAAGGAATTTATGCTTTATTAAGCACACATACTTGGGTGGGGGGGGGGGGGTCACTTCTCATATCAAATGTCTCTTCCCCCTCCTCTTGCTGCTCTTTTGGAGACCATAGCTGGACTTTAACTGACCAATAGAGTTCCAAGCTTCACTGCATCTCCTTTTTAGGTAGAGTTTATGACTTATGCTGGAAAAAAGAAGTAATGTAATTGGGCCAGCTCAGGTTTCATGAAAATTAGTACCATCCTGCCACACCTAGGAAAAACCTTTCATTTGTTTCAGTTTTGGGGTGTTTGTCATGCTGGAAGGAGCAGACGTCTCTGCTCTCCCATTTTTTTTCTATCTTCCAAGTAAGGCCCATAGCCTGTCATGCTCTGTCAATTTTTTTTGTCTTTTCTTTAAAATTCACTTTTTTTTCTTTATTTTAATATTTTCCTTTGAATTACCATGTAAGACGATTTGGTTTGATTTTTTTCTAGGCTTAAACCAACTCATTTAAACCACCAACATTGGAAGAAACAGATATGTTGTTTTTGACTCAGTTTGAATTTCAAATGGGACTTTATACACTAAACCAACTCCTTCTTCAGTGCATAAGAAAAGACCTTGCCTGGCTTGCTTAAGAACAGACTTTGTGATCTCAGGAGAAGGCCATAACAATGGTAAGGAGTCTGTCTATCAGTCTCTACATCAACAGAATCCACAGACATCCAGCTGAATCAAGGCTGGCAGGTGGGGGGCCTTCTACCTACTGGGAGGCAATAATTATGTGGCTGACGGTCTGTTGTTTAATTTAAACTTTTTTTTTTTCAGAATATTCCTGGTATAAGTTCTTTAAACTTAATTTCATGGAAACCCACATCAGAATTTCAAAATGTATTTTGCCCTTTCATTAATTTACATTCTTTTTCAGAGTAACACAAATTGTCCATTTTTCTACATACTCATAATTTTCTTCATAAAATTGCATCCACTTTTCTTAACCAATGCTTTTTTATATTTTTTTTCAATTTCCAGTATACTGACAAATTAAACTACGATTTATTTGGTTCCACAAATGCTTGATTCATAAGTAACTCAGTAATAGTCTATAATGCCCATGATACATGTTGAATTCCCTGTTTAAAAGTTATCTAAATGTGTTAACCAGTTCTGACATGTCTTGATAAACTACTGAAAGACATATGGGAGTTATCGTTTGATTTCATGTCCATCTTCTTGATTATCAGAAAACAAGAACTCAAAAGGTTTTTGATTATTTTTTTTTTTTCTGAGACTGATTCATAATTGGTTTAAATAAAGAATTGTTAATAAAACTGTCCATTATCTGGACTAGTGCCCTAGGAGGATGTGAGTGTAATGAAAATAAATCTTCATTCCTTCTCACATTCATATTTACATTAATACTTTTACCAACATTAGAATACCTATAAACCATAAATCCGCTACATATTTTATAATGGCGCTGTTGTGTGAGGCTCTGCTAGAAATCTAGAAATGGACATGGAATTATGATTTCACACTCTGTGTGGGTGATAGGATATTTTCAGGTTTCATTGATTATTTTATATGATTTTAATGGTGTATTATTCTATTTTAAATTATAATTGTATCTGGTGCATATAATGAGCCAATGTCTGAGTCACTGTGATGTTTTTTCATTGTCTCAGAGCTTGAAAAGACTAAGATTAGGTTGAGCAATATTGTAAATAATGCCGAAGGTTTTATTGTTTTATCATACCAAGCTGTACTGTACTGTAAGTTAGAGTGACTTAGGATGACCAGGTCATGTAAAGATCATAGCAGAATGTTCATTGCTGACCATAGATTGGAAGCAGACCCTTGGAGAGTTGGCTCCAGCCACTCTAGCTTACATAAGGGACTGAGGTATAAAGAAGCAACATCCTTGAACACATGTTAGGAAGTTGGTGCTGTGAAGCTCTGGGGCAAGTTTTGCTGTTAGTGATTACCTCCTTTCTGATCAGAAAGAATATAAATCTCAGAACTCGGCTCAGAACTTGGAAAACCACCTATTGATTATTGATTCAGCCTCAGTCAATTCATTTTTGATCTAACAGTGGGTATAGTCAAATCTGATCTTTTGCACTGTAAAACTTTGTTTTTTTTTTCTGTGTATCTAACTGGCAACTCAGCCATTGTTTAACCCTTTCCCTTATCTTCCTGAGTCGAGCAGTGACTGTGTGTAGAAGCACAGAGAGGGGAGAAGGGAATTTGCCCTGCTCAGCCGAGGTCTGTGTGAAGAAGCTGCAAGGAGGAGGGGTCGCAGACCCCCCGCTCAAACTGCTGCACTGCACAGACTGTTTTTTTTTTTTTTAAATCATGCTATATGTTCAGAAAAAAGCATTATCATATACTAAATTAATTAAAATAAGGCCTGAAAAGACGGAAGTGTGACAAAATCTGATCCATTTCTTTTGTTAACTCAACTCATTGGTGAGAATTCCTGGCGAGGTAAATTGAAATAACCATTATTATTTTTTTTATAAACCTCATGTAAAGCAGTGAAATTAATTATTTCACACTAGACAACAGTAAAAAAAAAATACTGATAGGAAATTATTTGAAGTAACAGCAAAGTTCAAATTGTGAGATTATTCTTGCATGAATAATCTGCAGAATTGTGAGAATACTTACTGGAGTTTGGCTCATGACAAACTGGATTAAAGGGAGGCGTGGTAAGCAGGAAGCATTCACATCCCGGGTCATCGAGTTGCCACGTGTACGTCCCATTCTATTTGTGGGAGCTGCACATGCGTAGATTAAGCAGTGCAGACACCACTTTGAAAGCCTCCAGGGTGAGTCATCCTAGATGCCATTTTAGAGCTGAGAAAGATAGACCACCTCTGAGCAACATCACTGTCTCCTCCTCTTGGAGTGCAGAAGGAACTGCCTCCATCTTGTGGTCAACCATAAGAACTGCAACCTTTAATGAAATATCTAAAACTTCTCTGGTTGAACTGCTGCCTCTGCGACCTTGACCTCCAGAAAAGCGGTATAAGATGGATGGATGGATGGAGGATGGATAGATATATGGGGCTCCTAGTAGATCTGGGAGGAAGGCAGTCACCTACCTTTGCCTAATAGTAAGTCCACATCTGCTGTCATATAAATATAAATAATAATAAATAATTTAGTTTAAAAAATAATATTAAAAATAGTTCACCTTTTATTTCAACTTTATATGGCAGCTCTGAATTTTGCACTCACTGTTTGGTTTGAGTAAATCTGGGTGGGAAATGATTTAAACAATTGTTGTTCTGCTGGAGTGGATCTGAGAAAAGTTTCTGCAGCTCTGTTTTTTTGTTAGGAAAAAAAAAAAGGTTACTATTCAAACATGGCCAAAAGGTTTGTGACCAGATCCAAGAAGTGAGATGGCCAGCATCAGGTCCAGACTCTTTTTTTTTTCTCCTCCCTTTTGCAGCAAAAATAAAACACACTGTAGATCCTTGCATATGCTGAACGACAGTAAAAGTACTTCATTTGGTGGGAGCCTGAAAGGCACAAAGCCATTCTGCTGTGATTATTTTACCCCTCCTATATTTCGGAAGATACGCATACTGAGACTCATTTTGTAGTACAGTGATCCCTCACTTATCGCGGTTAATGGGTTCCAGAACCGACCGTGAAAAGTGAAAAACAGCGAAGTAGCGTCACCCCTAATGACGTCACCCATAAATAATACGTACGTTTATTCTCTCACTCTCTCTCTCATATGATACGTGTGTGTGTGTGTGTGTGTGTGTGTAAGCATACATACATACGTAGATGTAAATAAAGTGTACATAAATATGTTTTTAGAACTCTTTTATTCTTATAACAAGATACGTAACTCAGGATGAAGATGATTTACTGCACAGGTTAATGACAGCTTTACTGCTCCTCAGGTGACGCCTCATCGTCAGGTGCTAGAGGCGCAGGATCGTCGAGGGCAGCTGCAGGAGGCGGCATAGTGACTCGACGGGAAGACTACTTCGCACAAAAAGGCACAAGAAAACAGCAAAAAGTTCCACGCAGCGAGACTAAGCAACACGAGCGATAAAGAACAATGAATGCGGTCTTCCTTCGCTGGGTATGGGCACTCGGCAGGGAGAGAAGCTGGGTAAAATGTCTCGGCCAATCAGCTTGCGAGGTAAAACGTCTCGGCCAATCAGCTTGCGAGATTCCCGAGCGGTGAAGAGGTGGGCGAAGAGGAGTGGAGCGGTGGTCAGAGAGGTGGATTTTGAGTTGTGCGGGCTCTCCGGGTTGATACCTGATGTACTAATGTAGTCTCCCTGCCTTCTGCTAGCGCCCGCCCATTTTTTCTCAATTTTGAATTTTTGATGAATATTTTTGAAAAATCCGCGATGCACTGAGGGCGCGAAAGGTGAAGCGCGAAGTAGCGAGGGATCACTGTATTCCAAGGTTGATGCACACTCTCTCTTCTCTGTCATCTCTGCTAATTGCTAATCAAAACCTGGCACACTGATTACCACCTGCCTTTACCTGCTGCTACAGTTAGGCCCAGAAATATTTGGACAGTGATACAATCTTCATGATTTGGGCTCTGCATGCCACCACATTGGATTTGAAATGAAACAACTACAACGGAATTGAAGTGCAGACTTTAAGGTTTAATTCAAGGGGTTGAACAAAAATATGTGATTAAACATGTAGGAATTGTAGCTATTTTTATACAAACGCTCCTCATTTCAGGGGCTCAAAAGTAATTGGACAAATAAACATAACCCTAAGTAAAATGTTACTTTTCAATATTTTGTTGAGAATCCTTTGCAGGCAATGACTGCCTGAAGTCTGGAAAACATGGACATCACCAAACGCTGGGTTTCCTCCTTTGTGATGCTTTGCCAGGCCTTACTGCAGCTGTTTTCAGTTGTTGCTTGTTTGTGGGTCTTTCTGCCTTGAGTTTTGTCTTGAGCAAGTGAAATGCATGCTTGATTGGGTTGAGATCTGGTGATTGACTCGGCCATTGCAGAATATTCCACTTCGTTGCTTTAAAAAACTCCTGGGTTGCTTTTGCAGTATGTTTTTGATCATTGGTGAAGCGCCGTCCAATCAACTTTGCTGCATTTGGCTGAAACTGAGCAGAACGTATATCCCTATACACTTCAGAATTCATCCGGCTGCTTCTGTCTTTTGTCACATCATCAATAAACACAAGTGACCCAGTGCCATTGGAAGCCATGCATGCCCATGCCATCACACTGCCTTCACCATGTTTTACAGAAGATGTAGTGCTTTGGATCATGAAATGTTCCAATTCTTCTCCAAACTTTCTTCTTTCTTCTTCCCATCATTCTGGGACAGGTTGATCTTAGTCTCATCTGTCCAAAAAATATTGTTATGTAATATTTGATATTGTTTATACTGTTTTCATTTTGTTTTTTTCCTCATCTTTCTCTCTTTTTATCTGTTTCTTTTCTTTAAAGCCCATCCAGGGACAAGAGTTGCAAATTAACTTAATGCTATACACTCTCTGTGCAACACATCAGATTTTTTTTTTGTCTATGTTTATTGCACTGTCCCTGACAAATAAATAAATAAATTAAAAAAAAAATGCTGTTCCAGAACTGGGCTGGCTTCTTCAGGTGTTTTTTGGCAAAGTCAATTCTGACCTTTCTATTTTTGAGGCTTATTCATGGTTTGCACCTTGTGGTGAATCCTTTGTATTTACTCTCTTGAAGTCTTCTCTTTATGGTAGACTTAGATACTGATACATCTACTTCCTGGAGAGTGTTCTTCACTTGAGTGGATGTTGTGAAGGGGTTGTTCTTCACCATGGAAAGGATTCTGTGATCATCCACCACTGTTGTCTTCTGTGGACGTCCAGGCCTTTTTGAGTTCCCAAGCTCACCAGTGCACTCTTTTTTTTCTCAGAATATACCAAACTGTTGATTTGGCCACTCCTAACATTTCTGCTATTGCTCTGATGGATTTCTTCTTTTTTTCAGCCTCAGGATGGTCTGTTTCACCTCCATTCAGAGCTCCTTTGACCGCATGTTGTGTGTTCACAGCAACAGCTTCCAAATGCAAACGCCACACCTGGAATCAACTCCAGACCTTTTAACTGCTTAATTGATGACAGGTTAACGAGGGAAGAGCCCATGCAGCCCTGTTATTTTCTTTTTTGCAGCCTTCTGAGTCAATTGTCCAATTACTTTTGGTCCCTTGAAAAAGAGGCAGCTCCGTATTAAAGAGCTGTAATTCCTAAACCCTTGCTCCAATTTTGATGTGAATACTCTCAAATTACAGCTGAGAATCTGTACTTTAAGCCCATATTGATTGTATAATTGTATCCTGAATATGTTTTCGTAAACAGCTAAAATAACAAAACTTGTGTCACTGTCCAAATACTTTTGGGCCTAACTGTATAATGATCAGTTTGTCTGCCTTTGAACTATGTCAGAGAAGCAGTCGCCTTCTGCTGTGTGTGCCAACCTGACATCTCTCCTGTGCCTTCTTCTCCACTTCTACAACATTGGACCTGTGTGAGAAAACATTTCATCTCAACTTAATTTTCTCCTTAAATACCTCCCTTCTCCCCAGGACCTTCCACGAAGTTCAGTTTGTGGCAGAAAAACCCGTTCACTAAACTTGAATCCTTCTGACCTTCAAGTAAGTTTCGAGCAATATTTGATGAACAAACTCTCCCCCCAAGTCCTCAAATGAGGCAAACTCCCATCTTGTCCAGATCACCTTCCCTACTTCACTCAACTCTTCACAACCCAAGAGGAGGAAGAGCAATGACCTGCACAGATTCTCACCATGTGGTCTTCACCTCCACCTGTAAGAGAAAAAATCCTAATGTTAACTGAAGTTGTTCAGCTGTATATTCACCATTTTCTTCATTTCTCCCATCTCCGATGAGGTTGTCAGTTCCTCTCATACCACGTCACCTTGTAAATAAACTCATTGTTTGATCACCATACAAACTTGTTGGCATCTGCTTCTGGGTCCATTACCTAAAACTGTCAAATTTGGCATAATGCTTGTTAAACCTGTTGAACTCTGTTCAGCTTCCCTAAAAATGCCTAAAAATAACATGCCCAAAGTAAATCAAAAGCTGTTCTTCAACCCTTTGCAGCCTCTTCATGGGGTTAGTCTCATTTAAAAGAAAACACTCTGAATTTTTTGGCAAAACAGTCATAATCTCTCTAAGTGCTCCTGCCACTGAGTAACAGGAAAGTTTGCCTGGGTGTTTTTTTAGATACAAATGCTTACAAATAACATACAGCTGTCAGATACTGGCTGGAAAACACAACAGAAATGTAGAACCAAGTGTTTTCAAGCTCAGGTCAAAATGTTGTAAAAATTCCACAAAAAAATGAATATATTACACAGCTTTTTTCTCAGGTTGTAACAAGGCTGTGTCTGTACTGGAAGACCGGATATACAGCTTTTTTTTTTTCAGTGCGCACTGAGACGCACTAAGATGCAGAGACCTGACCGCCCGCGGAATTCACAGAGTTCAAGGGGTTAAATATTTGGAACAATCTGAAACCAGTGTGAGTGCTATACACTCAAAAAGCACTGTTTGAATGAAAGCATGCTTTACAAATTTCTGTTGTCCTTTTATTGCTACTCTTACCTTGGGCTCCAGGTGTCCCCTGACAGCCCTGGTTGATCTGATCTTGAAAAGCTCATCAGAGTTTCCCTTGGCTAGTACTCTGTAGACTCCCCAGGGCATACTGGGTGCTGTGCTGGATGATGCTGGTATAGGTGCACCACACACACAACCCAAAAGGATCAGATGATGAATGTTGGTTATGACCTAATAATGATATTTAATGACATTAAAGGGCATGTTTTCACCTTTCAACCAAATTTAGACAATACAGAGACATCGACATGAAGATGTCTTTTCAATTCCCGTATAATGGCATATATTAATCTTTCACTTTTCAACCAAATTTTGGAGGTTTTGTAGACAGTTGGCCAAGTTTTCAATGTTTTTTCAATAAAATTTTGCTGGGAGGGTTAAATCAACCATCAGCCTCATCACAGACAATGTCACAACTGCAGCCATACACAAATCCCAATTCCATCAAAGTTGGGACGTTGTGTAAAATGTAAATAAAAACAGAAAACAATGATTTGCAAATCTTTATCAACTTTTATTCAGTTGAATCCAATACAAAGACAAGATATTTAATGTTCACATTGATAACAATTTATTGGGGTTTTTTGCATATCCAATCCAACTTTATTTCTAAAGCACTTTAAAAACCAGTATAGCTGACACGTTTATCTGTGTACATCAGGGATGAATAAAATATGAAAGAAATGTAAAATATTAAAATAAATAAAAGACAATAAAATATAGCTAAAAAGTATAAAACAAGACAAGTAAAAATGACAATCATATAATAAAAGCAATAAAACACAACAAAACAATGTCTGATGCTTAGTTGAAGGCCAAGGAGTAAAAATGGGTTTTAAAATGAATTTTAAAAATGAACAGTGAAGGGGCCTGTCTAACAGCCAAAGGGAGACTGTTCCACAGTTTTGGAGAAGCAACACAAAAAGCTCTGTCCCCTCTGAGCTTCCACTTAGATTTTGGTACATCTAGGAGCAGCTGATAAGCTGATCTGAGAGATCAAGCAGGGGAGTAAGGATGGAGGAGCTCAGAGAGGTAAAGTGGGGCGAGGCCATTTCATGATTTAAAAACAAGTTAAAGAATATTAAAATGTACCCTATAGTGCACAGGTAGCCAGTGAAGGGAAGCTAAAATGGGTGTAATCCGGTCCTTCTTACGTGTTCTAGTTAAAAGATGTGCAGCAGCATTCTTAACCAACTGGATATTATGTTTGGAAAAATAGGACTGCAGAGGCAGGAGCTGCGCTGAACTATAACTTCATTACAGATGCAAATATAGGACACGCGCTGCAATGGATAGCCCCAAGCTAGCTACGTACTGCCGTGGAATTTGCTCTAGTGGGATGAGAGGTGCCAAAGACCAAGTCTCCCACCGTTAGCTCCCCTCATGGTCCGGACGTGATGACGTGATGACGGGCGTGCGTCCCCACGTCCGCAGCATGCCTAATCTGTGTGGCCATACATAACACCCCTGCCCCCACCACCACCACCCCTGGAAAAGCTTAGAACAACATGCAACAAGCAACCACCTCTTTTTTTTTTTTTTTACACTGCAACAGGCAGAGAAATAGAACCTGGCCCACCGGGTAGACTGCCGGTTAACCCTGCACAACTGGGTGGGTTATTCTGCCACTGCTGAAGCAGCTGTGCTCTGTCTAAACATCTCAAAACAGTTACTGCTTACAGTTCAACTTCAGGAGCCTCAGTCGAGCCCACGGTGGGCACGTCCCCAGAGGCACCGCCTGCAGCAGACCTGGATGCCTTCTCGTTGAAGTCATGGCTCACTCGTCAGTAACATTCCAGCCCAGATCCCACACAAGCTGGGTCAGCTCCAGGGCTGCATCTTGGTCGGAAGCAGCTGCTCTTACCTTTTGCAGACAGCTGGCATGGCATCTCGAACCATCTGCCATCTGAATGGCGGCTGGCCTCTATCGTGCAGCGATTCTCATCTGCAATGATGGGACCGTCTGTGAGTCCAGGATTGTTGGACCCGAACCTGATCAAGAAAGGCATGCAGCGATCTGCTCGGCTGCACTCGGCACTGCTGCTGCCTCTCTCATCGTCTCTGAGGTTGGTTGCTTGCGGTGGTGGCGTGACATCCAGAGCCATTGGGCAAGACATGACCTCAGTTTGCGTTGCTCTGCTGGCTCCTGCTGGGCCACAAACTCTCCATCCTGCTGTGGCTGTGTCAACTCCCTGAGGGTGATACTCGCAAAGATGTGGGATGAATTTGGCTTCTTCTCTCTCTCTTGGTGCTGGTTGTGGTCACGGTAATATGTCGCTATCATTGGCGATGGGACACGAGCTGGGTTGTCATCGTTCACCGGGTTCCCCTTTCTCCACGAACTCCCTCTTCTGTGACTCCACGGCGGCTGCTTGAAGCTCGTGCTTGGCAAGGATCAGAGGTGAGTCCGGCCTGTGCTCCCTCTCCATGCTGTATTCATTTTCTATGCTGTGTTCTCTCTCCGCGCTGTGTTCACTCTCTGTGCTGTGCTCTTCGGCTGTACCCATGTCCACGAAATTGTACTCTCCCTGCTGTGTTGAGGCTGTGGTGTGCAAACACTCATGTTGCGCGGGGACAAGCTCTGGATTGCGCACGGCTGCGGACTGGGGATCCTGTTGCTACTCCATTTCTGTTGGGTCTGTTCAGCGTGCGGTGCGCGGAAGGGAGTTTGTTATGTCCACACCCGTGTGACGCAGACTTGAGTCATCGTCCCGGCTGAGTTTTTCACTGGGTTGTGACACTGTGGTGTCCTGCTGTTCTGCGGGTGTCTACCTCGGGGCCCTCCCGAGAAGGTTGTGGGTTCGGCAGGCTCAGCAACCGGGGCAGCTGTCTGTACCAGCGAAGCTGACTGTCGGAAATGCGGGCGGAGGCCTGCCAGCTGCAATTCTATCAGGGCTATTATCACCAGGTGGGCCACCACTTCCATTGCGATTGTCTCCGATAGGCGATGCAGTGTCCTCAACCAGCGCCAACCGTAGCCAGTCCACTGAGCCTGCTACTATCTGGACATTTGGCTCCAAACTGCAACAACTGCAACATATCACTGTGTGTAGACAACTCTCGCTAGCATTAGCTAGCTCCTCAGCATACACAAATGCCTAAAGCAACTCAAACCAATGGGGCCACTGGATGGGCGGTCACATGGTGTCAGCAGAAACAGTGGCCAGTGGCGGTCAAAGACGCTTCAGTCTTCAGGAAAATAACCAGTTTTCCTCGAGACGATAACGTTTAGTCCTCATTGCCAAATATTATGTCTGGAACAATAGGACTGCAGAGGCAAGAGCTGTGTTGAATGATAGCTACAATGGATAGCACCAAGCTAGCTACATACTGTCATGAACTTTGCTCTAGTGGGAGGTGAGGCACCAGAGATGCAGTCTCCCGCCGTTTGCTCCCTATTTTGGTCGGGACGTGATGACGTCACAATGAACGAGTGTCCCCACGTCCACAGCATGCCTAATATCTGTGAGGCCGTACAAAACTCTGGAGACGTGAGAGGGACTACTGACTGACTCCAACATAAAGTGCATTGCAGTAATCAAGCCAAGACGTAATGAAGGCATGGATTACTGTTTCAAAGTGCTGCTTTGAAAGGATGGGTTTAACCTTTACCATTAGCCTAAAATTTAAAAAAAAAAAAAGATGCACTTCACTGCTACACCAATTTGACAATCAGGTCAATCTTTTTACTTGTAAATAGCTACAAATTTGTGACCCACCACAAGTAAAACAGCAACAAATCAGCCTGAGGATTTTTCTAAAAAACAATGTAAAACTTTTGTGCTTAAATTTGTGATTTTTTTTTCAAAATATGCTCGTTTAAGTGATGAAGAAGGTACTCCATGCTTCAAACAATAATAATAATTAAAAAAAAAATACTGGAATTTCCCCATTGTGGGACGAATAAAGGCTGGTCTTATTGTAACCGAGTGGATGGGCAATCAAGCCCCGACAGGCAACATCCAACTGGGGGTTTACCTTTTGTTCTTATTAAAGACAAAAATAGAAAGGAAATGTTTTTATCTTCTTTACATGTAAAGAAGATAAAAACATCTCCTTTCTATTTTTGTGATAATGATATTCAAGATGGTGAGGAGACCAGAGGAGCTTTGAGGAGCTTTGAGGCCTGAACCGAGACCTTCTGGTAAAACTGTTCAAAAGACTTTTGTTGGTCACCAGCAAATGTGAGGAATATTTGTGAGACGACAACTAAGCTGACCCGGAGAAGGTTCTGGTTCCGTTTCTTGTTTCAAAGAGGATTTAAAAGGATGGTGAAGCAAGCTGGCACAAGATGGCGGAACCCACGCGCCATGGTTGGAATGGCTCTGTGTTGGCTCCTGAGTTAAAGCGGTCTCGATTAAAACCTGAAGAATATAAGACTACTGAGGGGAAAATAATTGGTGAGGATGAGCTGCTAAATTTCCTTGCAGTGAAAATTAAGACTCTGAGTCAGGATGAGATTGTCTTATTGGCCTCTAATACTTTTGACTCTGAGTGGATTGAGTCCTCAAAGAAAGTTCTGTTTGAGCTCTGCCCCACTACAGAAAGGTGTGTTGCACACAACAGGCCCCTAAAAGATGTTAATAATTTAAAGAGCTGCCCTAAGGTAATGAATGAGTGCGGTGACAAGCTACCTAGATTCGTCTCTCATTACCTGGATGATTTGCCATTGGTTACATTTTCCAGCTTGGACTGTTCAAGTCTCCTGAGGAGAATGGAGCACTTAAGTGCAGAGGTTTGTGCCATGAAACAAACCATGCTGTTACAGACTAACTCCAGTGAAGATCTACGTACTATTACTTCGGATATTGACGACGTGTAAGTGGCCTGGAGCAATCTGCTTTACGGGCCGTGGATGATGAGGCACCTGCTCTGGCAGGGCCTGTCGGTCCTGCAGATGTCGGAGCGGAGGATGGGGTCTGCCCGATAATTGATACAATGTCTGGAGATGCACAGGAATCTTATTTGACAGCTGGAGAGAAGGTTTCGGCTGTGAATTTGGACCTGGAGGGTCAGCCTATAACGGAAAAATTCCGGAACAGTAGCGTCTTCACCAGGCTTTCAAAAATGGAGTCAAGTGGTGAAAAAGGGATGACGAATTGAGCACGCTGCGGCTAAACCCAAGCATCCTCTGCTTCAATCAGCCGTAGGAATAAAGCCAGCAACGCGGCTACTGTTGTTGGTAAGATAAGATAAGATAAGATAAGATAAGCCTTTATTAGTCCCCACAACGGGGAAATTCCAGGATTGCAACAGCACAGGGATAGCAACACTCAGAGCAACAATCAGAAGGCAAGAAAAAAAAAAAACAAGCAAGCAAGAGCAGCTAATATACATATGTACATATTACTATAAAATATACTGTATATATATACACACACAGACACACAGTGCAGAGCATTGTAGCTGGATGGAATAAATATATGAATATATAAACACACAGTGCGGAGCATTGTAGCTAGATGGAATAAATATGTAAATATATAAACACCCACAGTACGGAGAATTGCAGCTAGGTGGAATAAATATGTAAATATATAAAAACACACAGTGCGGAGCAATGTAGCTAGATGGAATAATATGTAGATATATAAACACACAGTGCAGAGCATTGTAGCTAGATGGAATAAATATATAGATATATAAATATAAACACACCCAGTGCGGGGCATTGTAGCTAGATGGAATAAATATGTAAATATATAAACACACAGTGCAGAGCATTGTTGCTAGAATCAGAATCAGAATCAGAATAAAGTTTCTTGCCAAGCACATTTACAAGTAAATAAACAGGTAAATATACGAGGAATTTGACTTGACATTGGGAACTAGGCGTTCCCAATGACACGGCGAGCCATGGAGGCGCCTGTCAGCAGGAGGGGAATAGAAGGCTAGGGGGGGAGGAGACACAATAGGAGAGAGAAAAAAGCATTGTTGATCAAAATAAAGTTCATTTATATGACCATTTATGGGATGAAACAGCATAACCGTCTACTTAGTTATCCTACATGGTATGATTATGTGCCCATACATATTCTCACCCTCCATAGCGACCGGTATTTTCCTAGTTGTATGCCGGAGGGGACCATTGTGTAAGTCAATTGCATCTTTTGCATTCAAAAAACTATTAGTTTGTTACGTCTTTTTGCTATCTCTGCGAGCAGCCCTGCTTAGGTTGTACAGTCTGACAGCCGTTGGTAGGAAGGACCTGCGAAACCTCTCGGTTGTGCACCTGGGATGATGCAGTCTGCTGCTAAATGAGCTCCTCAGTGCTTTCAGTATGTCCTGCATAGGGTGGAACTCGGACTCCAGCAGAGATGACAGTTTAGCCACCGTCCTTCTCTCTCCTATCTCCTCCACCGGATCAAGGCGCTGCCCCAGGACAGAGCTAGCTTTCTTGATCAGTTTGATCAGTCTCTTCCTATCGGCAGCAGTAATGCCACTGCCCAAGCAGACCACTCCAAAAGTGATGGCTGATGCCACCACCGTGTCATAGAATGTCTTCAGCAGCGCCCCTTGTACACCAAAAGACCTGAGTCTCCTCAGCAGGAACAGCCTGCGCTGTCCCTTCTTGTAGAGTGCGTCAGTATTGTGTGACCAGTCTAGTTTATTGTTCAGATGAACACCCAGGTATTTATAGGATGTCACCATCTCGATGTCTGTTCCCTGTATATTTACTGGTGCTGTGAGGGGTTACCCATGCCTGCGGCAGTCCCCCACCAGCTCCTTAGTTTTCCTCGTGTTGATCTGGAGGCAGTTCCGATCGCACCAGTCCACGAAGTCCTGGATAAGCCCTCTGTACTCAGCTTCATCTCCATTGGAGATGAGGCCAACGATCGCAGAGTCATCAGAGAACTTCTGTAGATGGCAGTGTGTTGTGTTGTGTGAGAAGTCCGCAGTATAAAGAGTGAACAGGAAGGGAGCCAGCACCGTTCCCTGGGGGGCCCCCGTGCTACTGATGATCGTGTCGGACACACAGTCCCGGGTTCTCACAAACTGAGGCCGGTTCGTGAGGTAGTCCAGGATCCATGATGACAGGTGCTGGTCCACCCCTGCGCGCAGCAGCTTGTCCTTCAGGATCATCGGTTGGATGGTGCTGAAAGCACTGGAGAAGTCAAAGAACATGATCTTCACCATATTCCCGGGCTTCTCCAGGTGGGACAGAGAACGGTGAAGGAGGAAGATCACCGCATCCTCCACCCCAATGCCATGCTGGTAGGCGAACTGGAATGGATCCATCGCTGGTTCCACCAGGGGGCGGAGGTGAGCAAGGAGCAGTCTCTCCAGGGTCTTCATCAAGTGGGACGTCAAGGCCACCGGTCTGTAGCTGTTCAGGTCTTTGGGATGGGAAGTTTTTGGTACAGGTACCACACAAGATGTTTTCCACAGCTGTGGTACCCTCCCCAGCTTCAGGCTCAGGTTGAAGATGTACGTCACAATCTCACACAGCTGGTCTGCACAGGACTTGAGGAGCATTGAGCTGATGCCGTCCGGTCCCGACGCCTTCCTCGCCTTGATCTTCCTCAGCTCCGTCCTCACCTGGGTCCTGGTCAGGGTCAGGATGGGGGGCTGTGCGTTGGGAGTGGGGGGATGTTGGTGGAGTGGGGAGTGGGCAGCAGGACTTGATTTCTTTAGAGGCAGCAGTGGTTGTTGTGCAGTCAGGGGGGAGGGCGGTTGGTCAAACCTATTGAAAAACAGATTCAGGTTGTTCGCCCACTCCCTGCCCCCCGTGGCCTGGGGGGAGGTATTCTGGAGCCCAGAGATGGTTTTGAGGTTTCTCCAGACCCTGCTGATGTTGCTCTGTTGCAGCTTGTCCTCCATCTTCTTCCTGAAGCTGTCCTTGCCTTCTCTGATCTTTCTCCTCAGCTCCCTCTGTACGGACTTTAGCATCTCCCTATTCCCCGACCTGAAGATCCTCTTCTTCTCTCTCAGAAGTGTTTTTATCTCAGGGTTGATCCAGGGTTTGTTGTTTGAGCAACGCCGTATGGTCTTGGTGGGAACAGATTCGTCCACACAGAAGCTGAGCTGATATTACCAGATATTACCAGATATTACCAGAGCAGTAAGGGCTCTGGTAATATCAAAACTGTATGGACTAAGATGGTGAGTGTGTTTGCTACCCGTTTTCATTCTGATTTGGAAGCTGATGCTCTATCTGCATATCTTAAAGACAAGCTTGGACGAGAAGCTATCTGTCAGAAAATCCCCACTGGGAACGGCAGGGTTGGTTCATTTAAAGTAACGGTGGAATGCTCTGAGGTCGGGGACATGTACCAGCCAGAGCTCTGGCCAGAGAGCGCATTGGTGTGGCGATATTATGAGCCCCGTGGGGCTGGGAGGGCTGGAGCTAGTGGAGTGGCTGTTGTGGAGAATATGCAGGCACCCACGGATGATGGTGATCTTTCGTAACTTTTTCTTCTTTTTTTTGATGGGCATTCAGGTCATGTCTTACAACTGTTGTGGCCTTAAATTGGGGCAAAGTGCTGGGGAGAAAGCTCGCCGGTTAGTTATTGACAATTTATTGAACACTTGTGATATTTTGTGCCTTCAGGAAACGTTTCTTTCTGAACAAGACTTGGAATGCTTGAACTGTCTTAACCCTGATTTTCATGGTGCTGGGGAGTCTACAACTGACCTCAGCAAGGGGATTATCTGACATAATTCTGGACCCAGGGGACAAAAGACAGACTCGAGGGAAATACAATTATCCTTTTATTAGCAACCCGTGTCGTGTCAATGCGTGCATGTATGTACAGTGTGGTGTGTGCAGTGCTGGACTTGTGCTGGGGGAAAGCTGGACGCCGTTCGGCCTGGCAACCCTATGTAGACAAAACAGAGATATTAACTCAGCACCAGCGCTAAGGACGTAATAATGACGACCGCTTACTTTTGCAGATGGTGGTGGAGGGCTCAGGTTTGCCTTGAGGGCGACTGCCAGGAAGACAGCGTCTGGCTTTATGCAGGGAGGAGTGCGAGTAACCCTGATGCAGGAGTAGAGCTGAACCGCTGCCGGGAGGAGAGAATCCGCCGCCTGGGAGATTCACCTGTGCACAGGGGAGATGAACTTGACAAGGTAAGTTGATATTAAGCTTAATTGCGGTGACGCGTTGCTCTTGGGTAGATGAAGAGCCAGGACGTGGCTGTAGACGAGAGACGTGTCCTCGGGAGTTTGACAGATGGCTCCGTGCTGAGTCACAGGCAGGTCCAGCTTTTAACGCCTGCTGATGATTGGCAGCAGGTGTGCGTGCAGCTCAGATTCATGATGGCCCTGCGGGCGCCATGACAGTACTCCCCCCTCTAGAGGTGCCTCCTGGCACCTGCCCTATCTTACCCAGGTGCAAGGTCTGGTGAAAGTCCCTGATGAGTTTTTTGTCGAGGATGAATGACGGATGTACCCAGGACCTCCACTCGGGGCCGTACCCCACCCAGTCCACCAGGTATTGCAGGCCGAGACCCCGGCGGCGGACATCCAGGATGGCATTGACTCCCCATGCCGGATCGCCATCTATCACCACAGGTGGAGGTGGAGCCTTGGGAGGCAGACAGAGGGGACTGGAGCAAATGGGTTTCACCTGTGAAACATGTAAGGTTGGACAGATGCGGAGGGAGGGGGGGGGAGCTAGGCGAACAGCCACGGGGTTAACCACACGAACAATGGGGAAGGGCCCGATAAAACGCTGGGCCAGCTTCCGCCTCTCAGCCTTCAAATTGATATTTTGTGTTGACAGCCATACCTGCTGACCCACCTTGTACTCGGGCACCAATCTCCTGCGGTGGTTATCCGTCCTGATGTTACGTTCGGTGGTCCAAAGGAGAACTCTGTTGGTGGTAGTCCAGAGCCGGCTGCAGCGCCTCACATGAGCGCGGACAGAAGGCACTGCCACTTCCTTCTCCTCCTCAGGAAACAGTGGGGGTCATACCCTAAGGAGGCCCTGAAAGGGGACATCCCAATTGCCGAGGAAACCGTAGAGTTATGGATGTACTCGATCCACGGCAGGTGGCTGCTCCAAGAAGATGGACTGGAGGCGATGACACAGTGTAGGGCGGCATCCAGTTCTTGATTCGCCCGTTCGCACTGCCCATTGCTCTGTGGGTGATATCCAGACGACAGGCTTACCGTTGACCCCAGTGCGTGACAGAACACCCGCCAAACCTGGGACACGAACTGGGGCCCACGATCAGAGACGACATCAGTGGGGATCCCGTGGAGGCGTATGACGTGGTGCACCAAGAGGTCTGCTGTCTCCCGTGCTGTCGGTAACCCCCGGAGGGGAACAAAGTGGGCAGCCTTGGAGAAACGATTGACGATGGTAAGGACCGTAGTGAAGTGGTTAGACGGCGGGAGATCCGTCACGATCGACGATGGTAAGGACCGTAGTGAAGTGGTTAGACGACGGGAGATCCGTCACAAAATCCAGGGCGCTGTGGGACCAGGGACGGCTCCTTCATCCTCTGCCAGGGGCGGCAGGGGATGAAGGAGCCCGGCCGGTGGAGAAGAAGACAACTTCCCGGTGGCACACTGAGCGCAGGCCCGGATGTAAGCAGTGATGTCCCTTCGCAGCCCCAGCCACCAGAACAACCTCTGGAGGAGTTCAATCATGCAGGACACCCCTGGATGGCATGCAAATTTCGAGGCATGGGCCCATTGAATCACTTCACCCCAAACCGATGTGGGGATGAACAGCTGCTCCGAGGGACCACCTCCAGGATCGGGCTCAGCCTCCAACGCCTTCACAACCTTCTCCCTGATGTCCCACGAGAGGGCGCCAACGACACAGGATGGAGGAAGGATGGTCTGCTCCCGGTCCTCTGATACCTCCGCCGAGAACTGCCTGGAGAGGGCGTCCGGTTTGGTGTTCTTGGCCCTGGGCCGGTAGGTGATCATAAAGTTGAACTGACCAAAGAACAAGGACCAGCGAGTCTGTCGGGAATTCAACCGCTTAGCGGTCCTCAGGTATTCCAGGTTCTTGTGGTCAGTACAAACTACAAAAGGCTGGGCAGCCCCCTCCAACCAGTGGCGCCACTCCTCCAACGCAAGCTTCACCATCAGGAGCTCCCTGTCCCTGATGTTGTAGTTTCTCTCTGCTGGAGACAGGCAGTGCGAGAAGAAGGCGCAGGGGCGGACCACCCCATCTATTGGAGAGCGCTGGGAGAGCACTGCCCCCACCCCGGCGTCCGATGCATCCACCTCGACCAAGCACTGGAGGGATGGATCCACCTGCGTGAGGACGCGGGACAATGAGAACTCACTTTTGAGGACGTCGAACACCGCTGCAGCCTCCTCTATCCAGCGGAAGGGCACCTTCAGGGACGTGAGACAGGTCAGGGGGCGGGCAACCATGCTATACCTGGGTACAAAGCGGTGATAAAAATTGGCAAACCCTAGGAACTGCTGAAGTTGCTTCCTGGATGGGGGGGGCAATCCACCACTGTCTTGACCTTGACCGGATCGGGGAGAACCTGGTTGTGGGAGATCATAACGCCGAGAAATGAAGTCTTGTTAGCGTGGAACTCACACTTCTCGGCCTTCACGAACAGCTTATTCTCCAACAGTCGTTGGAGGACCCATCTCATGTGCACCCGGTGCTCCTCTAACGACCGGAAGAAGATGAGAATGTCATCCAGGTAGACGAAGACAAAGGTGCCCAGGAAATCCCGGAGAACGTCATTTATCAGGCGCTGGAAGACGGCCGGCCCATTGGTCAACCCAAACAGCATCACCAGATATTCGAAATGGCCGCTTGGGGTCCGGAATCCCGTCTTCCACTCATCTCCCTTCTTAATCCGCACGAGATGGTAAGTGTTGCGGAGGTCGAGCTTGGTGAACCAAGCGGCCCCCTGGAGGGAGTCGTAAGCCATGTCCATGAGGGGCAGGGTGTACTTATCCTTCACCGTGACGTTGTTGAGCCCCCTGAAATCGATACATGGCCGCAGGGATCCATCCTTCTTACCGACGAAGAAGAATCCTGCCCCCACCGCTGAGGAGGACGGGCGGATGATGCCCGAGCTGAGCGACTCCTTAATGTATGTATCCATCGCCTCCCGCTCCGGAGCAGACAGGCTGTATAGGTGGCTCGACGGCAGCGGGACACCAGCCCGGAGATTAATAGCACAGTCGTAGGGGCAATGGGGGGGAAGTGACAGCGCCTGTGACTTACTGAACACCACCCCCAGATCATGGTATTCAGGTGGCACCTTAGAGAGATCTGGAGGGGGGGGAGGCGCGGGGGGCCAAAGACACTGACGGGGCACATGCCACGGACTGCAGGCATGTGCTGAGGCAGAATGAACTCCAAGATGTGATGTTAGCTGTCTGCCAGTCAAAAGATGGATTATGCAGCTGCAGCCAGGGGTAGCCCAGGATGACCAGGGACATACAGGAGGGCAGCACCAGAAGGCGTAGGTCCTCTCGATGGTTCCCAGAAACAATCATGGACACTGGAGCGGTCTGCTGAGAGACAGCCGTTAAAGGGGCTTTGAATAGGGCTATCAGTCTGAGCGGAAGCTGGAGAGCATGACAGGGGAGCCCTAACTAGGTTGCCAGGTCTCCTGATATAAAACTCTGCTCAGCCCCCGAGTCAATCAGTGCATGAGTGGAGTATTCTGTGTATTTGTGAATAAATCTGACGGGCACGAGGCAACTAGTGAGGGGTTTTGACTGAGACGCGTCTGTGAGTCCCCCTTCTGCGATGCACGGACCCCCTCTTTTGGCCGAATGGTACAATTCTCCATCTCGTGTTCACTACTCCCACAGTACATACACAGCCCTAATTCCTTGTGGCGCTGTCTCGCTGCTAGCGGAATCTTGGAGCGCCCGATTACCATATCCTCCTGCCCTTGTAGTGCTTCCGGTGAGGGCAGGGCCAACTGGGACGACTGTGAGGAACGAAAAAACTGCGCGTCCAAGCGGCAAGAAGCTCTTCGCTCGGCTGCTCATTCCCTCAGCCTGTTATCCAAACTTATGGTAAGAGAAATCAGCTCAGTGAGTTTCTCTGGTTTATCCAACCTAGCTAGCTTGTCCCTGAGGCTAGGGCTTAGGCTACAGATAAAAATGCTGCACAACGAGGCGTCTTCCCACCAGACCTCAGCGGCCACCACCCGGAAATCGACAGCATAGTCCGCCACGGACCTACCGCCCTGTCGGAGATTTAACAACTGGGTGGTAAGCACGCTATCCGGGTCGGAATGATCAAACACCTCGTGAAAATCGGCAAGAAATGGTTGATATGTGAGGTTAGCATAACTGGGCTTGGCCATAATGGCGTAGGCTCAAGCTCGCACTCTAACCTCTAGCAAGTTAGCGATGTAGCCTATCCTGCTGTGGTCAGTGGGAAAATCCCCTGGCACCTGCTGGAAAACCATCTCACATTGAAGAATAAACCCGCGGGCCTCCCCGAGCTTACCGCCGAAGCGTGAGGGAGTGGGCACCGGTGTGAGGGGGGCAGATGAAGTCTGACTAGCCTGGCTAGGAGAGGGGCTAGCGGGGCCCGACGGGACCCCGGAAGCCGGCGAGAACGTCCATTGTCTGTCCAGACGATCCAACTGGCTCTTAATTAGGGTTAGCTGACTAAGGATAACGTTTAGTTGGTATGTCAGCTGTTCCACTCGAGCTTCTAAGGTGTTTAAGTGGCGTGCTAGCACGCTGTCCACTGGGTCGCTCTGACGGAGCCATACTGGCATAATTCTGGACCCAGGGGACAAAAGACAGACTCGAGGGAAATACAATTATCCTTTTATTAGCAACCCGTGTTGTGTCAATGCATGCGTGTATGTACAGTGTGGTGTGTGCAGTGCTGGACTCATGCTGGGGGAGAGCAGGACGCCGTTCGGCCTGGCAACCCTATGGAGACAAAACAGAGGTATTAACTCAGCACCAGCGCTAAGGGCGTAATAATGACGACCGCTTACTTTTGCAGATGGTGGTGGAGGGCTTAGGTTTGCCTTGAGGGCGACTGCCAGGAAGACAGCGTCTGGCTTTATGCAGGGAGGAGTGCGAGTTACCCTGATGCAGGAGTGGAGCTGAACCGCTGCCGGGGAGAGAGAGTCCGCCGCCTGGGAGATCCATCTGTGCACAGGGGAGATGAACTTGACAAGGTAAGTTGATATTAAGCTTACGTGCGGCGACGCGTTGCTCTTGGGTAGATGAAGAGCCAGGACGTGGCTGTAGACGAGAGACGTGTCCTCTGGAGTTTGATAGACGGCTCCGTGCTGAGTCACAGGCAGGTCCGGCTTTTAACGCCCGCTGATGATTGGCAGCAGGTGTGCGTGCAGCTGAGATTGATGATGGCCCTGCGGGCGCCATGACATCATCAGGGGTAGGATACCTGGAGGTGTGGCTATCCTCTGGAGAAAGAAGCTGAACTCCTTGATAAAAGTGGTCCAACTTGGTGTAGATTGGTGTATTGGTGTGCAGTTTAATTGTAATTGACCGGAACCAGAACCGGAAGAATCCTCTTCCGGTTCCGGCGCCACACGAGCTGGCTGCCTTTTGCAACAGCGGCTCAATTCTGAGTCTTTTTATCTTCCTTCTTCTTTCTGATCCGGTGATAACTTTCTGATCCGGCACACCTTTCACTCTATATACTGTATATCACGGACAGACAGATCGCCCCAAAGGTCTCCCAAGTCGGCAGAAGGAGCCTCTGTTTACAGCAGGAGACGATACAGCAGGGAAGAGCTAGCTAGCACTCAACTGCCACCCAGTGCTAACGGAGAAACTCGACATACCGGGGAACTGAAGCGAAAACAACGCGGGTGCCGGGCTGGAGTTTAGGCGGTGTGCAAGAAATATAAGACAGAATAATAAAGAACAATGGCAAGAACCAAGCAGACCGCCCGTAAATCTACTGGAGGAAAAGCCCCCCAGGAAGCAGTTGGCCACCAAGGCTGCTCGGAAAAGCACTCCGGCCACTGGTGGAATGAAGAAGCCTCACCGTTACAGGCCCGGTACCGTGGCTCTGAGAGAGATCCGTCGCTACCAGAAATCCACGGAGCTGCTCATCCGTAAGCTGCCCTTCCAGCGCCTGGTAAGGGAGATCGCTCAGGACTTCAAGACTGACCTGCACTTCCAGAGCTCCGCCGTCATAGCTCTGCAGGAGGCCAGCGAGGCCTACCTGGTGGGTCTCTTCGAGGACACCAACCTGTGCGCCATCCACGCCAAGAGGGTCACCATCATGCCCAAAGACATCCAGCTGGCCCGCCGCATCCGCGGAGAGAGAGCTTGGACTTTCTGCTGCACATCCACCAACCACAATGCTCCGCACTGTGTATATATATATATATATATATATATATATATATATATATATATATATATATATATATATATATATATGTATACTAGCTGCTCTTGTTTTCTTGCCTTCTGATTGTTGATCTGAGTGTTGCTATCCCTGTGCTGTTGCAATCCTGGAATTTCCGAATTGTGGGACTAATAAAGGCTTATCTTAATACTGTGTCCATACAGATAAATCCTTGAGTAAAGTATGTCTTCCTAGAGATGCTGTAATGTCCAACGATGTGAAGTGCAGCATTGTTGAGCATAAGAAAGACCTTTGTAGTATGTACAATGCTATAGTTAACTCCCTGTATAAGGACAGTTTGGGCTGCACGGTGGCGCAGTGGTTAGCACTGCAGCAGCACAGTTTACCCTTGGCCGGGGGATTGTGGGGATCGTGGGATCGTGGGTTCGATCCCAGCCCCCGACCAACAGTGATCTGTGTGGAGTTTGCATGTTCTCCCCGTGTTGCGTGGGTTTACTCCGGGATTTCTCCGGTTTCCTCCCACATGCCAAAAACATGCATGTTAGGTTAATTGGCTGTTCTAAATTGTCCCTAGATATCTGTTTCCTATAGGCCCTTAGAATAGAGGGTTAGTATTAATGAAAGCGCTTTGAGTGGTCTTTGTGACTAGAAAAGCGCTATATAAGTGCAGGTTAGTTAGTAGTTAGTTAGTTAGTTAGTAAGCCTTATTATAGGAAGATACGTAAGACACATAATGTAAGACCTGGCTGGACTGAGGCCATAGCTGTGCCTTATTCTGAAGCTCGGAAAGCACATAAAGCATGGGTGGTGGCTGGGAGACCCAGACAAGGGCCAGAATTTGAGATGAAGAAATATCCAGATGCAAAGTTTAAGTATGCTATTTGTTATATTTCTAAAAATGAGCAGCTAATGAGAAGTAATTCCTTGGCCAAGAAATTGTTAGATAAGAATGTCACAAATTTTTGGAAAGAGCTTAGACGGATTAATAATAGTAAAACGTCTTTACCCTGTACCCCGAAAGGCATTTCAGGTATAGAAAATATTGTGGATTTATGGAGGCAGCATTTTTATTCATTATTTAATTCAACTAAGGATGAAACTTATAAAGTAGGGAAAGTAGAGAGGGACGATTCGTTCCTGATTGACACTTATGCAGTGACCAAAGCCATTAGAGAGTTATCAGATAACAAAGCGAGTGGTTTAGACTGTATTTCTGCTGAGCATCTTAAATATGCTAGCTCAAGAATTGCTCCTCTTCTTGCAATCTGTTTCACCAGCTTCATGATTCATGGGATGTTACCAGAATAATTATTGTCTGTTGTGTTGGTACCAGCCATTAAAGATAAAGCTGGCAAGCTGTGTAGCCTGGACAATTACAGGCCCATAGCTATAGCCAATAGAATATCTAAAGTACTGGAAAGAATACTGTTTGAAAAATTAAATGTATTCATCAAATCTACTGATCATCGATTTGGATTTAAACCCCATCATGGAACAGATCTGTGCACATATACTTTAAAAGAAAATATAAGTAAGTATAGAAATCAAAATTCATCAGTTTTTTTGTGTTTTATTGACGCCTCTAAGGCGTTTGATCATGTTAATCACAGAAAAATTGTTTAGGAAAATGATTGATAGGGGGGTTACCAAATACTTAGTACGTATCCTGATTTACTGGTATGCACATCAGAAGATGCTGGTGAAATGGGGGAAGAGTCATTCATCCCCTTTTGGTGTGAGCAGTGGTGTCAGACAGGGCAGTATATTGTCCCCTATCCTGTTTAATCTTTATATGGATGATTTGTCAAAGCAACTGAATGCCTGTAAAACTGGGTGTTTAATAGGGAATAAGTTAGTGAATCATTTTATGTATGCTGACGATCTAGTTCTTCTCAGTCCAAGTAGTGCTGGTCTTCAGGAGTTATTAAGAGTGTGTACTGCTTATGGAGATGAAAATGACATAAAATATAATACAAATAAGAGTTGTATGCTGATTTGCCGCACTAGAGAAGATTTGATAATGAAATTCCCTGTCTTTGATTTGGCAGGCAGGGAATTAATTTTCAGGGATAAAGTTAAATATCTGGGACATTTTATTAATGATAGAATGACTGATGTACTGCCTCTGCTGACTGGACAGTCAGCTAAACTCCTTCCCCACATCAAGACTCTGACGACACAGCTCTCGGTCCACAGGTTTATGATACAGGTAAAGGTGAAACTGTAACATACAGTACAAGGCATAATCACTCTTTAACCATTGTACAGATATTACAGCGAAAATATATGAACTCAACTTCTAATACAAATCATGCTTTATCTTCCCACAAATTATATGAATTACTTTGCCCTCTAACTCAAACACAATATGAAATTATGTTCATAACAACTCCCGCCGCCACAACGAATTGCTTTCACTCCAAATTATCTGTCAATGTCCTCCAACCGATCCAACGGCTATTGCTAGCGTAAATCGTGGGAGACCACTTTTAGCGTCTAAAGTCATCAAACCCAATATAACCTCAAACAAATCATCCTGAAATGCACCCAAACAATAACAATTAATACATACCCACGATGCTACCAAAGGCAGAGGATGCATGCGACTGCTGCTGAAGTTAACTGACGACGGTAAACACGCACAACTAACTTTCTTCTCAATAAGCCGACCGACTTCCTGTTTACAGTTAGTCAGAGCTGAAGATGATGTCACCTTCGGCTGTGAACTATGCCGATTCTAAGGTGAACCCAACACAATATTACAACGCAATATTCAACATTAATTAAGAATATAAATAATATTCCACCTTAACTTTTAGCATTAAATAACTATCAGAACACTCCCCGCCTGGCGTGATTCTGTGCCACCTCACTTAGTCCGTCTAGTCCACTTAGGCATCTGGGGGAAGAAGAAGTACTATTTCTGTAACAGGTCTCACAAACAAAGTTTCTTTTCCTGGCTTGGTGACCTTTACTTCCACCTGACGGACTTTTCCATCTTTGCTATGGAAGGCCTGTGTTACCAGACCGAGTGGCCTTTCATTCCTTGGTACTTGGCTGTCCTTGAGGAGAACAATGCTCTTTGGCTCAATGTTCGGGTGCGGGTGACTGCCACTTCCTACGTGCTTGAAGTGTTGGAAGGAATTGCCTTATGCCATCTATCCCAGAAGGTGTTGGACAGGTGTTGAACCTGTCTCCACTGGCGCTTGTAGAGGTCTGAAGGCCCAAATCTCCTGCAGGAGCGGGAACAGAGTTTACCTTTTGTGTTAGAAGAGCAGATGGTGTGAGTATGAAATGACTCGTCGGGGTCGGTTGTCACAGGAACAAGAGGCCAGGCATTAATGATGGCTGCTACTTCTGCCATGAAGGTTACCAAAACTTTGTGGGTAAGTTTGTCCTTCAGCTGGCGGAACATGGGAGTCCAGAGTCCTCCTAGCAAGACCAATCATTCTTTCCCAGGTCCCACCGAAATGGGAGGCATGTGGAGGATTGAAAGTCCAAGAACATCCTTGATCTGACAGGTAAGATTTCACACTTTTGTAGTCAATGTTAGAAGGTATCTTCAAGGCCTTGCATGCACCCACAAGGTTTGTGCCTCTGTCTGAACAAATGCTTTTGGCCGGTCCTCTCACAGCTAGAAACCATCTTAATGCATTGATGAAGCTGGATGTGTCAAGGGATTCTATGACTTCAATATGACGGCTCTTACGCTCATACATGTAAAAAATCACAGCCCACCGTTTGCTTTGTGAGTGGCCTCCTCTAGTCCGGCGTGAAGAAACGCTCCAAGAGTCATACATAGTGCCACTGATGTGGACTGGAGGATCTTCGAATACGCTGGACCCGGTTATTTACATACACATAAAAACATCTGGTTTCATCGCAAATGTAGCCCAGAACCACTTTGCTGTCTGTGTAATATATCACTGCATCAAGATGGAGATCAAGTTCTGATGAGATCAGGTCAGCTAACTCAACAGCAAGTACTGCTGCACAAAGCTCTAGTCTCGGGATTGTATGCTCTGGACGGGGGGCCAGCTTGGCCTTTTCAATAACAAACCCTACATGATTATTTCCGGCAGTGTCCGTGACTTTGAGATATGCTGCTGCAGCGATTGCTTTCGTTGAGGCATCAGAGAAGACACATAATTCCCTGCTGACAGTTGCTGATGCTGAAGTTTCAGTGTAGGGCCTGGATGATTGACAGGCTTGACAACTCTTTAGAGAAATGCTCCATGAAGTCCAGACTTCCTCCAATTTCTTGAGGTAATAGCGCATCCCAGTCACCATTCTCAACAGTGAGTTCCCTCAGAATAGCCTTGCCTTGGATAGTAACCCAGTGCTACAAACCCAAGAGGGTCATAGAGACTGTTGATGGTGGATAAGACACCTCGGCGAGAGTAAGGTTTTATCTTATCAGAGGCAACAAAGACAAAGCAATCTGTTTGGAGGTTCCAATTGAGTCCAAGACTGCGTTGCATTGGCACTTTGTCTGCACTGAGGTCAAGGTCTTTAAGGTCACTCGCATGGTCCTTAGATGGAAAGGCTTCCATGACCTCTTTATTGTTTGCTGCAATCTTATGAAGCCTCAGGTTTGACTTGGAGAGGACTTCCTGTGTCTTTTTTAGCAAGTCGATAGCAGCTTCGACTGTGGGCAGAGACTTCAGTCCATTGTCTATGTAAGAGTCTCGCATTACAAAGTGCTTTACGTCAGGGTCAATGTGAAACTCGCTGACCTGAATGGACTGGTGCCAGCTATGAATAGCCACTGCAGGCGAAGGGCTATTTCCGAAGACATGGACAGTCATGCGAAGTCAACAACAGCTTTGGAGAGATCGTTATCACGGAACCAGAGGAACCTCAAGAAGATCCTGTCTTCTTCTCTAACCTAAAAGAATAGAACATTTGTTCAATGTCCGCCGTGAATGCGACAGCTTCTTTTCTGAAGCGGATCAGTACACCTAGTAATGTGTTGTTCAGGTCAGGCCCAGTCAACAGCACATCGTTGAGTGACACACCATTGAATCGGGCACTGGAATCAAAAATCACTCATCTTTTTTGGTTTCTTAGGATGGTACACACCAAATGTTGGCAAATACCATCGTTCTTCTTCCTCATTGAGGGGAGGGGCTAACTCGCATGACATTTTTAAACATCTGTTCCATGAAGCTAAGGAAGTGTTCCATTGTTTCTGGCTTCCTCTCGAAATTTCGTGTGAGAGACATGAGGTGGTTCAGTGCCTTAGGCCTGTTTTTGGGAAGCCACCGACGTGGATTCTTAAAGGGCAATGGAGCTACCCAGCTGTTGTTTGAGTCTTTCTGTAGTCCATTATTCATTATTTTCATGAATGAAGCATCCTGAATTGAAAGGGCAACTTGATTATCCTCTCTGGTCCTCTTGAACACACTGCATCCAAGATGATCAATGTCACAGGTAGCTTCCTCCACAGAATATGCTGGTGGGCGGTTTGTGACCTGGATGGTGCTGTACTTTTCCTTAACACGGAACACATTAAAGCATGGTTCGAAGAGAGATGGCCGACGTAGCTCTGTGGTGTTTGTGTAGAAGGCGTTGATTACTGATGGTCTATGGATGCTGCCGAGACACACATTGCCTACAACAACCCACTCGAGTTCTAATTTCTGTGCATAGGGCTGGTTGTGTGAGCCGTTAACCTGTTTGCAAACTTTAAACACTCTGATAATGTCCCGACTGAGGAGAAGCATGATCTGGGCATTTGGGTCCATATCTGGGATGAGATGCGCCATTGTCTTTAAACGTGTATGATGAAGAGCAACCTCAGGGGTTGGAATCTCGTCTCTGTTGTTGGGAATGTCGTTGCACTCTGTGAGGCTGGGTAATGGAATGCAGACTGTCCCATCCAGAGATTCCACTTCATAGCCACTTGCTCTCCTTCCTGATGATTCTTTCATTCCTGCGCATGTTCTCAGTGTGTAAGGAGCACTTGGACTTGTGTCGCCAAACACTTCGAAGAACTGTGAACAAACCAGTGACCTGTTGCTCTGCTCATCCAGAATTGCATAGAGCTTCACTGCTTTGTTTCTGTGACCGGCTGGATATACTTTCACGAGGCATATTTTGGAACAGGATCTGTCTGTCAGATCTCCACCGCAGACCTTTGTGCATTTGGTCGTAATATCAGATTGAGGTTGAGGCACGGTTTCGACCTCCTCCCCGCTCTGTCCAGGGTGCGGGTCCTGGATGTAGGGCTGAGTTATGTTTTTCGCTCTTGCACTCAGAACACTGAACTTTGGCCTTGCAGTTTTTAGCGATGGGTGACAAAGATGAACAACATTTAAAACACAGATTGTTCTCTTTCAAAAACATCTTACAATCTTCAATGGATTTTTCTCTGAAAGCATGACATTTGCTTAAAGGGTGTGGTTTCCCATGACTAGGACACATTTTATCACGGCCATCAGATTTTAATGAGGAGTCAGTAGAATCATAACTAGCTCTGGTGGATATCTCTGTTTTGCAGACTGAGACTCTTTGATGTTTGTTTGGCTGCCATGCTAACTTTTCAGTCCTGGGAACAGTGTCTGTCTGAGTGATGAAGTTGAAGCTTGGGTCATTGGCAATGCTAGCTTCCTGGCTAATGAACTTTACAAAAAAGGCAAAGGGAGGATAAGGCACATGCTTTTGTCACTTATAAGATGCACCAGCTGAAGCCCACTTTTCCTGCAGATGAAAGGGGAGTTTCTGCATGATTGGGTTGACACCTCTTGCTGTGTCGAGGAAGGAGAGACCAGGTAAGTTTCCTTCATCCTTTGCTGATAGAAGTTCCATCAGAAGATCACTCAACTTAAGTCAGTTTGGCATAATCTCGGTTTCCTATCTTTGGAAAAGTGTTGATGCGTTTGAAGAGAGCATCCTCTACTGCCTCTGGCGAGCCGTAAGTTTGCTCTAGTCTATCCCAAATCATATTCAGGCCTCCTTCTAGATGATTGATGTGAATTGCTCAGAGCTGCTCAACATGTTCTTTTGACTCCTTGCCGAGCCACTTTAAAAGAAGGTCCATCTCCTCACTTGCTGTTAGATCTAAGCCACAAGCTCTGTAAATCTCAGGCTTATTACTAAATTGAAGTAAGCCTGTAGATACAAGCTCACGGCGTGCAAGGTACCTCACAAAGTCATTTGGATTGGAGCTGTTATGGTTGGAACTAGGAGGTACAGGATAAGATGGGGGAAATGTACCACAATAGTCATTTTGAAATCTGGAGTGCTGTGTTGGAGTAATATTGCTGCTTTCAAATTTCACTTGTCATGGGTCACAAACATTTTCATCCTTATATATCTGAACCTGCTGTGATCTGGGGTGTGAGTCTGATTTTATTGGGGCATCATCTTCACATAGCTGGTGTTCTGCCTAAGCTAGCTGGTGTTCTTCTAAGCTTTCAGGCTCCGTGGCCACCATCTGACACTAGACACGATATGGAACTGATACACCACCAGTAAGTCCTGCCAACAACGTCAAGTGGATGGGCAAAATGCCCCAACTGGCAATGTCCAATTGGGGGATTTAAACTCATGGCCTCTGGCTTTAGAGTCCAGTACTCTACCTGTGTTGCCAAGACAGTTGACCCACTTGGCAAACCAAGTAGGAATGCTTTTATTGGCACTGCTACATTATCATATCTTAAATAACAGTGTAAGAGATTTTAAAACTGTAAACTTTGTATTGAATTAGAATAGTTTCATACAGAAATATCACCAAGACCGCTTCGTACTTTCAGTGGCATGGATACCACAGTTGATTTACATATCTGGATTGTTTAGCTAGTCACACGTCTTTGTTATTCATTTCAGCCAATCAGCAGCACCTTCAGGTAGAAGCACATGGCTACTTAAGCAGCTTGTCCAGAGCTGTTTTGATAATCACTGTAGGGGTTGGGTTCATGCTAAGTCATGCAAATGACCAGCTTTTGTTACTGCCCCCCAACTTGGCTCCCCTGGAAGGTGACAATCCTTAGAAACTTTGAACCTGATTTCTTGGAGAAGTAGTTTGAGAGGTGTGAACATTGAAATGGCAACACCTTCTTCAAATCTTTTTGGATTTCC
Source organism: Pholidichthys leucotaenia (assembly GCA_020510985.1). Classification (NCBI taxonomy): domain Eukaryota; kingdom Metazoa; phylum Chordata; class Actinopteri; order Cichliformes; family Pholidichthyidae; genus Pholidichthys; species Pholidichthys leucotaenia. The sequence continues at coordinate 100,761,736 of CM035841.1, read as the reverse complement.
ATGTGTTAGACATCATTGGAAAGCTTAGATTCCACACTTGCAGAATCTGTAAATAACTCAAAATATCCTTCAGGAGACTTGTTCCTGGTTTTTCCATGGCTGGGCACATTTACGTATGAGGGAAAAAAGTTGCAAATTTACACAAAAAAAGCTACCAATTCATTAGAAAAAAAAAAGTTTTAAATATGTGAGGAAAAAGCGCAGCAAATTTACAAGAAATAAAGGTTGTGGAATTAAAAGAAGAAAACGTGCAAATTTATGACAAAAAAGTGGATATTTACATTGGAAAAAGTTGCAGATTTAAAATTGTTCCTTCATGTGCATTTTAATCAATGCTGTAACATCCATCCATCCATCTTCTACCGCATTTCCGGAGGTCCGGGTCGCGGAGGCAGCAGTTCAAGCAGAGAAGCCCAGACTTCTCTCTCCCCAGCCACCTGCTCCAGCTCTTCAGAGGGGATACCAAGGCATTCCCAGACCAGCTGGGAGACATAGTCTCTCCACCAAGTCCTGGGTCTGCCACGGGGTCTCCTCCCAGTGGGACATGCCTGAAACACCTCAAGCGGGAGGCGTCCAGGAGGCATCCTAATCAGATGCCCATACCACCTCAACTGACTCCTTTCAATGTGGAGGAGCAGCGGTTCTACTCTGAGCCTCTCCCGGATGACTGAGCTCCTCACCCTATCTCTGAGGGTGAATCCAGCAATCCTACGGAGAAAGCTCATTTCAGCCGCTTGTATCTGCGATCTCGTTCTTTCGGTCATTACCCAAATCTTGTGACCATAGGTGAGAGTAGGAACGTAGATTGACTGGTAAATCGACAGCTTTGCCTTAGAACTAAACTGGCTTTTGGTATGTTGTAACATGATGTAAAAAAAGGTTTATGATGAACTGGGGGGACATTCCTCTGTTTTGTTTTTCAGGATGAGTGGGACGTGTCTCCCCATCACCCCCTTGATTTATGTCTGTGAGGATTTCTAGTACTGTAGTGAAAGCTAAAGCTAATTCAATTTTACATTTTAAAGCTCATTCTTGTCTTGTTTTCCTTTTTTCTTTGAAGGTTTTTCTTCCTTGTGGAAAACTTTCCCATCAGGCTGCTTCTTCCACTTCAAGGTGACTCCAGTCACTCCCTTCTTCTTCAGTTCCTCCTCCATCTGGACACACAAATGACTTTCTTTAATAAGCCTTTCAGGTAATTTAGAAAAATACATATCTCATGTATACACATAAATCATCATATATACAGTGGATATAAAAAGTCTACACACCCCTTTTGAAATGCCAGCTTTTTGTGATGTAAAAAAATGAGACCAAGATAAATTATTTCAAAACTTTTTCCACCATTAATATGAACTATAGCCTGTACAACCTGTCATGTGTGGAGCTGGTGTTTCAGCTCCGCCCATGACTGGTGGCTGCAGTTCTGATTTTAATTGATTCCAGCTGGCAGGTTGAGCCCTGAGTTTTGGCTCTTGCCAGTCTACAGCCACACTCCTCTCTCTACCAGACACTGACCAGTATTAGTTTTCTCTCATTTGTTCTGGCATACACACACATGCATACACATACATGCTTAGACACATTTTCACCTTCATTCATCAGTTGCTGCCACACCTGCATCCATTTGCCACTCATTAGTCTATGAGGGTATTTATGTGTGGCGATGTGATTGCTCAGTGCGACGGCAACAAGTCAGCTTTGTCCACGAGAGTCTTCTCCAGTCTATCGGGTTAGTGTCTACAATTGATGTCCAGGATCTGCTCCCTTTGGCTTTTTCCCCTTGGACTTTTCATGATGTTGTTTCCCAGAGCCTAGCTGCACTCCGACACTCAGTGTAAGTCTTTCCCTTTTGGAGTTACGTTTTCCTTCCCTCTGCGGCTGATTTTTCCCTGCCATGACATTATTTCTGTTCAATAAACCACACACTGCACTTGCTATTGGGCTCGTGTTTACTCACTGGTTTGCTGCATGATTATGCAGCAGACATGACAGTTTGCCGTCACCAGTTTGAGCCCAGCAGTGTAGTGTGTGTGTGTGTGTGTGTTTTTCACCTTTTTGTCTTTTTCACTCACCTGTTCAGGGAAGCAATCATGGCTCCGGCAGGCGAGGTAGTTTGGAGTAGAGGATGGAGCCACGAGGAGCTGAAGAGCGTGGCGGTGATTGAGGGCTTGACAGCCGACACTCGAAATTGTTTTTAAATTAAAATTAAATTAAATCACCCTTTATTGTCATTCAGCTGTACAACCAATCATGTACATTAGAACGAGATTGTGCTTTACCTATCTACTGTGTTAATCACACCCCCCCCCAAGTGTAGACTCAGAGGGCCGCTGACATGCAAGGCGCCGCCACAAATTTCCCTCCTCCATTCCATTTTTGCTGAGCACCAAGCTGGATGGCACAAAGTTCCACTTTTATATGGTCTTCGGCATGACCTGGCCAGGATTTGAACCCCTGCATACCGGGTGTGGGGCGGATGCTCTACCAACTGAGCCACCACTCCGGTTTTCCCAAGAAGACGCATCGTTATGCTGGGGAGGAGTCGTCAACCAGTTTGAGCTCCGACCCAGCGTGTGTTTCCATCCCCGGGATGAAGGAACAGAGGCTGCCGTCTCTGTTCGCAGCCACCTCGTTGATAGCTCCAGCTGAACCAGCTCCTCCACATCAGTCGCCTGGTCGACCGCGGCGACAACATAATTGTACCCAGGGTCCCCGGATGGATTACTCAGCCGCCTCGGCAGCAATTTCCCTGGCACTGACTACGGCCAATCTTGTTGCGGAGCCTTCCCCAGTGCCTCCTCCCACTGCCAAGGGACACTTGTTTTCCTCACCGGTGACTCCCGTTCCTGTAGCCACAGGGGTGATTCTCCTACAGTCCTCCGGGAGAGTCAGATCCATTTTGGACAAGGAGAGGGACGACAAATTGATTCCTGCAACAGATATCGCCGACCAGGATAACAGGCAAGTGCAATTAACTTCTATTCAAACTAATCATGTTGTGTCTTGCCTGGATCCTGGTAGAGAGGTTCAGGGTGTGCAGCCCCCTGAGAGCTCTTCATCTGCTGCAGTTTGTAAATTCCCTTCTGCACTCTCCTTGTCTTCCCCTCCTTTCTATGAGAGTTTGCCTGCTACAGTGAGGACACTGGGGACCTGGGAGGAGCACAGACTGTCGAGGTTGGTGCATATTGATCACCTAATGGACGAAGAAGGATCTGCGGCCGTTTCTCCCTCAATTTTCACCTCAGCCAAGGTGTGGGGGGCAGAATTATCTTCTAATCCATCCCCTCGGGAGCCGGTTTTGGAGGCTTCTCAGCAGCCTGTGGAGGAACCCAGGGCCATTACTTCTTCAGAGAGGGGGAATCACCTCACCAGCTGCAGCAGAGGACTCCACAATCCAGGAGGACAGGCAAGTTAACTCCTTTTTTCCCTCCTAACTTTGATAAAAACTCTTGCCTGATTCCTGGAGGAGAGTCTCAGGGGGAGCAGTCCCCAGAGATTTCTCTGCCTGCTGCAGCTATACACTGCTCACCAGCCCTCTCCATGCTCTCTCCTGCCTTCTCTGAGGGTATGCCAGCTCCGGAGCTGAACCACCGGGACCAGGAGGAGCCAGAGGTTCGTGAGGATTTGCTCCTCACCATCATGGTGAGCCGGACCCCATCCACCACACCGGAGGAATCGTCAGCACGGGTAATGACAGCTTAGACTCCAAAGACTGCAGGGACCATCATACCTGCTGCGGAGGCTGCCGCAGCAGAGCCAACAACGGATCAGAACCTCCAGGAGGCCAAGCTCGTCACATCGCCTGGATCGTCGGAGTCCTGGACGGCCGTGGAGCTCGAGCTAAGGCAAGTGCTCTCTTGTCTTCCTTCTATCCACTTTAGAACATTTATGCCTAGCTCTAGGTGAGGAGCGCCAGCTGCAGCCATACGCTGCACCTGAGCCCTCCCCACCAGGCCCCACTGCTGCCGGTGACCCTGACCCCTCCTCTTCTTTGTTTGAGTTCTCTTCCAGGGTTGCCGGGAGTTGTGAAACATCACCGGACGAGTCCCAGGGTCCAGGCTCGCTTGTGGAGGTCGCAGGTGCAATGCCGGCCCAGCCTGGACTCACTGTGGGAGCAATCAGGTTCCGGACAGGAACCACCGCTGGTGAGACTTCGACGCAGGCTGGGTCCACCGTAGGGACGTCCGAGCTGCAGTCCCAAGCAGGGACCGCCGAGGGTGCACCCAGCCAGCCCAGGGACACCAGGGTAGTCTCTTTCATAATAGAAGTAAACTGGGTGTTCCTGTCATTCTTCTTTGGTTGGGTTTTTGTTTCTCTCCCTCCGCCACCAGTCACCGCAGGGGTTCTCCTTCCCCTGTCGGTCAGCCACCTTCTAGCCTTTCGGTGGGTAGGCCATTGTCTTGTCCGCCGCTCCGGTACTGGTGGATTAACTGTATGGGCCGGCCGCCTGATGAACTGAGGTTTCGTGTCAGGTGGCCCATTCGGCCTGGTGGACCACCAAGTTACTTCTGGTTGTCAAACCCTGTTCACGGGCTGTCACACCTGAGTTGTATTTGATCTGATTATTCCTCACTCTTGTCTCCCACACCTGATCAGTATCTGTACTTCGTCACTTCCTTGTGGTAACGTATCGTCACTTCCTGTTTTGCTGTCTGCCTGTGTGGTTTGCTCTCCAGCCATTAGCTATGGCTACTAGCTCTCCTTCCTCTCCTTCTCTGGTGTGCTCTCTCTGTCAGATGTTTAGCTACCCCTCTGCCTCTTTTAGTGATAACGGTAAATGTAATAAATGTTGTCCTTTTGAGGCGCTCGAGGCGAGGTTGTCTGATTTGGAATCCCGGCTCCGCTGCAATGAAACACCGTCTGCGCCAGTTAATCTTGACGGACGCCCATTAGCTGCAGCGGAGCTAGCTAGCTTAGGCCCCACTGTCAGCGGTCCCTCGGCTCTCCTCAGCAGCGAGGAGACTGGGTGGGTGACGGTGAGAAGGAAGCCTAGTCGCAAAGCCCCGGTTCACCACCAACCTGTTCACGTTTCTAATCGTTTTTCCCCGCTCAGCGACACACCCGCTGAGGAAAAAACTCTGATCATTGGCGACTCTGTAGTCAGAAAGGTGAACCTAGAGACTCCAGCGGCAATAGTCCAATGCATTCCTGGGGCCAGAGCAGGCGACATCGAGTCAAATTTGAAAATGCTGGCTAAAAGTAACTGTAAATATTCCACAATTGTTATTCACGCCGGCATTAATGACATCCGTCTCCGGCAGTCGGACGTCACGAAACTTAATATAGAATCGGTGTGTGAGTTTGCAAAAACGATGTCTGCCACTGTAGTATTCTCTGGGCCCCTCCCCAATCTGACCAGTGATGACATGTTTAGTCGCTCGTCATCCTTGAACCGCTGGCTGTCTGTGTGGTGTCCTAAAAATGACGTGGGCTACATTGACAATTGGAGCTCTTTTTGGGGAAAACCTGGTCTTATGAGACGAGACAGCATTCATCACACTTTGGATGGTGCTTCTCATTTATCTAACAATCTGGCATCTTTTTTATCCAAATTTCCAAAACCATGACTACTCAGAGTTGGGACCAGGAAGCAGAGTCGCAGTCTTACACGCCTCTCTGCAGCTCCTCTTCATCCGCCACCCCTCAGCTTAGCCCCTGTCTTCCCCATCAGAGAATCGTTGTCTGCTCCCTCCAAAGTAAATAAAAATATAATGCATAAGCATCCCAAAGTGATAAAGCAAAATACTGGTAAAACTCAAATTAAACATAAAGCCTCTAAATTGAAAGATTTGGCATCTGTTCCTCCTCATAATCTAAAAATTAAATATGGTTTATTAAATATTAGGTCTCTAACTCCCAAGTCTCTGTTAGTCCATGATTTGTTAATTGATCATCAGATTGATTTAATATCCCTTACAGAGACTTGGTTAGGACAAGAGGATTATGTTGGTTTAAATGAATCAACTCCCTCTGGTTATTTAAACTGTCAAAATCCCAGAAGTTCTGGTCGTGGAGGAGGAGTAGCAACAATTTACCATTCCAAATTATTAGTTAATGTAAAGCAAAAAACATGTTATAATTCCTTTGAGGGCCTGGTCCTCAGTATTGGGCACTTTAGCAATTTTAGGTTAAACCCAATTTTATTTGCCATAGTTTATCGTCCCCCATCAACCTACTCAGAATTTTTATCCAAATTTGCTGATTTCTTAGCTGATTTAGTGCTGAAATCTGATAGAATAATTATAGTAGGGGACTTTAATATACATGTGGATGTAGATAGTGACTGCCTTAATGTGGCTTTTAATTCAATATTAGACTCGATTGGGTTTTCTCAGAAAGTAGGAAATTCTACTCATTACCTCCACCATACATTGGACCTTGTTCTGACATATGGCATAGAAATAGAAAATCTTGTAGTGTCTCCTCATAACCCTGTACTGTCAGACCATTGTCTGTTAACCTTTGATTTTACTATTTCTGACTATTTGGCTCCTAAAGAAAAATATTATTACAGTAGATGCCTCTCAGATGATGCTGTTTCCAAATTTATGCAAATTGTTTCCTCTATGCCATGTGTCAACACAACGGAAATAAGCTATAGACAGCTTGCTCCTTCTGTAATTGATAACATGGTGGATAGTGTTTCAGCTTCTCTGCATCAGGCTCTAGACTTGGTGGCCCCCTTCAAAAAGAAAAAGTCTAATCAGAGATTTCTAACTCCTTGGTTCAACACAGAAACTCGTAGCTTAAAACAGAAGACTCGTCAATTAGAAAGAAAATGGCGCTCTACTAATTTAGATGAAATCTATTTAGCTTGGAGAAATCATCTTTTAATTTATAAAAAATCTCTTAGAAAAGCTAGAACAAGTTATTACTCTGCATTAATAGAAGAGAACAAGAATAATCCCAGGTTTCTTTTCAGTACTGTAGCCAGGTTGACAAAGAGTCAGGACTCTGTTAATCCTAGCATTCCCTTAGAGCTTACTAGTCAGGACTTTATGAACTTTTTCAATAATAAAATTTCATCCATCAGAGATAAAATCAATCAGATTCTTCCCACCGTTAACTTAAATACAATAACTACTACAACTCCTTCTTTTGATGTCTGTCTTGATGAGTTTACTCCAATCGACCTTTGTGAGTTAGACAAAATAGTTTCCTCATCCAAACCTTCAACTTGTCTTTTAGACCCTATTCCTACCAGGTTATTTAAAGAAGTCTTCCCACTTATTGGTAGCTTTATTCTTCATATAATCAATTCTTCATTAACTTTAGGCCATGTACCGCAGGCTTTTAAAACAGCTGTAATTAAACCCTTACTCAAAAGCCAACACTAGATCCAGGAGCTTTAGCTAACTATAGACCAATCTCTAATCTCCCTTTCATTTCAAAAATCTTAGAAAGAGTTGTTGCTACGCAATTATTTGACCACCTGCAGGGAAATGGTTTACTTGAAGAGTTTCAATCTGGGTTTAGAATCCATCATAGTACTGAAACAGCCTTAGCGAAGGTCACTAACGACCTCCTCATTGCATCTGATAATGGACTAGTTTCTGTACTTGTCCTTTTAGACCTTAGTGCAGCTTTTGATACTATCGATCATAATATTCTACTTGATAGATTAGAACACTATGTTGGACTTAATGGAACTTCGTTGCAGTGGTTTAGATCTTATTTATCTGATAGGTTCCAGTTTGTTCATGTAAATAATGAGTTTTCTTTCAACTCAAAGCTTAGTCATGGAGTTCCACAGGGATCTGTGCTAGGCCCTACTCTTTTTAGTTTATATATGCTTCCGTTAGGCAACATTATTAGAAAGCACTGTATACATTTTCATTGTTATGCAGATGACACACAATTATACCTGTCAATGAAGCCAGATGATAGTAATCAATTAGCCAAGTTAGAAGCCTGTCTTAAGGAAATCAAAGCTTGGACGACTTGTAATTTCCTGCTATTAAATTCAGATAAGACTGAAGTCATTCTTATTGGTCCAAAAAACCTTAGAAATTCCTTTCCAAATCAAACTTTCAGTTTGGATGCAGTTACTCTTTCTCTTAATAGCTCTGTGAGGAACCTTGGAGTTATTTTTGATCAGGATTTGTCCTTCAATTCACATATTAAATTTGTTTCTAAGACTGCCTTCTATCATTTGCGCAATATTGCCAAGATTAGGAGCATCTTGTCTCAGAGTGATGCTGAGAAGCTGATCCACGCTTTTGTTAGCTCAAGATTAGATTATTGTAATTCTTTATTATCAGGCTGTCCTAAAACATCTTTAAAAAGTCTTCAGCTGATCCAAAATGCTGCAGCAAGAGTTTTAGCAGGTACTAGAAAGAGAGATCATATCTCTCCGGTTCTGGCCTCCCTTCATTGGCTTCCCATAGAGTTTAGAATTAAGTTTAAAATCCTTCTACTTACTTACAAAGCTCTAAACAATCAGGCTCCTTTTTATTTAAAAGATCTGATACTACCGTATTATTCTAACAGAGCACTACGCTCCCAAATTCAGGATTACTTGTAATACCTAGAATCTCCAAAAGTACAATGGGAGGCAGAGCCTTCAGTTATCAAGCTCCTCTCCTGTGGAATCAGCTGCCAGTCTGGATTCGGGAGTCAGACTCGATCTCTGTTTTTAAGAATAGGGCTAAAACCTACCTTTTTGATATAGCCTACAATTAGGGAGGGATCATGTGTTTCTGAACCCTCCCTTAGTTATGCTGCTAATAGGTTTAGTCAGCCGGGGGACCTCCAGTAATGCACTGGGCCTCACTCCTTTCCTCACTCTCTATGAAATATTTTTTTTTTGCTGGTCATTAACATTTGTTTGTTCTCTCCCATAGATTGAGTCCCCATCGTGCTGTTTGCTCTCCACATGTCTGTTCTTTTCTTCTTCTCTATCCCCTCACCCCCCAGCCAGTCGCAGCAGATGACTGCCCCTCCCTGAGCCTGGTTCTGCTGGAGGTTTCTTCCTGTTAAAAGGGAGTTTTTCCTCTCCACCGTCGCCAAGTGCTTGCTCACAGGGGATCGCCTGATTGCTGGGGTCTTTCTGCAACTTTCTGCAACTGTGGGGGTTCCCCCCTACAGTTGATAGTGCTATGAGATGACTGTTGTTGTGAAATGGCACTATATAAATAAAGTTGAATTGAATTGAATTGAATTGTAATCAGTCTTGCTTGCATATTTAAAGTGTCTGTGACACGATGTAGGAAGAATGGATCAATATTCAGTATTAATTTATCTTCAGTCATCCACATAGTTGGTTCTGTTTGTCATGTTTGGCTGTGGGAAAGCGCAGCGAGCATATTGAATGGCAACGAGCCCGAAATGCAGAGCAAGTAGCGTGTTTATTTACAATGGGTGAAGTGAACAATGTTTCCAAAAACACTCACAATAGAAAAAGACACCCCGCTACAAGCTTGGTTGGTTAGGATGTGCGGAACACGCTCCAAAAAACAGGAGCAGAGAAAAGGCACAAGGGAGGACTTACAGTACGTTAGAGCGGATAGGCTCTGAGGAAACAACGAGGTAAAGTCCAGGGAAAACCAACAGACATGAGACTAGATGTCCGGAGTTGACAATGCAAAGCTGCCACATCAGCTGGTCTCGTAGGCCTGCTACTTATGCACAGCCTTTATGACAGCAGGCAGACCAGCCGTGTGGCAACAGGTGTGTAACTGATTGGACCAGTGTATGGATGTGTGTGTGTGTGTGTGTGTGTGTGTGTGTGTGTGTGTGAGTATAAAAGTGAAAATGAATGTGTGTGGATGTGTGTTTGCATGCGTGAGTGAGTATGTGGTGAACATACTGCCGGTGGATGCCTGGTGAGGGGGATGCCTGGCTGTGAGACTGGCAGAGCACAAGCTCAATTAGTCAGCTGGAGTTAACAAGCAATAATAAGACCCACAACCATCAATCATGCTCAGGGTGACGACCCTGAACATGACAGTCCCACCCCCCACCCCCCAAGGGGTGGACACCAGACACCCACCGTACCATCAAAGAAAATATAACCTACCCCTCCACTCAAAAAAAAAAAAAAAACACCATACAAAAAAACCCAGGGCGGGAGGTGGGGGAAAAACAGGTTAGGAGGGACACAACATGATGGGCAAATCACCACAAAAAAAAAACACAACACCCCCCAACCCCAAAACTAAACTAACCCACCCCATCCCCAAGAGTCCCACAGTTCCAGGGGCTGACAAGAGTCCAAGGCCCAGCACGTTGCCATAAGTTCAGGGGGCCGACCAAAATCCCAGGGCCAACAGGCGGCCTGCAGAACAGTATCAGGCGGCCTGCAAGAGAAAAAGGACCATTTGACATGGGAACCAAATCCTTTTGGTGGCCTGCCAACACGGTTAGGCCACCAGGACTGGAAGGGCAGACGAGGCGGTGGCCTACCCACTGGAAGGCTGAGTGGTGGGTGGCCAGATGGGGAAAGAGGGACCCCTGTGGTCACTGGTGGTGAAGGGAGAAGGACTCCGATGGTGCCCGGCGTAGGGAGGAGGAACACCCACAGGGCCTCCACAATGGAAAGGAAGGCCCCAGCTTCCCCAAACTGTCCCGTGGTACCCCCGGTGGTCCCGACGTAGGGCTGAAGTGTGGCTGCACCCTCAATGGTCCCGTCCTGGGATTGGAGTTCGGCTGCACCCTCGATTTTTGAGGCGCTGGAGGCGAAGCTGTCTGATTTGGAATCCTGGCTCCGCTGCACTGAAACACCGTCTGCGCCAGTTAATCTTGACGGACGTCCCCTAGCTGCAGCAGAGCTTGCTAGCATAGGGCGACCCTTTAGCAGCCCTCCGGTCCTCCTCAGCAGCAAAGCCCCGGTTCACCACCAACCTGTTCACGTTTCTAATCGTTTTTCCCCGCTCAGCGACACACCCACTGAGGAAAAAACTCTGATCATTGGCGACTCTGTAGTCAGAAACGTGAACCTAGAGACTCCAGCGGCCATAGTCAAATGCATTCTTGCGGCCAGAGCAGGCAACATCAAGTCAAATTTGAGAATGCTGACTAAAAGTAACTGTAAATACTCCACAATTGTTATTCAAGCTGGCATTCATGACATTAGTCTCCAGCAGTCGGAAGTCACGAAACTTAATGTAGAATCGGTGTGTGACTTTGCCAAAACAATGTCGGACTCTGTAGTATTCTCTGGGCCCCTCCCCAATCTGACCAGTGATGACATGTTTAGCCGCTTGTCATCCTTCAACTGCTGGCTGTCTGTGTGGTGTCCTGCAAACAATGTGGGCTACATTGACAATTGGAGCTCATTTTGGGGAAAACCTGGTCTTATGAGACGAGACGGCGTCCATCCCACTTTGGATGGTGCGTCTCATTTATCTAACAATCTGGCATCTTTTTTATCCAAATTTCCAAAATCTTGACAACTCAGAGTTGGGACCAGGAAGCAAAGTCGCAGTGTTATATGCCTCTCTGCAGCTCCTCTTCATCCGCCACCCCTCAACTTAGCCCCTGTCTTCCCCATCAGAGAATCATTGTCTGCTCCCTCCAAAGCAAATAAAAATATAATGTATAAGCATCCCAAAGTGATAAAACAAAAAGTTGGTAAAACTCAAATTAAACATGAAGCCTCTAAATTGAATGATTTGGCCTCTGTTCCTCCTCATAATTTAAAAATCAAATGTGGTTTATTAAATATTAGGTCTCTAACTCCCAAGTCTCTGCTAGTCCATGATCTGTTAATTGATCATCAGATTGATTTAATATCCCTTACAGAGACTTGGTTAGGGCAAGAGGATTATGTTGGTTTAAATGAATCAACTCCCTCTGGTTATTTAAACTGTCAAAATCCCAGAAGTTCTGGTCGTGGAGGAGGAGTAGCAGTAATTTACCATTCCAAATTACTAGTTAATGTAAAGCAAAAAACATGTTGTGTGGCTTCTGCTAAAGGCACGTAACAATGCCTTCAGATTTGGTGATGCACAGGCCTACAGTTCATCCAGGGCAGATCTGAAGAGGGGCATCAAGAAGGCCATGCACAGCTACAAGCTGAAGGTGGAGGAACATTTTGTGGACTATGACCCCCGACGCATGTGGCAGGGCATTCAAGCTATCTCTGATTATAAACCCAGCAACTTCACACCTACAGCCATGACTGTGTCCTTTCTCAATGAACTAAATGACTTCTATGCTCGTTTTGACAAGGACAATAATGAAAAGAATATCAATTTCCCACCCTCTGACGACCTCTACCTCACACTCACCCACACCGACGTCCGTAACGCACTGAGTCATATCAACGTACGTAAGGCTGCTGGCCCTGACGGCATTCCTGGGCATGTGCTGAGGGCATGCGCTGAGCAGCTGGCAGGGGTCTTCATGGACATCTTCAATTCAACTTTATTTATATAGCACCATTTCACAACAACAGTCATCTCATAGCACTATCAACTGTAGGGGGGAACCCCCACAGTTGCAGAAAGACCCCAGCAATCAGGTGATCCCCTGTGAGTAAGCAATTGGTGACGGTGGAGAGGAAAAACTCCCTTTTAACAGGAAGAAACCTCCAGCAGAACCAGGCTCAGGGAGGGGCAGTCATCTGCTGCGACTGACTGGGGGGTGAGGGGATAGAGAAGAAGAAAAGAACAGACATGTAGAGAGCAAACAGCACGATGGGGACTCAATCTATGGGAGAGAACAAACAAATGTTAATGACCAGCAAAAAAAATATTTCATAGCGAGTGAGGAAAGGAGTGAGGCCCAGTGCATTACTGGAGGTCCCCCGGCTGACTAAACCTATTAGCCTCTAAGGGAGGGTTCAGAAACACATGATCCCTCCCTAATTGTAGGCTATATCAAAAAGGTAGGTTTTAGCCGTATTCTTAAAAACAGAGATCGAGTCTGACTCCCGAATCCAGACTGGCAGCTGATTCCACAGGAGAGGGGCTTGATAACTGAAGGCTCTGCCTCCCATTGTACTTTTGGAGATTCTAGGTATTACAAGTAATCCTGCATTTTGGGAGCGTAGTGCTCTGTTAGGATAATACGGTAGTATCAGATCTTTTAAATAAAAAGGAGCCTGATTGTTTAGAGCTTTGTAAGTAAGAAGAAGGATTTCAACCTGTCCCTGGCCCAGGCGGTGGTACCAGCGTGCTTCAAGACCACTTCTATAGTACCAGTGCCGAAACATTCAACACCATCGTGCCTAAATGACAATCGCCCTGTGGCACTGACGCCCATAGTCATGAAGTGCTTTGAGCGACTGGTCTTGGCACAGCTCAAAAAATGCCTGCCCCCTACACTGGACACTTACCAATTTGCCTACCAGAGTAATAGGAATACAGAGGATGCGGTTTCTACAGCGCTGCACTGTGTACTCTCACATCTGGATGACAAGAACACCTACGCAAGAATGCTGTTTGTTGACTTCAGCACCATTGAATGCTGAGCATTCAATACAGTCATCCCCTCCAAGTTGATCACTAAACTTGGGGACCTGGGAATCAGTACCTCCACCTGCAACTGGATCATGGATTTTCTGACCAACAGACCCTAGCATGTTAGGTCAGGCCCCAACCGCTCTTCCACCATCACACTCAACACTAGTGTACCACAGGGCTGTGTGCTCAACTCATTCCTCTACTCCCTCTTCACCCATGACTGCAGGCCTATGTATGGATCCAATTCCATCATAAAGTTCGCAAATGACACCACGGTGATCGGACTCAGAGACAACGATGAGTCAGACTACAGGGCAGAGGATGAGCACTTGGCTACTTGGTGCGCTGACAATTATCTGCTCCTTAACACCAGCAAAACCAAGGAGCTCATCGTGGACTACAAGAAGGAGAGGGGAGAGACACATGACCACATCCATATCAACGGCATGGCTGTTGAACGTGTCTCCAGCTTCAAATTCCTGGGGACCCACATCTTGGAGGACCTGTCCTGGTCAGTTAACACCACCAGCCTGATCAAGAAGGCCCATCAGCGCCTCTTCTTCTTCGAGGACACTGAAGAAGAAACCATCTGTCAGCTGACATCCTGGGCAACTTCTACCGCTGCGTGATAGAGAGCACCCTGACCAACTGTGTTACCGTCTGGTATGGGAGCTGCTCTGTCGCTGACCGTAAGGCGCTGCAGCGGGTGGTGAAAACCGCCCAACGCATCACAGGGACTCCACTTCCATCTATAGAGGACGTCTACAGGAAAAGATGTCTGCACCGGGCACACAGCATTCTTATTGACTCACCCCATCCTGCTCATGGACTGTTCCAGCTTCTCCCCTCCAGAAGGCATTTCAGAAGCCTTCGGACTAGAACCAGCAGGTTTAGGAACAGCTTCTTTCCAACAGCTGTCACGCTATTGAACTTAGTTCCCCGCTAACCTCCACTTCTCTCCCCTTTAACACCCCCCTCCCCCATGCTTCCTCAAACTGTATACATATACATATATAAAATTGTACTCCAACTTTTTACACTGACCTATCCGTATATATTTGCTTAAATTGTACATACTGTCAATTACTGTATATACTGCACTGCTGTCCTTTGCACTTCTGATTGGATGCTAAACTGTATTTCATTTCCTTGTATTCATACATGTGTAATGACAATAAAGTTGAATCTAATCTAATGTAATGTTAAAATTCCTTTGAGGGCCTGGTCCTCAGTATTGGGCACTTTAGCAATTTTAGGCTAAACCCAATTTTATTTGCCATAGTTTATCGTCCCCCATCAACCTACTAAGAATTTTTATCCGAATTTGCTGAATTCTTAGCTGATTTAGTGCTGAAATCAGATAGAATAATTATAGTAGGGGACTTCAAGATATATGTAGATGTAGATAGTGACTGCCTTAATGTGGCATTTAATTCAATATTAGACTTGATTGGGTTTTCTCAGAAAGTAGGAAATTCTACTCATTATCTCCAATATACGTTGGACCTTGTTCTGACATATGGCATAGAAATAGAAAATCTGGTAGTGTTTCCTCATAACTCTGTACTGTCAGACCATTGTTAACCTTTGATTTTACTATTTCTGACCATTTGGCTCCTAAAGAAAAATACTACAGTAGATGCCTCTCAGATGATGCTGTTACCAAATTTATGCAGATTGTTTCCTCTATGCCATGTGTCAACACAACGGAATGAAGCTATAGACAGCTTGCTCCTTCTGCAATTGATAGTATGGTAGATAGTGTTTCAGCTTCTCTGCATCAGACTCTAGACTTGGTGGCCCCCTTACAAAAAAAAAAAAAAGTCTAATCAGAGATTTCTAACTCCTTGGTTCAACACAGAAACTCGTAGCTTAGAACAGAAGACTCGTCAATTAGAAAGAAAATGGTGCTCTACTAATTTAGATGAAATCTATTTAGCTTGGAGAAATCATCTTTTAATTTATAAAAAATCTCTTTGAAAAGCTATTAAGAGTTATTATTCTGCATTAATAGAAGAGAACAAGAATAATCCCAGGTTTCTTTTCAGTACTATAGCCAGGTTGACAAAGAGTCAGAACTCTGTCAATCCTAGCATTCCCTTAGAGCTTACTAGTCAGGACTTTACGAACTTTTTCAATAAAAAAAAATTCCATCTATCAGAGACAAAATCAATCAGATTCTTCCCACCGTTAACTTAAATACAGTAACTACTACAACTCCTTCAACTGATATCCGTCTTGATGAGTTTACTCCAATTGACCTTTTAGAGTTAGACAAAATAGTTTCCTCATCCAAGCTTTCTACTTGTCTTTTAGACCCTATTCCTACCAGGTTATTTAAAGAAGTCTTCCCACTTATTGGTAGCTTTATTCTTCATATAATCAATTCTTCATTAACTTTAGGCCATGTACTGCAGGCTTTCAAAACAGCTGTAATTAATCCCTTATTCAAAAAGCCAACACTAGATCCAGGAGCTTTAGCTAACTATAGACCAATATCTAATCTCCCTTTCATTTCAAAAATCTTAGAAAGAGTTGTTGCTACGCAATTATTTGACCACCTGCAGGGAAATGGTTTACTTGAAGAGTTTCAATCTGGGTTTAGAATCCATCATAGTACTGAAACAGCTTTAGCAAAGGTAAGTAACAACCTCCTCATCGCATCTGATAATGGACTGGTTTCTGTACTGTCCTTTTAGACCTTAGTGCAGCTTTTGATACTATCAATCATATTCTACTTGATAGAACACTATGTATGGAACTTTGTTGCAGTGGTTTAGATCTTATTATCTGAAAGGGTTCCAGTTTGTTCATGTCAATACAATAAGAGTTTTTCTTCAACTCAAAGCTCAGTCATGGAGTTCCACATGAATCTGTGCTAGGCCCTACTCTTTTTAGTTTATATGTGCTTCCATTAGGCAACATTATTAGAAAGCACTTTATACATTTTCAATGTTATGCAGATGACACACAAAATTATACTGTACCTGTCAATGAAGCCCGATGATAGTAATCAATTAGCCAAGTTGGAAGCCTGTCTTAAGGAAAGCAAAGCTTGGATGACTTGTAATTTCCTACTATTAAAATCAGATAAGACTGGAATGTCATTCTTGTTGGTCCCAAAAAAACCTTAGAAATACCTTTCCAAATCAAACTTTCAGTTGGATGCGGTTACTCTTTCTCTTAAGTCTCTTTATTTAATCTCTACACTTTCTGAGGCTTCTCAAGAAGAATGGCCTGTATGCAACAGTTGCTGGTTTTATTTATCGCTCTGCTATTGAGTAGCATTTTGTCATGCATCACGGTTTGGTATGAGGGCTGTTCAGCCGCAGACCGCAAAGCCTTCCAGAGAGTGATCGAGACTGCACAAAAAAAAAAAAACAACAAAAAAAAAAAACACTGGCTGTTCTCTCCCTTCTCTGGAAGAGATTTCCAGGACTTGGTACCTCAGAGCTGCTGCCATCATTAAAGGGACTGTGCTCATCCAGGCCATGATTTCTTTCACTTGCTCCCCTCGGGAAAGCAGTACAGATCCCATAAAAAACGGACTACCAGGTTTAATCAGTTTTTTTTTTCCAAGCAGCAGTACGTATTTTGAACAGATTTATGTAACATGCATAGACTGCTGATATTATTTTGTTATTTTAGGTTATTTTGTGGCAATAACCCTGTGTGTATAAGCTGGTCTTTTAGATTTATCACTCAGTATGTTTTTCATTATTGCTACGTACATATTGTATTCAACTTTTAGGTAATATTGTTTCAAGCATTATTTATTGTTGTAACTAGAAAAGCACTCTGAGAGCGCAGACCTCCGCCAAGCGCCACAGTTCCCCCCATACAGTGTTTGTGTGTACGTTTTCAGATTCCTTGACCATGAAAACATATGACTAGCAATTGGATTCACAATGATAGGATTAGTGGTTCAGTAGTTGACGAAAATGACATTTTCCGTAATGGCGGTTTTCTTGTGGATGGTGATCCGGATCACCACCAAAATCTAATCATCTGTAGGATACCCCATTTCTGACAATCTGAAGATTTCATGAAAATCCACCATAACTTTGAGTTATCTTGCTAACAAACAGGACAGACCAACCAACGCCGATGAAAACAAACCTCCTTGGCAGAGGTAATTATAAGAATGTTAAATGCATGAGTGAACTGTGAGTGTGATAGTTTTTTTTTAGGGAGGCAGCATCTCAATTTGTTGCATTATCAACAATGGAATGACAATCAAGGCACTTTGACTTAATAGCTCTGTGAGGAACCTTGAATTATTTTTGATCAAGATCAGTCTGTTCAATTCACATATTAATTGTTTCTAGACTGCCTTCTATCATTTGCATAATATTTGCCAAGACTAGAAAAGGCACTCTAAGAGCAGACCCTCTACCAAGCGCCACAGTTCCCCCCATACAGTGTTTGTGTGTACGTTTCAGATTCTGACCATGGATAAACATATGACTAGCAAATGGATTGACAATGATAGGATTAGTGGTTCAGTGGTTTATTCACGAAAATGGCATTTTTCCATAATGGCGGGACACAGTTCCCCCCATACAGTGTTTATGGTATGTTTCAGATTCCTTGGCCATGAAAACATATGACTAGCAATTGGATTGACATTGACAGGATTAGTGGTTCAGTAGTTATTCACGAAAATGGCATTTTCCTGTAATGCGATTTCTTCTGGACGGTGATCCGGATCACCACCAAAATGTAATCAAATCAAACTTTATTGTCATATTGCTGTACATACCAACTGTAGTGCAGGCAAGAGAAATGCGTTTCTCATCGGCATCATATAAGAAGCAGCATGATTAAGACACACTCCCACATAGCTCCCACCCCACACCCCCCCATCCATTCACACATCCCTGAGACATACTTTGGGGGAAAAAGAATAACTATAATATACAAAATGGTCCATCAGGTGCAGTTGTGTGTATGTGAGGTTCCAGGTCAGCTTTCAGCATCCTGACAGCTTGTGGAGGGAAGCTGTGATCAGTCTGGTGGTTCTGCCTCTGATGGCTCCGGAATCGTTTACCAGATGGAAGAAGTTCAAAGTGTTTATGCAGAGGGTGAGAACGGTCCTTGACAATGTTCAGTGCCCTGCTCCTACAACGGTTCTGAAAAAGTTCTTGGACAGAGGGGAGGGAGACTCCAATTACCCTCTCCGCCCCCTTGACTATCCTCTGCAGGGCTTTTTTGTCTGACATACTGCAGCTGGAGTACCATGTAGCAATGCAGTATGTCAGAACACTCTCCACCACACCTCTGTAGAAGGTCCTGAGGATGCAGATGGGGAGAGAGGCCTGTTTGAGTTTCCTCAAGAAGTGTAGTCTCTGCTGAGCCCGCTTTCTGATCTAAAAGGAATTCTTGTTCCAGGTCAGGTCCTGCGAGATCTGCACTCCGAGGAACTTGATGTTCTCTACTCTCTCCACTAAACGGCCACCGATGCTGAGGGGGATGTGCTCAGGCTGTGACCGCCGGAAGTCGATAATCATCTCCTTTGTTTTGTCCACGTTGAGCACCAGAATGTTCTCCCTGCACCAGCCCTCCAGGTCTCTCACTTCTTCCCTGTACATTGATTCCTCATCCCTCTGAATAAGTCCCACCACCGTGGTGTCATCTGCAAACTTAATAATCTGGTTCCCCTCATGTTTGGATACACAGTCATGTGTTAGAAGTGTAAACAACAGTGGACTGTGTACACAGCCTTGAGGGGTTCCGGTACTCAGCGTGACAGAGTTGGAGATGTTTCCAACCCGGACAGACTGAGGGTCTCTCAGTCAGGAATCCAGGATCCAGAGACATGTGGCGGTGTTCAGACCGAGAAGGAGTAATTTCTCTATCAGTCTCTGGGGAATAATGGTGTTGAATGCTGAACTGAAATCAATGTACAGGAGTCTGGCGTAGGTGTCTTTCTGGTCCAGGTGAGTGATGACAGAGTGTAGGGTGGTGACTATAGCATCTCCGTGGAGCGGTTTGAACGATATGCAAACTGGAGCCGGGTCGTGTGATGCAGGAGGCAGGCTGTGATGTGTGGTTTGACAAGCCGTTTAAAAACACTTCATCACAATTGGTGTAAGTGCAACAGGACGATAGTCATTCAAACAGGACACCACTGGTTTCTTTGCCACCGGTACAATGATAGAGGTCTTGAAGCATCTGGGAACGATGGCCTGACTCAGGGAGATGGTATAAATGTCAGTCAGGACATCCGCCAACTCGCTCGAGCAGTCTCGGAGCACACGTCCCGGAATGTTGTCTGGACCTGCAGCTTTGCGTGGGTTGATTCTGGATAGGGTCCTCCATGTGTCCGCTGTGTTAATGGTAAAAGCTGGTCCGACCGATGGAGGGAGTGGGCCGGCCCTCCCTCTGATTGTCGAGTTTGATGCTTCAGAACGTGCAAAGAAGTCGTTAAGCCTGTCTGGAAGCGAAGCGTCGTCATCATAGACAGGCTTAACGACTTCTTTGCACGTTTTGAAGCATCAAACTCGACAATCATCTGTAGGATACCCCATTTCTGACAATCTGAAAATTTCATGAAAATCTGTCCATAAGTTTTTGAGTTATCTGCTAACAAACAGACAGACAAACCAACGCCGATGATCACATTACCTCCGAGACAAACTAACGCCGATGATCACATTACCTCCTTGGCGGAGGTAATTAGGAGCATCTTGTCTCAGAGTGATGCTGAGAAACTGATCCATGCTTTTGTTAGCTCGAGATTAGATTATTGTAATTCTTTATTATCAGGTTGTCCTAAAACATCTTTAAAAAGTCTTCAGCAAGAGTTTTTAACAGGGTACTAGAAAGAGAGATCATATCTCTCCGGTTCTGGCCTCCCTTCACTGGCTTCCCATAGAGTTTAGAATTAAGTTTAAAATCCTTCTTCTTACTTACAAAGCTCTAAACAATCAGGCCCCTTTTTATTTAAAAGATCTGATACTACCCTATTATCCTAACAGAGCAGTACGCTCAAAATGCAGGATTATTTGTAATACCTAGAATCTCCAAAAGTACAATGGGAGGCAGAGCCTTCAGTTGTCAAGCTCCTCTCCTGTGGAACCTGCTGCCAATCTGGATTCGGGAGTCAGACTTGATCTCTGTTTTTAACAATAGGGTTAAAACCTTCTTTTTTGATATAGCCTACAATTAGGGAGGGATCATGTTTCTGACCCCCCCCCCCCCCCCCCCTTAGTTATGCTGCTAATAGGTTTTGTCAGCCGGGGGACCTTCAATAATGCATTGGGCCTCACTCCTTTCTTCACTCTCAAT
This sequence comes from Pholidichthys leucotaenia, assembly GCA_020510985.1. NCBI lineage: Eukaryota > Metazoa > Chordata > Actinopteri > Cichliformes > Pholidichthyidae > Pholidichthys > Pholidichthys leucotaenia. The sequence goes on along the minus strand of CM035841.1, from coordinate 100,741,040 downwards.
GATTTTTTTTTTTTTTTTGCTAGTAATTAACATCTGTTTGTTCTCTCCCATAGATTGATTCCCATTGTGCTGTTTGCTCTCTACATGTCTGTTCTTTTCATCTTCTCTGTCCCCTCACCCCCCAGCCAGTCGCAGCAGATGACTGCCCCTCCCCGAGCCTGGTTCTGCTGAAGGTTTCTTCCTGTTAAGGGAGTTTTTCCTCTCCACCGTCACCAAGTGCTTGCTCACAGGGGATTGCCTGATTGCTGGGGTCTTTCTGTAATTGTGGGGGTCACCCCTACAGTTGAAAGTGCTATGAGATGACCGTTGCTGTGAAATGGCGCTATATAAATATAGTTGAATTGAAGGTCCTGGCATGGGAATGGAAACCTGCTGCACCCTCGATGGACCCCGACCAAGCCATTACTGCACCCACGATGGAGTCCAGCTGGACCCCTGCTGCACCCGCGGTGGGACCTGGCTGGGCCACTGCTAAGCTCAACACCATTTTGGCCATGGGCCAGCCGAACCATATGAGCACCTGAGTGAGGAGATGGTCAACCACTGGCACCCTGGGCTGGAGCCAAGTGCCACCGACAACCACTTTGTCTGGAGCCTCGGTGACCTCCGATAGTGGACCTTGATCTGCAGCCTTGTCCGGCGACGGGAGACCCTCTCCAACGACTCTGGAAATGGACTCAGAGAGAGCGGGAAGGGTCGGCAGAGCCCGGGGAGGCGAGCTCAGGTGCAGTGTTTGGCTGCAGCTGGCTCTCCTCACCTAAAGCTAGATAAAAGTGCTCAATAATGGAAAGAAGAAAGACAAAAGAGAGCACTTGCCTTAGCTCAAGCTCTACTGTCGTCCAGGACTGTGACGAGCTGGGTGATGTCTCCTCAGGTCCAGGCTCCACGAGGTTCCGCTCAGGCGCCGACTCTGCTGTGGCAGCCTCCACAGCAGGTGTGATGGTCTCAGCAGTCTTCTTTTCCCCAGCTGCCATAATCCACGCTGGTGACTCCTCCGGTTTGGGAGCTGGGACCTGGTTCACCAAAGCTGTGAGGAGACACCCCTCCTGGACCTCTGGCTCCTCCTGATCCAGGCGGCTCGGTTCCGGTTCCGGCAGGACCACCAAGGAAGGAAGAGAGGGCTGGTGAACAATTCTTGACAGCAGCAGGCGGGGAGAGCTCAGGGAACGGCTTATCCTGAGCCTCCCTACTGAGAATCAGACAAGACATTTCATTACTAATGTGAGAAAAACGAAAAGAAACTTGCCTGTTCCCTCGATTGGTGGTGCTATTTGCCGTTGCTGCTATTTGGGCATCTCTACCCGTCCGTCCGGAAAAGGCGGCGTTTGGCTCCTTAGAAAATGATTGGGGAGCCGCCCCTCTCACCTCTGGTATGGTAGGCCCTGGTGAGGAAGGCAAACGCCCCACTGCCACCGGAGAACGAGCCGGGAAAGATGACCTCACTGCAGATGCGGAAGGGAGTCCTTCAGGCGGAACCGCTCGGGACTGGAGATGATCCGCTGCGGAGGTAACCGGGCTCGGTGTGGGAGAGTTGGCGGGGCTGGATTTATCCTCCAGGAATCCGGGTGACGTTGATGCTGCCGGCCTGGTGGACACCATCTTGGAGCGGTGGATGGAGCAGAAGAGAAGATGGCTGCCAGCGGAGAAGGGCGTCTCTGTTTTGGCTTCGTCCGGAAAGCCCTTCTCTTCAGGTCGGGGAAAGCTCCTCGAGCGCAAAGACCGCGGACAGAAGCTCGGAGTACTCGGGCTAATTCCAGAGGCCCTGGTGAGACCTCAGGATCCGGATTACTCCATTGAGGCAGGCAAGACATTCTCCAGGTCCGATGGAGTCGTGCACCTCCTCCAGAAGCTCCCAGATTAGCCAGGCTGCCCGCTGCTCCTCCGTGCTGGGTTGTCCTCTGGACCATCCACTAAACCCAGCGTGGGAATGGCTCGACAAGAACATGTCGCTCAGAGCAGGTTAGTGAAAAAAGCAAAAAAATGAGTAACACGTTACTGCTCGCTTGGGCCCTGTTGGTGGCAGTGTTCTGTCATGTTCGGCTGCGGGAAAGCGCAGCGAACATATTAAATGGCAACGAGCCCGAAATGCAGAGCAAGTAACGTGTTTATTTACAATGGGTGAAGTGAACAATGAGTCCAAAAACAGTCACAATAGGGAAAGACACCCTGCTACAAGTTTGGTTAGTTAGGATGTGTGGAACACGCTCCAAAAAACAGGAGCAATTACCTCTTTTAACACTGAGGAAGGCAAAATATCTAAAATGCAGGAGGAGGATTTCATAGAGCTCACCAACACTAACAAATCCTCAAAAGAAATTGGGGTAAAATCACTTAAAAAGGCCCGTCTGTTAGGACAATCAAGGATTAGGGGAAAGGAATGAGTAAAACCAGCCCTAACAGCAGTGACCTTGTCAACAAAAAAGGAAAAAAACTTGTTACAGTCATTACATGAATAAACAGGGGGAGCAGAACTGACAGGATTTACTATATTGTCTATTGTACTGAAGAGGATCTTTGAATTGTTACTATTGGAGGAGATGATGTTGGAAAAATAAGAAGTTCTTGCCATTTTTATCATATTGTTAAATTCAATTAACAGCTCCTTAAGGTACAATCGATGCACCTCAAGTTTAGTGGACTTCCACAGTCTTTCCACCCTCCAACATTTATGTCTAAAACAACAGAGATCATCATTTAACCAGGGGGATGAATTAACAGCACGGACAGTCCTGGTTTTAAAGGGAGCAACTACATCTAAGATGCTTGAACAGTGTGAGTTAAAAGAGCAGACCAAGCTCTCAGTGTCGTCATCAGAGGATAAAACCACACTGCTGTCAAAGGCAGCAGAAAATTTCACAGCTGACAAATGGTCAATGACACGAAAGCATTTTACCCGCTTGCCAGTGTAACAGACTGATTTAACTGATAAATTAAAAAGAACACAAAAATGGTCTGACACATGAAGCTCCTTAGTCTGAACATTATTCACATTAAGACCAAGTGTAAAAACAAGATCAAGTGAACCAAAATGTTCATTATGGCTCGAAGGTGTCTCATCATGTACGTGTGGAGTTTCTTCACCTGCACTCTATAGGCAGTCCAAGTTTCAACACTGTACAATAGAGTAGCCAGTACTGTCGTTCTGTACACTTTGCATTTCACACGGATTGACACATGTCGATTGTTCCACAGTCTCTCCCTCAAGTTTCCAAACACAGCGCTCCCTCTTCCCATTCTGAGAGATAGTTCATTCTCCAGCCTAGCATTCTCTGAAACAGTACTCCCTAGGTACTTGAAAGTCTTGCACTCGACTAGTGGCTCTGTACCAATGCTGATCTCTTCTGGTAGTGATGTTGATAATTGGAACTTTGGTGGTTGATAAAGGCACTCTGTCTTCTTGATGTTGATTTGGATGCTGAATTGGATCGCTGCTCTTGCAAATTTATCCACTAAAGATTGCATATCTTTCATGCTGTGTGCAACTAGAGCACTGTCGTCGGCAAAGAGCATTTCTCTTACTTTCTTTATTGATGTCTTACTCTTGGCTTTAAACTGTGCCACATTGAACAAGTCTGCTTCTTTCCTTGTTTGAATTGTTCTGAAGTGTCTTTGAAGGCCACCTCAAGTATGGCTGCCAGATATAGTGAGAAGAGTGTAGGTGCCAGCACACACCCTTGTTTCACCCTGTTGCTTACTGAAAAGTCTTTAGATACTGAACCACTCATTGCCACGTTTGCTTGCATACCTGTATGGAGTGCCTCGATCAGGCTGACAAACTTCTCTGTACAACCATATTTCTTGAGCACCGGCCAAAGTCCTTGTCGCGAAACAGTATTGAAGGCTTTACTGAAGTCTATGAAGACTACATAAAGCAGCATGTTCTGTTCGATACACTTATCTTGAACCTGTTTCAAGCAGAAAATCATGTCCATTGTGCTTCTTCCACTTCTAAAGCCCCACTGGGTTTCCGGTAGTACATTCTGCGAGATGTGGTCACTGAGTCTGTTAAGTAGTACACGTGAGAGAATTCAATTCAATTCAATTCAACTTTATTTATATAGCGCCATTTCACAACAACAGTCATCTCATAGCACTATCAACTGTAGGGAGGACCCCCACAGTTGCAGAAAGACCCCAGCAATCAGGCGATCCCCTGTGAGCAAGCACTTGGCGACGGTGGAGAGGAAAAACTCCCTTTTAACAGGAAGAAACCTCCAGCAGAACCAGCTCAGGGAGGGGCAGTCATCTGCTGCGACTGGCTGGGGGTGAGGGGACAGAGAAGAAGAAAAGAACAGACATGTAGAGAGCAAACAGCACGATGGGGACTCAATGTATGGGAGAGAACAAACAAATGTTAATGACCAGCAAAAAAAAAATATTTCATAGAGAGTGAGGAAAGGAGTGAGGCCCAGTGCATTACTGGAGGTCCCCCGGCTGACTAAACCTATTAGCAGCATAACTAAGGGAGGGTTCAGAAACACATGATCCCTCCCTAATTGTAGGCTATATCAAAAAGGTAGGTTTTAGCCCTATTCTTAAAAACAGAGATCGAGTCTGACTCCCGAATCCAGACTGGCAGCTGATTCCACAGGAGAGGAGCTTGATACTGAAGGCTCTGCCTCCCATTGTACTTTTGGAGATTCTAGGTATTACAAGTAAACCTGCATTTTGGAGCGTAGTGCTCTGTTAGGATGATACGGTAGTATCAGATCTTTTAAATAAAAAGGAGCCTGATTGTTTAGAGCTTTGTAAGTAAGAAGAAGGATTTTAAACTTAATTCTAAACTCTATGGGAAGCCAATGAAGGGAGGCCAGAACCAGAGAGATATGATCTCTCTTTCTAGTACCTGTTAAAACTCTTGCTGCAGCATTTTGGATCAGCTGAAGACTTTTTAAAGATGTTTTAGGACAGCCTGATAATAAAGAATTACAATAATCTAATCTCGAGCTAACAAAAGCGTGGATCAGCTTCTCAGCATCACTCTGAGACAAGATGCTCCTAATCTTGGCAATATTACGCAAATGATAGAAGGCAGTCTTAGAAACAAATTTAATATGTGAATTGAAGGACAAATCCTGATCAAAAATAACTCCAAGGTTCCTCACAGAGCTATTAAGAGAAAAAGTAACTGCATCCAAACTGAAAGTTTGATTTGGAAAGGAATTTCTAAGGTTTTTTGGACCAACAAGAATGACTTCAGTCTTATCTGAATTTAATAGCAGGAAATTACAAGTATCCAAACTTTGATTTCCTTAAGACAGGCTTCTAAATGGCTAATTGATTAGTATCATCTGGCTTCATTGACAGGTATAATTGTGTGTCATCTGCATAACAGTGAAAATGTATACAGTGCTTTCTAATAATGTTGCCTAACGGAAGCATATATAAACTAAAAAGAGTAGGGCCAAGCACAGATCCCTGTGGAACTCCATGACTAAGCTTTGAGCTGAGAGAAAACTCATCATTTACATGAACAAACTGGAACCTATCAGATAAATAAGATCTAAACCACTGCAACGAAGTTCCATTAAGTCCAACATAGTGTTCTAATCTATCAAGTAGAATATTATGATCAATAGTATCAAAAGCTGCACTAAGATCTAAAAGGACAAGTACAGAAACTAGTCCATTATCAGATGCAATGAGGAGGTCGTTAGTGACCTTCGCTAAGGCTGTTTCAGTGCTATGATGGATTCTAAACCCAGATTGAAACTCCTCAAATAAACCATTTCCCTGCAGGTGGTCAAATAATTGCGTAGCAACAACTCTTTCTAAGATTTTTGAAATGAAAGGGAGATTAGAGATTGGTCTATAGTTAGCTAAAGCTCCTGGATCTAGCGTTGGCTTTTTGAGTAAGGGTTTAATTACAGCCAAATCTTACCAACAGTGGCTAGTAGTGATATACCTCGGTGATTTCCACAATCCTTCCTGTCACCTTTCTTGAACAAAGGCACAATACTTGCATCCTTCCAGTCTTGAGGTACTTTCTGGGCATCACATATCTCTTGGATGAGCTTGTGCAGGCAGTTGGTCAGCTGAACACCACAAAATTCCCACACTTCTGCTGGAATTCCATCCCTTCCTGGAGCTTTACCATCCTGTGTTGTCCTGATAGCTGCCATTAGTTCATCAAAATTTGGTGGTTCATCCAGACTTGATACAGCTGGTCGCTGCACTAGGGCTTCTTTAGCCTCTTCAGTGAGATCTCCAGGGTTGTTTAGTAGTTTGTCAAAGTGGTCTGCAAATCTGTCCAGAATTTTGTCTTTCTCCTGCAAAACCGTTTCACCATCCATAGCCTTTAGTTGGATCAGTCATCTTGGTTTAGGGCCGTAGACTTCTCTCAAACATGTGAAGAATGTTTTCATGTCCTTTCCTTCCTGTCTGCTGCTGTTTGAAGTTTCTCCACTTCATCTCTCTGGTGTACTTCTGTAGCTCACTCTGAACCTTTGAGTATTTCTTCTTCTTCGACCTTGTGTTACACTGTAGGTTTTCCTGCCTAGCTGTATTCCTTGCTTCTAGTAGTTTCTTCAGGAGTTCATCATGCTCATCAAACCAATCTTGATTTTTCCTCTCGGGGTAGCTTAATACATCACTCGCAGTCTGATACACCGCATCCTTCAGTGTTGCCCATTTCTCTTCTATGTCATTCTCTGAGTTGTTGCTGTCCCAGTCTTTCAAGTTTTCATCCATTTCCTGTGTAAGTTCTTCCTGCTTCTTTTGGCCTTTCAGTGCACTAGTGTTTAGCTTCCATGGTGGCTTTGCACCTGTCCTGCAGTGCTGTTTTCATCTGCAAATCCTTAATCTAGATCTCAGCATAACATGATCAGTGCCACAGTCCGCTCCTCTCATTGCTCTGGTGTCCAATACATCCCTTCTGTCCCTCTGCCTGACTATGATGTAGTCTAATAAGTGCCAGTGCTTGGATCTTGGGTGCATCCATGTCTTCTTGTGTGTGTCCTTGTGCTTAAATAGAGTATTGGTTAGCACAAGGTTGTACTCTGAACATAGTGCAAGTAGAAGTTTTCCATTAGCACTGCACTTGCCTACTCCATGACTGCCTAGCACTCCTTTCCATTTCTCAGTGTCCGAACCAACTCTGGCATTAAAATCTCCAACGAGTATCAGCCTGTCATCAGTCAGTACACGCCTGATAGTCTCATGTAAATCACTGTAGAACTCTTCCTTCACCTCCTCTGTGTAGGTCATTGTTGGGGCATATACGCTGATGAGTGTGGCATACATCTTCCGCTGTAGTAGGAGTCTCATAGTCTTTATCCTGTCATTGACTGGCACCGGTTTCTCATCAAGCATTGCTGCTATCTCCTTTCTAACTGCAAAGCCCACTCCTGCTTCTCTCCTTTCTTGAGTTGATCTCCCACTCCAAAAGAAGATGTACCCATGGTCTTCCAAGCTGTCATATCCAGGAAATCTTGTTTCACTAAGTGCAGCTATGTCTACATTGTACCTGTTCATTTCCAGGGCCACAAGCGCGGTCTGTCTTTCTGGGCGCTGTGATGTTGTTCTGTCCAACAGAGTGCATACATTCCATTCTGCTACACACAAGGTTGCTGTTTTCCTCTTCTATTGTCTTCCTGCTCCTAGCTTACTTTTCGCTGCCTGTCGGAGTGTGAACAGATCAGCGGGGACCTTGTAAGCCCTGGCGGCGTCCGAGCCGGTATGAGTTGCTTTCTGATTGACCATTTCATGAAACTGCTTGCAAAGTGTTTGAGTACTGCTAGCTTTTGCTGGACTAGCAGCACATTCTTGGCAGCTAAAGGTTATATCAGTGGCAAGGACAAGCCAAGACAAACTGACTCCAGTATCTGTTGCAGTGACTGACCAGATGATAGGTTTGTTTATCTCTGCTCTTTGTGTAGTTCATGTCACAATGAACTACACAATGAACTACACAATGAACTACACTGGCACAGTCCACCACAGACCTTGTGACAGATGTGTTTATCTGCCAGGATGTCCAGTCTCACCCTGTGTAACTAGGAGTGGTCCACCACAGACCTTGTGACAGATGTGTTTATCTGCCAGGATGTCCAGTCTCACCCTGTGTAACTAGGAGTGGTCCACCACAGACCTGTGACAGATATTGTTTTTAGTTCTGCCAGGATGCCCTGTTTCACCCTCCACGCCCTTGGAAGGGCGGGGATGCCGGTTGAGTCGCCGACAGCCCGACCCATGAGACAGGTAGTACAGGTTTTCATGGTTATCCTGTAGCAAGCAAGCCAATGCCTGACCTGACAAAAAAAAAAAAAAAAGAAAAAAAGAGGGATGTAAGTCTCAGTTAAAAGCTGCCAACATCTGACCAAAAAAGTGCAATTTTATGGGTAAAAAGCTGCAACTTTAGCAAAAAAAACAAAAAAAAGATGTACATTTCCAACTGTTTACAACCTAAAAACACTGCAGATCTAAGATTTGAGTAAAATGCTGCAAGTTTAAGCTTTGGTTTTTCTTTTAAGCTGCAAATTCAAGAGTAAGAAAAGTTCTAAATTCATGAGGAAAAAGCTGCAAAATAATGAATAATAAGCTATAAATTTCCAAGTAAGAAGCTGCACATTTCTGAGTAAAATGGCTCTAACTCTGCAGGAAAATCCTGCAAATTTATGAGAAAAATCCTCACATTTACAAAAGAATGCTTCTAATTTAAATGAAAAAGGATGTGATAAATTGGCATGTGCTGGCTTTTTTGTTTTTAAAACAGCCGTGAGGAGGAACTATGCGGTTGTGTTCGGAGGTGTTAAATTCTGCTAATCTGCATTAATCAGCAGGGAAAAGGAGAAGGAGAGGAATAGGTGACCCCCAGCAGCAGAAATCAACAGACACATTATAAAGTATGCTGATGATTCAGTTGTTGTCAGTCTCCTTTAGGATGTTGAGAGTGGCCAGGGCCCAGTAGTTGATGATTTTGTTCACTGGTATGAGGATTCCTACCTGCAGCTGAAAACGACAAAAACTAAAGATATGATTATTGACTTTAGGAGGAAAACTCCCAGGCACAAAGTCACTGTACTAAAAGGCCAGACCACTGAATGTGTGCAATCTTACAAATATCTTGGGATGATTATTGATAGTAATTTAAACTTTGAAGAGAACAGTGAAAGCGTGTGCAAAAAGGGTCAGCAACATTTGCATTGTTTAAGGAAACTTGCACACTTCCAAACTGACCGAACCATAATGACAATGTTTTATCGGGCTTTTATTGAAAAGCACCAAGCGGATGTGGCAGGGAGTTCGGGCACTGACGGACTATAAGTCTAGGCAGGGGGTCGATGATGAAGATGCTTCGCTTCCAGACAGGCTCAACAACTTCTTTGCACGTTTTGAAGCATCAAACCCGACAATCAGAAGGAGGGCTGGCCCATCTCCACCATTGGTTGGGCCAGCTATCACCATCAACACAGCAGACACAAGGAGGACCCTAACCAGGGTCAACCCACGTAAAGCTGAAGCTCCGGACAACATCCCGGGACGTGTGCTCTGAGACTGTGCAAGCGAGTTGGCGGATGTCCTGACTGACATTTATAACATCTCCCTGAGTGAGGCCATCATTCCCAGATGCTTTAAGACCGCTACCATAGTACTGGTGGCAAAGAATCCGGTTGTGTCCTGTCTGAATGACTATTGTCCTGTTTCACTGACACCAATTGTGATGAAGTGTTTTGAACGGCTTGTCAAACCACACATCACAGCCTGCCTCCCTGCATCACATGACCCGCTCCAGTTTGCATATCGTTCAAACCGCTCCACGGAGGATGCTATAGTCACCACCCTGCACTCTGTCATCACCCACCTGGATCAGAAAGACACCTACGCCAGACTCCTGTACATTGATTTCAATTCAGCATTCAACACCATTATTCCCCAGAGACTGATGGAGAAATTACTCCTTCTCGGTCTGAACACCGGCGTATGTCTCTGGATCCTGGATTTCCTGACTGAGAGATCTCAGTCTGTCTGGGTTGGAAATAACATCTCCAACTCTATCACGCTGAGCACCGGATCCCCTCAAGGCTGCGTACTCAGTCCACTGTTGTTAACACTTCTAACACATGACTGTGTATCCAGGCACAAGGGGAACCAGATTATTAAGTTTGCAGACAACACCACAGTGGTGGGACTTATTCAGAGGGATGAGGAATCAATGTACAGGGGAGAAGTGAGAGACCTGGAGGGCTGGTGCAGGGAGAACAATCTGGTGCTCAATATGAACAAAACGAAGGAGATGATTATCGACTTCCGGCGGTTACAGCCTGAACACTTCCCTCTCAGCATCGGGGGTCATTTAGTGGAGAGAGTGGAGAACATTAAGTTCCTCGAAGTGCAGATCTCACAGGACCTTACCCGGAGCAAGAATTCCTTGGGGATCAGGAAGCGGGCCCAGCAGAGACTGCACTTCTTGAGGAAACTCAAACAGGCCTCTCTCCCCATCTGCATCCTCAGGACCTTCTACAGAGGTGTGGTGGAGAGTGTTCTGACGTATTGCATTGCAACATGGTACTCCAGCTGCAGTATGTCAGACAAAAAAGCCCTGCAGAGGATAGTTAAGGGAGCTGGGAGGGTAATTGGAGTTTCCCTCCCCTCAGTCCAAGAACTTTTTCAGAGCCGTTGTAGGAGCAGGGCACTGAACATTGTCAAGGACCGTTCTCACCCTCTGCATAAACACTTTGAACTTCTGCCGTCTGGCAAACGATTCCGGAGCATCAGAGGCAGAACCACCAGACTGATGAACAACTTCCTTCCACAACCTGTTAGGATGCTGAACAGTTGATCCGGAATCTCTCATGCATACTACTGCACCTATGAACATTATGTATATTATTTGTATATTATAGTTCTGGTTAGTTTTCAAGTATGTCTCAGGGAAGTGTGAATGGCTGTGTTGGGGTGGGGGATGAAGATGTGTGTGAGTGCGTCTTAAATTATGTTCGGTTTACTTATATGGATGCTGAGAGAAACGCAATTTCATCTTGTCTGCACTACAGTTATATGTACAGCAATGTGACAATAAAGGTTGATTTGATTTTTGATTTGATTTGAATCTTTATCCTTTTCTTTAGCGTCATGGTTTGGTCAGATAAAACTGAAAGAGGAAATCCTTGGATCAGGTAGTTAGATGGTCCAGTTGTTTGCTTGGTGAGTCACAGCTGAGCCTGACATCCCTGTACACCAGACAGGTACAGAGGATTGCTCCTCCATTTTAAATGATGACTCCCACCCTTTGCACTGCCACTTTCAGCTTCGTCCCTCCAGACGGAGGTCTGTTGTCCCAAAAAGTAAAACCCAGCGCTACAAAAACAGCTTTGTTCCTACTGCTGTCAAAGAGTTGAACAAGATGTAGCGATATATTGCATATAATTCAGTCATCTATTAATTAATTTTTATTTTACATTTACTTATTTTTGTGGTTTTTTTTATTTGGGTTCTAAATCTTTTATTGTCAACATATTTATCTTTTATTATCAACATATCAAAACAGGGCAGAGAAGTAACAATATCAACACTCGGCCGGAAAAGAGTAAGTCCCATTGTTTATGTATTAGGGTGTGTGTACACATCAGATAGGCAAAACAATTGAGGTGTTTAGTTACAATCTCAAAACAGGAAGCACATTATGGATGTTTTATCTGTAGTTCTGTCACAAGTATCGTTACTTCTTTAACCTGTAAAACCACACACACACACACACACACACACACACACACACACACACACACACACACACATATATTCTGGGTGAAATGTTTTGGGCTTTTGTCCCTGCTGAAGAGTGTATAATATTGCAATTAATTATTTCATTTAGGAAGTCTCAGAACTGCTGACAAAAAAGCCAGAAGCGACTATCACTTGTGAAGAACTTCAAGAGGAACATGAAGAAGAAGGCTTATCTTCAAGCGACATTTTTCAACCTACATGTCTGCACATTATGAAGGTAAAGACCCATAAATAATGTCATATAACATATAGATTCAAGACTTTTAACAATTAGGCAATTGCTATTTAATAGTTTTGTTTACAAACCCGCTGATGTGACCAGAATTTCCCCACCAAGAGAAAAAAAATTAGCACACGTGATTTTATTTTATTTTTTCCACCAAAAGTAAAATCCTCCCCTATGAATTTTGAAGCCGAGTGTTGACTTCACTCCAAATGAATGACTTTGTGTGAAAAAACGTTATATTACTTTTTTCAGTTTTCATTTTTATAAATCTCATTGCTTACCGAAACTGAATATCTGAGCATTTTTTGATTCATTTCCCCGACCACCCAGTCGGGGAAATAAAAAAAATAAATTGAATCCAAAATTTCTTTAAACCAAATGATTAAACAACGATCGCCTTATGCGGAAAAAAATAATAATTACACAAATGCATGATTGCTACGTATAATTTTTTAATTTTTATCCATCCATCTTCTACCGCTTAATCCTTTCGGGTTGTGGGGGGGGCTGGAGCCTATCCCAGCATCTTTGGGCTACAGGCAGGGTACACCATGGATGGATCGCCAGTCCATTGCAGGGCCAACACAGAGAGACAGACAACCATTCACTGTCACATCTTATTAACCACACATGTTGGAAGTGGTACTCTGTGATGTCTTCCCAAGTGTCCCCAGCACGTTCGTACGAACTGTCTGTATGCTATGTACCGATACTTTCTGAAAAAAAGAATCAAGATAATATGTGATTAATGAAGAAATAATTTACATGTTCATGTATCATTATTTTGTTTTACTGTGTGAATGTAGTAGATTTCTTACTCGTGTTGTTGAGTATGCTCATCATCGTGCCTCCTATACTGATCAATGTAGGCAAAGTTTGCTATTCGTAGCACATTAATATTGAGACAACATGTCTCAAAGCTCGAGAGCAATGCATGTTTGTTAAAAAGTACAGTATAGTATTACTATAAAATGTTAGTAATATTTGTATTACCAGGGTAAAAGCTCTGGCATCATATCCAGATTGTATTTCACAATTACTAATCAGAAATTAATGTTGTTACAAAAAAAATGCAATAAAAATAATCACTTATTACTATTTTTTTTTATTCATACAAAAATATTTGTGTAAATGAAATAGTTAAAGTTACAAAGGAATACCATACAGTGGGGCAAAAAAAGTATTTAGTTAGCCACCAATTGTGCAAGTTCTCCCACTTAAAAGATGAGAGAGGTCTCCAATTTTCATCATAGGTATACCTCACCTATGAAAGACAAAATGAGAAAAAAAAAATCCAGAAAATCACATTGAAGGATTTTTAATGAATTAATTGGTAAATTCCTCAGTAAAATAAGTATTTGGTCACCTACAACACAAGCAAGATTTCTGGCTCTCACAGATCTGTAACTTCTTCTTTAAGAGGCTCCTCTGTCCTTCACTCATTACCTGTATTAATGGCACCTGTTTGAACTCGTTATCAGTATAAAAGACACCTGTCCACAACCTCAAACAGTCAGACTCCAAACTCCACTATGGCCAAGACCAAAGAGCTGTCAAAGGACACCAGAAACAAAATTGTAGACCTGCACCAGGCTGGGAAGACTGAATCTGCAATAGGTAAGCAGCCTGGTGTGAAGAAATCAACTGTGGGAGCAATTATTAGAAAATGGAAGACATACAAGACCACTGATAATCTCCCTCAATCTGGGGCTCCACGCAAGATCTCACCCCATGGGGTCAAAATTATCATGAGAACGGTGAGCAAAAATCCCAGAACCACATGAGGGGACCTAGTGAATGACCTGCAGAGAGCTGGGACCAAAGTAACAAAGGCTAAATCAGAAACACACTACGCCGCCAAGGACTCAAATCCTGCAGTGCCAGACGTGTCCCCCTGCTTAAGCCAGTACATGTCCAGGCCCGTCTGAAGTTTGCTAGAGAGCATTTGGATGATCCAGAAGAGGATTGGGAGAATGTCATATGGTCAGACGAAACCAAAATAGAACTTTTTGGTAAAAACTCAACTTGTCGTGTTTGGAGGAGAAAGTACACCATACCTACTGTGAAGCACGGGAGTGTAAACATCATACTTTGGGGCTGTTTTTCTGCAAAGGGACCAGGACGACTGATCCGTGTAAAGGAAAGAATGAATGGGGCCATGTATCGTGAGATTTTGAGTGAAAACCTCTTTCCACCAGCAAGGGCATTGAAGATGAAACGTGGCTGGGTCTTTCAGCATGACAATGATCCCAAACACACCGCCTGGGCAACGAAGGAGTGGCTTCGTAAGAAGCATTTCAAGGTCATGGAGTGGCCTAGCCAGTCTCCAGATCTCAACCCCATAGAAAATCTTTGGAGGGAGTTGAAAGTCTGTGTTGCCCAGAGACAGCCCCAAAACATCACTGCTCTAGAGGAGCTCTGCATGGAGGAATGGGCCAAAATACCAGCAACAGTGTGTGAAAACCTTGTGAAGACTTACAGAAAACGTTTGACCTCTGTCACTGCCAACAAAGGGTATATAACAAAGTACTGAGATGAACTTTTGTTATTGACCAAATACTTATTTTACTGAGGAATTTACCAATTAATTCATTAAAAATCCTTCAATGTGATTTTCTGGATTTTTTTTTCTCATTTTGTCTCTCATAGTTGAGGTATACCTATGATGAAAATTGGAGACCTCTCTCATCTTTTAAGTGGGAGAACTTGCACAATTGGTGGCTGACTAAATACTTTTTTACCCCACTGTATATGTTGAATGCATTTGACAATTTGGACCTAAAAAAAATTGCTCGAGTATGGTTTCTTAGTGCCTACATTCAGGCTATTATTGATTACATGGAGGCCAACTGCTGCTTGCAATGTCAGCTAACAGACAACGAGTATAACATTTTTCATAAAACATATGCACAAAATCAATGCCTATGGTTGATATTTACAACATAGTAAAGGTACATGATCAAAGTTGCACATCCAGTTCTTTTAGATCTATCTGTATATTGCCATTCAGTGTTTTGGAAGTGACCGATGTCCATCTCTAACCCTTCACCAATGGACCCTTCATCCTCTGAAACATGCGAGTCAATCGTCGCTTCCTGAACAATATGGTTCAAATAAATAGGGTTGCAGTCCTTCGATTAGAACCAACTCGCTCTTCTTCATCACTCGATCCTGCTTCTTCCTCAAAAACTATCGACAAATCGTTCAAATCTTTGCTGAATTGCTCACAACTTCCTCCGCTTCAGTGTACTCAGCCATGCTTGTTTACATATTTGGTTCACCTCATGACGTCACAAAATGGCGGCGGTGTTTGACCCAATGAACATCACAGTCGCCTGCATTACGATATAATTTATGGTAGTATATGGAAAAAAAAAATATTGAATTTTTTTTCTACACAGAATAAAAACACAGTAGTTCTTCTTTCTAATGTCTTGGTTGAATTATGTCACGGGCTCTTTAAGGACTACTGCTCAGTTGATTCTTGCTGCATCATTAACTACTTGTCATTCCTAGATAGAGTCCCCGTCTCCTCTGTATCCTGCTTTTGTTGTAAGATCAGCCTCTGTGCTGAGAATTCCTAGTCTCCTGCCATAGCCATAAGTCCAGCACCCGTGCTGGGAAATTGTAGTTTCCTACCTTAGTTGTAAGTTTTGTGTTTTTGTGTATTTTTGTACTTTGTGTTTTTTCATTATTAAAGTGTGCAAACTCACAGCCTGCTCTTGATATCTCCTGTCCACCCCTGCCAGGCTGGTTCATAGACAGAAGCCTGAAGGTTTTGTGCCAACACTGACTGATATTTGGAACTGATCATAGTTCCCTCCACTTTGACAAAGGCCCCAGTTCCAGCTGAAGAAAAACAGCCCCAAAGCATGATGCTTCCATCACCATGCTTCACTGTAGGTATGGTGTTCTTTTGGTCATGAACAGTGTTGGATTTGTTCCAAATATACCTTTTGGAGTTATGGCCAAAAAGTTAAACCTTCGTTCCATCAGACCATAACACATATTCCCACATGTGTTTGGGAGTAATTCAAATGTGTTTTTGCAAATATAGCTGGGCTTGGATGTTCTTCTTCATAAGATAAGGCTTCCGTCTTGCCATCCTACACCATAGCCTAGACATTGAGATTGTTGCCACATGTCCTTGCCAAATACTTGCCAGAAATTCCTACAGCTCCTTCAGTGTTGCTGTCAGCCTCTTGGCAGGCTTTCTGACCAGTTTTTGTCTTGTCTTTTTATCAATTTTGGAGGGACGTCCAGTTCATGGTAATGTCGCTGTTGTGCTATATTTTTTCCACTTGATCCATTCATCCTTCTTCTACCGCTTTTCTGGAGGTCCACGCCACAGAGGCAGCGGTTCAAGCAGAGAAACCCAGACTTCCTTCTCCCCAGCCACCTGCTCCAGCACTTGAAAGAGGATACCAAAGACTTCCCAGACCAGCTATGCACTCCAGTTCCCACAGCGCTGGAGTGACCCTCGTGATGGAGGATGAATAAAACACCCTTTTAAACTTCAGTTCGCCCGTGTCGTGCCCTGCACTTATTCGTGCCTCCACACTGGGTTCCCTTATATCATCCGCCACACTGGGGAAAAGTTCTGTGCCGGAGGAGGGGGAGGGAGGAGGGTGGGGGCATGGAATAAGTGAAGGCAGGACACGGCAAACTGAAGTTTAAAAGGGTGTTTTGTTCATCCTCCATCACGAGGGTCACTCCAGCGCTATGGGAGCGCGCTGGAGCGAGCCCTGTGTCTCTAGTCAGCAAACAGACAATGCCAGTGATCAAAAAGAGAGTAAGAGAGAGAGCAAGCGATATGCAGTTCACTTAAATACCCAGCTATAGACAATGCATGCATGGCACATTAACATCACAGTAAAAAGCAGGAAGGCATGGACATTTGCATTAGAGTCACGCATATCAATAGCAAGATTACTGGCGCCGGGATTAGACAAAGAGAGGCTGCCTATTGATATCAGTCCATACATCTCACTGTTATGCTAATTGCTCCAGCTGAGCGCTCTGCTTGTCCGTAGGCTGTGGGGGTCGCCCCACAAGCAGAGCGCTCAGCTGGAGCAATTAGCATAACAGTGAGATGTATGGACTGACATCAATAGTTCAATTCAATTCAATTCAACTTTATTTATATAGCGCCATTTCACAACAACAGTCATCTCATAGCACTATCAACTGTAGGGAGGACCCCCACAGTTGCAGAAAGACCCCAGCAATCAGGCGATCCCCTGTGAGCAAGCACTTGGCGACGGTGGAGAGGAAAAACTCCCTTTTAACAGGAAGAAACCTCCAGCAGAACCAGGCTCAGGGAGGGGCAGTCATCTGCTGCGACTGGCTGGGGGGTGAGAGGACAGAGAAGAAGAAAAGAACAGACATGTAGAGAGCAAACAGCACGATGGGGTCTCAATCTATGGGAGAGAACAAACAAATGTTAATGACCAGCAAAAAAAAAATATTTCATAGAGAGTGAGGAAAGGAGTGAGGCCCAGTGCATTACTGGAGGTCCCCCGGCTGACTAAACCTATTAGCAGCATAACTAAGGGAGGGTTCAGAAACACATGATCCCTCCCTAATTGTAGGCTATATCAAAAAGGTAGGTTTTAGCCCTATTCTTAAAAACAGAGATCGAGTCTGACTCCCGAATCCAGATTGGCAGCTGATTCCACAGGAGAGGAGCTTGATAACTGAAGGCTCTGCCTCCCATTGTACTTTTGGAGATTCTAGGTATTACAAGTAACCCTGCATTTTGGGAGCGTAGTGCTCTGTTCGGATGATACGGTAGTATCAGATCTTTTAAATAAAAAGGAGCCTGATTGTTTAGAGCTTTGTAAGTAAGAAGAAGATTTTAAACTTAATTCTAAACTCTATGGGAAGCCAATGAAGGGAGGCAAGAACCGAGAGAGATTGATCTCGCTTTCTAGTACTGTTAAAACTCTTGCTGCTGCAGCATTTTGGATCATCAGGAAGACTTTTTAAAGATGTTTTTAGGACAGCCTGATAATAAAGAATTACAATATTCTAATCTCGAGCTAAACAAAAGCGTGGATCAGCTTCTCAGCATCACTCTGAGACAAGATGCTCCTAATCTTGGCAATATTACGCAAATGATAGAAGGCGAGTCTTAGAACAAATTTAATATGTGAATTGAAGGACAAATCCTGATCAAAAATAACTCCAAGGTTCCTCACAGAGCTATTAAGAGAAAGAGTAAACTGCATCCAAACTGAAAGTTTGATTTGGAAAGGATTTCTAAGGTTTTTTTGGACGCAACAAGAATGACTTCAGTCTTATCTGATTTAATAGCACGGAAATTACAAGTCATCCAAACTTTGATTTCCTTAAGACAGGCTTCTAACTTGGCTAATTGATTAGTATCATCTGGCTTCATTGACAGTATAATTGTGTGTCATCGCATAACAGTGAAAATGTATACAGTGCTTTCTAATAGATGTTACCTAACGGAAGCATATATAAACTAAAAAGAGTAGGGCCAAGCACAGATCCCTGTGGAACTCCATGACTAAGCTTTGAGCTGAGAGAAAACTCATCATTTACATGATCATACTGGAACCTATCAGATAAATAAGATCTAAACCACTGCAAACGAAGTTCCTTAAGTCCAACATAGTGTTCTAATCTATCAAGTAGAATATTAGATCAATAGTATCAAAACATGCACTAAGATCTAAAAGGACAAGTACAGAAACTAGTCCATTATCAGATGCAATGAGGAGGGTCGTTAGTGACCTTCGCTAAGGCTGTTTCAGTGCTATGATGGATTCTAAACCCAGATTGAAACTCCTCAAATAAACCATTTCCCTGCAGGGTGGTCAAATAATTGCGTAGCAACAACTCTTTCTAAGATTTTTGAAATGAAAGGGAGATTAGAGATTGGTCTATAGTTAGCTAAAGCTCCTGGATCTAGCGTTGGCTTTTTGAGTAAGGGTTTAATTACAGCTGTTTTAAAAGCCTGCGGTACATGGCCTAAAGTTAAATGAAGAATTGATTATATGAGATAAAGCTACCAATAAGTGGGAAGACTTCTTTAAATAACCTGGTAGAATAGGGTCTAAAAGACAAGTTGAAGGTTTGGATGAGGAAAACTATTTTGTCTAACTCACAAAGGTCGATTGGAGTAAACTCATCAAGACAGACATCAATAGAAGGAGTTGTAGTAGTTACAGTATTTAAGTTAACTGTGGGAAGAATCTGATTGATTTTATCTCTGATGGATGAAATTTTATTATTGAAAAAGTTCATAAAGTCCTGACTAGTAAGCTCTAAGGGGATGCTAGGATTGACAGAGTCCTGACTCTTTGTCAACCTGCTACAGTACTGAAAAAGAAACCTGGGATTATTCTTGTTCTCTTCTATTATGCAGAGTAATAACTCGTTCTACTAGCTTTTCTAAGACATTTTTTATAAATTAAAAGATGATTTCTCCAAGCTAAATAGATTTCATCTAAATTAGTAGAAACCCATTTTCTTTCTAATTGACGAGTCTTCTGTTTTAAGCTACGAGTTTACTGTGTTGAACCAAGGAGTTAAAAATCTCTGATTAGACTTTTTCTTTTTGAAGGGGGCCACCAAGTCTAGAGCCTGATGCAGAGAAGCTGAAACACTATCCACCATGTTATCAATTACAGAAGGAGCAAGCTGTCTATAGCTTATTTCCGTTGTGTTGACACATGCATAGAGGAAACAATCTGCATAAAGTTGGAAACAGCATCATCTGAGAGGCATCTACTGTGATAATATTTTCTTAGGAGCCAAATAGTCAGAAATAGTAAAATCAAAGGTTAACAGACAATGTCTGACAGTACAGGGCTATGAGGAGACACTACAAGATTTTCTATTTCTATGCCATATGTCAGAACAAGGTCCAATGTATGGTGGAGGTAATGAGTTAGAATTTCCTACTTTCTGAGAAAACCCAATCGAGTCTAATATTGATTTAAAAGCCACATTAAGGCAGTCACTATCTACATCCACATGGTATATTAAAGTCCCCTACTATAATTATTCTATCAGATTCAGCACTAAATCAGCTAAGAAATCAGGAAATTCGGATAAAAATTCTGAATAGTTGATGGGGGACGATAAACTATGCAAATAAAATTGGGTTTAACCTGGAATTGCTAAAGTGCCCAACACTGAGGACCGAGGCCCTCAAAGGAATTATAACATGTTTTTTGCTTTACATTAACTAGTAATTTGGAATGGTAAATTGATGCTACTCCTCCTCCACGACCAGAACTTCTGGGATTTTGACAGTTTAAATAACCAGAGGGAGTTGATTCATTTAAATTTAAGGGAGTTTTTTCCTCTCCTCCGTCGCCAAGTGCCTTGCTCACAGGGGATCGCTTGATTGCTGGGGTCTTTCTGCAACTGTGGGGGTCCTCCCTACAGTTGATAGTGCTATGGAATGACTGTTGTTGTGAAATGGCGCTATATAAATAAAGTTGAATTGATTGAAATTGAATTGAATTGAATTGATTAAACCAACATAATCCTCTTGTCCTAACCAAGTCTCTGTAAGGGAAATTAAATCAATCTGAATGATCAACAGATCATGGGACTAACAGAGACTTGGGAGTTAGAGACCTAATATTTAATAAACCACATTTAATTTTTAAATTATGAGGAGGAACAGAGGCCAAATCATTCAATTTAGAGGTTTTATGTTTAATTTGAGGCAGCCTCTCTTTGTATAATCCCGGCGCCAGTAATCTTGCTATTATGCTAATTGCTCCAGCTGAACACTCTGCTTGTCCGTAGGCTGTGGGGGTCACCCACAAGACAAGAAAAACAAGAGCAGCGAATATACATATGTACATATAAATATATAAAAACACAGTGCGGAGCATTGTAGCTAGATGGAATAAATCGTTGTCTGCTCCCTCCAAAGTAAATAAAAATATAATGCATAAGCATCCCAAAGTGATAAAGCAAAATATTGGTAAAACTCAAATTAAACATAAAGCCTCTAAATTGAATGAATTGGCCTCTGTTCCTCCTCATAATTTTAAAATGAAATGTGGTTTATTAAATATTAGGTCTCTAACTCCCAAGTCTCTGTTAGTCCATGATCTGTTAATTGATCATTCAGATTTGATTTAATTTCCCTTACAGAGACTTGGTTATGGCAAGAGAATTATGTTGGTTTAAATGAATCCACTCCCTCTGGTTATTTAAACTGTCAAAATCCCAGAAGTTCTGGTCGTGAGGAGGATGATAGCAACAATTTACCATCCAAATTACTAGTTAATGTAAAGCAAAAAACATGTTATAATTCCTTTAAGGGCCTGGTCCTCAGTATTGGGCACTTTAGCAATTTTAGGTTAAACCCAATTTTATTTGCCATAGTTTATTGTCCCCCATCAACCTACTCAGAATTTTTATCCGAATTTGCTGATTTCTTAGCTGATTTAGTGCTGAAATCTGATACAATAATTATAGTAGGGACTTTAATATACATGTGGATGTAGATAGTGACGCCTAATGTGGCATTTAATTCATATTAGACTCGATTGGGTTTTCTCAGAAAGTAGGAAATTCTACTCATTACCTCCACCATACATTGGGACCTTGTTCTGACATATGGCAGTAGAAATAGAAAATCTTGTAGTGTCTCCTCATAACCCTGTACTGTCAGACCATTGTCTGTTAACCTTTGATTTTACTATTTCTGACTATTTGGCTCTTAAAGAAAAATATTATTACAGTAGATGCCTCTCAGTTGATGCTGTTACCAAATTTATGCAAATTGTTTCCTCTATGCCATGTGCCAACACAACGGAAATAAGCTATAGACAGCTTGCTCCTTCTGTAATTGATAACATGGTGGATAGTGTTTCAGCTTCTCTGCATCAGACTCTAGACTTGAGTGGCCCCCTTAAAAAAGAAAAAGTCTAATCAGAGATTTCAACTCCTTGGTTCAACACAGAAACTCGTAGCTTAAACAGAAGACTCGTCATTGAAAGAAATGGGCTCCACTATTTAGATGAAATCTATTTAGCTTGGAGAAATCATCTTTTAATTTATAAAAAGATCTCTTAGAAAAGCTAGAACGATTATTACTCTGCATTAATAGAAGAGAACAAGAATAATCCCAGGTTTCTTTTCAGTACTGTAGCCAGGTTGACAAGAGTCAGGACTCTGTCAGTCCTAGCAGTCCCTTAGAGCTTACTAGTCAGGACTTTATGGACTTTTTCAATAATAAAATATCATCCATCAGAGATAAAATCAATCAGATTCTTCCACAGTTAACTTAAATACTGTAACTACTACAACTCCTTCTATTGATGTCTGACTTGATGAGTTCACTCCAATCCGACCTTTGTGAGTTAGACAAAATAGTTTCCTCATCCAAACCTTCACTTGTCTTTTAGACCCTATTCCTACCAGTTATTTAAAGAAGTCTTCCCCACTTATTGGTAGCTTTATTCTTCATATAATCAATTCTTCATTAACTTTAGGCCATGTACCGCAGGCTTTTAAAACAGCTGTAATTAAACCCTTACTCAAAAAGCAACGCCTAGATCCAGGAGCTTTAGCTAACTATAGACCAATCTCTAATCTCCTTTCATTTCAAAAATCTTAGAAAGAGTTGTTGCTACGCAATTATTTGACCACCTGCAGGAAATGGTTTACTTGAAGAGTTTCAATCTGGGTTTTAGAATCCATCATAGTACTGAACAGCCTTAGCGAAGGTCACTAACGACCTCCTCATTGCATCTGATAATGGACTAGTTTCTGTACTTGTCCTTTTAGACCTTAGTGCAGCTTTTGATACTATCGATCATAAAATTCTACTTGATAGATTAGAATATGTTGGACTTAATGGAACTTCGTTGCAATGGTTTAGATCTTATTTATCTGATAGGTTCCAGTTTGTTCATGTAAATAATGAGTTTTCTTTCAACTCAAAGCTTAGTCATGGAGTTCCACAGGGATCTGTGCTAGGCCCTACTCTTTTTTAGTTTATATAGCTTCCGTTAGGCAACATTATTAGAAAGCACTGTATACATTTTCATTGTTATGCAGATGACACACAATTATACCTGTCATGAAGCCAGATGATAGTAATCAATTAGCCAAGTTAGAAGCCTGTCTTAAGGAAATCAAAGCTTGGATGACTTGTAATTTCCTGCTATTAAATTCAGATAAGACTGAAGTCATTCTTATTGGTCCAAAAAAAACCTTAGAAATTCCTTTCCAAATCAAACTTTCAGTTTGGATGCGGTTACTCTTTCTCTTACTAGCTCTGTGAGGAACCTTGGAGTTATTTTTGATCAGGATTTGTCCTTCAATTCACATATTAAATTTGTTTCTAAGACTGCCTTCTATCATTTGCGTAATATTGCCAAGATTAGGAGCATCTTGTCTCAGAGTGATGCTGAGAAACTGATCCACGCTTTTGTTAGCTCGAGATTAGAATATTGTAATTCTTTATTATCAGGCTGTCCTAAACATCTTAAAAAGTCTTCAGCTGATCCAAAATGCTGCAGCAAGAGTTTTAACAGGTACTAGAAAGAGAGATCATATCTCTCCAGTTCTGGCCTCCCTTCATCGCTTCCCATAGAGTTTAGAATTAAGTTTAAAATCCTTCTTCTTACTTACAAAGCTCTAAACAATCAGGCTCCTTTTTAGATTAAAAGATCTGATACTACCGTATTATCCTAACAGAGCACGACGCTCCAAAATGCAGGATTACTTGTAATACCTAGAATCTCCAAAAGTACAATGGGAGGCAGAGCCTTCAGTTATCAAGCTCCTCTCCTGAGGAATCAGCTGCCAATCTGGATTCGGGAGTCAGACTCAATCTCTGTTTTTAAGAATAGGGCTAAAACCTACCTTTTTGATATAGCCTACAATTAGGGAGGGATCATGTGTTTCTGAACCCTCCCTTAGTTATGCTGCTAATAGGTTTAGTCAGCCGGTGGACCTCCAGTAATGCACTGGGCCTCACTCCTTTTCTCACTCTCAATGAAATATTTTTTTTGCTGGTCATTATCATTTGTTTGTTCTCTCCCATAGATTGAGTCCCCATCGTGCTGTTTGCTCTCTACATGTCTGTTCTTTTCTTCTTCTCTATCCCCTCACCCCCCAGCCAGTCGCAGCAGATGACTGCCCCTCCCTGAGCCTGGTTCTGCTGGAGGTTTCTTCCTGTTAAAAGGGAGTTTTTCCTCTCCACCGTCGCCAAGTGCTTGCTCACAGGGGATCGCCTGATTGCTGGGATCTTTCTGCAACTGTGGGGGTTCCCCCTACAGTTGATAGTGCTATGAAATGACTGTTGTTGTGAAATGGTGCTATATAAATAAAGTTGAATTGAATTGAAATATATAAATATATAGACACACACAGTACGGAGCATTGTAGCTAGATGGAATGAACAGCATAACCGTCTACTTAGTTATCCTACATGGTATGATTATGTACCCATACATATTGTCACCCTCCGTAACGACCGGTATTTTCCTAGTTGTATACCTGAGGGGACCATTGTGTAAGTCTATTGAGTCTTTTGCATTCAATACTATTAGGTTGTCACATTTTTTTTTTTGCTATCTCTGCGAGCAGCCCTGCTTAGGTTATACAGTCTGACAGCCGTAGTTAGGAAGGACCTGCGAAACCTCTCGGTTGTGCACCTAGGATGATGCAGTCTGCTGCTAAATGAGCTCCTCAGTGCGTTCAGTATGTCCTGCATAGGGTGGGACTCGGACTCCAGCAGAGATGACAGTTTAGCCACCATCCCTTCCTCGCTCCCATCTCCTCCACTGGGTCAAGGCGTTGCCCCAGGACAAAGCTAGCTTTCTTGATCAGTTTGTTCAGTCTCTTCTATCGGCTGCTGTATCGACACTGCCCAGCAGTACCACTCCAAAAGTGATGGCTGATGCCTCCACCGTGTCGTAGAATGTCTTCAGCAGCGGCCCCTTGTTACATCCAAAAGACCTGAGTCTCTCTCAGTAGGAACAGCCTGCGCTGTCCCTTCTTGTAGAGTGTGTCAGTATTGTGTGACCAGTCTAGTTATTGTTCAGATGAACACCCAGTAATTTGTGGATGTCACCTATCATCGATGTCTGTTCCCTGTAGTTTTACTGGTGCTTGTGAGGGGGTGTGTCTTGCCTGCGGCGAGGCCACCACCAGCTTCCTATAGTTTTGCTTCACGTTGATCTGGAGGCAGTTCCTATAGCACCAGTCCACGAAGTCCCGGATAAGTCCTCTGTACTCAGCTTCATCTCCATTGAGATGAGGCCAACTATCGCAGAGTCGTCAGAGAACTTCTGTAGATGGCAGTGTGTTGTGTTGTGTGAGAAGTCCGCAGTATAAAGGGTGAACAGGAAGGGAGCCAAAACCGTTCCCTGGGGGCCCCCGTGCTACCGATGATCGTGTCAGACACACAGTCCCGGGTTTCTCACAAACTGTGGCCGGTTAGTGAGGTAGTCCAGGATCCATGATGACAGGTGCTGGTCCACCCTGCGCACAGCAGCTTGTCCTTCAGGATCATCGGTTGGATTGTGTTGAAAGCACTGGAGAAGTCAAAAGAACATGATCCTCACCGCATTCCCGGGCTTCTCCAGGTGGGACAGAGAATGGTGAAGGAGGAAGATCACCGCATCCTCCACCCCGATGTGATGCTGGTAGGCGAACTGGAGTGGATCCATTGCTGGTCCCACCAGGGGGCGGAGGTGAGCAAGGAGCAGTCTCTCCAGGGTCTTCATCATGTGGGACGTGAGGGCCACTGGTCTGTAGCTGGTCAGATCTTTGGGGTGGGAAGTCTTTGGTACAGGTACCACGCAAGATGTCTTCCACAACTGTGGTACCCTCCCCAGCTTCAGGCTCAGGTTGAAGATGTGCTCCACAATCCCACACAGCTGGTCTGCACAGGACTTGAGGAGCTTTGCGCTGATGCCGTCCGATCCCGACGCCTTCCTCGCCTTGATCTTCCTCAGCTCCGTCCTCACCTGGGTCTTAGTGAGGGTCATGTTGGGGGGGCTGTGTGTTGGGAGTGGGGGAGTGTTGGTGGAGTGGGGTGTGAGCAGCAGGACTCGATGTCTTCAGAGGCAGCAGTGGTTGTTGTGCAGTTGGGGGGGAGGGCGGTTGGTCAAACCTATTAAAAAACAGGTTCAGATTGTTCGCCCACTCCCTGCCTCCTGTGGCCTGGGGGGAGGTATTCTGGAGCCCAGAGATGGTTTTAAGGTTTCTCCAGACCCCACTGATGTTGCTCGGTTGCAGCTTGTCCTCCATCTTCTTCCTGAAGCTGTCCTTGCCTTCTCTGATCTTCCTCCTCAGCTCCATCTGTACGGACTTCAGCATCTCCCTGTTCCCCGACCTGAGGAGCCTATTCTTCTCTCTCAGAAGTGTTTTTATCTCAGGGATGATCCAGGGTTTGTTGTTTGAGCAACACCGTATGGTCTTGGTGGGTACGGTGTTGTCCACACAGAAGCTGATGTAGTCCGTGATGGTGTGAGTGAGGCCATCAATGTCCTCACCATGTGGATCGCAGAGCTGCTCCCAGGCAGTGGTTTCAAAGCAAATGGCTTAATGAGATCCCTCTGATGCTTTGGAAGCTCTCTGCAGACCATGGCTTGTGCTGTAAGATGTGACTACAAAAATGTCAGGAAAAGCCAACTAGAACAGCTGAACTTTATTTGGAGATAATCACTTTAAATAGTGACTGGTTTGTGCTGACTCCCATTTAACATGAGTTTGAATGTGTTTGATAAGTTCTGAACACAGCCACATCCCCAGTTATAACATGGTGTGCATATTTATGCATCCAAGTTATTGTAAGCTTTTTTATTTTTTATTTTTCCCCTTAAAAGGTTTCAGGGTTTTTTTTCAATTGGGTTGTGCAGGTTATAGGTCACATTAACTGTAGAAAAAGTTTTGAAATAATCTAATTTTTTTATAACACAAAAACATGTCAATTGAACAGGGGCGTGTAGATATATGTATATATCTACACACCCCACATATAGATATATGTACATAGCTATATATCTATATGTATAGCTATGTGTGTGTGTGTGTGTGTGCGTGCACACACACACACACACACACACACACACACACACACACACACACACAGGCTATTCACAAAAAGTTAGGATTATTTGGCTTTCAAGTTAAATTTATGGAAAATGTAAAAACTTCACGCTACAGTGATATATCATGAAAGTAGGGCATTTAAGTAGACACATGCAATGGTGATTTCCTCATCTCAAACAATTTATTGAAATAAAAGCCAACAGCAGTGGTGGGCATACCACAAGAAAAAATGTCATTGTCTCAATAACTTGTCATGCCGCCATCAGTGTGTGAATGTGTGTGTGAATAGGTGGATAGCAGGATCTGAAAAGCACTTTGGTCATCAAGGGATGAGAATAAAAGCGCTATACTATAAATGAATGCCATTTACCATTTGTCATGTGCCCTTGAGCATCAATTGCAGCTTGACAATGACATCTGATGCTGTTGATAAGTCGACTTATTTTCTGCTAAGGCATGGCATTCTGTCATGTGTCTGAGGCGAATTGGCCGCTCCAGACCCCAGACACAGGCTATTATTGCATTTTGCTTTCCTGTGCTGTCCACTTAGCACTTAGAGTTACAGTGATCCCTCACTTATCACGTTTAATGGGGACCAGAACCGACTGCAAAAAGTGAAAAAACGCGAAGTAGCGTCACCCCCCCCCCCCCCAGGGCATCACAAGCACTATTTTGCACAAAAAGGCACAAGAGAACAGCGAAAAGTGCCACTAAGCAACACGAGCGATAAAGAACAATGAATGCGGTCTTCCTTCGCTGGGTATGGGCGCTCGGCAGGGAGAGAAGCTGGGTAAAATGTCTCGGCCAATCAGCTTGCGAGGTAAAACATCTCGGCCAATCAGCTTGCGAGATTCCCGAGCAGTGAAGAGGTGGGCGGAGAGGAGTGGAGCGGTGGTCAGAGAGGTGGATTTTGAGTTGTGCGGGCTCTCCGTGTTGATACCTGATGTTCTAATGTAGTCTCCCTGCCTTCATGCTAGCGCCCGGGCAACTTTTGTGCCATTTTTTTCTCAATTTTGAACTTTTGATGAATATTTTTGAAAAATCCGCGATGCACTGAGGGCGCGAAAGGTGAAACGCGAAGTAGCGAGGGATCACTGTATTCTCTTTTCTGTTTTGCCTCTCCCTCTTTCTCCAGGCACTTCCCATTGGCTGCTCAGCCTGCCGCTGCAGTGGGCAGCCTATAATAGATAGATAGATAGATAGATAGATAGATAGATAGATAGATAGACAGATAGACAGATTAAATTAATTAAATTAAATTAATTAAATTTAAATTAAATCACCCTTATTGTCATTCAACCGTACAACCAATCATGTACAGTAGAACGAGATTGTGCTTTACCTATCTACTGTGTTAATCACACACACCCCAGTGCAGAATCAGAGGGCCACTGCCATGCAAGGCGCCGCCACAGATTTCCCTCTTCCATTCCATTATTGCTGAGCACCAAGCTGGACAGCAGGAAGTTCC
The DNA here is from genome assembly GCA_020510985.1 of Pholidichthys leucotaenia. Classification (NCBI taxonomy): domain Eukaryota; kingdom Metazoa; phylum Chordata; class Actinopteri; order Cichliformes; family Pholidichthyidae; genus Pholidichthys; species Pholidichthys leucotaenia. The sequence continues at coordinate 100,712,553 of CM035841.1, read as the reverse complement.
ACTTTCATGTGGTCTTCGGCATGACCCGGCCAGGATTTGAACCCCTGCCTCCCGGGTGTGGGGCGGGTGCTCTACCAACTGAGCCACCACTCCGGTGATGGATATCAGATACATACATACATACATACTTTATTTCGAACAAAAAATGATCAGTGCACCTGTGCTACCAAGCACCTGTATTCACTCTGCACCATCAATTGACTGTGTATTTATTTCCTATCGGTTCATTCACCCATTGTCACGGCATTAATCTGCATCCTGCACGCTGTTAGCCTCTCAGTTAGCCACTCTCTGTGTTTGGACTATTTTTCCCTTGGACCATGTGTGGTATTCCAGAGCTCTGCTGTGCTCCAACACTTTCACATAAGTCCACCTTCTCCCGGTTTCCATTTCTTATTTCCCCCAGTGGCCTGTTTTCCCTGGGGTGGGAAGTGAACGTTTTCCTCATAGCCAATCTGACTAAGCTCAACTGTGCTCACCAGTCATGTTTATTATTTGTGGATATCTTGTGTTGGACAGTTGTTGCATTTTGTCTTTTTATTTAATAAACACGCTCTTCACCTGCAGGTGGGCTCACTCTTTCCATTTTGTGTGTGCGTAAAGCGCACGCTCATGATAGCATTCCACTCTTCTTGAAGGGCGGCTCTCAGGTCAGTGAGGTTTTGGGGTGCAGGGGTCCAAGCCTCTACACTGCAACTCAGCTGATCCCATAGGTTTTCTATGGATTTCAGGCCTGGAGAAGGTCCAGGCCACTCTATCTAAGGAACCCCGGCCTCCAGCAGCCGTTCCCTAATGATACAACCTCAATGAGATGGAGCATAGTCATCCCTGAAGATGAAATTAGGCCTGTGTTGTTCATGGAGGGACACAATGATTGGATAAACCCTTTAAATAGCCAGACGCGCCCCTAGTGGCACAGCGCAGAAACTGCGCCTGTCAACTTAATCTGTCATCCCAGCTGTCCACAGCTGTACTGAGGAATTGTACTGATCTGCCAGTTCAGAAGGTGGCAGACACACATTGGAGGAATCATGGCTGACATGGAATACACCAAAGACGAATAAATCCTTACTCTTCTTCGCCTTTTTCCTGCTTTGAGTTTACAAGACCAATATGGCCGCCATGCATCATCAGATAAAACTGTGTTATAAACAAACAATACCTGTGGAATACAAACAAAACTGACGTGGGATAATCATAAGAGTTTGTAGTTGTGGTAGAGAGCGTAAATGACTGACAGAACACAAAATAACGACCACGATGGACAAAAACGAAGTGACCACGCCAGCGGGGGAGCCCCCTTTTGCCAGCAGTGAGTGAGGAATTTCTTTGTTTCTTTACATTGTACTCATTTTCTTGTTCATATACTTTGACGATAAGATAACAACATACCCCGGAAGAAAAAATGGGGTCAAAAAACAGAACCATTTTTTGTGTAAATATGTCCAAAGTCCACTTTTGACTGAGTTATAAAATTTGATATAACTGCCGCGGCATTATGCAAATTAGATTTATAATTTTATTCATATCTGAAAGATTGGATCATATTCTACATCTTTGTAAGTGACAGGTTCCAAGGCTGTCATAGCCAGGAGCGGCACTGGGGTTAAGCTCCCAGTGCTCATAAAATGCTCCTTATGGCGTGTGTCTCGAAAAGCCTCTGATAACTAAGTCCAACTCCTAGCCTGCCTGTGTGGTTTAGTCTCTAAGCCCGGCGGAACTGCTTTTACTAATAGGAGAAGGGGCGAGGACGGATCTCTGACGCCTTAAAACCAGATTCTTTGGGTAGATGGTGGCTCGTCAACCTGGGAAGGTAGCCCATCTAGGGGAAGGTAAACCCTGATTTCAAACCTCCGCTGCCTTGCGGCACACCCGGTCATGGGAAAGGCTTCGGGAGTCAACCCTGAGGAAAAATCCGGAGTCGGAGCCCCTAAGGCAGTTCTCTGTTGTGCTCAACATCGTTCTGGCAGCTCCTGCGACGGCGCTGGTGCCAAACTGTAGCAGCCCTGCTGTTCCTTTGGATTCATCAGTCACGTGGAGAGGGGGGACATGCTGCATGGGCAACATCTTGTCCTCCATATCTTCCTGCCCTGGCATGAATCCTACCAGCGGCCAACGGTGGAAGGTAGAACACCAGATCACTGGAGAGGGCACTCCAGCTTCGCCTTTAGCGTAGACAAAACACGGGGAATGACAGTTACCGGTTATAAGCCACCACTCAATTGGCGTAGAGCGCGGTGCCAGGGGTTGTTCCCGACGGTGGGAGGGATCATCGGATCTCACTGGACAGCTACCGCCCGCCTCAAGCTGGGCAGCCCCCAGCCAATAAGGTGTTGTCCCCCCACAGCTTGCTTTCCTCATTGGGTGCATGGGGATGAAGAGAAGTCTGAAAAGCAGGCTGAGAACCTTCGCACCAGGCAAGACAAAAAAACAAAAGAGACCAACTCGAAAAATTGGGAACTTGGAACGTCCGCACTGTGATGACAGGACTCGCTGCTAACCTCAAGGACATCAACGACACCAGGAAGACTGCCATCATCAATAATGAGCTGAACTGGGAGTGGATATCGCCACTCTCCAGGAAACACGGTTGGCTGACGCAGGCACACTGAGAGAGAAGGACTACATGTTCTGCTGGCAGGGAAAGAGCAGTGACGAACACAGGGAACATGGAGTGGGCTTTGCAGTGAAGAACACCTTGCTGAAGATGGTGGAACTGGGCAGCAATGGCATTGCACGACTCCTCACCCTCCGCCTAACACCACTCAAGGCCCAGTCACCCTCGTCAGTGTGTATGCCCCAACACTGACAGCCACACCAGAGGCAAAAGACGAGTTCTACGAGAATCTCGCAACAACTGTAAGGATCATCCCCAACTCTGAACAACTCATTCTGCTTGGAGACTTCAATGCCAGAGTGGGTGCTGACCACGACTCCTGGCCCTCCTGTCTTGGACCATTTGGCGTGGGCAGAATGAACAACAACGAACAGTGGCTGCTCGAGTTCTGCACATATCACGATCTGTGCATCACAAACTCGTTCTTCAAGACCAAGACCAAAAACAAGGTTTCCTTGCGACATCCGCGCTCAAAGCACTGGCACCAGCTGGATTTGATCCTGACCAGGCGCACCTCACTGAAGAACGTGCTAATCACCCGTTCGTTCCAGAGTGCAGATTGCGACACAGACCATTCATTGGTGTGTTGCAAGGTCAAGCTGCAGCTGAAGAAATTCCAACATGCTAGACAGCCTGGAAAGGCCCGGATTGACACCAGCAAGATGGCCCAACCAGAACTTGTTGAGCAGTTTGCCTCCACCTTTGAGAAGGAACTTGGTGTACAACAAGAAGGAGACTCTGCCAAGCAGAAGTGGGAAGAGCTGCGAAACACCATCCACCGCACAGCCTTGGCTACCTTTGGGAGGAAGACCTCGAAGTCACAGGACTGGTTTGATGCCAAGTTGACCGAGATGACTCCCGTCATTGAAGCCAAGCACTCAGCACTTGCTGAGTACAAGAAGTACTCAAACGAGAAGAATCTCCAGATTCTCAGGGCTGCGAGAAGCAAAGTTCAGCAGACTGCTCGGCGCTGTGCCAATGAGTACTGGACTCAGCTCAGCCAAGACATTCAAACCGCTGCCATAACAGGGAACATCCGTGGTATGTACGATGGCATCAAGAAGGCACTTGGTCCGACTCAGAGCAAGACGGCCCCCCTCAAATCCTCCACTGGGGAGATGATCACAGAAAAGAACAAGAAGATGGAGAGATGGGTGGAACACTACTCCGACCTCTACTCCAAACAGAACACCGTGACACCGTCAGCCCTTGATGCCATCGACTGCCTGCCATCCATGGACGAACTTGACGTCGAGCAAACCATCGACGAACTCAGCAAGGCCATTGATAGCTTGGCCACTGGAAAGGCACCCGGCAACGATGGCATACCCCCTGACCTGATCAAGCACTGCAAGACCGCCCTACTGCTGCCATTGCATGACGTCCTCTGCCAGTGCTGGAAGGAAGGTGCCGTACCACAGGACATGAGGGACGCCAAGATCATCACCCTCTACAAAAACAAAGGGGAGAGAAGTGACTGCAACAACTACAGGGGCATCTCCCTCCTCAGCGTTGTTGGCAAAGTCTACGCATGAGTTGTTCTCGTTCGTCTACAGAAGCTTGCCGAACGTGTCTACCCCGAGTCTCAGTGTGGCTTCCGCGCTGAGCGATCTACGGTAGACATGATATTCTCCATCCGCCAACTCCAGGAGAAATGAAGAGAACAGAACATGCCCCTGTACGTCGCCTTCATCGACCTCACCAAAGCGTTTGATCTGGTCAGCAGAGAGGGCCTTTTTAAGATCCTGCCAAAGATAGGATGCCCAGCAAAGTTGCAAAGCCTCATCGAATTGTTTCACACCAACATGCAGGGGATAGTGCAGCACGACGGCAACGTCTCAGAGCCATTCAACATACGCAGCGGAGTGAAACAGGGCTGTGTACTTGCGCCAACCCTCTTTGGGATTTTCTTTGCTATGCTCCTGAGGCATGCCTTCAGCACAGCAACAGAGGGAATCTACCTGCACACAAGATCTGACGGCAGGCTTTTCAACCTCACCCACCTGAAAGCCAGAACCAAAGTACGCAAGGCTCTAATCAGAGACATGCTGTTCGCAGACGACGTTGCAGTCGCAACCCACACACAGCAGGAGCTTCAGACCCTGATGGACCGCTTCTCCCAGGCATGCAAGGACTTCGGGCTTACCATCAGCCTGAAGAAGACTAACGTCTTGGTGCAAGGCACGGAAACACCACCAACCATCACCATCGACGACTACGAGCTGGAGGTCGTGAATCAATTCACGTACCTGGAGTCCACGATCAGCAACAACCTCTCCCTTGATACAGAGATCGACAAGAGGATTGGAAAATCAGCCTTCACACTCGCTCGCCTCATCACACGAGTGTGGGAGAATCCCAAACTCTCTGTCAAGACGAAGATGGCAGTGTACAACACCTGCATCATCAGCACACTGCTCTATGGGAGTTAGACGTGGACAACATACGCCCGGCAGGAGAAGAGACTGAACTCCTTCCATTTGCGCTGCATTCGCCACATCCTGAACATATCCTGGCAGGACAAAGTGCCCAACACAGAAGTTCTGTCCCACGCCGGCCTTCCCTTCATGTTCACTCTACTCAGGCAGTGCAGGCTCCGCTGGCTAGGCCATGTTCACCGTATGGAGGATGGCAGAATCCCCAAAGACGTCCTCTACGGAGAACTGGTGATTGGCAGGAGAGACGTTGGCCGCCCACAGCTGCGCTTTAGAGACGTCTGCAAGAGAGACATGAAGGCCCTGGAGATCAACACAGAGCGCTGGGAGGACCTTGCAATGGACCGCTCCAAATGGAGAGGCACCCTGACCAGACAGCTCAAGGCGGGTGAAGAGAGACTGACTGCTGCAGCAGATGAAAAAAGGACCCGCAGGAAGAACCGCCACAGACCCAGCAGCACGGACATCACCCACAAGTGCGACCTGTGTGACAGGGACTGCCATTCACGCACCGGCCTGTTCAGCCACAGGCGGTGCTGTTCCAGCAGAGTAGATGTTTAGGATTCTCTTCCATGGTCATCATAGACCGACAGAGACCGACGATTGTAAGTGACAGTAAGCCATTATCTCGTGCACCTTTCAAGTTATAGCCTTGGAAATCTCACCAGAGGATGTGAATAATTTCTTGACAAAAAATCTATACCACTTTTGACCACTAGGGGTTATGGTGCCAAATGGCGCCTGGGACAGTTAGAGGGTTGTTTTTCAGGTAGTATTGGCTTGTCACTGTACCATTCACAAGGTTGGGGGCAGTTCTGCATTGACTAGACCCACTTGCCCAGACTGTAGCACCACCACCACCAAAGGATCGTCTGGTGACAACAGTGGCTGATATATAGCACTCTCCTTGACGTCTCCAACATTGTTTGTGGCCATTATTTCTGCTCAAGGTGAATCGATTTTCACCAGAGAACGGCACTGAGGGCCATTGGTCCCTTGTCCAGCGTAAATGCTCCCTGGCCCATGCAAGACGGTGACGCCTGTGCCTGGAGGTATAGTCAGGTACCCTTGCATGTCATCTAGCACGCAGACCGCGCTAAAGTAAACAGTTTCCAAAGGTCTGAAGTGACACTTACAGTAGGTGCCTTTCATCTCCCTTACTGTAAATGTGCCTGGAGTTGAGTGGCATTCATCATCAAGTTCTGCAGGGCACTGGTCACAATGAAGCGGTCATCGGCGTGGGATGTGGTCAAAGGATGTCCACTTCTATGCCTTTCTGTGACTCTTCCAGTCTCTCTGTATCTCTGTTACAACCTGGTGATGACACTCTGTGATACTCTAAGCCAGTGCTTCTCAATTATTTTTTGCAAAGCCCCCCCTCGGAAAGAGAAAATATTTCGCGCCCCCCCAACTCGCCCGCAGTGACTATAATAAGATCATTATCTATAAAAATTGTATTAGTGTACCTAAAATTGTATCCTTTTTAACATTAACAAAAGAAAAAGCAATATAAATCAACTTTCAACAAATATTAACTTTTTTTTGCCACACAGAAACCCTGTTATAGTCTAAAACAGAAAAAAAAACTTAAAGTGCATCAAAGTGCCTGAAATAAAAAATATGTCAATCCTTATTTAAACTAGAAACATTTTTGACCAACTGAACCATTTGATGCTGAGAAAAATAATTCAATCAATAAATAATATTAAATGTAAATTGATCTGGAACATTAACACAGGAGTACCAATATATTTAACATTTTAGTCTGAAGAAAAAGTTAGAAAAAGGCAGTATCAACTCCTCTGCAATTGTGTGGGGTTTTTTGCACTGCGCAATTTGGTACGCCACTTTAAATGATGCTGAAAGTGCTCGCTGGTTTACTGATGTAGCGTTCACAAAGTGGGATGATTGTTGGCCGTACTCCCGCACGTTTTCGCTGAAAAAAATCAAGCGGCTTATCAGCGTGTTGAGGATGTAATGTCTGTAGGTGACGTCTTAATTTATTTGTCTTCATGCTGTCCGCTGCCAACACTTTCAGACACAGTAAACACACCGGTCTTTCCTCGTCTCCCACCGTAGTCACAGTGAAGCCAAGCGCTAGATAAGCTTCGTCATATTTCCTCGTCTTAGCTTTTGGGAGACTTTCATTTGTCTCTTTACTTCTGTCTCTCTCCGCCTTTCTTTTCGTTACTGTTAAATATTTCTCCATGGTGTCTCTCGAGGGGTTTGTTGACAGCAGTTTTAAAAAGTTTTAAACTCCCGCACAGACTTTGACAATGAGAGCGCCACTGCACCACCTGCTGCCGTGGTTGTGCAATTACACTTTACCCGGCAAAAGCAAAGCCTGTTCCCCGGGGTCACACGCCCCCCCCCCCCCCCCCCCCCCCCCGGCATCGCATCGCGCCCCACTATTTGAGAAGGACCGCTCTAAGCTAAGTGGCCACTTCCCTCTGAGAACATCCTGTTTGAAGTCTCACAATGATGAGGTGCTGGTGATCAATTGTTAGGTGTTGTCTTGGTCTCATGATGTCAAAATGTGAACAGCATGATGAAGAGGACTGTTTAAATACCAATTCTAAGTGAACCACAAAAATGTATTATTCAATTCTTGGATCACACATCTGCTGTGAATTTTGCCGTTAAGCACCTTGTTAGAGAACAGCAAGTTATGCGAAAAAGTACTGAAAAATTGAACAGTTGGACATGTGCATTTGAAAGGTTAGAAAAGGTCAAATTAATTTCACCTGTAAAGGTTATAGTGCATTTTAGGTGCATCCTGAAATTTCACCCGAGAGCTGATTATGCCTCGTCGGCGGACCGTCGGGGTTGGTGATGGCTGTAAGGTTTGAGGTAATTTTTAGTGTAGGCAGGGTCTACAACGGTCTCACAACAGGGTCTCACAACGGTCTCTGTACTACCGTTGTGAGAGTTTGGTTCGTATTGCCAACACTCGGTCGGACTCATTCCCAGTGAGAGTTGGACTCCGCCAGGGTTGCCCTTTGTCACCGATCCTGTTCATAATTTTTATGGACAGGATTTCTAGGAGCAGCCAGGGAATGGAGGGCGTCATGCTTGGTGACCATAGGATCTCATCTCTGCTGTTTGCAGATGATGTTGTCCTGTTGGCTTCATCCAACAATGACCCTACAGTTCTTGCTGGGACGGTTTGCCGCTGAGTGTTAAGCAGCTGGGTTGAGAATCAGCACCTCCAAGTCCGAGTCCATGGTCCTCAGCCGGAAAAAGGTGGATTGTCCTCTCCGGGTTGGGGACAGGCTCCTGTCCCAAGGGGAGGAGTTTAAGTATCTTGGGGTCTTATTCATGAGTGAGAGGAGAATGGAGCAAGAGATTGACAGAACGGATCGCAGCAGCATCTGCAGTTGATACGGACATTGTACCGGTCTGTTGTGGTGAAGAGGGAGCTGAGTTCTAAGGCAAAGCTGTCGATTTACCAGTCAATCTACGTTCCTATTGTCACCTATGGTCATGAGCTTTGGGTAATGACTGAAAGAACGAGATTGCAGATACAAGCGGCGCATGCGCACGCAGCGACCGGCAGCTGGTGAAAAAAGTCCATCGTCTGTGTGTCTGTTTTTACGCACTTTAATATGTTTTAACAAAATTCTCTGTGTCGTTTTGTGTTTGTGGACTGTATAACAAAGAGCTCCCTGGTTCCATCAATATGGATTTCCTCCCCATTTTTTTGCACTGCTGTTTCTTTCCCACCGGCTCTGTCTCTCAGAGGTAAGCGCGATCGTGATCATGCCGGGGAGAATACAATATTCCAGGGACGTGTTACTGCATTTAAACATGGATAATGCAGCATCCATTATTGAGTCTATGCCGCAACTGTCGGACTTCATTTTAACCTGTTGCACTTCGGTGTACCGCGGGCGGACATGTCTCTGCGTCCTAGGGCGCATGAAGGCCTCCTTCGCACACTGTGCGTCCTAGGAGGCACTGAAAAAAAAAAAGCTGCATTTCCGTTCTTCCACTAAAGACACAGCCGCGAACAGAAAGCCAAAGGAGTGCTTTGATTGGTTTAGATGTGATTGACCTCTCATTCGACTAATTAGAGCATTGAATTGGGTTTCTGAAACCTTGAAGAATCAATGACTGAAAACTAGCAAGAAGGACCCGCCTACCAACGGCTGAGAATACAGCGAGCCAACTGAAGCACAGTAGTTCGAAAGCATGCCTCCCTTGCAAAATCTGTTTTGATTTTAGCCGCTGGGTGACACACACGCGTTCACCAGTCTTTTTTTCTTACTACTGTTCTTATTTGTTTTGAAAAATTGTTCGCAAAAACCACAATCATGGAAGCGCAAAACCGCAATAATGGAATTATGGTTTGACCGGGTCGCGTGACCAGAACCACGAGTCCATAACAAGCGGACCAGCGTCATATTCGTCTGACAATGAGGAAGAGAAGTTCGCCAGCGACACTGCTGTTGTGGACAGGTACGGTGGGGCAAAAAAGTATTTAGTCAGCCACCAATTGTGCAAGTTCTCCCACTTAAAAGATGAGAGAGGTCTCCAATTTTCATCATAGGTATACCTCAACTATGAGAGACAAAATGAGAAAAAATCCAGAAAATCACATTGAAGGATTTTTAATGAATTAATTGGTAAATTCCTCAGTAAAATAAGTATTTGGTCACCTACAAACAAGCAAGATTTCTGGCTCTCACAGACCTGTAACTTCTTCTTTAAGAGGCTCCTCTGTCCTCCACTCGTTACCTGTATTAATGGCACCTGTTTGAACTCTTTATCAGTATAAAAGACACCTGTCCACAACCTCAAACAGTCAGACTCCAAACTCCACTATGGCCAAGACCAAAGAGCTGTCAGAGGACACCAGAAACAAAATTGTAGAACTGCACCAGGCTGGGAAGACTAAATCTGCAATAGGTAAGCAGCTTGGTGTGAAGAAATCAACTGTGGGAGCAATTATTAGAAAATGGAAGACATACAAGACCACTGATAATCTCCCTCAATCTGGGGCTCCACGCAAGATCTCAACCCATGGGGTCAAAATTATCACGAGAACGGTGAGCAAAAATCCCAGAACCACATGGGGGGACCTAGTGAATGACCTGCAGAGAGCTGGGACCAAAGTAACAAAGGCTACATCAGAAACACACTACGCCGCCAGGGACTCAAATCCTGCAGTGCCAGACGTGTCCCCCTGATTAAGCCACTACATGTCCAGGCCCGTCTGAAGTTTGCTAGAGAACATTTGGATGATCCAGAAGAGGATTGGGAGAATGTCATATGGCCAGATGAACCAAAATAGAACTTTTTGGTAAAAACTTAATTTGTCGTGTTTGGAGGAGAAAGAACACATACCTACTGTGAAGCATGGGTGTGGAAACATCATACTTTGGGGCTGTTTTTCTGCAAAGGGACCAGGACGACTGATCCGTGTAAAGGAAAGAATGAATGGGGCCATGTATCGTGAGATTTTGAGGGAAAACCTCTTTCCACCAGCAAGGGCATTGAAGATGAAACGTGGCTGGGTCTTTCAGCGTGACAATGATCCCAAACACACCACCCGGGCAACGAAGGAGTGGCTTGTAAGAAGCATTCAAGGGTCCCTGGAGTGGCCTAGCCAGTCTCCAGATCTCAACCCCATAGAAAATCTTTGGAGGGAGTTGAAAGTCCGTGTTGCCCACTGACAGCCCCAAAACATCACTGCTCTAGAGGAGATCTGCATGGAGGAATGGGCCAAAATACCAGCAACAGTGTGTGAAAACCTTGTGAAAACTTACAGAAAACGTTTGACCTCTGTCATTGCCAACAAAGGGTATATAACAAAGTATTGAGATGAACTTTTGTTATTGACCAAATACTTATTTTACCGAGGAATTTATCAATTAATTCATTAAAAAATCCTTCAATGTGATTTTCTGGAATTTTTTTTTCTTATTTTTGTCTCTCATAGTTGAGGTATGCCTATGATGAAAATTGGAGACCTCTCTCATCTTTTAAGTGGGAGAACTTGCACAATTGGTGGCTGACTAAATACTTTTTTACCCCACTGTAAGTGTTATAAGCTAAATTATTCTTTATTCCCTGAAATTGTAATCAAAAATGACTTTTGACCAATCGGTAAATTACAACTGTGTGTAGTAGACCACGGCGCATGAACCGGACTCCGTGCGCCGCGGTACACGGTTCGTGCACCGTGGTACACGGTTCATGCGCCGCGTCCGGACCGTGAAGGCCCCCCCCCCCCGCTACTCTTCTGTACCGGATTGCAGATATTATTGCAGATATTTTAGTACAACTGTGCGTAGTAGACCACGGCACACCGGGCGATGTCCATCCTCTGTAGCGGGGGTGGGGGTGGGGTCAGAGTTGTTATCTTCTACATTACAGATATTTTAGTATAATTTTTAGTGCACTGTAGGTTATTTTTTCTTGTAAAAAAAGTCACATTTTTTACGTGGCATGCTTCTTTGTGTGTGGGGGCTCGTTTGTTCATTCATTCATTCATGAATGAATAAACAACCCCCCCCCACACACACACACACACACACAGCCCTGAGTGACACCTTTCATTAGAGCCCAACATCAAGCTTCTATATTGAATCATTCAAAAGTTACAGACGTTTTTCCAAACTGTGCCATTTGGCACAATTTGGCACAGTTCAAAAACGCCTGGGAACAACTTGTGAAGAAAGCTGTGTAATATACTCATTTTTTGTGTTATTGTTACAAAATTTTGACCTCAGCTGGATAACACTTGGCTCTACATTTCTGTTGCATTTTCCAGCCCGTATCTGACAGCTGTGTGTTATTTGCAAGCATTTGTATCCAAAAAAACACCCAGGCGAACTTTATTTTCTCAAGTTCAGTATGTTTAGATGACTGTTACTCAGTGGCAGGAGCACTTAGAGAGATTATGACTGTTTTGCCAAAAAATTTCAAAGTGTTTTCTTTTAAATGAGACCAACCCCATGAAGATGCTGCAAAGGGTTGAAGAACAGCTTTTGATTTACTTTGGGGTGTGTTATTTTTTGGCGTTTTTAGGGAAATTGACCAGAGTGCAAGGGGTTAAGAGACTTTCATGGACACAGCGATGAGGGGAGAGACAAGAGGAGGAAGCGTGGAAAGCGTGGAGGCGTGAAATTACGCCTGAGGAGACATCAGTTTAATAGTATTCCTCTTCCTTCCATGATTTTGGGGAACGTACAATCTCTGAGGAATAAAGTAGATGAAATTCAAGGAAATGTACGCTACCAGAAGGACTTCAAGAACTGCTGTGTCATGGCTTACACGGAGACGTGGCTTACGGCGCATGACCGGGACGCGGACCTGTGGATTGATGGCTTTGGAGCCCCACTTCGCTCGGATCGGCAGGAAGAGGTAACGTGGAAATGTCAGGGGGGCGGCGTATGTTTGTATATTAATAAACAGTACTACACATCTGTCACGGTCAGAGAGCACATCTGTACACCCGATGTGGAGATGCTGTCCGTATCACTACGCCCCTTTTACCTGCCTCGCGAGTTCCCCCAACTTTTCATAACGACTGTGTACATTCACCCAAGGGCAGACGCTGACTCCACCTCCAGCACCGTCTTTGATGTGGTCCAGCAGCTGCAATCAATATCCCAGAGACGCCAAACTTTATTCTTGGGGATTTTAACCATGTTTCTTTAAAGATGACACTTAAAAACTTTTATCAGTATGTCTCCTGCCCAACCAGGCGAAAAAAGACATTGGACCTGTGTTATGGATCCATTGAGAGGGCCAATCAATCACTTCCCCTTCCTCCTTTAGGATCCTCAGATCACAACTGTGTACATTTGCTGCCCACATATTTAAAACTGCTCTCAGAAGAGGCAAGGTGAAGACCAGAGACATAAGCGTGTGGACAGAAGATTCAGTGCACTGCCTCCAGGAATGCTTTAACTGTACGGACTGGGAGGTTTTCACACTGTCCTGCGGGGATGATTTGGACTCTTTTGTGGATGTCACATGCTCATACATGGCTTTCTGTAAAAATATGATCGTTCCACATAAATGTGTCAGAATTTATCCCAACAACAAGCCATGGGTTACAAAATCAGTTAAATCCTGCTTACAGAGGAAAGCACTTGCCTTTAAACAGGGGTCTGTTTCTGAGGTACAGGTTGCCACAAAAGAGCTGAAGTCCAAAATTTTAATAGCAAAACAGAATTATAAATCAGAATTGGAAAGCAAGATGGCAACAAATAAACTTGGTTCAGCCTGGGCCAGTATGAAAACTATCGCAGGCCTTCAGAGCACAGAGCACAGTAATTGTGTGTTTTTAGATGGTTTTAATTCAGACACAGAGCTGGCTAATGCTCTTAATTGTTTTTATGGTCGTTTTGACTCCTTTGATTTTAGCACAGAAACCCAAGATTTGAAACAGAAACTCAAAGACAATCGGCACTTTAATATTGAGGTGCAGGATTTTAAAAGGGAGTTCTGCGCTGTAAAAGTGAACAAAAGTCAGGGCCCTGATAATATATGTGGGCGCTTGGTAAAGTCCTGAGCACATGAACTGAGTCCTGTATTTCATTACATTTTCAATAAGTCCTTACAGACACGATATGTGCCCAAGATCTGGAAAGATGCCGTGGTTGTTCCCGTTCCAACATCCAGCTGCCCTAAAACGGTAAATGACTTTAGACCTGTTGCTTTGACTTCAATTTTAATGAAAATTTTTGAAAAACTGGTCAGATGTGAGGTCCTAAAGCAGACTGAACATGCATTGGATCCTTTGCAGTTTGCATATAGGCCTCACAAAGGAGTGGAGGACGCCACTGTCACTCTGTTTAACATGCTTTTTAAACATCTGGATTTTAATGGGACACATGCCAGGCTTTTATTTGTGGACTTTTCCTCCGCCTTTAATACAGTCCAACCTCATATTTTAGTTGAAAGGCTCCTGCAACAATTCTGGATTTCTGGATTTCTTAACCAACAGGACACAGAGAGTAAGGGTCAATGGTACATTGTCTGACCTAAAGTGCTCTTCTACTGGCTCTCCTCAGGGGTGTGAGTTGTCACCACTACTCTTCATCCTGTACACAAACATGTGTCGGAGCAGACATGACAACCAACACATTATAAAGTATGCTGATGATTCAGTTATTGTCAGTCTCCTCCAGGATGGTGAGAGTGGCCACGGCCCAGTAGTTAATGATTTTGTTCACTGGTGTGAGGATTCCTACCTGCAGCTGAATACGACAAAAACTAAAGATATGATTATTGACTTTAGGAGGAAAACTCCCAGGCACAAAGTCACCGTACTAAAAGGTCAGACCACTGAATGTGTACAATCCTACAAATATCTTGGGGCGATTATTGATAGTAATTTAAACTTTGAAGAGAATTGTGAAAGGGTGTGCAAAAAGAGTCAGCAACATTTGCATTGTTTGAGGAAACTTGCACGCTTCCAAATTGACCAAACCATAATGACAATGTTTTATCGGGCTTTTATTGAATCTATTTTATCCTTTTCTTTAGTGTCATGGTTTGGTCTTAAATTTTTTGTCTTAAATTATGTTCTTTTTACTTATATGGATGCCGAGAGAAACGCAATTCCATCTTGCCTGCACTACAGTTGTATGTACAGCAATATGACAATAAAGGTTGATTTGATTTTTGATTTGATTTGAATCTGTTTTAGCCTTTTCTTTAGTGTCATGGTTTTGTCAGATAAAACTGAAAGAGGAAATCCTTGGATCAGGTAGTTAGATGGTCCAGTCGTTTGCTTGGTGAGTCACAGCTGAGCCTGACATCCTTGTACACCAGACAGGTACAGAGGATTGCTACCTCCATTTTAAATGATGACTCCCACCCTTTGCACTGCAACTTTCAGCTTCTTCCCTCAAGACGGAGGTTTGCTGTCCCAAAAAGTAAAAAAGTAAAAAACAGCTTTGTTCCTGCTGCTGTCAAAGAGTTGAACAAGTTGTAACAATATATTGCACATAATTTAGGTACCTATTTATTAACTCCATTTTATATTTACTTATTTTTGTAGGATTTTATTTGGGTTCTAAATCTTTAATTGGGTTTTAGACCATTTTTTTTTTTTTTTGTTACTTATTTGTACCCGTAGGTAGATTTGGTTTGCAGTCTGGTGACAAGCCACCGGCTGCCGGTCGCTGCGTGCGCCCTAAACCTACATGTTTTTGGTATGTGGGAGGAAACCGGAGAAATCCCGGAGTAAACCCACGCAACACGGGGAGAACATGCAAACTCCACACAGCTCACTGTTGGTCGGGGGCTGGGATCGAACCCACGATCTCATGATCCCCCGGCCGAGGGTAAAACTGTGCTGCCACAGTGCTAAACCACTGCACCACCGTGCAGCCAGACCTTTGAGTTTTTAACCTCTTTGAATAGTCTTTAACTTTTTAATATGACCCTTCTCTCTTATCTCTGGTTTTTCTCTCATCTCTTTGTCTTTATATCCTGATTGATGGAGCCTTGAGTACTTTTATCATGTTTATAGTCAGCTTCATGAGTGCCCGTGTTTGTGTTTACAGTATGTTGAATGTAATTGTGGCTTGTAAATATGGATGTCACCAGACTGCAAAACAAATCTACCTACGAGTACAAATAAAGTAACCTGAACCTGAACCTGAACAAGCGGCTGAAATGAGCTTTCTCCGTAGGATTGCTGGACTCACCCTCAGAGATAGGGTGAGGAGGTCAATCGTCCTGGAGAGGCTCAGAGTAGAACTGCTGCTCCTCCACATTGAAAGGAGTCAGTTGAGATGGTATGGGCGTCTGATCAGGATGCCTCCTGGACACTTCCCACTTGAGGTGTTTTGGGCATGTCCCACTGGGAGGAGACCCTGGGGCAGACCCAGGACTCGCTGAAGAGATTATGTCTCCCAGCTGTTCTGGGAACGCCTTGGTATCCTCTCTGAAGAGCTGGAGCAGGTAGCGGGGGAGAGGGAAGTCTGGGCTTCCCTGATTGAACTGCTGCCTCCGCGACTCGGACCTCCGTAAAAGCAGTAGAAGATGGATGGATGGATGGCAGGATCTCATGTGGGCTACGAGGCCTGCTCTTTACCTGCAGCAGTGCTGGCATTTTCTGAAGGTAAAATTGTTTGAAGAGGTGAGGAAGTGATGCCTTTCATGTACTTTCTCATACTCTTTCTGTCTTTTCTCTTTGATTGCTTCAGTGGTTTGTTTGAGTTTATTCTTCCATGTCGTACACTGCAGGGTATGCTCTGAGCACGCTTTCTTTAACCCACCTTTTGTAGGGGCTCCCCAGTTGGGGCAGTAAGTGCTGTCCCTATAAAGGGCTGCCCGGACACTCACATTGCTGCCTCAACCCACTGGTGCTCAGAATTCAGTATGAGTTTCAACCTTCAAATGGGAGCCACCTATGTGCATATACCTAATACAAAGGGTTTTTTTATGCTTTTAAACTGTACTAGTATTTTTTTCTGGTTACATGAATTTTTTGTTGTCTTCTGCTGGAATTTGGAGACTTACCTTTCTCAGGAGCTCTTCCTTCACGGCAGGATCGTTCGGATCAGCGGAGGAGGAAAAAGCTGTTCTCATCCTGAACACACGTCTCTTTCCTTTAGGTGTCTGAGCTGTAGGTGTCTGAGCTGTAGGGCCTAATAAAGAGAAAAAAAAAATAAGAGGAACCTGTTGCTGAAAATCTCTCCAAGAATTTGCAGATCACATGTGCAGAACAAAGGTGAAGCAGAGGCTGAAATGTGACAATTGTAGGTTTAATTTGATTGAACTCATTTAAACTGTACATTATAATTGTCATTGTATAAGTTTTAGTGATGAACAGGACAGCACTCACGAGGGTCACCGTAGCAGGCAAATGAGCGTCTTTTTCCACAGTCCATAAACCTCCAATATTTGATTTGCAGCTCCACAGCGGCACAGTTGACATTCATGGAGCCAAGGGCAGTGAAGCTTTTATGTATGTTGTTGGTGCCGAAGCTGCTCCCGTCAGACCAAAAATTATTTGGATCACGAAATAAACCAATCCATGAAGGTTCTATTATAGAACTTGTGAAGAAACTTTCAACCTTGTTTGACTCTATATCGTTCCTCACAGCGGCCAGGTCTACGTAGTTCTCCCTGCAGTACCTCTGAGCATCAGCCCAATTCCTCTTTTCTTTCACAAGAACATATTCAGGATTGAGCGGTGTTCCTGCAGTCAGAGAGCATGAGGTCACACATTCAGAGTCTAAAAAGTCCTTTTCTACTTACAGTATGTCTGACACATGGGCAGATATTTCATTTCACTGTTGAAGGACAATAAACAGAACATTTCCTCAAAAGTAAAGACTGAGCTTGGAGTCCAGTCTAAGCAAAAAAAAACGTTCAATTGCATGTTTTGTCACTCAGAGAAAACATACACAAACACGTAAAAAAGATTTTTGACATGCAGTGGGTACGTGGCGTTAACAGCTTTAAGAAAGGTGTCTAACATATTTATTCCATCTAGCTACAATGCTCTGCAGTGTGTATATATATATATATATATATATATATATATTTATATTTATATTTATATGTACATATGTATATTCGCTGCTCTTGTTTTTTCTTGTCTTCTGATTGTTGCTCTGAGTGTTGCTATCCCTGTGCTGTTGCAATCCTGGAATTTCCCCACTGTGGGACTAATAAAGGCTTATCTTATCTTAACGGCAGTTATTTTTTCACTTTTATTGTCTTTCAGCATCAAGTGGGGATTCTAAGTTGTCGTTAGGCATGAAAGTGAGAGTGAATGGTTGTCTGTCTCTCTGTGTTGGTCCTGTGATGGACTGGTGATCTGCACTGGGTGGACCCTGCCTATCACCCAAAGATGCTGCACTGTCAAACCAGATTAGTTCATAGAACTCAAAACTTAAGTGGAAACCCATTACCAACTAAAATTTAAGTAAATTAATTTATTTTTTTGAGTAATCTTAAATTAAAAAAAACAAACAAATGCTGAAAATGTATTTTTTAACTAAAGTTTACTAAAAAAAAAAATCATTTAATTTACTTAAAATTTATTCGGTACTCGGTTTCCACATAAGTTTTGAGTTCTGTGAACTATTTGGTTTTACAGTGTGGGATAGGCTCCAGCATGTCCCCATGTCCCCCGACTGATTTAAGACTCTGGTCTTACATGATTTTTGTACTTACCGCTGTAGCACACAAATGTGTGCTTAATGGCGCAGTCAACAGTCTGCCATTCGTCACCCAGATTCGACACACAATGCTGATGCTCGAAAAAGTGTGTGTCATCACCAAAGTTCCTGTACTCAGCCCCGCTCCCCGTGAACCCATCTGACCACTTCCACTCAATTTTACTGTACAGACCGATCCAGACTGGATAGTAGAGACCAGCAGATGTAGCATTGTATACAAATGTGGTTGGTTCTTTTCCATCTCTGTCAATGGTGGCCAGGTCTGTGTAGGTCTGTCTGCAGTAAGCTTGAGCTTCGGGCCAGGTCTTTCGGTCGGAGACAAAGTGGTACTGACGGAGAAGGCAGTTGGAGATGTAGCACCCTGTGAGAAAAACATCACGTCTATAAGAAACCAAACTATTAGACTGTATTAACCTTGAATAAGCTGATGGTGTACACAGACTGACCAACCTGACAGGCACAGGACCAAGAACAGGATCCTCTCCATGGTGATGCAGCTCTGGGGACTCTGGGCTAAATCACACACATGTTAATGTTGCTCTCAGGCAAATCAAGGCAAATTCAGCTGCAGCTCTTTGTCACCGTCAGTGGCCCCTCCCAACCCTGTACCTTCTAATGCACAGGTGGCAATATCAAGGCCTGGGGGCCTCCACAATATTAACTGACTCATTAATAAGTTGCGATTCCCCCCACAATTGTGATTTTTTTTTTTTTTTTTTTTTTTTTGGATTCACAAATTTTTTATGTTTTTCCCAGCATTTTAAATTTGAGACTTTGTTCTGGATTAATGCTAGATTTTTTTCTTTTCCTTTCCCACTCAGGGTTTCGGGTTTAGTTGGTGGTCTGGGTTGTGGTGTTGGCATCAGCCTCAGGACCCTGCTTGGACTCTGTATGATGCCTCAATAAGTAATTTGTTTCACATTGTCTGAAATGATGGATGGGTAAGGGAATCAGGGGAGGAAGAAGTTAATTTTTGAATGTGTGTTTGTGTGACCTGGCTATGGTCCGGAGGTGCTAATCAGATGGGTGTGGTGGCCCCTGGTCTGCTCAAGTTCAATTTAAATCTTAGAGAATGCATTGATAAAGACGTTCAAATTAAAACTTCCTTCATGGTTTAGAAATATTAGGTTTACATTATTTTTTTCCCACAGTTTTCTTTTTTTTTGTTAAATCATTTAAAATGATAGAATTAATTGCAGGTAGGATATGTTTCATGAAGCCAAGGTGTGCTGCTATTTCAACCAATAGTACTGTGCCATATCTGTGTTTAGATTAGAAAAAGCTGAGCAAAAATCCCACAAATGGATGAAAATTGGACCAAGAAACACAGACAGTAGCTTTAAATGTAAAAATGTAAAACAAGTAACATCAACAGTGTTATTTATTACACTTAAGAGTGATAAGCCTGTATATGGATTGGTAGTTTTTAACTTTAAATACAGGGCTGGATGTCTCTTCAAGCACTTCTCTGATAAATCTTAAAATCGTGGCTCTGGTTAATGGCAATAAAGGTAGGTTAATCCCATGGACACAAATCAGACCTATAAGCCTTCAAGTCTTCAGATGGTCCCATAGAAACATGCAAACTCCAAACGTGGGTCAACATTCAGCAAAACAAATTACAGCCAAATTTTGGCCCTTTCCTTTCCTATTTGGGGAGGCGTCTTAATCCTGTCAGGCGTACTCTCCTAGACTCAACATTTGATTATTTAAATGCTACACAAGCCATGACGGGCTTTGTAATGCTGATTGGACAAAAAATAATTCAGGGCCCGTGTGCTCAAGCATTCTGAAAATCCTCAAGCAGAGCTCCTATTTAATGTAAAAATTCCTATCAAGGGGTCCTAGCTTAAAAGTGATTAAAGGGGTCATTGACTGCACTTTTTACCCGCAAACACATCTTAATGAAATGTTTGTGACGTTTTTTTCACATTTGCTGTAATTTTTTAAATTATTGAAGCAAATTTGTTTATTTTTCCTGGCTTTCTTGAAACACTCTGATTTAAAGCCTATGACTTTAAGAACCATCCTTCATCATTTCAACTCCGCCCGCCCTCTTGTGTCAGTTAGCCATTATAACTAACTAACTTTAGGCCTCCCAACTTGGTTGAGCAGTGCTCTGGTTTACTGATCCACAGTCGATGGTGTATCTCACATCAGTCCGGTCTATCTCCCAATAATTTTGCCACGATTCCACAACAAATCACTAGCACTGTGTGCTGGACGATCGCTGCAACCCGAGGCAAGCTACCAAGCCAAGGGCTCTCAAAGGACAGTGTAGCTCTGTGGGACTCCACTCTTCTCTCACAGCCAACTAAAAGCTGTAGTGACTACGCTGCCTTCAAGAGCAGAGCGGGTCCATGGAGGACGGTAGGGTTGCTGGGCATGAGAGCCAGCAGCATCGGGTATGGGGACATTTTGATTACAGGAGTTGGAAGCTTTTTTGTGATTCTGTGGACGATCACCTGTACTGGCTTGTGGCTCACATGGCCAGCTAAAGGCTAAAGGTAGCCTACTTGCCCATGAGCTATGAGCTCATGAGTTAACACTGGTACCAGGAAGCTGGGTGTAAGTGTGGCTTATATTGTTATTTTTTTTTTTTCAGATCTTCGTCACCTTAATAGCCATCCCGGTTATCACCTGGTGCGATGGTGTGCCTCGTGTCACTGCAGTCCATCTCTCAGTGGTTTCATCCTCATTCTGTGGCAGATTGCATGTTCCAATGTTATGCTGAGAATTCCCCCACCATTCCGGGGGAGTTCTCGGCAACGCCAGAGAATTGTTGTCTGCTCCCTCCAAAGTAAATAAAAATATAATGCATAAGCATCCCAAAGTGATAAAGCAAAATATTGGTAAAACTCAAATTAAACATAAAGCCTCTAAATTGAATGAAATGGCCTCTGTTCCTCCTCATAATTTAAAAATTAAATGTGATTTATTAAATATTAGGTCTCTAACTCCCAAGTCTCTGTTAGTCCATGATCTGTTAATTGATCATCAGATTGATTTAATTTCCCTTACAGAGACTTGGTTAGGGCAAGAGGATTATGTTGGTTTAAATGAATCAACTCCCTCTGGTTATTTAAACTGTCAAAATCCCAGAAGTTCTGGTCGTGGAGGAGGAGTAGCAACAATTTATCATTCCAAATTACTAGTTAATGTAAAGCAAAAAACATGTTATAATTCCTTTGAGGGCCTGGTCCTCAGTATTCGGCACTTTAGCAATTTTAGGTTAAACCCAATTTTATTTGCCATAGTTTATCGTCCCCCATCAACCTACTCAGAATTTTTATCCGAATTTGCTGATTTCTTAGCTGATTTAGTGCTGAAATCTGATACAATAATTATAGTAGGGGACTTTAATATACATGTGGATGTAGATAGTGACTGCCTTAATGTGGCATTTAATTCAATATTAGACTCGATTGGGTTTTCTCAGAAAGTAGGAAATTCTACTCATTACCTCCACCATACATTGGACCTTGTTCTGACATATGGCATAGAAATAGGAAATCTTGTAGTGTCTCCTCATAACCCTGTACTGTCAGACCATTGTCTGTTAACCTTTGATTTTACTATTTCTGACTATTTGGCTCCTAAAGAAAAATATTATTACAGTAGATGCCTCTCAGATGATGCTGTTACCAAATTTATGCAGATTGTTTCCTCTATGCCATGTGTCAACACAACGGAAATAAGCTATAGACAGCTTGCACCTTCTGTAATTGATAACATGGTGGATAGTGTTTCAGCTTCTCTGCATCAGACTCTAGACTTGGTGGCCCCCTTAAAAAAGAAAAAAGTCTAATCAGAGATTTCTAACTCCTTGGTTCAACACAGAAACTCGTAGCTTAAAACAGAAGACTCGTCAATTAGAACGAAAATGACGCTCCACTAATTTAGATGAAATCTGTTTAGCTTGGAGAAATCATCTTTTAATTTATAAAAAATCTCTTAGAAAAGCTAGAACGAGTTATTACTCTGCATTAATAGAACAGAACAAGAATAATCCCAGGTTTCTTTTCAGTACTGTAGCCAGGTTGACAAAGAGATGATGTAACAGCATCACTGTGGGCTGCACGGTGGCGCAGTGGTTTAGCACTGTGGCAGCACAGTTTACCCTCGGCCGGGGGATCGCGGGGATCATGAGATCGTGGGTTCGATCCCAGCCCCCGGCCAACAGTGAGCTGTGTGGAGTTTGCATGTTCTCCCCGTGTTGCGTGGGTTTACTCCGGGATTTCTCCGGTTTCCTCCCGCATACCAAAAACATGTAGGTTTAGGGCGCTCGCGCAGGCAGCGACTGGCAGCCGGTGGCTTGTCACCAGACTGCAAACCAAATCTACCTACGGGTACAAATAAGTAACAAAAAAAAAAAAAGAGTCAGGACTCTGTCAATCCTAGAATTCCCTGAGAGCTTACTAGTCAGGACTTTATGAACTTTATCAATAATAAAATTTCATCCATCAGAAATAAAATCAATCAGATTCTTCCCACAGTTAACTTAAATACTGTAACTATTACAACTCCTTCTATTGATGTCTGTCTTAATGAGTTTACTCCAATCGACCTTTGTGAGTTAGACAAAATAGTTTCCTCATCCAAACCTTCAACTTGTCTTTTAGACCCTATTCCTACCAGGTTATTTAAAGAAGTCTTCCCACTTATTGGTAGCTTTATTCTTCATATAATCAATTCTTCATTAACTTTAGGCCATGTACCGCAGGCTTTTAAAACGGCTGTAATTAAACCCTTACTCAAAAAGCCAACGCTAGATCCAGGAGCTTTAGCTAACTATAGACCAATCTCTAATCCCCCTTTCATTTCAAAAATCTTAGAAAGAGTTGTTGCTACGCAATTATTTGACCACCTGCAGGGAAATGGTTTACTTGAAGAGTTTCAATCTGGGTTTAGAATCCATCATAGTACTGAAACAGCCTTAGCGAAGGTCACTAATGACCTCCTCATTGCATCTGATAATGGACTAGTTTCTGTACTTGTCCTTTTAGACCTTAGTGCAGCTTTTGATACTATCGATCATAATATTCTACATGATAGATTAGAACACTATGTTGGACTTAATGGAACTTCGTTGCAGTGGTTTAGATCTTATTTATCTGATAGGTTCCAGTTTGTTCATGTAAATAATGAGTTTTCTTTCAACTCAAAGCTTAGTCATGGAGTTCCACAGGGATCTGTGCTAGGCCCTACTCTTTTTAGTTTATATATGCTTCCGTTAGGCAACATTATTAGAAAGCACTGTATACATTTTCATTGTTATGCAGATGACACACAATTATACCTGTCAATGAAGCCAGATGATAGTAATCAATTAGTCAAGTTAGAAGCCTGCCTTAAGGAAATCAAAGCTTGGATGACTTGTAATTTCCTGCTATTAAATTCAGATAAGACTGAAGTCATTCTTGTTGGTCAAAAAAAACCTTAGAAATTCCTTTCCAAATCAAACTTTCAGTTTGGATGCAGTTACTCTTTCTCTTAATAGCTCTGTGAGGAACCTTGGAGTTATTTTTGATCAGGATTTGTCCTTCAATTCACATATTAAATTTGTTTCTAAGACTGCCTTCTATCATTTGCGTAATATTGTCAAGATTAGGAGCATCTTGTCTCACAGTGATGCTGAGAAACTGATCCACGCTTTTGTTAGCTCGAGATTAGATTATTGTAATTCTTTATTATCAGGCTGTCCTAAAACATCTTTAAAAAGTCTTCAGCTGATCCAAAATGCTGCAGCAAGAGTTTTAACAGGTACTAGAAAGAGAGATCATATCTCTCCGGTTCTGGCCTCCCTTCATTGGCTTCCCATAGAGTTTAGAATTAAGTTTAAAATCCTTCTTCTTACTTACAAAGCTCTAAACAATCAGGCTCCTTTTTATTTAAAAGATCTGATACTACCGTATTATCCTAACAGAGCACTACACTCCAAAATGCAGGATTACTTGTAATACCTAGAATCTCCAAAAGTACAATGGGAGGCAGAGCCTTCAGTTATCAAGCTCCTCTCCTGTGGAATCAGCTGCCAATCTGGATTCGGGAGTCAGACTCGATCTCTGTTTTTAAGAATAGGGCTAAAACCTACCTTTTTGATATAGCCTACAATTAGGGAGGGATCATGTGTTTCTGAACCCTCCCTTAGTTATGCTGCTAATAGGTTTAGTCAGCCGGTGGACCTCCAATAATGCACTGGGCCTCACTCCTTTTCTCACTCTCAATGAAATATTTTTTTTGCTGGTCATTAACATTTGTTTGTTCTCTCCCATAGATTGAGTCCCCATCGTGCTGTTTGCTCTCTACATGGCTGTTCTTTTCTTCTTCTCTATCCCCTCACCCCCCCAGCCAGCCGCAGCAGATGACTGCCCCTCCCTGAGCGTGGTTCTGCTTGAGGTTTCTTCCTGTTAAAAGGGAGTTTTTCCTCTCCACCGTCGCCAAGTACTTGCTCACAGGGGATCGCCTGATTGCTGGGGTCTTTCTTCAACTGTGGGGGTTCCCCCTACAGTTGATAGTGCTATGAGATGACTGTTGTTGTGAAATGGCGCTATATAAATAAAGTTGAATTAAATTGAATTGAATTGAGTAGCCCTGGTCCCTTGCCATAAAAGTGACCGGTGTGCCAGTCACCTCTCTAAGATGGGCTGGAGTGAACCAGGTGGTAACAGGGATGGCTATAGTATTACTAAGATCTGAAGAAATTAACAACATAAGCCATGGTTTCAGCCAATGTCCTGGTACCAGAGTTAGCTCATGGGCTAATAGCTCAGGGGCTAATAGGCTGCCTTTAGCCCCACCTTCCATCTATGTGATGGACAGTTAGGCAGGCCAAATAATAGAGCAATGGGTGTGTCTTTACGATGGCAGTGGAGTGGGGGGGTGCTTTTTCAAGACTTGACTTTGGAAACTTACCCAGAAGTGTACAAAAAAAAAAAAAAAAAAGTTTTTGTGAGTTTCTCTGAGAGACAAACGAGATAAAGGCAGTGTGCTTTTTTCAGATTGCTGACTATTTGGAAAAAAATTTTGGCTAATTATGTGACCATTTAACACATTTGAGACAGTTAAAACCTACAAACACACCATTTTTCTGTCAATGACCCCTGGACGCCTGTGGTCCAGGTGTAGTGTGGCTGACTACTGATTTGAGGGTCAGGGGTTCAATTCCTGCTCTATCTGCAGCCTGCATGTCGAAGTGTCCTTGAGCAAGACACCAAACCCCCAGTTGCTCCTGGTGGGTAAGGCCAGGCCTTGTGCATGGCAACTCCTCCTCCATCAGTGTGTGTGTGGATGGGTTGATAGCAGGATCTATAAAAAAAAGATTTGGTCATTGAGAGATGAGAAATAGCACTATATAAGTGAACGGCATTTACCATTTAAGAAGCACTCTCAGAGCAACTTGGAGCAAGGAAGATCCTCACTTTTTGATCTTAGTGTGGAAGTGTGGTTGTCCCCATTGCGAGATATGACACTGTCCTTTGAGAGCTGTGATTGTCATGACTTAGGCATGTGGTCCACTCCTTCTATTATTTTTGAAGTGGTTGCACAATTCTGTTACCTTAATTTTTGGGGTTATCCTCAGTTGTTAGTTCAGTTTTCAGTTAGTTTCATGTTTTCTCCATGTTTTGGTTTATTTATGATTATTGTTTGCATTATTTGCCCTCTGTTCTCCAGTGTTCTTTGTCTGCACAGCCCGCTCAACCTGTTGTAGCTGCTCCTCTGCCATCTCCTAATTAGTCCCAGCTATCTTATATTAGTTTAATTATCTGCTCCCTATATACAGTATATGTCAGCCTGAGTTTGTGTTGTGGCATCATTGGTCAGTTACCCTCTTCATCGTCTGGTTGTGGGTTTCATCGTTCTCTACGTAATTTGTGTTTGACAGCCCCTGAGATGCTTTTGTTTGTTCATTTTGTTTTTTGTTAAAAAATCATTATTGCACCAAGTCCTGCCTGCTACCTTGGATCCCACTTTAAAAAAGTAACTGCCTTTCAAAGCAGTTATTTCTGACAGTGATTGGTCAGAACAGAGAGGAGGGGAGGGGAGGGGGGTAACAGTTAAAGCTTATGTTGTATAAAACTTTGAATGGTGCACAAATGTTAATTAAAATTAAAATATCACGCCAACCAAACTTTGAACATATGTACACCGATAACACAGTAAACTTGCAGTTTAACTAAGGCAGCATACCTGCCAACTTTTAAAACCTGAAAAGCCTAGTAGCTAGCTGGGGTCCAGGGGCCGCAGGCCCGGTAGGTCCAGGACAAAGTCCTGGTGGGGGGTTCATGGGGGCGAAGCCCCCTGACGGCAAACAAATATTAGCATTAAATCAAGTTAAAATGTGGCTAACAACCTCATATTTCTTCAATAATCATATTTCTATTTTTCTTACGAAGAACGTAGAAAGTTTGCCGCTGGTGTCTCTGGCATTGGCATTCGACTTGTGTTATTTCGTTCCCATGTGGTCTTTCACATAGCTGATTCCTCCATGTCCGATCGAAAAATCTTGTCTACACAAAGCACAGTTGGCGTAATTTTCACCCTTTCTTGAGCGAATAACAATTCCTGGAAATGCTTTGGAGTATTCCTCGTGAAAAGACTGTAATTTTCGTTTGTTTTTCACACTCATTTGTGATTTTTCTCTGGCAGATTCCATGATGAAAACGTATACAATGTTGACCTAATTCCTTCGCGATTCCAAATGGAAACAATGGCTCCAGGGATGTGATTTGGGGTTGGGGAAATTATCTGAAAATTTAGCAGGTGGTCTGGGGGACGCAGTTCCCCAGTGGGGTCCGGGGCAGAGCCCCGGTGGGGGCGCAAGGGGGGCGAAGCCCCCCGAAGCTCCTGGGTTTTTATGATTTTTAAGTACCAGAACTGTGCTTAAATGACATAAAACAAACAGCTGAATGCCACTTATTACTGTATAATATTGACTTATGTTCCAAGAAGATAGCATTCCTAAAATATTCCAACAAGCATTATCCATCACATGCTTTAACACCTGATCAAATCAAAATTAGTTAATTTTATCTATTCCAAAAGAGAAATAAAATTCCAACATACCATTACTTTTTATAATTTCAGCATTCATTTCAGATCACCAGTTTCAATCTCCACTGAGTCTTGAGCAGTTCATTTTGCAAAATCACTGATGTAGCTAAGTCTTAGAAATATTCAAAAGTTATGAGTCAATGTCCACTGTGCACTGTCAATTTCAAACTGGTTGGAATCATAAAAGTAATTAACTAAATTGTTTTGCTATTTTTTTCTCCTCAACATCAATGTCAGGGCGCTGCAGGAGTTTTTGGGGATGGTTAACTTTTATAACCATTTCCTCCCCCGCGCAGCCCTGCTCATACAGCCGTTGTACGCCGCACTCAAGAAACGGAAACCGGCGGACAGAGTCGACAGGACTCCTGAGTGGAGCAGGCGTTCTGAGGTTAAAACAGCTCTGGCGAACGCTGCACTGCTGGCGCACCCAGACCCAACGCCTTGGACGTGGGCATAGCGGCCGTTGTGGAGCAATGCGTCGCCGGTTCTTGGCAGCCGCTCACCTTTTTTAGCAGGTTTTTGCACTACAGTGAACGTAAATACAGCGTGTTCGACAGAGAGTTAATGGCTCTCCACCTGGCCATATGCCACCTCCAGTTCTGGCTGAAAGGGTGCACCTTAGGCTCAGACCTCTCGCACATGCACAATACACCTACAGGAAGCAGTGCCGATTGCCTTTGTTCTAAATTTAGATACGATTCCTAGAGATCTCGTGTTTGGAATTGCTTTTGTGTTTTTTTTTACGATTGAAAATTTTTGACTGAATTTTTAGTGAAAAAACGTAATTTTCATTAATAAAGCCGTAACCCGGAATGGGGTCTTGAAAACCGGAACCATTACGGCAAAACCGGAGTAGTTGGCAGGTATGAGGCAGGAGTGTCCAATCATGTGCCATGGAGGGCCGAGACCCTGCAGGTTTTCTCTTCTACCCAGTCTCTTCAGGAGGTGTTTTCACTGATCAGCAATCAGTGGGAACAAAATCAGTTGAATCTGCTGCTGAAGACACTGGTTGGAGGTAAAGCCTACAGGGTCTTGGCCCTCCATGGCACATGATTGGACACCCCTGAACAAAGGAGATATGGCTTATTATCCAACATTTAACATGTCCTATCCAGTGTTGGAGTCACGAGCTGGGTCCGATGTTCTGCGGGAGTCAGTCTTGTGGTTCTTTTTTTGTATTTGGATACATGCATCTGTTGTATTTTTGGTGCCTTATCTTTAGTTATTACTACGTTCTATTTTGTCTGTTTGTATTTCTGACTGTTGGACATGTTTTTCTTCATTCATAATTATTTTCTATTCTGTATTTGGTTTTGCTCACATTTTCTCTACGGGCTGACAGTTTGCACTTCCGAGTTTGTGCGGGCACCTGTCAAACTGTCAGCCGCTCCTCCCTCACCCCTCATTACTACTACCAGCAGATTCAAATTACTGTTACCTTCTCCTGCTCAGGTCAGCTCACACCTGTTATCGCCGGATAGTTATTCATGGTGTTATTTCACTTATTACTTAAGCTCAGTCTGTTCACCTTGTCCTGGCCATTACATTGCATTGTCTACCCACTTCTCCACCAGAGCTCCATCTGCTTTGGGGAGTCATTCTGTAAGTACCTTTTCTCGCTTGCCAGTAAGTTTGTTGGAGAGCTCTGTTTAAATTCTCTATTTTTTTTTGTGTTCACCAGTTTATTTGTTGGAGCACCTTGTGTTTATTCTTTTGTTAATTAAAATACACAACAACATCCAGCGGGTGGGCTTTGTCCTTCTGCTCCAAAGGGGCACTAAACATGACAGAATGTAACAGCCAGTGAAACCAAGTTGTGGTGTTTGGGTGGGGTTTTTTTTTCAATTTTTTGTGTTTTTCACTCACCTGCTTCTGGAGCTCATCATGTCCTCAGCGAGCCGTTCTCACACCAGCAGAGGGGGATTGGCAGCGGGGTATCCGACTGTGGAGGAAGAGTGGGAAACAGACTTTATCCAAGATTTTGTGGATGGAGCTCTCGAAGCCAAAGTGTAACAATATATCTCACTGTAACCACTGGAATAATACCACTATACCACTGGGCAATTGGGTATTTGGGGGTAACAGGGTAACACCCACTAACACCTGCGCGCGCCAGATTTTTGTGTGTAACCCTCACTAACACTTACTCACTTTAGGTGTAGTACCCTTTTGGTAGTGTTGTGTTATGGCAGTGTAGTTACCTTAACTTTACTACCTGAGGGAAAAGGGATAATTGGGCCAGGTCAGACCGACTCTGGGTTCGTAGGAGCCTGGGAGGTGCAACAACAGATGACACACACACACGGTGTATGGAACTTGGAACTATATATATTATTTTAACAAATGTGTATTGTTTACAAATATGTACAATAAAAAAAAACACACTTGTCACAATAATAATAAAAAAAAAAATAAAAACACAATACCCCAAAATATAGTTACGATATTCACAGTTCTTGTTGTATCAGTTCCAGGTGACCAGTTGGGTCACCTCTAGCAGTTTCTTGGGTTCGGGCTTCGGCTCGCCATCCAGATTTGGAGAATCCACGCTCTGGTCAAACCAGTCCAAAGGAAAAAAAAAAAAAAGACCCTGACCTATAAAATAGTGTAACGTCGGGGCCATGTTAAGGGGGGCAGGGATTTCTCAGCATGCTTTGCCAGTTAAAAATGTTACTGTATGTGTGTATTAAATGTGTTATTACTGAGTTATTATACTGCTGTGTCATTATAACTGCATTATAATGACCCAGCAGTGTTTATAGGCAGGATTAGGGCAAGATGTATCATGTGTGTGTGTAATCATGATTGAAACGGAGGTCTGGGAGAATGGCCTCCCCTCCGGTCTGTGCTCAGAAGTAGTTGGGGTTGGTGGTGTGTAAATAAAGCCTATTCATCACAACCATCTTGCTCCTCTTCTTTGTGTGAACCTTGCCTACGTCACACTGGTGTCAGGAGTGGGGATGGAGCAAGATGAGGATCCAGGCGGAGGTCCAGCGGCCGGAGCGGTTCATCACTCGGCTGGGAACGGAGCGTAGAGCTGAGACGCCGGCCCCCGGAGTGGCTCGCCGCGACGGACGGAGCAGCGGACCCGACGGGACTGCTCTGCCTTTTTCAAGGCAGAGTGGGCCGAGCAGAGCAAACCAGCCCCGTTTCCCGCCCTTTTCAGGGCAGGATGGGCTGGCGATTCCAGAGCGATTAGGAGCGGCGATCGACCGGGAGGTGACCGTCCCATCCATCCGGCAGCGGGCCAAGATTCCCCGCTACAACGGCGAGAACCTGTTGGATGACCACCTGGCCCAGGTCGAGTTGGCTGCCGCGCTGAATGACTGGTCATCGGAGGAAACCGCCGTGCTGAGAGCGAGTGGGAGGAGGTGCTACGGCAGACCACGGCAGCTCGTGCACGGACGAAACAGCGGCGGCGACGTGAGGAAGGGGGGCTTCCGCTGCGCAGAGCCAGGGTACATCGCACGGTACTGCCCCGCATGCAGCGCACGACAAACTGGCCCCTCGCCAACATTAAATTAATGCGAGGTGGCATGGACGGGGAAAAGGCTGCCTCCTGCAGATGCTTACCCCGGAGATGACGTCACAGAGGTCGTTGGAGCGCAGCAGCAGCGGAACGAGCAGGACAGATCCGGTCTTTTCCCGGGCTCGGCAGGGGCTGGACGCCTGGACGCAGGCCAGCGGCCGCCTGGGAGGTCCCAGCAGCGGTGGGAGTCGTGACTCCCGCTGCACAGGGGAGGAACTGTGCGTGTCCTACCGCCACTCGCAGATGCTTCCCCTTTCGGTGACGTCACGGAGGCTCTCGGCACAGCAGCGACGCGCAGCAGCGACGCGCAGCAGCGACGCGCAGCAGCGACGCGCAGCAGCAGAACGAGCAGGACGAAGATCCGGCTATTTTCCAGGCGCGGCAAGGGCTGGACATATGGACGCGGGCCAGCGGCTGCCTGGGAGACCTGGCAGCGGTGGGAGTCGGCCAGAGCGGGCATGGGACTCCCGCTGCCAGGAAAGGGACTGTGGGTGGTCCTACAGAGGCTATCAGATGTGTCCATCCGCCCGCTGGTGGCCAAACCGGAGCCCTACCCCAACCAGATACTCCAACCGAGACTCAGATGGACACTGGATGGCCCGTGCGTGCCGCCCCCGGCACCGGGCTGACTCGTGTTGGATTTCTGAAAGTGGACTTTGAATTTTCTGGGGACAGAAACCAGTCCAGGGGAGGGCAGTGTAAAGTCGGGGCCATGTTAAGGGGGGCACGGATTTCCCAGCATGCTTTGCCAGTTGAAAACATTACTGTGTGTGTGTGTTAAATGTGTTATTACTGAGTTATTATACTGCTGTGTCATTATAACTGCGTTATAATGACCCAGCAGTGTTTATAGGCAGGATTAGGGCAAGATGTATCATGTGTGTGCATAATCATGATTGAAACGGAGGTCTGGGAGAATGGCCTCCCCTCCGGTCTGTGCTCAGAAGTAGTTGGGGTTGGTGGTGTGTAAATAAAGCCTGTTCGTCACAACCATCTTGCTCCTCTTCTTTGTGTGAACCTTGCCTACGTCACAATAGGTCAGAACACAACAAATGAGCCACTGCTTTAAAGCTTATCACAAAATAATTCTAAGTTGTACACAAACAACATTTTCAAACACCTTTAAACCATGGATGTAATATTCACTACTAAATACATTCAAAGGCAAGTGAAATGGATCCTTCTGCTAACCATTACAGCTCTGAACATAACCTCCTTCTGTGTAAATCCTAGCCAGATTTAGCATCAGTGTGGAGAGTGTGGAAGGACGAGGCTGAGTTTACTTCACAAGTCCAGTTTTATTCACATTCTCCAACATCCAAAAACAGAAAGAGAGTGAATCCCCCAACATCTGTCCCTTTTATACCCAAGGACATCAAAGCACACAGTCACATTGTCTTTTAATCCCAAGTCACAATGCATCCCCCTCCAGGTCTTCTCAACTCCACTTAAAGTCCTGGTGGTCAGGAAATCCCTCAAGGCCATCTCTTTGCATATAAAAGGCCAGATCTCACATCCTCCTGTTACCCCTAGGAGGTTCAGTCCTTTTGTTCCTCTGAGACGTGAAGCATACAATAAGCACACAGTAATATATATGTGAAGCATATGAAACCCACATATGTGCCACATGACCCCCCCCCCCAAAACGTCAAAGATGGAACAACATAACCACAGATTGCATGTCACAATAAAGTCATTACATATCAGTCCACGTGCCGCTTGGGCCGCAGTCTTCTCCCATATTTGCTGTAAGCAGGCTGCACCACCTCCGCAGCATCTTCCTGCTGTGGAGCTGCTGCCTGAGGATGAGAACTGTTAGTCAATCTCTGTGGGTGTTCTGGGGAATGCTCTCTAGGGGGACTGCCACGCCGAGGAGCCTTAGCCAACTGCACACCTTCATCAGCTATCACAAAAGCGGGTTTGAGCCTGTTTATGCCAATCATTTCTTTTCTGCCCCCCAAATCTAGCAAAAAATGCTTATCCCCTGTTTCCAGCACTCTATATGGTCCATCATAAGGTGGGCGTAAAGGTGGGCGATGGGCATCATGTCTGACAAAAACAAACTCCGCATTTTTTAAAGCCTTAGGCACAAAAACACGCGGAAAACTGTGGTGAACGGGGCCAGGTAGCGTGCTCGGGCCCGTGCTATTCTGTAACCGCTGAGCTGGGGAGCACTCTGGCGCTGGATTATCTGGGAGAAATTCCCTGGGCAGCTGAAGTGGCTGTGCGAAAACTAACTCAGCTGGGGAGGCTTCTAAATCCTCTTTAGGTGCAGAACGCAACCCCAATAAAACCCACGGTAGCTTGTCCACCCAATTTGCATCCGTAAGCGACGCTCTGAGAGCCGCCTTCAATGACCTGTGAAAACGTTCGCATAACCCGTTAGCCTGCGGGTTGTACGCGGTTGTGCGGTGGATCGTTGCCCCCAAGCTGCGGGCCATCGCTGACCAAAGTTCGGAAACAAATTGAGGGCCTCTGTCGGACGTAATGTCCAACGGGACTCCAAAATGCGCTACCCATGCCGTTAAAAACGCGTGCGCCACCTCCTCGGCTGTGGTTGACGACAGCGGAACCACTTCCGGCCAGCGCGTGGTGCGGTCAACCATTGTCAGAAGATGTGTGCACCCTTGTGAGGGCGGGAGGGGGCCTACGAGGTCCACGTGGACATGATTAAACCTTTTAGCTGGAATGTGAAACGGCTCCAAGGGAGCTCTCGTGTGTCTATGAACCTTGGCTCGTTGACAAGCCATGCAGGCTGCCGCCCACTCTCTAACTTGTTTGCGCAGGCTCGGCCATACAAATTTCTCTCCTACCATTTTGACCAACACGCGCACTCCCGGGTGCGCCAGAGAATGTATCAAGTCAAAAATGCGGCGGCGCCACGCGGCTGGTACCACAGGACGCGGTCGCCCAGTGGAGACATCGCAGATTAGGGGGGGGGCATACCGTCTTGCAGCACCCTGTTCTCCAGCCTTAACCCTATTGGTCCAGACTGGAGCGCGCGCACATCCGCGTCGCTAACCTGCTCCGCGGCCATGGCTATATAATCTATCCCCACGCGGACCGGGGCCGCGTGCACTTCCGCGTCGCTAACCTGGTCCGCGGCCATGGCTGCAGAATCTACCCCTACGCGGGCTGGAGCCGCCACGGCGTGCGAGAGGCAGTCCGCCACTACATTAAGTTTACCCGCCACATGCTGGATATCGTTAGTAAACTTCGATATCGTGGCCAGCTGTCTCTGCTGCCGGCCCGACCAAGGTTCTGAAATCTTGGCCATCGCGAAAGTCAGTGGCTTGTGGTCAACAAACGCAGTGAAACGGCGTCCTTCCAGCCAGAACTTGAAATGGCGAATGGCCAAGTGGAGAGCTAACAACTCCCTGTCGAATGCGCTGTATTTTCGTTCACTATCGCGCAGGGTCTTGCTGAAAAAGGCGAGCGGTTGCCAGGCTCCGGCTACATACTGTTCCACGACCACCCCTATGGCTACATCTGACGCGTCAGTAGTGAGCGCCATGCGGGCCGTTGGGACTGGATGTGCCAACAACGCAGCCTTTGCCAGGGCTGTTTTGACCTCAGAGAATGCGCGCTCTCGCTCCGGAGACCATTCGACTTTATTTGTGGGTTTTTGTTTTTTTAGTGCAGCATACAATGGTTGCATGAGCTGCGCTGCGTGGGGGAGGAAACGGTTATAAAAATTCACCATTCCCAAAAACTCGTGTAACGCTTTGACCGTTTGTGGTTGGGGAAAATTTGTTACTGTGTGCACTTTGTCAGGCAGAGGAACCGCTCCTTCTGGGGAGACGCGATGCCCCAAAAAATCATTCTGCGTCACCCCGAACTGACACTTCGCTGGGTTGATTATTAACCCGTGTTCTGCCAACCTCCGGAAAACTGCCGTGAGGTGGTTTTCGTGTTCGTCTTCGGACTCGCTGGCTACCAATATGTCGTCCAGGTAGACGAACACGAAGGGGAGATCGCACAAGACCGCGTCCATCATGCGTTGGAACATCTGCGCCGCGCCTTTAAGCCCAAATGGCATGCGCAAAAACTCGAAAAGCCCGAAAGGAGTTATTACCGCTGTTTTGGGTATGTCCTCAGCGCGCACTGGGACCTGGTGGTAACCGCGTACCAAGTCTATTTTAGAAAAAACGCGTGCCCCCGCCAAATGAACTGAAAAATCTTGGATGTGCGGGATCGGGTAGCAGTCGTGCGCTGTAGCGTTGTTCAACCTGCGGAAATCACCGCAAAGTCGCCACGAGCCATCAGCTTTCGGGACCATGTGAAGCGGTGAAGCCCATGGGCTCTTCGAACGCCTGATGATGCCCAACCTTTCCAGGTTGGCGAACTCCTTGCGTGCTATGGTCAGTTTAGCTTAATACAAGCGCCGAGCTTTTGCAAAAACGGGCGGTCCGGTGGTAGTAATAAAATGTCCCCCCCCCCGTGTTTAGCCACGGTCGCTGAAAATGTTGGGACCGTGAGTGCTGGGAACTGAGTGAGGAGTGTGTGGAACTTACCACCTGCATCTGTGACGTTGGCCTGTGCTGTTGGCGGGGCCACTCAAGCTGTACAGGGAATAGAATAAAAAAAGAGTGCATTAACCAGGCGTCTGTTAGCAAGATCGACCAACAAACCATGTGAGCACAAAAAAATCAGCCCCTAACATGTTGAAATTGACTGCCGCTATGACGAAAGTCCACTCGAATGTACGGCCGTGTAAAGACAGAAGCAGAGTCCTCTCACCGAAGGTCTTAATCGCCAAGCCGTTCGCTGCTGATACCCCGGGACCACTGGAAGGCGCCAGCCGGTCAGCGTAGGAAGGTGTGATGAAACTCAGCTGGGAGCCTGTGTCCACGAGGAAATGCCTCCCCGAGCGCGCATCCCTCAAGTAGAGCAGCTTGTTCTCCTCTCCGAGGGCCGTAGCTGCTACCGACCCCCAGTCTTGGCGTTTCCCGAGCACTTGAAATGACACGGTGGAATGCACTTGCGTGCCCTCTCTGCGAAGCGGCGATGGTAGAAGCAAAGGACGTCATCTGCTCCGTGTCTCCTGGCCCCTGCCGCCGCCGTCGTCGGTGAGTCTGGTGCTGCAGCCTCTGGCCCCCTGCCATCTCCGGACGTTGCGCCTAGGTCCGCTGCTTCAGCCGTAGCCGCGCGCCGTTTATTGGCGTTGACGAGTCGTTGCGTCTCCTGGCCCAGCTCGTGGTAGTCTCGTCGGGCCAACAGTGGTGAACTGGCCAGGGTCACTCTCACCGCTGACGGTAGGGTCCTGAGGAAAAGGTGGGTGAAAATGAAGTTATCATCTTCGGAGTCTCTCAACCTCTACATCTTCTCCATCAGGTCTGCAGGTCTGTCGCTCTCAAATTCAGTCAGCGCCAGGAGCCCCTCTGCTAGCTCCTCCACCGAGGGTTTGAAGTAACGGATGAGTGCAGCCTTCAACGTGCTGTACTTGTCGCTGTCCGGCGGGTGGTTGATCAGGCTCTCCACTCGCTGGGCTGTGTGGTTGTCCAGCTTTGCAACCACATGGTAGAACTTTGTGGCGTCTACCAAAATCCTCCGGAGGTTGAACTGCGCCTCGACCGCGTTAAACCAGGAGCGCGGATTGTTCTGCCAGAAGTCCGGTAGCTGAACTATGGCTGCATTTGTTTGGCTGGCTCCTGACGAGTCTGGCTCGGGAGAATTGCTTCTGCTCATGATACGTCTTAGGGTCACCAGTGTGGAGAGTGTGGAAGGACGAGGCTGAGTTTATTTCACAAGTCCAGTTTTATGCACATTCTCCAACATCCAAAAACAGAAAGAGAGTGACTCCCCCAACATCTGTCCCTTTTATACCCAAGGACATCAAAGCACACAGTCACATTGTCTTTTAATCCCAAGTCACAATGCATCCCCCTCCAGGTCTTCTCAACTCCACCTAAAGTCCTGGTGGTCAGGAAATCCCTCAAGGCCATCTCTTTGCATACAAAAGGCCAGATCTCACATCCTCCTGTTACCCCTAGGAGGTTCAGTCCTTTTGTTCCTCTGAGATGTGAAGCATACAATAAGCACACAGTAATATATACGTATGTGAAGCATATGAAACCCACATATGTGCCACATCGGAGGTTTAGCATGTTAAGCTAGCACAAAGATTTATCACCATTTCCGCACCTTAAAACATATAAATCACAGATATAACTTCCACCATTAAGTACCAATTAATGGCAAGGGAACTGAGACCTTTGCTAACCGTTACAGCCTTGAAAAATAGCTTTTTCTGATGACAAAAGTAGCCGAATTTAGCATAGGTGGCTAGCGTTTTTAAGCTAGCGGTTAGCATCCATATACACAATGAATAAATAGCACTCACCATGCTAAGTGGCTCGTGCATTAATGGGGTTCCCGCGCTCAACAGCGTCGGCAGCCTTTGGATCCCAATCTTAAAATTTAATAGACGGGGCATTAGAATTTGGCAATACCGCAATGTCTCATTTCTCGTTTTGGTTTAGGCTTACCAATTTCAAGGGTTTTATCCAGGCAAAGGCTGCTATTAGCATGTTAGCGTCGCCATATCACCAAGGTCCGTCTCTCTCACTGATCTGTGTCTTTCGGCGTCTGGCGTGACTGAGCCAAAAATGCAAGTCATCCCAGACCCAGGGAGAGAGCGCTTAACCCATTGGGTGGCGTGACCCAGCAACGGCACAGCCATTGGTTACTCGAAATATCAACACACAATACTAGGAACTTTATCAGAACCTTCTAGAAAATGTTCCTACTATTTATGAATATATATTTATTTAAATATTCATATTCGAATTATGTATTCCCATTGTGAAATGGGTGTTTTTCTTTTCTAAAAGCGGTATCGATATTTATAATTTAATTCACGTTAAACTATCTACTCCCATTGTGAAATGAATGTCCCCCCTTCTTCTTAAAGCGGTATCGACATTCATAATTTTAATCACGTTTTTAATACTGGGTTACAAAAGGATCCAAGAAGCAATGGGATTGTTTGGATGGAGCTGTGGGTATTCTGGAGGCACACAACGGCCTCTAGAATTATCCGCAGTATGCAGAGCTGTTATCCTCATTCTGTGCGCTCCAGCAAGCATTTCCTGATCTGAAGAGAGGGGCGTTTCCCGCGGAGCTGAAGCGAAGTCGCCTTCCACAGCTGACGACCATCTCTCCTCTTGCTTTGCCACCCTTACCTCCAGCTGAAGTACTTCTGTCACCAGTTCCACGGTGGCGGCGACGGCGAGTCCCGGATCGCCAGATGAACGCTATCTCCTCCTCGCCAGCAGCTCCTCATCCATCAAGCCAGACTGTTCCTGCAGCTGATTCCTCTCCTCGTTCTGTTTCATAGGCTGTCTCGTCAGCCTATTCTTCCTCCTCAGCTTTTGCTACTTCCATCTCCTCAATGGCTCCTCCCACTGCCCAGAGGTCCTCTGTGTTTTCTCCGGCCACATCAATTTCCATGACTCCAGGGACAGTTCCTTCACACTCCATTAAGGAGCCCAAGCTCACCAGAGCCATGGAGAGGAACGGCTCTCCACACACGACAGCAGACAACATCAAGGTCTGGGAAAACAGGCAAGTTTTATTTCATTTAACTTCAACTGATGATGAAATGTCTGTCCTGATTCCAGGCAGGGAGGCTCAAGGAAAGCAGTCCCTTGAGCTCTCCCCACCTGCTGCCTTTATTTATTGCCCACCTGTCCTCTCGGTGTCTCCTCCTTTATCTTTTGAGAGTCTGCAGGCCCTGGACCAAGACCGCCGGACAATGGAGGAGGTCGTGGCCCTGGAAGTTCAAGTTCTAGTGCCAGTGGTGGGCCGAATCCCAATTGCCATGCTAAGAGAGCCACCAGCGCGTTCCACTTCGCCTGGGGCCTCTAAGACTGCTATCACCATTATGCCTGCTGCGGAGGCAACCACAGCAGAGTGGGAACCAGAGCTGGACCTCCAGGAGACCGGGCCTGATGCGTCATCGTCGTTTGGATCAACGGAGTCCTGGACGGTGGTGGAGCTCGAGCTCAGGCAAGTGATCTCCTTTGTTTTTCTTATGTCTGTATTGGAGAGATCTTGTTTAGCTCTTGGTGAGGAGAGCTGGGTGCAGCCACCAGCTGCACCTGAGCTCACTTTGCCGGGGTCCACCTCTGCTGGTGACCCTATCCACGTTTCTCTTCCTATCATTCCTGAGCCTTTTCCCAGGGTCGCCAAAGAGGATCTAGCATCACCAGAGGTCTCTGTTGATCTGGTCTCACCATTTGATGACATCGTGGTTCCAGCTCCCCCCGCCAAGGTCATCGTGAACCTCCGTCCTTTGCCCTCGCCCGGGGTCCCTTTCATTGACTGCCTCTTAGGTCTGGTGCTCTTTCGGGGCGGCTGGTCTACTGTGGGTGCAACACTTGCCCAGTCCAGGTTCACCATGGGTGCAATGCTTGCCCTTTACAGGTCCACC
The DNA here is from genome assembly GCA_020510985.1 of Pholidichthys leucotaenia. NCBI lineage: Eukaryota > Metazoa > Chordata > Actinopteri > Cichliformes > Pholidichthyidae > Pholidichthys > Pholidichthys leucotaenia. The sequence goes on along the minus strand of CM035841.1, from coordinate 100,673,327 downwards.
ATTGGTGCAATGATGACCCAGTGTGAGTCCACCATGGGTGCAATGCTGGCCCAGTCCGTGTCCACCGACGGTGCTGCAGTGCTCCAGCCCAGAGCCACGAGGGTGCTGCAGTTCTCCAGTCTGGAGCCACCATGGGTGCTGCAGTGCTCCAGACTGGAGCACCCGCAGGTGCCGCTAAGCTCCAGCCCAGAGCCACCGTGGGTGCTACTTTGCCTCCATCTCAGACCACCGAGGGTGTCATGGTTTCCCTTTTTCCTCTGCCAGATGCCATCGGGGTTAGCCTTTCTCATCAGCCAGACGCTGTCAGGCTTTCCCCTCCTTCTTGGACGGACGATGTCATGGTGCCCCTTCCCTGGCTCACCCCTCCATCATTGGGTCTCCCAGTGGGGTAGCCACCTCCCGGGCCAACTTTCCTGTTCAAGTGGCTAAAGAACTCTGGCCGGCCATTTGAAAGACTGAGACGCCGGGTCAGGTGGTCCAAATTCTCTGGCAGGCCACCCGACTCGTACCATCTGTCCGTCCGGCTCTCCTGGGACTTTGGCTGTCCCCCTGACTTGCTTCACCTTGCCATCCGTCGGGCCAAGGACTTTGGTCGGCCCCCCAAACTCTACAACTCCTTGGGGGGGGGGGGGGGGGTAACTCTGTGGGGTTTTTTTTTCCCCCTGTTGTGGGCCCTGAGCGTTTTTTTTTTTTGCTATGTTCCCTCCTAGCCTGTTTCCCCCTACCACCCATTGGAATACCTCTTCTGTGTGTGTGTGTGGGGGGGGGGGGCTCTATTTCTTTTTCATTGATGGTACCCTGGGGTGTCTAGAATCCACCCCTGGGGGGAGCTGTCAAGAGCTAGATCCGATGTTCTGCTGGACTCAGTCTTGTGGTTCTTTTGTTGTATTTTGAAACATATATTTGTTATATTTTTGGTGCCTTATTTTGAGTTGTTACTACGTTCTATTTTGTCTGTTTGCATTTCTGCATTCTGCATTTGCAGAAAATGCAGTTTGCATTTTTGTCTTTTTGCATGTTTTTCTTCATTCATAATTATTTTCCAGCCTGTATTTGGTTTTGTTCACATTTACTCTACGGGTTTACAGCTGTCAGGTTGCACTTCTGGGTTTGTGCGGGCACCTGTCAAACTGTCAGCCGCTCCTCCCTCAGCCCTCATTACTACTACCAGCTGATTCAAATTGATGTTCCCTTCTCCTGCTCAGGTCAGCCCACACCTGTTATCACTCATGTTGTTATTTCACTTATTACATAAGCTCAGTCTGTTCACCTTGTCCTGGCCATTACATTGTATTGTCTACCCACTTCTCCACAAGAGCTCTATGTGGTCTTGGGATTCTGAAAGGACCTCGCTTGCCAGTAAGTTTGTTGGCTTGCGCTGTTTAAATTCTCAATTTTTTTTATTTATTTTTTTTTTTTTTGTGCTCGCCAGTTTGTTTGTTGGAGCACCTTGTGTTTATTCTTTTGTTAATTAAAATGCACAACACCATCCAGTGTGTTGGTCCTGTTGTTCTGCCCCAAAGGGGCACTAAACATGACAGTTGGGAGTAGTTACTCAAAAAGGTAATCCATTACCAATTACTAGTTACTTTTTAAAAATGTAATCCCTTACTTTACTTAATTACTCATTCTCAAAAGTAATCAACTACAGATTACTTTTGGATTACTATCAGATAGTATCAGTGAGATTTGCCATATCTCCACATAAGTTAAACTCCATCCATCCATCCATCAATCCATCCATCCATCTTCGACCGCTTTTCCGGAGGTCCGAGTTGCAGAGGCAGCAGTTCAAGCAGATAAGCCCAGACTTCTCTCTCCCCAGCCACCTGCTCCAGCTCTTCAGAGAGGATACCAAGGCGTTCACAGACCAGCGGGGAGACATAGTCTCTCTACCGAGTCCTGGGTCTGCCCCAGGGTCTCCTCCCAGTGGGACGTACCTAAAACACCTCAAGTGGGAGGCGTCCAGGAGGCATCCTAATCAGATGCCCATACCACCTCAACTGACTCCTTTCAATGTGGAGGAGCAGCGGTTCTACTCTGAGCCTCTCCCGGTTGACTGAGCTCCTCACCCTATCTCTGAGGGTGAGACCAGCAATCCTACGGAGAAAGCTCATTTCAGCCGCTTGTATCCCCGATCTTGTTCTTTCGGTCATTACCCAAAGCTCGTGACCATAGGTGAGAGTAGGAACGTAGATTGACTGGTAAATCAACAGCTTTGCCTTAGAACTAAGCTCCCTCTTCACCACAACAGACCGGTACAACGTCCGCATCACTGCAGATGCTGCTCCAATCCGTCTGTCAATCTCTCACTCCATTTTCCCCTCCCTTATGAACAAGACCCCAAGATACTTAAACTCCTCCACTTGGGGCAGGAGCCTGTCCCCAGCCCAGAGAGGACAATCCACCTTTTTCCGGCTTAGGACCATGGACTTGCACTTGGAGGTGCTGATTCTCATCCCAGCCGCTTCACACTCAGCGGCAAACCATCCCAGCAAGAACTGTAGGTCATTGCTGGATGAAGCCAACAGGACATCATCTGCAAACAACAGAGATGAGATCCTGTGGTCACCAAGCATGACACCCTCCATTTCCTGGCTGCGCCTAGAAATCCTGTCCATAAAAATTATAAACAGGATCGGTGACAAAGGGCAGCCTTGGTGGAGTCCAACTCTCACTGGGAATGACTCCGACAGAGTGTTGGCAATACGAACCAAACTCTCACAATGGTTGTACAGAGACTGAATAGCTCGTAACAACAAGCCCGATACCCCATACTCTCGAAGCACCCCCCACAAAAAACCATGAGGGACGCGGTCAAATGCCTTCTCCAAGTCCACAAAACACATGTAAACTGGTTGGGCAAACTCCCGCCAACCTTCAAGAATTCTCGAGAGGGTAAAGAGCTGGTCCGATGTGCCATGGCCAGGACAAAAAACACATTGCTCCTCCTGAATCCGAGGTTCGACCAACGGCCGGACTCTCCTCTCCAGTACCTTGGCATAGACCTTCCCAGGGAGGCTGAGGAGTGTGATCCCTCTAAAGTTGGAGCACACCCTCTGGTCTCCTTTTTTTGAAGAGAGGAACCACCACCCCATTTTGCCATGCCAAAGGCACTGCCCCCGGCCTCCACACAATTTTGCAGAGGCGTATCAACCATGACAGCCCAACAACATCCAGGGCCTTGAGGTACTCAGGGCGAATCTCGTCCACCCCCGGGGCACGGCCACCAAGGAGATTTTTAACCATCTTGGCAACCTCAGCTCCTGTGATAGGCGAGTCATGCCCCTCATCCCCAAACCCTGCTTCCTCTGTGGAAGGCGTATCAGCGGGATTGAGGAGATCCTCGAAGTATTCCTTCCACCGCCCGACGATATCCCCAGTCAAAGTCAACAGTGTCCCATCCACACCATACACAGTGTGGACAAGGAGCTGCTTTCTCCTCCTGAGCCGCCGGACAGTTTGCCAGAATCTCTTTGAGGTTGACCGAAAGTCTTGTTCCATGACCTCAGCAAACTCCTCCCATACCCGGGTTTTTTCTTCAGCAACCACCTGAGCTGCACTCCGCTTGGCCTGCTGGTACACCTCTGCTGCTTCGGGAGTCCCACAAACCAACCAAGCTTGATAGGACTCCTTCTTCAGCTTAATGGCCCCCTCACCACTGGTGTCCACCACTTGGTTCGGGTGTTGCCACCATGAGATGCACCGACCACCTTGCGGCCGCAGCTCTGGGCCACTGCTTCAAAAACAGAGGTGGAGAACATGGCCCATTCAGACTCTATGTCTCCAGACTCCCTCGGAATGTGGTTGAAGTTCTTCCGGAGGTGGGAGTTGAAGACCTCCGGGACAGGGGCCTCAGCCAGACGTTCCCAGCACACCCTCACTATACGTTTGGGTCTATCAGGTCTGAATGGCTTCCTCCCCTGCCATCGGATCCAACTCACCACCAGGTGGTGATCAGTTAACAGCTCTGCACCTGTCTTTACCCAAGTATCCAAGACATATGGTCGCATGTCTGATGACACGATAACAAACTCGATCATCGACCTGCAACCTAGGGTTTCTTCGTGCCAAGTGCATATATAGACACCTTTATGCTTGAACAAGGTGTTCGTTATGGACAAACTGTGGTTAGCACAGAAGTCCAATAACTGAACACCACTCGGGTTCAGATCGGGCAGGCCGTTTCTCCCAATCACTCCCCTCCAGGTTTCACTGTCGTTGCCCATGTGCGCATTGAAGTCCCCCAGTAGGACAATGGAGTCTCCAAGAGGAGCACCCTCCAGCACCCCAGTCACAGACTCCAAAAAGGGTGGGTACTCTGAAACATCATTTGGGTGCATAGGCACAAATGATGGTCAGGACCCGTTTCCCAACCCCAAGGCGCAGGGAAGCAACCCTTTCGTCCACCGGGGAAAACTCCAATATAGAGGCAGCAAGGTCGGGGGATACAAGAATACCCACCCCTGCTCGTCACCTCTCGCCCTGGGCAACTCCAGAAAAGGCCAATCTCCAGCCCCTCTCCAGGAGACTGGTTCCGGAACCGGAGCTGTGTGTTGAGGTGAGGCCGACTATATCTAGCCAGTATCTCTCAACCTCGTACACCAGCTCAGGCTCCTTCCCCACCAGAGAAGCGACATTCCACGTACCAAAAGCCAGTTTAGAAAACTTTGGATCAGTCCGCCAAGGTCTCCGCCTTTGACCGCCACCTAATCCACATAGCACCGGACCCCCATGATCCCTCCTGCAGGTGGTGAGCCCACTGGAGGGCGGACCCATGTAACTCCTTCGGGCTGAGCCCAGCCGGGTCCCATGGGTGGAAACCAGGCCACCAGACGCTCGCCTTCGAGCCCCTCCCCCAGGCCTGGCTCCAGGGTGGGGCCCCGGTAACCCCATACCGGGCGGGGTACACTGAATCCTTGATATACAATTTATCAAGAGAGTCTGTTGGATCGTTCTTAGTCTGGCCCTTCACCCAGGACCAGTTTGTCTTGGGTGACCCTATCAGAGGCAAATTGCCCCGGACAACATAGCTCCTGGGATCACTGGGGCAGGCAAACCCCCCCCCCCCCCCCCCACCACCACCACCACCACCACGATAAGGAGACGATCCATGAGGGTGATAAGTTAAACTGTAAATGCCCAAACTACACATTTTTATTGCCTATACTAACAAATAAGACAAAGAAAAAGCTTTGCTTCTCTTCTGTCTTTAATGTAAAATTAGAATCTCCTCAATGGTACTTAGAAATGTAAAACATTACTGGGATTGCTCACATTTCACAAAATAAAAGCTTGAAAACATTGCACAAAGCTTTATCCCTTTTATATACTGTTGCCAAGTGCAAACTTCATTTTTCAACATTTTAAGAATTAAACCTTAAAAAATGGTCAGTTCATGCCATCCGGTGTAAATATTCAAAGATTCAACATGCAAATCTTGTTACCACAAGTGATGGGTGAAAGTCACTTGTGGTAATGTATCGTCACTTCCTGTATTGCTGTTTGTCCATGTGGTTTGCTCTCCTCATTCTCCTGAGGATTTTGCTTTTAATTGTATTTTAACCACGTTTTTCCATCTACCGTTAGTTCTCATTTCTGTTTATCAAGCCTCTTGCACTTGTGTGTGCACTCAGTGCCATCTAATCACCCTCTTCAGCCTTCTGTTCACCTTTCATCGGTGTTTTTGTTAGCTTCGGGTTAGCCACTAGCTATGGCTACTAGCTCTCCTTCCTCTCCTCCTCCGGTGTGCTCTCTCTGTCAGATGTTTAGCTACACCTCTGCCTCTTTTAGTGATAATGGTAAATGTAATAAATGTTGTCTTTTTGAGGCGCTCGAGGAGGGGTTGTCTGCTTTGGAATCCCGGCTCCGCTGCATTGAAACACCATCTGCGCCAGTTAATCTTGACGGACGTCCCCTAGCTGCAGCGGAGCTCGCTAGCATAGGCCCTGTTAGCGATCCTCCGGTCACCCTCAGCAGCAAGGAGACATGGTGGGTAATGGTGAGAAGGAAGCCTAGCCGCAAAGCCCCGGTTAACCACCAACCTGTTCACGTTTCTAATCGTTTTTCCCCGCTCAGCGACACACCCGCTGAGGAAAAAACTCTGATCTCTGGCCACTCTGTAGTCAGAAACGTGAACGTAGAGACTCCAGCAGCCATAGTCAAATGCATTCCTGGGGCCAAAGCAGGCGACACTGAGTCAAATTTGAAAATGCTGGCTAAAAGTAACTGTAAATATTACACAATTGTTATTCACGCTGGTATTAATGACATCCATCTCCGGCAGTCGGAAGTCACAAAACTTAATGTAGAATTGGTGTGTGACTTTGCCAAAACAATGTCTGCCTCTGTAGTATTCTCTGGGCCCCTCCCCAATCTGACCAGTGATGACATGTTTAGCTGCTTGTCATCCTTCAACCACTGGCTGTCTGTGTGGTTTCCTGCAAACAATGTGGGCTACATTGACAATTAGAGCTCATTTTGGGGAAAACCTGGTCTTATTAGACAAGACGGCATCCATCCCACTTTGGATGGTGCGTCTCATTTATCTAACAATCTGGCATATTTTTTATCCAAATTTCCAAAACCTTGACAACTCAGAGTTGGGACCAGGAAGCAGAGTCACAATCTTACACTCCTCTCTGCAGCTCCTCTTCATCCGCCACCCCTCAATTTAGCCCCTGTCTTCCCCATCAGAGAATCATTGTCTGCTCCCTCCAAAGCAAATAAAAATAATGTATAAGTATCCCAAAGTGATGAAACAAAAAGTTGGTAAAACTCAAATTAAACATGAAGCCTCTAAATTGAATGATTTGCCCTCTCTTCCTCCTCATAATTTAAAAATTGAATTTGGTACCCCTCTGTTAATCAAAAAAAACCCCCCAATGGTCACAGAAATAACTTGAATCTGACAAAAGTGGTAATAAATAAAAATTCTATGAAAATTAACCATTGGAAATCAGACAATGCTGTTGAATTGTGGTTCAACAGAATTATTTTAAAAAACAAACTCATGAAACAGGCCTGGACAAAAATGATGGTACCCCTAGAAAAGATTGAAAATAATGTGACCATAGGGACATGTTCAGCCAAGATGTGTCCGTGTCTACAAACTTGTAATCAGTCAGTCGGCCTATTTTAAGGGTGTCAAGTAGTCACTGTGCTGTTTGTTGACATGGTGTGTACCACACTGAACATGAACCAGAGGAAGCAAAGGAGAGAGTTGTCTCAGGAGATTAGAAAGAAAATTATAGACAAGCATGTTAAAGAAAAAGGCTATAAGACCATCTCCAAGCAGCTTGATGTTCCTGTGACTACAGTTGCACATATTATTCAGAAATTTAAGATCCACGGGACTGTAAATCAAATCAAATCAACCTTTATTGTCATATTGCTGTACATACAACTGTAGTGCAGGCAAGATGAAATTGCGTTTCTCTCGGCATCCATATAAGTAAAAGAACAGGATTTAAGACACACTCACACATATCTTCACCCCCCCACCCCACCACATCCATTCACACATTGCGGAGACATACATGAAAAACTAACTAACTATAATATACAAATAATGTACATAATGTCCCTAGGTGCGGTAGTGTATATTAGAGATTCTGGATCAGCTGTTCAGCATCCTAACAGCTTGTGGAAGGAAGCTGTTGATCAGTCTGGTGGTTCTGCTTCTGATGCTTCGGAATCGTTTGCCAGATGGCAGAAGTTCAAAGTGTTTATGCAAAGGGTGAGAACAGTCCTTGGCAATGTTCAGTGCCCTGCTCCTACAACGGTTCTGAAAAAGTTCTTGGACAGAGGGGAGGGGGACTCCAATTACCCTCTCAGCTCCCTTAACTATCCTCTGCAGGGGTTTTTTGTCTGACATACTGCAGCTGGAGTACCATGTAGCAATGCAGTACGTCAGAACACTCTCCACCACACCTTTGTAGAAGGTCCTGAGGATGCAGATGGGGAGAGAGGCTTGTTTGAGTTTCCTCAAGAAGTGCAGTCTCTGCTGGGCTCGCTTCCTGATCCCCAAGGAATTCTTGCTCCAGGTAGGGTCCTGCGAGATCTGCACTCCGAGGAACTTGATGTTCTCCACTCTCTCCACTAAATGGCCGCTGATGCTGAGGGGGACGTGTTCAGGCTGTGACTGCTGGAAGTCGATAATCATCTCCTTCGTTTTGTCCACGTTGAGTACCAGATTGTTCTCCCTGCACCAGCCCTCCAGGTCTCTCACTTCTTCCCTGTACATTGATTCCTCATCCCTCTGAATAAGTCCCACCACCGTGGTGTCGTCTGCAAACTTATTAATCTGGTTCCCTTCGTGTCTGGATACACAGTCATGTGTTAGAAGTGGAAACAACAGTGGACTGAGTACGCAGCCCTGAGGGGATCAGGTGCTCAGCGTGACAGAGTTGGAGATGTTGTTTCCAACCCAGACAGACTGAGGTCTCTCAGTCAGGAAATCCAGGATCCAGAGACATGTGGCAGTGTTCAGACCAAGAAAGAGTAATTTCTCCATCAGTCTCTGGGGAATAATGGTGTTGAATGCTGAACTGAAATCAATTATTAAAACCATTCACATATATTTGTAATTTATCATTTCAAACTGGCTCATTCCCGCAGAAAATGAAAATAGCAAAAGTAATACCATTATTCAAGCAAGGAAATAAACACCAATACACAAACTACAGACCAGTATCACTTCTCCCACAATTTTCAAAGATTCTGGAAAAACTTTTCAACAACAGATTAGAAAACTTTTTAAATAAACAAGATGTGCTGAATCAGAACGAATATGGGTTTAGAGCCAAGAGTACAACATCGTTGGCGATAATGGAAGCAATAGAGGAAATAATAAATGCATTAGATCAAGGAAAATATGCAATTGGTGTGTTTATACATTTTAGAAAAGCATTTGATACAATAAATCATTCAATACTTCTTAATAAATTGCAAATGTATGGTATTAGGGGAATGGCTCTGAAATGGGTTACAAGTTATTTATCTGAGAGACAACAATTTGTGAAGATGGGAGAATATCTGGCTGGGTGTATGGGAATTGCCTGTGGGGTCCCCCAGGGGTCAGTATTGGGCCCCAAATTATTTAACATATATATAAATGATATATTCCAAGTTTCTAAATTATTAAAAATAATATTATTTGCTGATGATACTAATATATTTTATTCTGGAAATAATTATAATCAACTAATCCATATTCTAAATAATGAATTAAATAAGCTTAAAAAATGGATGGATTGTAATAAACGATCACTAAATATAGATAAAACTAAGGTAATGATATTTGGTAATTGTAAAAATAAAGAAGATAGACATATTCATATAGATAATGTAGTTATTGAAAAAGTTAAGGAGATCAAGTTTTTGGGTGTAATACTGGATGATAAAATTAGTTGGAAACCACATGTCAGATACATACAAAATAAAGTTGCAAAAAATATTCCAATTATAAATAAAATTAAGAGGGTCCTAGATTATAAATCACTTCATATCTTGTATTGCTCATTAGTACTTCCATACTTGACTTATTGTATAGAGGTTTGGGGTAACAGTTATAAAAGTAAACTTAATTCATTGTTAATATTACAAAAAAGGGCAGTCCGTGTTATACACAAAGTCGGGTACCTCGAACATACTAATTTATTGTTTTTACATTCAAAGTTATTGAAATTATGGGATCTGGTTCATTATTACACAGCACAATTAATGTTTAAAGTCAGTAAAAACCTCTTGCCACACAATATACAAAATCTTTTCAGGGAGAGAGAAGGGAAATATAATTACGGGGGAATACAAAATTTAAAATGCACTTAGTAAGATGTACTCGGAAGAGTTTTTGTGTGTCTGTGTGTGGGGTAAAATTGTGGAATGGGTTGGGGGAGAAACACAGGCAATGTCCAAACATCCACATATTTAAATCAACATATAAAGAAATGATTTTTGAGCAGTATGAGAATGAAGGGCAGTGATGTTACATTGTGTCTTCAGTGAGGGAAGGTTGTTGTTGTGTTATGGTGATTGTGAAGGTGATGGTGTTGTCCGTGTTTGTATTGAACATGCCAGAAGTGTATGTTTATTGTTGTTGTAATATTGTTGGATGTTGGTATTGTTGCCAATATGGACTGTCATTGTTGTGTCATTTTTGTTGTATAATTTGACTATGGGTGTATTATGGTGCATGTGGTTGTGGGATAATGATGATTATGAGTGATACTGTAATTTGTTGGGTATGGAAAAGGGGTAGGACTATATAAGCGTTGGCTTCTTCCCACTCCTTTTGAACTGTCTTTTTGTTTTGTTTTGTTTTGAATTCTCTTCTTTTTTTTAGAATGTTCAAATTAAAATCAATGTCAATGTCAATTTACAGGAGTCTGACGTAGGTGTCTTTCTGATCCAGGTGGGTGATGACAGAGTGCAAGGTGGTGACGATAGCATCCTCTGTGGACCGGTTTGAAAGATATGCAAACTGGAGCGTGTCGTGTGATGCAGGGAGGTAGGCTGTAATGTGTGGTTTGACAAGCCATTCAAGACACTTCATCACAATTGGTGTCAGTGCAACAGGACGAAAGTCATTCAAACAGGACACAACTGGGTTCTGTAGCCAACCTCCCTGGACGTGGCCACAGGAGGAGATGGATAATACGAATTGTGAAAAAAAGAGCCCAGAACAACATCTAAACACATTCATGGTGAACTCCAAGGTCAAGGTACATCATTGTCAAATCACACCATCCGTCGTTGTTTGAGCCAAAGTGGACTTCATGGGAGACGACCGAGGATGACACCACTTTTGAAAACAAATCATAAAAAAGCCAGACTGGAATTTGCCAAACTGCATGTTGACAAGCCACAAAGCTTCTGGGAGTATGTCCTATGGACTGATGAGACAAAACTGGAACCTTTTGGCAAGGCACATCAGCACTATGTTCACAGACGCAAAAATGACGCATAGCAAGAAAAGAACACCGTCCCTACTGTGAAACATGGAGGAGGTTCTGTTATGTTCTGGGGCTGCTTTGTTGCATCTGGCACAGGGTGTCTTGAATCTGTGCATGGTACAATGAAATCTCAAGACTATCAAGGTATTGTAGAAAGAAATGTGCTGCCCAGTGTCAGACAGCTTGGTCTCAGTCACAGGTCATGGGTCTTGCAACAGGATAATTACCCAAAACACACAGCTAAAAACACCCAAGAATGGCTAAGAGCAAAACATTGGACTATTCTAAAGTGGCCTTCTATGAGCCCTGATCTAAATCCTATTGAACATCTGTAGAAGGAGCTGAAACATGCCGTCTGGAGAAGGCACCCTTCAAACCTGAGATAACTGGAGCAGTTTGCTCATGAGGAGTGGGCCAAAATACCTGCTGAGAGGTGCAGAAGTCTCATTGACAGTTACAGAAATCATTTGATTACAGTGATTGCCTCAAAAGGTTATGCAACAAAATATTAAGTTAAGGGTACCATCATTTTTGTCCAGGCCTGTTTCATGGGTTTGTTTTTTAAAAATAATTCTGTTGAACCACAATTCAAAAGCATTATCTGATTTTCATTGGTTAATTTTCATAGAATTTTTATTTATTACCACTTTTGTTAGATTCAAGTTATTTCTGTGACTATTGTGGGTTTTTCTTTCACTAACAGGGGGTAACAACAATTTTGTCCACGTCTGTAGATGTACGTAGATAGTGACTGCCTTAATGTGGCATTTAATTCAATATTAGACTCGATGGGGATTTCTCAGAAAGTAGGAAATTCTACCCATTATCTCCACCATATGTTTGACCTTGTTCTGACATATGGCATAGAAATAGAAAAGCTGGTAGTGTCTCCTCATAACCCTGTACTGCCAGACCATTGTCTTTCAACCTTTGATTTTACTATTTCTGACCATTTGGCTCCTAAAGAAAAATATTTCTACAGTAGATGCCTCTCAGATGATGTTGAAATAAATAAAATTTGTAACAACAAAATAAATTTGTTGTTACAAAATTAATAAACTAATAGCTTAAAACAGAAGACTCGTCAATTAGAAAGAAAATGGCGCTCCACTAATTTAGATGAAATCTATTTAGCTTGGAGAAATCATCTTTTAATTTATAAAAAATCTCTTAGAAAAGCTAGAACAAGTTATTATTCTGCAATAATAGAAGAAAACAAGAAAAATCCCAGGTTTCTTTTTAGTACTGTAGCCAGGCTGACAAAGAGTCAGGACACTGTCAATCCTAGCATTCCTTAGAGCTTACTAGTCAGGACTTTATGAACTTTTTCAATAATAAAATTTCATCCATCACAGATAAAATCAATCAGATTCTTCCCACCGTTAGCTTAAATACAGTAACTACTACAACTCCTTCAATTGATATCTGTCTTGATGAGTTTACTCCAATTGACCTTTTAGATTTTGACAAAACAGTTTCCTCATCCAAGCCTTCTACTTGTCTTTTAGACCCTATTCCTACCAGGTTATTTAAATAAGTCTTCCCACTTATTGGTAGCTTTATTCTTCATATAATCAATTCTTCATTAACTTTAGACCATGTACCGCAGGCTTTTAAAACGGCTGTAATTAAACCCTTACTCAAAAAGCCAACACTAGATCCAGGAGCTTTAGTTAACTATAGACCAATCTCTGATCTCAGTTTCATTTCAAAAATCTTAGAGTTGTTGCTACACAATTATTTGACCACCTGCAGGGAAATGGTTTACTTGAAGAGTTTCAATCTGGGTTTAGAATCCATCATAGTACTGAAACAGCCTTAGCGAAGGTCACTAACGACCTCCTCATCGCATCTGATAATGGACTTTTTTGTGTTCTTGTCCTTTTAGACCTTATTGCAGCTTTTGATACTATTGATCATAATATTCTACTTGATAGATTAGAACACTATGTTGGACTTAATGGAACTTTGTTGCAGTGGTTTAGATCTTATTTATCTTATGGGATCCAGTTTGTTCATGTCAATAATGAGTTTTGTTTCAACTCAAAGCTAAATCATGGAGCTCCACAAGGATCTGTGCTCGGCCCTACTCTTTTTAGTTTATATATGCTTCCGTTAAGCAACATTTTTAGAAAGCACTGTATACATTTTAATTGTTTTGCAGATGACACATAATTATACCTGTCAATGAAGCCAGATGATAGTAATCAGTAAGCCAAGTTGGAAGCCTGTCTTAAGGAAATCAAAACTTGGATGACTTGTAATTTCCTGCTATAAAATTCAGATAAGACTAAAGTCATTCTTGTTGGTCCAGAAAACCTTAGAAATACCTTTCCAAATCAAACTTTCAGTTTGGATGCGGTTACTCTGTCTCTTAATAGCTCTGTGAGGAACCTTGGAATTGTTTTTGATCAAGATCTGTCTTTCAATTCACATATTAAATTTGTTTCTAAGACTGCCTTCTATCATTTGCAAAATATTGCCAAGATTAGGAGTATCTTGTCTCAGAGTGATGCTGAGAAACTTATCAATGCTTTTGTTAGCTCGAGATTAGATTATTGTAACTCTTTATTATCAGGTTGTCCTAAAACATCTTTAAAAAGTCTTCAGCTGATCCAAAATGCTGCAGCTGTGGGCCTCAGGTCATTTCACACCTTAGACAGAGACAATGAATACACATGGGAGAACAATGCCCAAGTGGGTGAGAGGGTGTTGAATGAAGCGTAGTGTAGATGTCATGCTGTGTATGAGGAAGTGTCTTGAACCTTGTGAAGTTTGACTTGATATAGAAAGAGGAATGCTTGACGTGACCAGTCAGTCTGTTCTTTGCTTGTGAGATGTGAGTGTGTAATAAATCGTCTGAAATGAATATGCCTCTTCATTTACACACTCCTCACTGGTGACGCAAGACATATTATGGAACACGAGGCAAGAACCCCGGAGCCGGCCCGGTCGGAAATCCCCAGAGACGCAGAAGCCAATTCGTAGACAGCCAGGACTGGAACCCCCAGCAATGCGTGTGCAGTTTCAGTCAAGCTACCGGATTTCTGGCAGCAAAACCCACGCACTTAGTTCCACCACACCGAGGCCCAGTTCGCCCTCCGGGGAGTAACAGCAGACAACACCAAGTTCTACCATGTCGTTGCAGCGCTGGACTCCCGCACAGCCCAGCAGGTAGCGAGCCTGCTCGATCAGCCAGCAGCAAATATGAGGCGCTCAAGGCTGCGCTCATCCGGCGATACATGCTCTCGGAATGTGAGAGAGCGGAGAGGCTCCTGGCGCGGACCGAGTTAGGAGATGGGTCGGCCATAGACCTGATGGAGAAGATGCTGGCGTTGATGGGCACGGGCGACGGGCACTTTCTGTTTGCCCACCTTTTCCTCCGGAACCTACCAACAGAAGCAAGAGCGGTTCTGGCCAATTCGCCATTGCTGGCCGTGCGAGTCTACCGTGCACTAGCCCAGGAGGCAGACCGGATCATCCTCACCACCAGGGCGATCACAGTCAACGCGGCGGCAGCGGAGCCCAGCGAGACGACCAGGGGAGGTGAGGAGCCACCGACGGCAGCGGCAACGGGGGCCAAGGAGTGCCAGAAAGACATGCTCTGCTTCTACCACTGCCGCTTCGGAGGGAACGCACGCAGATGCGCACCACCGTGCCACTTCAAGCGCTCGGGAAACGCCAAGGCCGGCAGTCGGTAGCAGCTGGGACCGCCGGTGAAGAGAACAAGCTGCTCTACGTGACGGACTCCCACTCGGGGAGATGCTTCCTCGTCGACACCGGAGCCCAGAAGAGCGCCATCCTGCCGTCCTACGCTGACCAGCTGGCAGGACCTAGCGGCCCCGGAATGGTGGCAGTAAATGGCTCAGAGATTAAGATGTTCGGTGAGAGAACACTGACCTTATCTCTACATGGCTGCTCGTATGAGTGGACTTTTATCATAGCAGCACTGTGTTGCCCGCTCTCGGGCGCTGATTTTCTGTGTGCACATGGTTTACTTGTGGATGTTGCTAACAGGCACCTGTTAGCAACCTGTTAGCAATCTCTCCCCTATATAGCTCGAGGGACCCGGCCAACAGCACAAGCCAGCGTCACAACTCCAGGCGGTAAGTTCCACTCACTGCTCACTCAGTTCCCAGCACTCACGGTCCCGACATTTTCGGCGGCCATCGCTAAACACGGGGTGGAGCACTTTATCACCACCACCGGGTTGTCCGTTTTTGCGAGATCTCGGCACTTGGACGCAGCTAAACTGGCCATAGCGCGAGAGGAGTTCGCCAACCTGGAAAGGTTGGGCATCATCAGGCGATCAAACAGCCCATGGGCATCCCCGTGCAGCGCGACTCATGCAACCATTATACGCCACGCTTAAGAGACAGAAACCCGCAGATGGAGTCGAATGGACCCCGGAGCGAGAGCGGGCATTCTTGGAAGTTAAAGCAGCCCTGGCAAACGCTGCACTGCTGGCACATCCGGACCCGACAGCCCGGATAGCGCTCACCACCGACGCTTCAATCGTGGCCATAGGGGCGGTCGTGGAGCAGCGCGTCGCCGGGGCTTGGCAACCGCTTGCATTTTTCAGCAGAACTTTGCGCGACAGAGAACATAAATACAACGCGTTTGAAAGAGAGTTGCTGGCTCTCCATCTGGCCATACGCCACTTCCAGTTCTGGCTGGAAAGGCACAGTTTCACCGTGTTTGTAGACCACAAGCCACTAACGTTCGCGATGGCCATGGTTTCAGAACTATGGTCGGGCCGGCAGCAGAGACAGCTGGCCGCGATCTCAGAGTTTACTACTGATATTCAGCATGTGTAGGGTAAAATGAATGTGGTGGCGGACTGCCTCTCGCGCGCCGTGGTTGCCCCAGTCTACGTGGGGATAGATTATGCAGCCATGGCCGCGGAGCAGATTAGCGATGCAGACGTGCGCGCGCTCCAGTCTGGACCAACAGGGTTAAGGCTGGACAGCAGGGTTCTGCAAGATGCCCCCCCCCCCAATCTGCAACGTCTCCATGGGACGCCCGCGTCCGGTAGTCCTGGTCGCGTGACGCCGCCGCGTGTTTGAGTCGGTTCACACTCTAGCGCACCCAGGAGTGCACGCGTCTGTCAAAATGGTGGGAGAGAAGTTCGTGTGGCCGAGCCTACGCAAACAAGTAAAAGAGTGGGCTGCAGCCTGTGTGGCGTGCCAACGAGCCAAGGTACACAGGCACACGAAGGCTCCCTTGGAGCCGTTTCCGGTACCGGCTAAGAGGTTCGACCATGTGCACGTGGACCTCGTGGACCCCCTCCCGCCATCACAGGGGTGCACGCACCTCCTGACAGTGGTGGACCGCACCACGCGCTGGCCAGAAGCAGTCCCACTGGCAGCAACCACGTCCGCGGACGTAGCACGCGCTTTTTTAACAACATGGGTGGCACGTTTTGGAGACCTGTCGGACATTACGTCCGACAGGGGCCCGCAATTTGTTTCCGACCTCTGACCGATGGCCCGCAGCCTTGGTGCTGCAATTCATCGCACAACCGCGTACAACCCACAGGCCAATGGTTTATGCGAGCGTTTTCATAGATCACTGAAACTGATCACTGAATTCAATCAGATTCTTCCCACAGTTAACTTAAATACTGTAACTACTACAACTCCTTCTATTGATGTCTGTCTTGATGAGTTTACTCCAATCGATCTTTGTGAGTTAGACAAAATAGTTTCCTCATCCAAACCTTCAACTTGTCTTTTAGACCCTATTCCTACTAGGTTATTTAAAGAAGTCTTCCCACTTATTGGTAGCCTTATTCTTCATATAATCAATTCTCCATTAACTTTAGGCCATGTACCGCAGGCTTTTAAAACGGCTGTAATTAAACCCTTACTCAAAAAGCCAACACTAGATCCAGGAGCTTTAGTTAACTATAGACCAATCTCTGATCTCAGTTTCATTTCAAAAATCTTAGAGTTGTTGCTACACAATTATTTGACCACCTGCAGGGAAATGGTTTACTTGAAGAGTTTCAATCTGGGTTTAGAATCCATCATAGTACTGAAACAGCCTTAGCGAAGGTCACTAACGACCTCCTCATTGCATCTGATAATGGACTAGTTTCTGTACTTGTCCTTTTAGACCTTAGTGCAGCTTTTGATACTATCGATCATAATATTCTACTTGCTAGATTAGAACACTATGTTGGACTTAATGGAACTTCGTTGCAGTGGTTTAGATCTTATTTATCTGATAGGTTCCAGTTTGTTCATGTAAATAATGAGTTTTCTTTCAACTCAAAGCTTAGTCATAGAGTTCCACAGGGATCTGTGCTAGGCCCTGCTCTTTTTAGTTTATATATGCTTCCATTAGGCAACATTATTAGAAAGCACTGTATACATTTTCATTGTTATGCTGATGACACACAATTATACCTGTCAATGAAGCCAGATGATAGTAATCAATTAGCCAAGTTAGAAGCTTGTCTTAAGGAAATCAAAGCTTGGATGACTTGTAATTTTCTGCTATTAAATTCAGATAAGACTGAAGTCATTCTTGTTGGTCCAAAAAAACCTTAGAAATTCCTTTCCAAATCAAACTTTCAGTTTGGATGCGGTTACTCTTTCTCTTAATAGCTCTGTGAGGAACCTTGGAGTTATTTTTGATCAGGATTTGTCCTTCAATTCACATATTAAATTTGTTTCTAAGACTGCCTTCTATCATTTGCGTAATATTGCCAAGATTAGGAGCATCTTGTCTCAGAGTGATGCTGAGAAACTGATCCACGCTTTTGTTAGCTCGAGATTAGATTATTGTAATTCTTTATTATCAGGCTGTCCTAAAACATCTTTAAAAAGTCTTCAGCTGATCCAAAATGCTGCAGCAAGAGTTTTAACAGGAACTAGAAAGAGAGATCATATCTCTCCGGTTCTGGCCTCCCTTCATTGGCTTCCCATAGAGTTTAGAATTAAGTTTAAAATCCTTCTTCTTACTTACAAAGCTCTAAACAATCAGGCTCCTTTTTATTTAAAAGATCTGATACTACCGTATTATCCTAACAGAGCACTACGCTCCCAAAATGCAGGATTACTTGTAATACCTAGAATCTCCAAAAGTACAATGGGAGGCAGAGCCTTCAGTTATCAAGCTCCTCTCCTGTGGAATCAGCTGCCAATCTGGATTCGGGAGTCAGACTCGATCTCTGTTTTTAAGAATAGGGCTAAAACCTACCTTTTTGATATAGCCTACAATTAGGGAGGGATCATGTGTTTCTGAACCCTCCCTTAGTTATGCTGCTAATAGGTTTAGTCAGCCGGGGGACCTCCAGTAATGCACTGGGCCTCACTCCTTTTCTCAATCTCAATGAAATATTTTTTTTTTGCTGGTCATTAACATTTGTTTGTTCTCTCCCATAGATTGAGTCCCCATCTTGCTGTTTGCTCTCTACATGTCTATTCTTTTCTTCTTCTCTATCCCCTCACCCCCCAGCCAGTCGCAGCAGATGACTGCCCCTCCCTGAGCCTGGTTCTGCCGGAGGTTTCTTCCTGTTAAAAGGGAGTTTTTTTCCTCTCCACCGTTGCCAAGTGCTTGCTCACAGGGGATCACCTGATTGCTGGGGTCTTTCTGCAACTGTGGGGGTTCCCCCTACAGTTGATAGTGCTATGAGATGACTGTTGTTGTGAAATGGCACTATATAAATAAAGTTGAATTGAATTGAATTGAAAGCAGCACTCAGGGCTTCACTGACGGATGGAAGTTGGGTAGACAGGCTGCTGTGGGTTTTATTGGGGTTGCGCTCCACACCAAAAGAGGAATTGGAAGCTTCCCCGGCAGAGCTCGTTTTTGTGCTGCCCCTACGGCGGCCCAGAGAATTTCTACCGGACAATCCTGCGCCGGGCAGCTCCCCGTCTCAGCTTTTGCAGCGTAGCGCAAACACAGGCACGCTGCCGGGCCCTGCCCACCACAGTTTTCCGCGTGCCTTTGTGCCTAAAACTTTGAAGAACGGAGTTCGTGTTCGTCAGACACGATGCCCACCACCCTCCATTGCGCCCACCCTATGATGAACCATTCAGAGTGTTGGAAACAGGGGATAAGCATTTCGTGCTAAACTTGGGGGTAGACGGGAGAGAATTGGCATAGACAGACTCAAACCTGCCTTTGTAGTGGCGGATGAGCAAGTGCTGTTGGCAAGGGCCCCTCGGCGTGGAAGACCCCCACGGAGACCTCCCCAGGGGAACGATTCATCAGAGCAGCCACATGGACAACGCCCAAGTGGGTGAGAACAATGCCCAAGTGGGTGAGAGGGGGTTGAAAGAAGTGTAGTGTAGATGTCATGCTGTGTATGAGGAAGTGCTTTGAACCTTGTGAAGTTTGACTTGATATAGAGAGAGGAATGCTTGACGTGACCAGTCAGTCTGTTCTTTGCTTGTGAGATGTGAGTGTGTAATAAATCGTCTGAAATGAATATGCCTCTTCATTTACACACTCCACACAGCAAGAGTTTTAACAGGTACTAGAAAGAGAGATCCTGGCCATAACCGGCCATAACCGGGCCATAACCTCCCTGAAGGTTATGGCCTTCAGTCCTTTAGGCTATGGCCTCCCTTCACTTCTTACTTACAAAGCTCTCAACAATCAGGCCCCTTTTTATTTAAAAGATCTGATACTACCGTATTATCCTAACAGAGCACTACGCTCCCAAAATGCAGGATTACTTGTAATACCTAGAATCTCCAAAAGTACAAAGGGAGGCAGAGCCTTCAGTTATCAAGCTCCTCTCCTGTGGAACCTAGCTGCCAATCTGGATTCGGCAGTCAGGCTCGATCTCTGTTTTTAAGAATAGGGTTAAAGATAAGATAAGATAAGATAAGCCTTTATTAGTCCCACAATGGGGAAATTCCAGGATTGCAACAGCACAGGGATAGCAACATTCAGAGCAGCAATCAGAAGGCAAGAAAAAACAAGAGCAGCTAGTATACATATGTACATATTAATATATATATATATATATATATATATATATATATATATATATATATATATATATATATATATATATATATATATATATATATTAGACACACAGTGCGGAGCATTGTGGTTGGTGGATGTGCAGCAGAAAGTCTAAGCTCTCTCTTTGCGGATGCGGCGGGCCAGCTGGATGTCTTTGGGCATGATGGTGACCCTCTTGGCGTGGATGGCACACAGGTTGGTGTCCTCGAAGAGACCCACCAGGTAGGCCTCGCTGGCCTCCTGCAGAGCCATGATGGCGGAGCTCTGGAAGCGCAGGTCGGTCCTGAAGTCCTGAGTGATCTCTCTCACCAGGCGCTGGAAGGGCAGCCCACGGATGAGGAGCTCCGTGGACCTCCGGCAGCGACGGATCTCTCTCAGAGCCACAGCACTGGGCCTGCAACGGTGAGGCCTCCTCACTCTGCCGGCGGCCGGAGCGCCTTTTCGAGCAGCCTTGGTGGCCAGCTGCTTCCTGGGGGCTTTTCCTCCAATAGATTTATGGGCGGTCTGCTTGGTTCTTGCCATTGCTCTTTATTATTCTATCTTATATTTCCTGCACGCCGCCCAAACTCCAGCCCGGCACCCGCGTCGCTCCCGCTTCAGCTCTCCCGGTATGTCGAGCCTCTCCGTTAGCACCGGGTGGCAGCCGAGTGCTAGCTAGCTCCTCCCAGCTGCATTGTCTCCCGCTGTAAACAGAGGCTCCGTCCGCAGACTCGGGAGACCCCCGGGGCGATCTGTGTGTCCGTGATACACATAGAGTGAAAGGTGTGCCGGATCAGAAAGCCATCACCGGATCAGAAAGAAGAAGGAAACCTTCCTTTTTGATATAGCCTACAATTAGAGAGTGATCATGTGTTTCTGAACCCTCCCTTAGTTATCCTGCTAATAGGTTTAGTCAGCCGGGGGACCTCCAATAACGCACTGGGCCTCACTCCTTTCTTCACTCTCAATGAAATATTATTTTTTTTTGCTGGTCATTAACATTTGTTTGTTCTCTCCCATAGATTGAGTCCCCATCGTGCTGTTTGCTCTCTACATGTCTGTTCTTTTCATCTTCTCTATCCCCTCATCCCCCAGCCAGTCACAGCAAATTACTGCCCCTCCCTGACCCTGGTACTGCTGGAGGTTTCTTCCTGTTAAAAGGGAGTTTTTCCTCTCCACCATCGCCAAGCGCTTGCTTACAGGGGATCGCCTGATTGCTGGGGTCTTTCTGCAACTGTGGGTGTTCCCCCTACAGTTGAAAGTGCTATGAGATGACTGTTGATGTGAAATGGCGCTATATAAATAAAGTTGAATTAAACTGAATTGAAAAGGGTTTATCATCATGTGCACATTTAAGAAATGCAACATTTCTTGAGCAATGAAATTCTTACTCTGCTCTCCAAACAAATGCAAAGGAAATAGATACACCACCAATACATCCATCTTCTTCCGCTTAATCCTTTTTGGGTTGCGGGGGGGCTGGAGCCTATCCCAGCATCTTTGGGCGAGAGGCAGGGTACACCCTGGACAGATCGCCAGTTCATCGCAGGGCCAACACAGAGAGACAGACAACCATTCATTCTCACAGTCATACCTAAGGATAATTTAGAATCCCCAGTTTGATGCCAATTAACCTACCTTGCATGTTTTTGGCATGTGGGATACACATCGATTCTAATAAGGTAATAACACACCTCATACTAATGAATACTAATAACACACACTAATTAGTCAGCAGAGGGAAGCATGAAGTGCTCTAAAATTTCCTGGTAGACGACTGCAGTGATTTTGGTCTTGATAAAACACAGTGGACAAACACCAGTAGATGACCTCTGTTCAGATCAAAGTAAATTTTGCATTTCATTTGGAAATCCAAGTCCCAGAGTCTGGAGAAAGAGTGGAGAGGCACAGAAACTAAGTTGCTTGAGGTTTAGTGTGACGTTTCCAAGGTCAGTGATGATTTGAGGAACCACACCATCTGCTGGTATTGGTCCACTGTGTTTTATCAAGACCAAAGTCACCGCAGTTGTCTACCAGGAAATTTTAGAGCACTTCATGCTTCCCTCTGCTGAGAAGCTTTTTGAAGAAGCTGATTTCATTTTCCAGCAGGACTTGCCCCCCCCCCCCCCACACACACACACACACACACTGCCAAAAGTATCAAAACCTGGTTTAATGACCATGGCATCACTGTGTTTGATTGGCCAGCAAACTCTCTTGACCTAAACCCCATAGAGAATCTATGGAGTATTGTCAAGAGGAAGATGACAGCCACCAGACCCAACAATGCCGATGAGCTGAAGGTCACTATCAAAGCAACCTAGGCCTTCATAACACCTCAGCAGTGCCACAGACTGATCACCTTCATGTCACGCCACATTGATACAGTAATTAATCCAAAGTTTACCCAGACCAAGTATTGAGTGTGTACATGGATATACTTTTCAGTCGGCCAACATTTCTATTAAAAAAACATTTTTTAAATTAATTTTATGAACTACGTATTCTATTTTTTTGAGAAACTGAATTTTGGGTTTTCATGGGCTGTAAGCCATAATCATCAAAAATAAAATAAATAAACACTTGAAATATATATCTTTCTGTGTAATGAATCTATATAATATACTGCTCCAAAAAATAAAGGGAACACTTTGAAAACACATCAGATTTTAATGGGAAAAAATAAGCTGGATATTGAAATTGTAGCAGGCTAGTCCAGCTTACTCAGATTAAAGGAAAACTTTTTAATCTGAGTAAGCTGGACTAGCCTGCCACAAAGACCATAAACTACCAGCAAGCTACCGCCCAATCTCCCTACTCAGCGTTCCTTACAAAATCATGGAGCACCTAATACTGCAACGTATTTCCCCAGGAATAGAGGAAATTCTAAGTGTGGATCAAACAGGTTTCCGCAAGGACCGCAGTACAGGAGAACAAGTATTGGCCCTAACCACCTTAATCGAAAATGGCTTCGAGAGCAGACTGAAGACAGGGGCTGTGCTTCTCGACCTTACAGCCGCCTATGATATGGTCTGGCACAAAGGCCTCCTCCTGAAACTTATAAAGGCGATCCCTGCTTGGGCAACAGCAATTATAAAAACCCTGCTTACCAACCGAAGGTTCAGAGTCCACCTCGGTCAGAACATAAGTGCATGGAGAACACAGAAAAATGGACTCCCACAAGGCTCAGTTCTAGCTCCAACTCTGTTCAACCTCTACATAAATGACCTGCCCACTACAAAATTCCGCAAATTTAGCTATGCAGATGACATCTGTTTGGCCCTCCAAGCACCAGACTTTGAGCCACTGGAACGGGTGCTCACAGAAGATCTTGCCAAACTGGACCAGTTCTGCAAAATCTGGCGCCTGAAACCAAGCCCAGCAAAAACCGTCTCAAGTGTATTCCATCTCCACAATGTAAAAGCTGCCAGAGAACTAAGCATCCACCTGAGCGGACTCAAGCTTAAGCATGCCCCAAATCCAACGGTGCATTCAGGCCATTCTTCTTGAGGAGCCTCAGAAAGTGTAGACGTTGTTGAGCCTTTTTTATCGTAGCTATGGTGTTAACTGCCCAGGTAAGGTTGTGAGAAATATGAACACCCAGAAACTCAAAAGCCTCCACCCTTTCCACACACTCCTTGCCTATATATAGAGGAGGCGGCTCACTGCTATGTTTCCTAAAATCAATAATGAGTTCGTTTTTTTTTTTTTTTTTTGTATTCAATAGCAGATTATTATCTGAGCACCATCTCACCAGTTTCTGGACCTCATCTCTGTATGCGGACTCATCTCCTCCTGATGTGAGCCCCACTACTGTTGTGTCATCTGCAAACTTCACTATAATGTTTGTGGGATGAACAGGTATGCAGTCATATGAGTACAATGAACACAAAGTGGAGCTCAACACACAGCCCTGTGGCGAGCCTGTGTTAAGCATGACTGTAGAGGAGGAATGGGGTCCGAGTCTAACAGTCTGTGTTCTGTTTGTTAGGAAGTCCTTAGTCCAGCTGCAAGTGTGAGTAGGCAGACCAAGCTGAAGCAATTTGGTGATGAGAATGTTGGGAATAATTGTATTAAATACCGAGCTATAGTCGACAAACAACATTCTTACATAGCTCCCCTTGTCTTCTAAATGGCTGAAGGCCGAGTGGAGCGCTATAGCAATAGCATCTTCAGTGGATCTGCTCCGCCTGTAGGCAAACTGGTACCGATCAAAGTCTGGGGGGAGACTAGGCAAAAGATGTTTGAATACCATTTTTTCAAAGCACTTCATAACAGTAACAATCACCAGCCACCAAATGAGATTTACCCCTCATCTCTTTCACTTGTATGATTCCCCTCGGCTGCTGCAAGTGCCGTTTGTGTTATGTTTGGAATTACCATATAATGAATGACAATGCCAGCTGCACAGTCAAACTTAGCTTAGCTTAGCTTAGCAGGGGTTGGCAAGGCAACACACAAACCAGACAGAGGCATCAAATGGTAAAAGAGGCTGAACTTACATGCCCACTGATATTTTTAGGAACAATGTGGCAGAAACGGAAGTGTACTTCTTCTTCTACTGTTTAATTTTGAAGCGCAGTTGTTTTCCCGTTTTCTAAGTTGTTAACCACTTGCACTCCGTTGTTCCGAGGGCGGGCAAGTCTCTGCGTCCTAGGGCGCACGAGAGCGCACTCATGCGCCCTCGGACGCATGACGCATGACGCATGACGCATGATAAGGATATTGATGGTGGTGATGTAGGTGGTGTGGCCTCCAAGCGCCACTGAAAAAAAAAGCTGCAGACACAGCCGCGAACAGATGAGTTCATCTGATTGACCTCTCATTCGACTAATAAGAGCCTTGAATTGGGTTTCTGAAACCTTGAAGAACCAATGAATGAAAACCTAGGAAGGAGGACCCGCCTACTGTGAATGCAGGAGCCAATTGAAGCACAGAAGTTCAGGCTGGGTGAAAGAGAGATTTACTGTTGCAGCAGATGAAAAAAAAAGGACGTTGGACGAACTTGCTACAGACCCAGCAGCATGGAGAACACCCACAAGTGGGACCTGCACTCATTCCAGCAGAATAGACGTTTAGGATTCTCTTCCGTCATCATAGACCGACGGAGGCCGACGACAAAAGTCGTAAATCATTCACCAAAACCGCAATAATAGAATTATGTTTTGACCGGGATCCACGAGCGGACCAGCGTCGCGTTCGTCTGACAATGGGGAAGAGCAGTTCACCAGGACTCTGCTGCTGTGAAGAGGTAAGGTGTTATAAGCTAAATTATTATTTATCCCTGAAAATTGTAATCCAAAAATGACTTTTGACCGATCGGTAAATTACAACTGTACGACGCACGAAGTATGTGCGCCGCGATAAACGGTTCATTTGCCGTGTTCGGACCGTGAAACCCCCCCCCGCTGCAGAAGAGGAGCGGGGGGGGTGGCATTCACGATCCGAACGCCCCCCGGTCTGCGGGGTGAAGCATATGAGTCTATTCCGTCATGTAGTGATGGCCGTCTTCTGTAGCGAGGGGGGGGGGACAACCTCCCCCCACACACACACAGTAGTGAGGGGGGGGGGGGGGGAGCCGCTGTGACAGCGTTGCTGTGGAAACATGCAACGAGTGTAATCCGTCATGTAGCGAGGGCCGAACTCTGTCCTTTGTGGGGGGGGGACAACCCCCCCCCCCACACACACACAGCCCTGAATGTGACCTTTCATTAGAGCCCAAAATGAAGATTCTACATTGAATTATTCAAAAGTTACAGACGTTTTTCCAAACTGTGCCATTTGGCACAATTTGGCACAGTTCCAAAATGCCTGGGAACAGCCTGAGAACAAAGCTGTGTAAAATATTCATTTTTTGTGGTATTGTTACCAAATTTGGATCTCAGCTTGATAACACTTGGTTCTACATTTCTGTTGCATTTTCCAGCCGGATTGGACAGCTGTGTGTTATTTGCAAGCATTTGTATCCAAAAAAACACCGTTGCCAAATTTATTTTCTTCAAGTTCAGTATGTTTAGATGACTGTAACTCAGTGGCCGGAGCACGTAGAGAGATTATGTTTTTGTTTGCCAAAAAATTCAAAGTGTTTTCTTTTAAATGAGACCAACCCCATGAAGATGCTGTAAAGGGTTGAATAACAGTTTTCGATTTACTTTGGGCATGTTATTTTTTGGCATTTTTAGGAAAATTGCCCGGAGTGCAAGGGGTTAAAAAGAAAAGCTAGTAGCACGATCATCGAATTAGTAACTGTATTGGGATGACTACATTTTTCAGACTAACACATTACATTACTGCGTTACACTGAACAGTAATCAGATAACTGTAACATGTTAACGCGCTACACTTAACAATGGTCCTATCAGCTGCAATAAGGGTCGGACTGTGGTGGACCTACCAGGAGGTTCCACTCTTACCCATTGACTTGGCGAGTGGGGGAGCGGGCAGGAGATGTGGATTAATGTGCCTGGGGCAGAAGGTGTAAATTTATGTGCCTTGGCACCTGGGGCATGAGATATAAATGTGCCTTGGCGCCAGAGACTCAGTCTTGTTGTTGGACCTGAATAAAGTTCTTAGCTGGAAACTCTTGTGTCTCGTCACATCATTCCTCCGCACTGGTTACCTATGGCATTAAAATGCTCAGGCTGGAAGACGAAGCGAGCTCCTCTTCGGGAACACCCACGCTAGGGTTTCCCTCCGACAGCCTGGCCTCATTCACCATGGCGATCAAGCTCCTGGACTTCTGGTTTCATGACCCGGCTTCCTGGTTCATCCACATGGAAGCTCAGTTTGCTCACTGTGGAGTTTCTGCAGACAAAACGAGATACAATTACGTGGTAGCTTCACTAGACCCGTGCTCCACTCAGTGCACCATGAGTCTGCTCCGAGACCTCCCACCCCGTGGGAAATACGACACTCTCAAACAGCTGCTGTAATGGCGTTACACCCTCTCCGGTGGTGAGAGAGCGGAGAAGCTCCTCTCTCACTCTGAGTCAGGAGATGGCTCGGCTGTGGAGTTAATGGAAAGTATACTGGCTTTGCTGGGCACAGATGACGGATCTTTTCTCTTTGCCCATCTCATCCTAAGGAAACTTCTGGTTTCAGTGCAGACAATTTTGGCCAACTCACCACTGCTTGCTGACAGGAACAAACACTCACTGGTGGAAGAAGCAGACCGCTTCGGAGTTTTGGCTTCCAGGTGGTGACACCGGGATCTTCGCCGAAGTCCACTGAGGTTGCGGAGCTGAAGGTTGTGGCTGGGACAGCCACTCAGAGACACTGGAACAGAATGGTGTGTTTCTGCTATCAGAGTTTTGGCACCGATGCACAGTGTTATCTCCCACTGTCCCGTTTCAAGATGCCAGGAAACAAGCCAGCCAGCGGTCAGTAGCAGCTGTGATCACTGGCAACAGGGAGATGCTGCTTTTCCTTGAGGCCACACGTTCCGGGAGACGGTTTTTGGTCCACTGTTGTTCCCAGAAGAGTCTTATTTTGCCGGTCGGTGATAGGCTGGCAGGAGGCTGCGGCTCATCATTAACTGCTGCTTATGGCTCCCATCTCAAGACTTTTGGAGAAAGGTCAGTTACTGTGTGTTTTTATGGACACAACTAGAAGTGGGACTTTGTGGTAGCATCTTGCTCAGTTCCTATTTTAGGTGCTTATTTTCTGTGTCCTTATGGTCTCCTTGTAGATGTTGCTTATAGGCGTTTGGTGGAACAGTACGTCTCCAGTTCGTGGCAAACTCTCACCTTTTTCAACCGTACTCTGTGCAATAACGAGCGTAAGTATAGCACCTTTGACAGAGAGTTGTTGGCCCACTACCTGGCCACGTGTCACTTCCAGTTTTTGCTTGAGGGTCACGCATTTACTGCATTTGTCAACCACAAGCCTCTAACCTATGCAATGTCCAAAATCTCGGAACCGTGGACGGCATGGAAGCAGCGTCACCTAGCCGCAATATCGGCGTTCACTACCTACATTCAACATGTGGTCGGTAATCTCAACGTTGTGGCCGAATGTATGTTGCGCGCGCTGGTCTCTCCAGTCTACTTGGGTATTGATTTTTCCACCATGGCCGCTGACCAACTGGGGGACGCTGACATTTTTGTGTTCTGTTCCGCAGGTATGGGCCTTAAATGGGAGAGCAGCGTGGTACAAGAGAGTCCCCCCCCTCCCGCTTTGCAACGTCTCCACCGGCCGTCCCCACCCAGTTGTTCCGGGCTCTTGGTGCTGCAGCATTTTTGAGCCCGTTAACTCTCTCTCACACCCTGGCGTACAGACTTCAGTTAAGCTGATGGGATCTAAATTTGTCTGGCCCCACTTGCGCAAGTATGTAAAGGAGTGGGCTGCTGCGTGCGTTGCATGCCAACTGGTAAGGTTCAGAGGCACACCAAGGCCCCCGTTGAACCTTTCCGGATTCCAAGCAAGCGTTTCAACCACGTCCACGTTGATTTAGTGGGCCCCCTTCCGCCATTAAAGGGTTTCATGCACCTTTTGACGATAGTGAACCTCACTAGGCATTGGCCAGAGGAAGTTCTGCTGGCTTCCACCATATCTGTGGACATTGCCCGCCCGTTTTTGTCATCCTGGGTCACATGTTTCATTTCCCCGTCCAACATCACCTCTGACAGGGGTCCCCAGTTTGTTTCGGAGCTCTGGTCCGCTATGGATGAGAGCCAGGGGGGTCAAAGTTCACCATACCACCACATCCAACCCGCAGGCTAATGGTTTGTGCAAGAGGCTCCACAGGTCACTTAAAGCCGCGTTCAGAGCCTCGTTGACCAACATGAATTGGGTCGACTACCTGCCTTGGGTCTGACTGGGATTGTGCTCCTCGCCAAGGGAGCATGTGGCAGCTTCCCCGGCTGAGCTCGTTTTTGGTCAGTCGTTGCAGATCCCGGGAGAATTTTTGCAGGAAGGTCCAGCACCTGGTACCGACTGGTCTACATGCCTTTTTCCTAGGGCAGAGGCAAGTAGCATTCTTGGGAAGATGCACCATTGTTTTCCCAGCACTTTTGTTCCGAAGCGTTTGGAGAATGCCGAGTTTGTTTTCGTCAGATACAGTCCCCAAAGAACCCTGCTGTGTCCGCCTTACAATGGCCCTTGCAGAGTTTTGGAAATGGGGATGAAACATTGTGTTGAATTTTGGGGTATGCAGGGAAACCATCGGCATAGACAGATTTCAATCCACTTATGTGTTGGCAAATGAACAGGTGGTGCTGGCCCAGGCTCCCTGACATGGACGCCCGCCTGCGGTGGATTCACAGGCTTGTTTTCCTCCTTCATAGAACTGTTTGCCGGATACTGAGCCTTTTCCTTCCCCAACTTTTCCCACTTCAGAGGACTGTTCACCAGAGACCAAGTCTTTTCCTTCCCCACCTTGAATGGAAGGTCCCTTGGTTGGCCTGGCTGTACCACCTTACAGCTGTTACGGGCGATTGCTCAAGCCCAAGGAACTGGACTGTTAAGGCCCCTTCTGGGTGTTCGGGGGAGTAGGGGGCTGTGTGGTGGACCACCAGGAGGTTTCACTCTCACCCAGTGACTTGGGGAGTAGAGGGAGGGGGCAGGAGATATAAATGTGTGTGCCTTGGTGCCAGAGAGTCAGTCTTGTTGCTTGAGCTGAATAAAGTTCTAAGCTGGCAGCTCTCGTGTCTCAACACATCATTCCTCCCCAGGACTCACAAAAGATGAATTCAAAAGACCTCACAACATTTCTGTACGAATCAAGATTACATCTCCTGAAAGCCTTTGTCTAGTCAGTTCTCCAATATGGCTGTGAGCCATGAACATTTACAGTGGAAACTTGGGAAAATATGGAGATGTGGTTCTATCGTTGGATGCTGCAAATCTCCTATGTCAATCAAGTAACAAGTACAAGTATCAAGTGGGTGGTGCGGTGGCGCAGTGGTTAGCACTGCGGCAGCACAGCAACTCACCCTTGGCCATGGGATCCCTGGTTCGATCCCAGCCCCTGACCAACAGTGATCTGTGTGGAGTTTGCATGTTCTCCCCGTATCTGCGTGGGTTTACTCCGGGATTTCTCCGGTTTCCTCCCACAGGCCAAAAACATGCAGGTTAGGTTAATTGGAGACTCTAAAGTGGCCCTAGGTGTGAATGTGTGTGTGAATGGTTCAGGGATAATGCCGTACTGTGGCTACTTCATCCATCCAGGTGGATGCCCTCAATTTCCCCTCTGGGGATCAATAAAGTATACAAAATTAAAAAAAAAAAAGTAACCAATGAGGAAAACCTATGATTGGTTGGACAGGAATACAAACGCCTATTGACAATCAAAAAGTGACAGCTTGAATTTCTTGGCCATGTAATTCGCAAAAGCTCACTTGAAGAGCTCAGTCTTGGCGGAAAGTTTGACAGGAAAAAGGCTAGAGGTGGAAAGAGGAAGAACTTCCTTGACAATTTCAAGAATGGGTCCTCTCGTCATGTTTCGGGCAAGGCCTGTGATCATGTTACGTGGCACCATGTAGTTTGTCAAACATTGAATTGATGACGGCACAAAGAAAGATCAACTGCAAGGGCTGCTGGGAAATGGGAAGCCAAAATACCCCTTCCTGTCCAGAAACCATTTACTGTTCAGTGTGTTTCTAAACCCTTGTCATAAATCATGTGTGATTTGATTTTTAGAGTAACCAAGAGGTGAAGCATGTAAAATAAACATGTTCTATTTATAATTTCTTTAAGCAGCTTGATAAATAAAAATTTCAAATTGCTTAACCACTTGCACTCCGTTGTTTCGCGGGTGGGCAAGTCTCTGTGTCCTAAGACGCATGAGGACGCACGAGAGCGCCCTCGTGCGCGCTTGGACGCATGACGCATGATGGTGGTGATGTAGGTGGTGTGGCCTCCAAGCGCCACTGAAAAAAAAAGCTGCAGTCACAGCCGCAAACAGATTAGTTCATCTGATTGACCTCTCATTCGACTAATAAGAGCCTTGAATTGGGTTTCTGAAACCTTGAAGAGCCAATGAATGAAAATCTAGGAAGGAGGACCCGCCTACTGTGAACGCAGGAGCCAATTGAAGCACAGAAATTCAGGCTGGGTGAAGAGAGATTTACTGCTGCAGCAGATGAAAACATAGAACGCTGGACGAATCTACTACAGACCCCGGAGCATGGAGACCACCCACAAGTGGGACCTGCACTCATTCCAGCAGAATAGACGTTTAGGATTCTCTTCCGTCATCATAGACCGACGGAGGCCGACGACAAAAGTCGTAAATCATTTGCCAAAACGGCAATAATGGAATTATGTTTTGATCGGGATCCACGAGCGGAGCAGCGTCGCGTTCGTCTGACAATGGGGAAGAGAAGTTCGCCACGACTCTGCTGCTTTGAAGAGGTAAGGTGTTATAAGCTAAATTATTATTTATCCCTGAAAACTGTAATCCAAAAATGACTTTTGACCGATCGGTAAATTACAACTGTACTGCGCACGAAGTACGAAGTGCGTGCGCCGCGATAAACGGTTCATTTGCCGTGTTCGGACCGTGAACGCCCCCCCCCCCGCTGCAGAAGAGGAGCGGGGGGGGGGGCGTTCACAATCCGAACGCCCCCCGGTCCGCGGGGGGAAGCATATGAGTCTATTCCATCATGTAGCGATGGCCGTCTTCTGTAGCGAGGGGGGGGGGGGCGTTCACGGTCCGTTCACGGTTCCCCCCCCACACACACACACACAGTAGCGGGGGGGGGGGCGCTGTGAAAACATGCAAGGAGTGTAATCCGTCATGTAGCGAGGGCCGAACTTGGTCCTTGGTAGCGGGGGGGGGGGGCGACCCCCCGCCCACACACACACACACAGACACAGCCCTGAGTGTGACCTTTCATTAGAGCCTAAAATGAAGATTCTACGTTGAATTATTCAAAAGTTACAGACGTTTTTCCAAACTGTGCCATTTGGCACAATTTGGCACAGTTTCAAAACGCCTGGGAACAGCCTGAGAACAAAGCTGTGTAAAATATTCATTTTTTGTGGTATTGTTACCAAATTTGGATCTCAGCTGGATAACACTTGGTTCTACATTTCTGTTGCATTTTCCAGCCAGATCGGACAGCTGTGTTTTATTTACAAGCATTTGTATCCAAAAAAACACTGTGTCCAATTTTTTTTTCTTCAAGTTCAGTATGTTAAGATGACTGTAACTCAGTGGCCGGAGCACGTAGAGAGATTATGTTTTTTTTGCCAAAAAATTCAAAGTGTTTTCTTTTAAATGAGACCAACCCCATGAAGATGCTGCAAAGGGTTGAAGAACAGTTTTCGATTTACTTTGGGCACATTATTTTTGGCATTTTTAGGAAAATTGCCCGGAGTGCAAGTGGTTAAACTAACTAAAAATATAGCAAGAGAATTTTTCTTACAGAAAACTGAACAAGAAGAAATATCCTGTCACATAAAAAACAAACTTTTGTCGCCTTGATTTATGATATTTGATCTCACTAAGATTTCATTTTTTGCAATGAACTGATTTGCACTTTGCAACTGATCTGATTTTCTTCACCTTGTCCTGTCAAGCAGCTCGGTAAGCAGAACCAAAATATACTTCCCTTACTGTGACAAACAGATTTACTTTGCCAAAAGGAGCATTATACAGCACATACAGTCATGTGAAAAAATTAGGATACCCCATTAAATATTCAGTTCTTTATTAAGAAACATTCACATATCTATGTCTAACCTTGTTTTTGTTATTATTTGCATTTTTTAACATTTATTTTAGCCATTTTAAGTGGGAATGAATGTGGGCATGTCCTAAAAAAGACGGGGGTATCCTAATTTATTCCTCACTATTTGTTTAGAATTATATTTTTCAGATGGGGAAGGGAGGGGTGGGGAGGGGAAAAAAAAGAGAGATGAACAAACAGAAAAAAAAGCAAACTGACACAACTGAAACAAGCAGAAGACAAACTGTTTCTTCTTCTGAAAAGGTCTCATTATGAGTGTGGTATCTGCACCTGTAAAGCTCCTTTTCCACTAGTACCCACTCAGCCATACTCACTTCAACTCGGCATGCTTTGTAGGCTTTTCCATTAGTACCTGGTACCTGGCACTTTTTTCGTATCTATTCCACTGGGGTTTTAACCGTGCTGAACTGGGCTGAAAATTTGACGTCAACAGACTGCAGGCCACTGACTGGTCGTCATGAGAGCGCCGTCTTCTGCAGAATCTACAACCGTCATTTGCAAAGATTCGTCCGTGAGCCAGCAAGCAGCGTCGGTATAAACAAATGTCATGGTGTGGTCCTCGCGGACTGCAAATCAGTCGCTATAGGCCGCCGATGAGTTTGCATAATTTATTACTGAAGACGAACGACAAAATAATGAGCCACGGGGGGCTAAAACATAACTAAGGTAATGGCACAGACAAAGAAACACAGAGTCTCAGAATGACACTTACAATGACAGATGAAGATGAAGGGTTGTTCACAAGTGAACGTCTGACGAGATTGCAGCAAGGATTAGCCCTCAGCTTCTTTGTTAAATCCCCGAGATAACCCAATCAGTGGAGAGAGTGATTAGGGGAGATGCTGAACAGCTGTCACAACGTAACCTGGCTTTGACAGCCGGAATCCCCGCTGTGACGCTGTCAGAACAAAGCCTCGGAGAGCCATAGGAAACACACACCAGATGAGAGGAAAATACTGCATGACCCGAGCGCGGACGATATTGGCGCTCAGACCATCACAGTACTCCCCCCGAACAGCGCACTCCGGGCGCCGCAAGACATCCCAGCACCCACCCACCCAACAGGCCCACCCGAGGTGGGAGGATGGGGGAAAAAGGCCAGGAGGGCGAGAACCAAAAAGGGAAAAATATACCAAAACCCACAAGGAACGAGCAACAAAGATAACTAATACAATGGAGAGACTAAGCACAGAAAATCAAAGGCAGAACATACAAGAAATCCTCGGGAACAGTAGAATCCAATCTTGCCTGGTAAGGAACACAAGGAACAAAATACAGGTACATGTCCAAACAATACAGATACCATAATCCCCCTGAGGGAAGAAAAAAAAAAAAAACTCAATTAACAACTTGGCAAAGACACAAGAAAGAGTATCCCTTCAAACTACAGAGGAGGAAAAAAATACAATTACAGAGAAGCCGGCAGGTAGAGCACGGAGAGGGAGAAAAAATAACAGCTCAGGCGATCTACCATCCAGAAGTATACCACATCCAGATTCCACCTGACTGGCAGGGAAAAAAAGCAGGTCGGGCGGCCTACCCCAGTCCCAGGCCCGGAGAAACAGTACCTCAGGTGGCCGGACCAGGTCGCCGAACAAACAAGGCAGTCATTCGGGTGGCCAACCCGGAACGCCAAGCCAGCGAAGCAGTCTCCCGGGCGGCCGACCCACATCTTTTGGCCAACAGGGCCAGAGGGGAAGGCTTGGAAGTGGCCTCCCCACTGAGAGGGATTGCGAGGGAGAGCCGAGCCGGATACAAGGAACCCCAACGGCACCCGGTGGAGAAGGATTGGAGGAAGGATGAGGAACCAGTCAGCATCAGACGGCAGAGGATCTGCAGCTCACTCACCGACCTCGAACTGAACCAGCGCTGCCCCCCTGTTGGACTCCGATCGGGTCAGCGCTGCACCCACGACAGACCCCAGTTGGGCCGGAGCAGCACCCAAGACAGACCCCGACTGGGCTGGAGAAGCACCCACGACGGACCCTGACTGGGCCAGCGCAGCGCCAGAGACGGCCTCCAACCCCGAACCCGGAACCTCCAGCACAGCGACCGGGATGGACTCCTCACCAGTGACCCTGGGAGAAGGCTCAGGAGAAGAAGGAGAACCAGGATCAGAATCACCGGCAGCGACAGAGCCCGGCGAGACAAGCTTGGATGCAGCGGAGGGCTGCACCCTGCTCGTCTCCCCTAGAGACAGGCAAAAATGCTCTAGAACTGATAAAAGACAAAATAGAGCACTTGTCTGATTTCGAGTTATGTCGCCGTCCAGGACTTCGACGATCCAGGTTCAGAAGGCAGAAGGACATCCTCTGGCTCCCACTCGACTACAGCGGGCCCCGCAGCCGGCATGATGGTTCCCACAGCCTGAGGACCCTCCAACGCTGACGACCACGCCGACGACCTGCACGGCGTGGTGGCAGGAGATCCTCGACCTGCTAGGTTGAACCGCTCCTCCATGGAGACCTGGGGATGCTTCGTCGCCGGCGCAGGCTCCAACTTGCGGTCCGTCCTTCTCCTCTGCCCATGACGTGGCTGCGGGGCTGGAACCAGGCTCTCCGGGCCCGCAGGCTCCCTCCTTGTCCGCCGGCATAGTCCTGGCGCCGAGGAATGCTCAGGGGAAGGAGACACAAATGCGGCAGGTTCATAACTAATTTCTGCAGCAGGTGGAGGAAGCTCGGGGGGCTGTGAACCCCGAACTCCACCCCCAGGAATCAAACAAGGTAATTCACCCAATACAGGAAAAGAATGAATAGACACTTGCCTGATTCCCGGAGGGCTGATGGGACCCGCAACAGTGAACCTGAATCTTCCCTTCCCCCACTGGATGGAAATGGAGGACCCCCCGGGAAGACGAAGAAGAGCCTCTCGCACTGGATCAGGAACGGGAGAAACCGGATACGGACTCATGGAGCTCACAGCAGCTGGGGTGAACATCGAGGAGGAGGAGGGAGAAACAGCCGAGGCGAACCGGGAACGAGGAGATGACGGAACAGCGGGGAGAGATGACCCGGAGGCGGAGGCGGCTGTTTTAACTCTTCGGCGAGACACGGAGGCTACAGCTGGCTGGGAGACAGAGTTCGTGTGGCTCCCCGGAACTGGATCCGGACGGGGTTTTCGCTGAGGTGTGCAATCTGCATAGAGATGACGTTTACTGGCCGCTCCTGCGCAGAAACAGAGGTGAGCAGGTCAGCGTACTCAGGATAATCACACAGTTCAGGATTCCTCTCCACTAGTTTAACCGCCGCCGTCACATGCTTCATGATCTGTGTGGGGTGGACGGTGGAGCGAGCTGCAGCCACTCAGTCCTGGATGGAAATAGCTGTCAGCTGTAACTTCTCCGGGGGAATCCCGACTGACGTCTCACTCCCTTGGGGATGACCCCTGGGTGGTGCGAACTCCTGGACTGGATTGGGGACAGGAACGGGATCCCGAAGCGAGGAGCGAGGGTGCCTTCTCTTCTGCTTCCTGCCCGAGTTTCCCTCCAGCCCACGGAGTCTCTCCCGGAGCACAGAGATGTCCGCCATCCTCGCCATGACTTCAGGGTGGTTGGAGCAGTGAGGATGGCGGTTAATGATTGCCTCAGCGAGGTCCAGGTGCTGGCATACATCGCTGGGAGTGTCGTAGAGGCGAGCGGTGAAAAGGGTTCCATCAATATAGTCGAGGCCAAGGCTCCGAGCATGGCCCCTGAGCGGCAACATAATCTCCCAGCACACAGGTACCCAGACAGGGAAAACAAGTCCAAATTAGGTAAAACTCATCTACTGTCATGGTGCGGTCCTCGCGGACCGCAAATAAGTCGCTATAGGCCGCTGATGAGTTTGCATAATTTATTACTGAAGATGAACAACAAAATAATGAGCCACGAGGGGCTAAAACACAACTAAGGTAATGGCACAGACAAAGAAACACAGTCTCAGAATGACACTTACAATGACAGATGAAGATGAAGGGTTGTTCACGAGTGAACATCTGACGAGATTGCAGCAAGGATTAGCCCGCAGCTGCTTCCTTAAATTCCCGAGATAACCCAATCAGTGGAGATAGTGATTCGGAGAGATGCTGAACAGCTGTCACAACGTAACCCGGCTTTGACAGCCAGAAGCCCCGCCGTGACGCTGTCAGAACAAAGGCTCGGAGAGCCATAGGGAACACACACCAGATAGGAGGAAAATACTGCATGACCCGAGCGCGGACAATATCGGCGCTCAGACCATCACAACAACAATGATAGAATGGCTTCACAGAAATCAGACCAACAGAAATCAACACCGTGGTCCAGCAGAGTTTTCTGTCCCTGTCGGCTGATGAGAGAATCCAGAGGATACTTGACGGAGCAACGCAAAATGAATTTGCGGCCGCGGGAGCACACAACTTCAACAGTTGAAAACCGTGAAATTTGGATATAGAGGATGGTGAGTGATGTGATATGATGTGATATTATAATAATATATATTATTACTTTTTGTTGAGTCATAGCACAAGCCGGTGCTTTGCAATGATGTTGTGTATTGCTTTATTTTATTGCTCAAAGCTTGTAAAATCAACTTAAAACTGAGCGTTATCTTCCAATGCACACACAATATAAAAATTCCAGCATGGGTTTGAGCTGTTACTTGAGAAATCATCATGAAAAAAACAAAAGAAATCCTACTCAGGTACGTTCATTTTGTCTTCTTTTCAAATAATTAATTTGCTGTTTCTTTCTTTCAGACAAAAAGGTAGAAGATGTTTGTCTTTTATACCTGCATATTTCAACTGGCATCTGCAGACATTTTCAGAATTGTCAGTTGATAAACGAGACGTCACAGTGACACGTCACAGCGATCCGCTGATGTTTCTGAAGATGTCTGCAGTAAATTAAAAGTAACTTAACAGTAAAATAACAAAAGAAATCAGTTGACAGCAAAAAACAGAATCTTAGTGAGATCAAATGACTTAAACTTAACACTCACTGAGAATCTTAAAATAAGCATATTATACTTGTACCAAAAGCTGAGAACATAATAAACATGAATTTAGTACTTTTGTATCCTTACTTTAATCTAGAAAGAAAAAAAATAATTTTCTTATTCATTCATTGAACCCACATCATGGCTCTTACTGTTGCATTTGCCGACTGATTTTGGTGACTTCACAAGTTGAACAAACTAAAAGCTGAGTGGGTAGGTAGCCAGTTGAACCCACACGCAGGTTCAACCCACACTCTTGATTATGCATCTAAATTGTAGAAATAAATGAATATTGCAGACAATAGACCTTGTGAAGATTTTCATTGCTCGGTCCCTTGGTGGCAAGATCACTATTCTCACTGCAAGCACGCAACTTGCAAGGAGAGGGTGAAGATATGAAGCAAAAATGATGATCAAGACTTGAGAAAAAACCATCCCGATCAATAAAGCACATTTACTTGAAGAATAAGGTCTACCTTTGCTAAAAACATAATTTGGTATTAAAATAAGAAACACTCTCTAAAATCTGATGAGTAATTTCGGCTGAGTTGCCAATTTCTCAGACACAACTTGTCTTTGCCTTTTCGAAGGCAAACTATCCCCAGGATGAGCTCGCCTAGACCGGCAATTTTGTACATAGTTGTAAATACATTCTTTTGTTGCTTTGCCATCCATCCATCTTTTACCAATTTTCTGGTGGTCTTGGTCGCGGAGGCAGCAGTTCAAGCAGAGAAGCCCAGACTTTCCTCTCCCTGGCCACCTGCTCCAGCTCTTCAGAGAGGATACAAAGGCGTTCCCAGACCAGCTGGGACACAGTCTCTCCAGTGAGTCCTGAGTCTGCCCCTGGGTCTCCTCCCAGTGGGACATGCCCGAAACGCTTCAAGTGGGAGGCATCCAGGAGGCATCCTGATCAGATGCCCAAGCCACTTCAGCTGGCTCCTTTCAATGTGGAGGAGAAGCGGTTCTACTCTTAGCCTCTCCAAGATGACTGAGCTCCTCACCCTATCTCTAAGGGTGAGTCAAGCAATCCTACGGAGGAAACTCATTTCACCCGCTTCTAAGACAGAACACTTTTCTTCATTTTCTAAATAATTTTAATTTAATTTTTTTTCCTCTTGTTGACTTTTCAATCTCTGAAGCTCTGTGAATTACATTCTTTTATACGAAATGTCATTTTTTTTTTGTTACTTATTTGTACCCGTAGCTAGATTTGGTTTGCAGTCTGGTGACAAGCCACCGGCTGCCGGTCGCTGCGTGCGCGAGCACCCTAAACTTACGTTTTGGTATGCGGGAGGAAACCGGAGAAATCCCGGAGTAAACCCACGCAACACGGGGAGAACATGCAAACTCCACACAGCTCACTGTTGGTCGGGGGCTGGGATCGAACCCACGATCTCACGATCCCCGCGATCCCCCGGCCGAGGGTAAACTTTGCTGCCACAGTGCTAAACCACTGCGCCACCATGCAGCATGTCATGAATTGCCCCTCAAGGCAGAAACGAAGACCCATGCGCTGACATGTGAGTTGTGCAAGTTTCAAGAGTCTGTGACAAGATCTTGGAATTTTGCATAAGTATTCCCTATGAATTTATCTTATATTACCCACATAGCTGGTTCTGTTGAATTGGAAAGCTAAATAAGTGGAAAAATATTTCTAAGTGAATTCAAATTTAGCACCGTGTTGCACAAACGCGATATCCTGAGATATTCCTTGTTTCAGGATATGACATCATGAGGTGAGTTTCCTCTTGGCTGATCCATGTGCTGTCAATGTAAACAAGCTGTTTAGCTTCTACAGTGGGGCAAAAAAGTGTTTAGTCAGCCACCAATTGTGCAAGTTCTCCCACTTAAAAGATGAGAGAGGTCTCCAATTTCCATCATAGGTATACCTCAACTATGAGAGACAAAATGAGAAAAAAAAATCCAGAAAATCACATTGTCTGATTTTTAAAGAATTTATTTGAAAATTATGGTTGAAAATAAGTATTTGGTCACCTACAAACAAGCAAGATTTCTGGCTCTCACAGACCTGTAACTTCTTCTTTAAGAGGCTCCTCTGTCCTCCACTCGTTACCTGTATTAATGGCACCTGTTTGAACTCGTTATCAGTATAAAAGACACCTGTCCACAACCTCAAACAGTCAGACTCCAAACTCCACTATGGCCAAAACCAAAGAGCTGTCAAAGGACACCAGAAACAAAATTGTAGACCTGCACCAGGCTGGGAAGACTGAATCTGCAATAGGTAAGCAGCTTGGTGTGAAGAAATCAACTGTGGGAACAATTATTAGAAAATGGAAGACATACAAGACCACTGATAATCTCTCTTGATTTGGGGCTCCACGCAAGATCTCACCCGGTGGGGTCAAAATAATCACAAGAACAGTGAGCAAAAATCCCAGAACCGCATGGGCGGACCTAATGAATGACCTGCAGAGAGCTGGGACCAAAGTAACAAAGGCTACCATAAGTAACACACTGTGCTGCCAGGGACTCAAATCCTGCAGTGCCAGACGTGTCCCCCTGCTTAAGCCAGTACATGTCCAGGCCCGTCTGAAGTTTGCTAGAGAGCATTTGGATGATCCACAAGAGGTCTGGGAGAATGTCATATGGTCAGATGAAACCAAAATAGAACTTTTTGGTAAAAACTCAACTTGTCGTGTTTGAAGAAGAAAGAATGCTGAGTTACATCCAAAGAACACCATACCTACTGTGAAGCATGGGGGTGGAAACCTCATCCTTTGGGGCTGTTTTTCTGCAAAGGGACCAGGACGACTGATCCATGTAAAGGAAAGAATGAATGGGGCCATGTATCGTGAAATTTTGAGTGAAAACCTCCTTCCATCAGCAAGGGCATTGAAGATGAAATGTGGCTGGGTCTTTCAGCATGACAATGATCCCAAACACACTGCCCGGGCAACGAAGGAGTGGCTTCGTAAGAAGCATTTCAAGGTCCTTGAGTGGCCTAGCCCGTCTCCAGATCTCAACCCCATAGAAAATCTTTGGAGGGAGTTGAAAGTCCGTGTTGCCCAGCAACAGCCCCAAAACATCACTGCTCTAGAAGAGATCTGCATGGAGGAATGGGCCAAAATACCAGCAACAGTGTGTGAAAACCTTGTGAAGACTTACAGAAAACGTTTGACCTCTGTCATTGCCAACAAAGGGTATATAACAAAGTATTGAGATGAACTTTTGTTATTGACCAAATACTTATTTTCCACCATAATTTGCAAATAAATTCTTTAAAAATCAGACAATGTGATTTTCTGGATTTTTTTTTTCTCATTTTGTCCTCATAGTTGAGGTATACCTATGATGAAAATTGGAGACCTCTCTCATCTTTTAAGTGGGAGAACTTGCACAATTGGTGGCTGACTAAATACTTTTTTATCCCACTGTATATCAGCAAAGAAATGCCGAAACGTTGCATGGCGGCTGGGTGTTCTAATTGATCCCGTGAACGTATAAGCTTGTTCTCATTCCCAAAAGATCCAGATCTTCTTAAAAAATGGGCGATGCAAGTACAGAGATCAAGGGACAAATGGCAACCAACACCATCTTCTGTACTCTGTAGCGATCATTTCACTGCAGACAGTTTTGAGGAGGTGCCTGCTATACAGGAATATTTAGGCTTGAAAGATCATTGCAAACGGGTTCTAAAACCGACTGCCATACCTCCAGTTTTTAAACAAAAACCCACAGCTCAAGATGATATCAACATATCAAAACAGCGCAGAGAAGCAACAGTGCCAAAACTCGTCCAGAAAAGAGTTTGTGTAATTGATTGTTTTTTCCAAATAAGGCAATCGTGATTTTATTATATTTTTTCCAGCAACAATAAAATCCTCCTCTATGAATTTTGAAGCCGAGTGTTGACTTTACTGCAAATGGAACGACTTTGTGTTAAAAAACGTTATACTTTACTTTTTTCAATTTTCATTTTTATAAATCTCATAGCCTACCGAAACTGAATATCTGAGCAATTTTTTATTTCCCCGACCACCCGATAGGGAAATAAAAAGAAAAAAACAAAAACAAGCAAACAATTGAAGCCGAAATTTCTGTAAACCAAATTATTAAATAATGAAAAGAGTTTGTGTAATTTATTTTTTTTTTCTTTCCGCACATAAGGCGATCACTATTAAATTGTTTGGTTTACAAAAAATTTGTCTTCATTTTTTTTTTTTTTTATTTCCCTGATCGGGTGGTCGGGAAAATGAAAAAAAAAATGCTCAGATGTTCAGTTTTGGTAGGCAATGAGATTTATAAAAATAAAAACTGAAAAAAAGTAATATTGTAGCATCTTGGGAGAGTCAGATTTCTAGCATCTCAGACAAGAGACAATGAATAAGCATGGGAGATAAAAGAGCAGGAGGCTCCTGGTGAGAGAGTGGGAACGAGTCAAGGATGTAGGGGGTTGAATGCAGTGTGATGAAAATGTCCTGTTGTGTTGTGATGTAAGCCATGAAACTTAAGAGGAGAGTCTCTGGGAAAAAATTCATTCTGTTCTGTGCTTGTGAGATGTGAGTGTGCAATAAATCATTTGAAATGAATCTGCCTGTGATTTCACACACTCCACACTGGTGACCCAAGACGTATTATGGAACACGAGGCAAGATCCCCGGAGCCGGCCCGGTCAGGAAGCTACAGCGAGGCGGCAGCCATCCCACAGACAGCCCGGACTGGAACCTCCAGCCTCGCTTGTGCAGTTTCAGTCAAGCTACCGGATTTCTGGCAGCACAACCCGCGCTCTTGGTTCCACCTCACCGAGGCCCAGTTCGCCCTCCGGGGAGTAACGGCAGATGACACAAGATTCTACCATGTGGTCGCAGCGCTCGACGCCCGCACAGCTCAACAGGTAGCGAGCCTGCTCGATCAGCCACCAGCCAGCAACAGATACGAGGCGCTCAAAGCTGCGCTCATCCAGCACTACACGCTCTTGGACTGTGAGAGAGTGGAGAGGCTCCTGACGCGGACTGAGCTAGGAGAGGGTTCGGCCGGAGACCTGATGGAGAAGATGCTGGCATTAATGGGCACGGACGATGAGCACTTTCTGTTTGCCCACCTCTTCCTCTGGAACCTTCCGACAGTAGCGAGAGCAGTTCTGGCCAATTCGCCGTGGCTGGCCACGTGAGACTACCGTGCGCTAGCCCAGGAGGCAGACCGGATCATCATCACCACCAGGGCGACCACAGTCAACGCGGCAGTGGCGGAGCCCAGCGAGACGTCCAGAGGAGGCGAGGAGCTACCGACGGTAGCAGCAGCGGGGACCAAGGAGTGCCAGAGAGACACGCTCTGTTCCTACCACCGCTGCTTCGGAGAGAACGCACGCAGATATGCGCCACCGTGCCAATTCCAGAGCTCGGGAAAACGCCAAGGCCGGGGTTCGGTAGCAGCAGCGACCCTTGGTGAAGAGAACAAGCTGCTCTACCTAAAGGACGCACGCTCGGGGAGGCATTTCCTCGTGGACACCGGAGCCCAGAAGAGCTTCATCCGGCCGACCTACACTGACCGGCTGGCAGGACCTAGCGGCCCTGGGATGTTGGTAGCAAACGGCTCGGATATTAAGACCTTTGGTGAGAGGACTCTGCTCTTATCTCTACACGGCCGTACATATGAGTGGACTTTTGTCATAGCAGCACTGAATTACCATATACTGGGGGCTGATTTTCTGTGTGCACATGGTTTATTGGTTGATGTTGCTAACAGGCGCCTGGTTAATGCACTGTCCTTCGATTCTCTCCCCTGTATAGCTCGAGTGACCCGGCCAACAGCACAAGCCAATGTCACAGCTTCAGGCGGTAAGTTCCACACACTGCTCACTCAGTTCCCAGCACTCACGGTCCTGACGTTTTCCGCGGCCATCGCTAAACACGGGGTGGATCACTTTATCATCACCACCGGGCCGCCCGTTTTTGCAAGACCTCGGTGCTTGGACGCAGCTAAACTGGCCATAGCGCGCGAGGAGTTCGCCAACCTGGAAAGGTTGGGCATCATCAGGCGCTCGAACAGCCCATGGGCTTCCCCGCTACACATGGTCCCTAAGGCTGAGGGATCGTGGCGACCGTGCGGTGATTTCCGCAGGTTGAACAACGCCACGGCAGCACGACCGCTACCCGATTCCCCACATACAGGATTTTTCCGTTCACCTCGCCGGGGCAACCAGACCACCAAGTCCCAGTGCGCGCTGAGGACGTACCCAAAACAGCGGTAATAACTCCATTCGGTCTATTCGAGTTCCTGCACATGCCATTTGGGTTAAAAGGAGCGGCACAGACGTTCCAGCACATGATGGATGCAGTGCTGCGCAATCTCCCGTTCGTGTTCGTCTACCTGGACGATATCCTGGTAGCCAGCGCATCTGAAAACGAACACGAAAACCACCTCATGACGGTTTTCCGGAGGTTGGAGGAGCACGGGTTAATAATCAACCCGGCGAAATGCCAGTTCGGTGTAATGGAGATTGATTTTTTGGGGGCACCGCGTCTCTCCAGAAGGAGCGATCCCGCTGCCCGACAAAGTGCGCACCGTGGCGGCTTTTCCCCGGCCTCAAACGGTCAGGGCGCTGCAAGAATTTTTGGGAATGGTGAACTTTTATAACCGTTTCCTTCCC
Source organism: Pholidichthys leucotaenia (assembly GCA_020510985.1). NCBI lineage: Eukaryota > Metazoa > Chordata > Actinopteri > Cichliformes > Pholidichthyidae > Pholidichthys > Pholidichthys leucotaenia. The sequence continues at coordinate 100,629,148 of CM035841.1, read as the reverse complement.
TGCGCGGCGCAGCTCATGCAACCAATGTACGCCGTGCTCAAAAAACAGAAACCCGCAGATAGGGTCGAATGGACCCCGGAGCGAGAGCGGGCATTCTCGGAAGTTAAAGCAGCCCTGGCAAACGCCGCACTGCTGGCACATCCAGACCCGACGGCCCGCATAGCGCTCACCACCGACGCTTCAGACGTGGCCATAGGGGCTGTCGTGGAGCAGCACGTCGCCGGGGCTTGGCAGCCACTCGCCTTTTTCAGCAGAACTTTGCGCGACAGTGAACGTAAATACAGCGCGTTCGACAGAGAGTTGCTGGCTCTCCACCTGGCCATTCGCCACTTCCAGTTCTGGCTGGAAGGGCGCAGTTTCACCTCGTTTGTGGACCACAAGCCGCTAACATTCGCGATGGCCAAGGTTTCAGAACCGTGGTCGGGTCGGCAGCAGAGACAGCTGGCCGTGATCTCAGAGTTTACTACCGATATTCAGCATGTGTCGGGTAAACTGAATGTAGTGGCGGACTGCCTCTCGCATGCCATGGTGGCCCCGGTCTGCGTGGGGATAGATTACGCAGCCATGGCCGCGGAGCAGATTAGCGATGCAGACGTGTGCACGCTTCAGTCTGGACAAACAGGGTTAAGGCTGGAGAGCAGGGTGCTGCAAGATGGCATGCCCCTCCCTAATCTGCGATGTCTCCAAGGGTCACCCGCGTCCTGTGGTCCCGGCCGCGTGGCACCGCCGCGTGTTTGAGTCGGTTCACACTCTGGCGCACCCAGGAGTGCGCGCGTCGGTCAAAACGGTAGGAGAGAAGTTTGTGTTGCCGAGCCTATGCAAACAAATGAAAGAGTGGGCTGCAGCCTGCGTGGCGTGCCAACGAGCCAAGGTACACAGACACACGAAGGCTCCCTTGGAGCCGTTTCGTAATCCGGCTAAGAGGTTCGACCATGTTCACGTGGACCTTGTGGGCCCCCTCCCGCCATCACAGGGGTGCACGCACCTCCTGACAATGGTGGACCGCACCACACGCTGGCCAGAAGCAGTCCCACTGGCGGCAACCACCTCCGCAGAGGTAGCGCACGCTTTTTTAACAGCATGGGTGACGTGTTTTGGAGTCCCGTCGGACATTACATCCGACAAGGGCCCTCAATTTGTTTCCGAACTCTGGTCTGCGATGGCCCGCAGCCTGGGTGTTACAATTCACCGTACAACTGCGTACAACCCACAGGCCAATGGGTTATGCGAGCGTTTTCATAGATCACTGAAAGCAGCACTCAGGTCCTCATTGACAGAACGCAAATTGGGTAGACAGGCTGCCGTGGGTCTTATTGGGGTTGCGCTCTGTGCCGAAAGAGGATTTAGCAGCTTCCCCGGCAGAGCTCGTTTTTACGCAGCCACTACGGCTGCCCGGGGAATTTCTATGAAATAATCCCTCTCCGGGCAGCTCCTCGTTTCAGGTTTTGCAGCGTAGCGCAAACACAGGCACGCTGCCAGGCCCTGTCCACCACAGTTTTCCACGTGTTTTTGTGCCTAAAACTTTGAAGAGCGCGGAGTTCGTGTTTGTCAGACACGATGACCACCGCCCTCCATTGCGCCCACCCTATGACGGACCGTTCAGAGTGTTGGAAACAGGGGATAAGCATTTTCTGCTAGACTTGGGGGGTAGGAGGGAAAAAATTGGCATAGACAGACTCAAACCCACTTTCGTTGTGGCGGACGAGCAAGTGCTGTTGGCTAGGGCCCCTCGGCGTGGAAGACCACCACGGAGAGCTCCCGAGGGAAACGATTCTCCAGAGCAGCCACAAGGACAGACCGAAGTGGCCCCCCTCCCAGCAACCTCCCACCGGCACAACAGCGCCGCGGGGGCGGTAAAACCCATTTACAGCAGATACGGGAGGAGACGGAAGCCCAAACAGCCCAAATGGTTGCCATTTGTCCCTTGATCTCTGTACTTGCATCGCCCATTTTTTAAGAAGATCTGGATCTTTTGGGAATGAGAACAGGCTTATACGTTCATGGGATCAATTAGAACACCCAGCCGCCACGTAATGTTTCGGCATTTCTTTGCTGATATAGAAGCTAAACAGCTTGTTTACACTGACAGCACATGGATCAGCCAAGAGGAAACTCTCCTCATGATGTCATATCCTGAAACAAGGCGCGTCTCAGGATATCATGTTAGTGCAAACCTGTGCTAAATTTGAATTCAATTAGAAATATTTTTCCATTTATTTAGCATTCTAATTCAACAGAACCAGCTATGTGGACAATATAAGATAAATTCATACTGAATACTTATGCATAGTTCCAAGATCTTGTCACGGACTCTTTAACCAGGAACATAAAATATACAAGGAACAAAAAACACATAAAAGACTGAGGCAGGAAAAAGGATGAGAGCAGATGGGGAATCAACGTCTGAGCTGGATTAGGGTTTTGGTTTTAGCACGCGGTGATTGGCAAGCAGAGGAGCTTTCAATAAATAGAAAACAAGAGGGATTGCCAATCTGAGTCAGCGGTGAGTCACATGAGCGGAGAGGAGACAGGACTGACAGCTGACAGGAGCACCGCCCATGACTAGAGTAGACTCGGAAGTGCTCACTGACAGCTACTGTCGAGAGAGAGAGAGAGAGAATATGGATCAAAATACCCCTACAAGATGAGAACAAGACTAATGACAAATAATAACACTGGGAAAATAAACTGGAACACAAGACAGTAAAGAAATATATAAATGACAATACTTAAGCGGGAAAAATAACTAGACAATGACAAAATACAAAGACAACTGAATCCGAAACAAACAACAGATATCAAATACCTAGAATACAAAAATAAGCAGGAATACAACAATGTAAAGAATGACAGAAAAGCTGAGCAAGACGGATCCCCTCCGTGCTCACCTTGGAACAGACCCCCCCCCCCCTCGCCCCCCAAGGGATGGAATGAAGACACCCCAGGGAAATATCAAAAAAGAGAAAGAAAAAAAGACCCCCTCCCCCCCCACACACACAGAAGACCCACTCAACAAAAAACAAGAGAACATGACACACCCCGGGGGGGGGGGGGGTGAACGAGTCATAGAGGGAGCAAGATCAACCAGGAAAAAAAAAATGCTCATGACTCACACACTGAACAAGAGATACAAGATTGGACTGATATTATTAACAGGAATGATAGTCCGACTCGGGTGGTCTACCAAAGTCCAAGCTCCACCCAAACATCAGGTGGAAAAGGTCGGGTGGCCTACCAGGTCTCCAAAGCCACCAGAATGGAAGAGAGAGTTCATCCAGTGGTCTTCCTAAACTCCAAAGCCACCCAAGCAAACCAAAGAGTTCATCAAGGGATCTACCAGAGTCCTTTAGCCACCCGAACAGATGGAGTAGTCCATAGGGTGGCTGCCCAGGGGGGAAACCCGGTGGTGAGGGTGGCCACCTGGCGGGGGCCACAGGCAACAACGAGCGACGCTCAGTGGCCTCAGGCAGAGGGGAACCCATGATGGTCTTCGGTGGAGAAGGGAAACCCACGATGGCCTTGGGAGAAGGAAAACTCACAATGGCCTTGGGTGAAGGAAAACCCACAACGGCCTCGGGAAAAGGAGAGGAACCCTTGACGGCCTTTGGCAAAGGAGAGGAACCCTTGATGGCCTCGGACAAAGGAGAGAAAACCTCGATGGCCTCTGGCAAAGTTTAGGAACCCTCGATGGCCTAAAGCAAAGGAGAGGAATGCACAATGGCCTTGGGCAAGGAAGAGGAACCCTCGGTGGGAACGAAAGGAGACTGAGGGCCCATAGCGACCTTGGACAGGAGCGCATCACCCTTGGAGGCCTTGGACTGGGGCATGGAAGCACCTGCGGTAGCCACGGACTGGGACATAGTTGCACCTGCGGTGACCCTGTACTGGGGTGTAGCTCCACCCATGACAGCCCCAGACTGGGGCATAGCTGCAACCATGATGCCCCCGTACTGGAGAGTAGCTGCACCCCTGGTGGCCACGGACTGGGGCATTGCAGCACCCACGTGGCCCAAGACTGAGGCGTAGCTGCACCTACAGTGGCCCATGGACTGGGTCATAGAACCTATGGAGGACCCTAGCTGGGGCGCAGCACCCATCATGGTCTCAGGCTGGGGCACAGAACCCACAAAAACCTGGGCAGAGGGGAAGCAGCAGCCATGGAGAACCCAGGCTGGGGCGCAGCACCCACGGAGACCTCAGACAAAGGGGGAGCCGCACCCACTGAGGTCCCGGTCTGGGATGAAGCACCTGTGGAGACCTCAGCCGAAGGGGAAGCAGCATCTACGGAGGTCCCAGGATGGGACGAAGCACCTGCGAAGACCTCGGCCGGAAGGGCTGGACCCACAGAGACCTCAACCGGAGGGGCTGGACCCACAGAGACCTCAGGCAGTGAGGCTGGACCCACAGAGACTTCAGGCAGTGAGGCTGGACCCATGGAGACCTCTGGCGAAATTTGACAATCCACGGTGACCCTGGGGAAAGGCTCTGACAGGAGGGATGGAGACACAGGGTCAGGATCACTGGTGGCAGTGGAGCCCAGAGAGGTGAGCTCAGGTGCAGTGGATTGCTACACTTGCCCCCACCCACACCACCACCACCACCACCAACAAGAGCAAGGCAAGATCTCTCCAAAACAGACACAGTGAAAACAAAGAAGAGTACTTGTCTGAGCTCAAGCTCTACCACCGTCCAGGACTCCGTCAATCCAGGAGGGGACATCTTGTGCCCAGTGTTCTGGAGGTCTAACTGCAGCTCTGCTGTGGCAGCCCCCACAGCAGGCATGGTGTAAAATTCAGTCTCGGGACCTCCAGGAGAAGCAACCTACACAGGTAGCTCGTCAGGCATGGCAGCTGGAGGTCGTCTCACTGCTGGCATAGGATCCCACGTAGCTGAAGTCAGAGAATGCTCAATCGTCAGCGCAGGCTTCAGATCACTGGAAGCACTCTCCCTCTGTCCAGACCATGGCTACTGGGCTGGGACAAGGTCATCCAGGACTGCAGGCTCCTCCATCATCCGGTGGCTCAATCCCGGGACCGGCGAAGGAGGAATAGGAGGAGATACAAAGAGAACAGGTGAGGAAATTTTATCTGCAGCTGATGGTGAGGACTCAGGGGACTGCAATAACTGAGCCTCACTACCGAGAACCATGCAAGGTAATTCATGTTTTGTTGAAAGAGAATGAAAAAACACTTGCCTGTATTCCTGGGGCTCGATGGTTTCAGCTGCAGCAGACCAAGGGTCATCCCTCTTCGTGGCTGCGGTGATTGTGGGGCCCCCAGAAGGATATGGAGGAGGCGCCCCTGCAGACACGATGACGGATGGAGCCCGGTAAGAGATGGCCGGTCTCTCAGCAGTGCAAGGAGACGCCGAGGAGATGAGGATCGCAGCAGCAAAGGAGGGGGGAAAAGCTGATGGGATAGCCGCCGAAGAAAAACTAGAAGAGGTAACTACTGTGGGAATTTTCTGACTCGGCGAAGAGGGAACTGCTGACTGAGAGGTGGATGAGTTCTTCCGGTGGGATGTCACTGTGCAGAGGTGGGAAGTGAGAGGCGACTCGTCCAGGAGACTCTCTTCCAGGAAATTCAGTCCCACTGTGGCTCGAGGATGAGCGGAGGCAGAACCAGGAGGGCAGCGTCTCGGAGCAGGTGGAGTGGGAGCAGGAACTGGCGAACAGACAGAGGTGGAAGAAATCTGTCATGAGGAGCACTTCCTCGGTTGCTTCAGTCCTGCTGGGAGCTAACCCATCGTCAGCACTGGAAATGACCGCTGTAGAGTGGAGACGGTAGACAACAGTTACAAGAACTGGGGATACTTCAATAATCTGGGATGTGCCTCCACAATCCCGACCACTCTCTTGACATTCTCCCAGACCTTCTTAGGACTGTGGGAGGCAAAAGCTTCAACAACGAAGTCCTGGATGTAGTTGGCCGCCCATTCCTCTTCCAGGCTCGGGGTCACGGCTACCGATCCTCCTTTACTGACTGTGGGCCGCCATGCTGGCGACATGCTGAATGCTCCAGACAACACAAAAACAGGTGGGTGGAAACAAAAAAAAGAAACACAAACTCACAGCAGCTGGATCACCTTATGGCCACATCCCACTCTCATGAATTGCCCCTGAAGGCAGAAACGAAGACCCACACGCTGAACTGTGAGTTGTGCAAGTTTAATCAGGAATACAAAATATACAAAGAACAAAAAACACTTACAAGACTGAGGCAGAAAACAGGATGAGAGCAGATGGGGAATCAAGGTCTGAACTGAATTAGGGTTTTGATTTTTGAACACTGCTATTTCAAATCAATTTTTCAATTCGAACAACTTTATTTATCCCTCAATGGCAATTGATTTAAAAAGCATCTTGTACATTGATGCACAAAGTTGTGCAAACACCAGAGACAATAGACAATACAGGAAGGATTGGCAAGCAGAGGAGCTGTCAATAAATAGGCAGCAAGAGTGATTGCTAATCTGAGTCAGCTTGGAGTCACGTGAGCGGAGAGGAGACAGGACTGACAGCTTACAGGAGCACCGCCCATGACTAGAGTACACCAGGAAGTGCTCACTGACAGCTGCCGTCGAAAGAGAGAGAGAGAGAGAGCATGGATTAAAAATACTCCTACAAGACGAGAACAAGACTAATGACAAATAATAAACATTGGGAAAATAAACTGGAAAACAAGACAGTAAAGAAATATATAAATGACAACACTAAAGTGGGAAAAATAACTAGACGATGAGATAATACAAAGAAACCTGAACCCTACGTAGAATACAAAAATAAGCAAGAATATAACAATGTAAAGAATGACAGAAAAGCTGACCATGCCAGACCCCCCTCCGCGCTCAGCTTGTGACAGGAAAGGGGCTCTACAAATAAAGATTTTTTGATTGATACTATATGGTTAAAGTTTTCTAATTGCATTAATTTTAGTTACATTACCTCCGTCTGATATCACTGGGAAACTTTTTCAAGACTACTTGGATTTTTGAGGAACAATCTTAAACCACTTGTGACTTATCTCCTAAATTTGTGGGTTTTTTTCCTCATACATATTTTACTACTTATCATAAATGTACAAATTTTTTGATCAAAGTTGAAAATCGTTCTGATAAATTTGTGACATTTTTCATGCAAATTTGCAACTTTTTGTCATTTAATAAAAATCAGAGTGACAGTTGATGTGCTCCATTTAAATGATCAGAAATCCAAAGACTTATTTTAAAAGCACCAACTTGACTATAGCTACATACGTACGTATATAGCTTCATTCTTGTGCTTTCCTGAAAAAGGTGAAGAAAGCAGCAGCAGCACCAGATTTGTAATCAGATTAGATGTTCATTTTTTTTTCAATTATCAATAGATTAATTAACTGTAAAAAAATACGAGTTACAGCCATACAATCTGGATAATTTTCCTTATAGTTGAAATTTGTAATCATGTTTACAACTTGTTTGATTTCTACAAGTAAGTATTATCTTAAGGTAGTGCTACTTTTACTTTTATGCACAATTTCTGGATATTCTACACACATCTGCATGAAAGTAGGGCTGGGCAATAAACTAATTTTAAATCAGAAGTCAAATTATTTGGTTTGGACAGTGTAAAAAATATATATATATATTTAAATCGATTTCCCTGTTCACAACAGTTAATATGGTAGCTTACAGATCTAACCCCTCCGCCACCATTAAAAGTTAATTTTATGAAAGTTAAGTTGGTGCTTTAATAATCAGAAATGTGTGAATTAAACTTTGAGCAATTTGCAATAAAGAATCATATTTGGGGGTGGGGGAGGAATATTTGAAATGATTGTCTTAAATATTGGTGAAAATTAAATGGTGCGTGTATCACCTAGGCCAGGGGTGTCCATTCATGTGCCATGGAGGGCCAAGACCCTGCAGGCTTTACCTCCAACAAGTGTGTTCAGCACCAGATTGCACTGAACTTCTTTCCGCTGATTGCTGATCAGTGAAAAAACCTGCTGAAGCAACTGGGTAGAAGAGAAAACCTGCAGGGTCTTGGCCATCCATGGCACATGAATGGACACCCCTGACCTAGGCCTTCTTGAACCATATTTTTATCCTCACCTGTGGCTATCCACTGGAGTTGCAGCTGCAGCCAACATAAGGATAATTCATTTAGACATGCTTTATGTAGATGAATTGTGGTACAGTCTTGGAGCGCTGGATCATTTCATCTGTCATGTATAATTTTATTACCTTAATTATCCTGTTATTTAACAAGTTTACCTCACATCTTCATTTTACTTCAGTTTTTTCAATGTTTATTTATAGTGCTTAATGTTTTTTTTTTTTCCAAGCAGAAAGCTTCTGCTTGCTTCTTTCTCTGCCTTCCACCACTTCGTATCAGCTGCCCAGCAAGGAAGGTAAAAGCCACTAATATTTACATTAGAGTCGCTACATTTACATTTCAGTGTTTCCATACATTGGCTTATTTTTGACATGATTTTGGGTTTTAAATGACTCTGACACAGCACCACCACAGAGACGGAACACGTTTCAAGGGTTTTTATTGTGCAAATAATGCATATTGAAGTGTCTGTTCCCTGGCAGTCCTATGAAGAGAGCAAAGAGAGGGTTAATGATTGACAGCTTAGTAATGCTTGAGAATATTTGATTGGCAATTAATTTGGGTTTTTTACTCAAGCTGTTGTGCTGGTTGGGGTTGGAGACATTGGAGTGTAACAGAAGCACACCACAGACATCGAAAGGAACAGGGTGGTGAAGGATGACTGTTGGGGATACCTTCCAGTTGGCCAGGTCGGGGAAAAGCAGTTAACAGAGATTATGTTGGCTAACTTGAAACAGTCCATGTACTTTTTCCAGAGTTAATCCACCAAAAAAGGAGTCCACATCTGCCAGGAGAGTCCAAGGGGTGCCTGTGCACAGGTATTTAAAAGCCAGGTTAGTGAAAAGAGTGTTCTTGAATGAAGCCACGGGAAAAGCTTAGAAGGAAGAGAGGGAAAAACAAGGGCAAGGCACACAGTGGCGAGCAGCTCTGGAAAGCTGAGGTGGCAACATCAGCATAGGACGTCTGACAAGCCCACAACTTCGGGCAGCTCCTTCAGATCTTAAATAGGCAGCTCCCTGATGAGCTGCAGGTGGTGCAAAGAGACAGCTGCAGCTAATTAGAAGAGAAAGAGCTGTAGATGGTGAGGAGAGATAGGTGTAGCTTACCTCGGATCATGACAATTTTTGGTGGGCCACTGCAATACCAACTTGAAATGCACTCATAGAGTGTGTACCTCTGCCAGGGTTTCTTCTGTCCTTCATGGATCACGTCCAAAATGTTTGTGTGTCAGCTACGAGCCACTTCTGGTGAAAATTGCAGCAAAGTTTATCCAGTAGTTTTGAAGGATTCTTGCTAACACACTGAGAAAATAAAAACCTTGGTCGAGGTATGCATTCTTGGATCATCACTGAAATGCTATGAGTTCCACTCTAGCCCAAGAACCACCTCTAGTGAAAATTTAATCAAAATCCATTCAGTAATTTATTTGTAATCCTGCTGCACAAATTCAAACAAGGTCCTTGGTGGAGGTACAGTATGTACTCTCAGATCATGACAAAAATTGATTGGGTTCATCCTTGGCCCAAGGGTTACCTCTGAAATTTTCATCAAAATCCATCCAGTAGTTTTGCATAATCCTGCTAACAGACGGACGGAGAAACAGATAAGCCACCCCGATTACATTACCTCCTTGGCAGAGTTAACAATCACGGCCAATCATTGACTACATTTACACGGTAAAAATATTATCAGGCAGTAATGTGGCGAGAGAGAGCTTAGACTTTCTGCTGCACATCCACCAACCACAATGCTCCGCACTGTGTGTCTATATATATATATATATATATTTATTTATTTATTTATTTATAGTAATATGTACACATGTATACTAGCTGCTCTTGTTTTTTCTTGCCTTCTGATTGTTGCTCTGAGTGTTGCTATCCCTGTGCTGTTGCAATCCTGGAATTTCCCCATTGTGGGACTAATAAAGGCTTATCTTATCTTATCTTATCTTAATCTAGGTGTGTTTGACACCTTGTCAGTGCTTAGCTGTCAGTAGCAGAGCAATCATTGTGTTTCTGTGATTATTACCACCCAGGGACTGTTAATACATTACTGACAAGTCAAAACACACCCCAGTCTCTGATAATGCTTTATTCAAGGTCTTAAATGCCAACATCAAGCCAATAATTGTCAGTATTTTGATTAGTCCAACAATTGACACAAAAAGCTAATGTTAGTCTCAAACATGGTGTTGCCATCAAAAACACTATCTCAGGGTAATGAAGACAGAGGGACAGTGGGATGGACTAGTTTTCATGAGCATTTAAAGCAACGTGCCATTAAAAACAACCCATTGTGAGGACAATTTCCTCTCCATGTGTAAGATGGCACGGTATTTATAAAACCCTGAGGTGTTGTGACCAAAGCACCTCACAGATATTTCATTAATTCCTTTTGGAGCTATGTCAACATGTGGGAAAAGTGCATAATCAGGGCACTTTAAGCGCCATGACTTGAGGAAGACTACAGGAGTGCAGTAGTTGTGGTTTTGGAAGTATTAACAAGAGGAATCAGGTCTCCTAACACTATTGCCATTGATGCCACCACTTCAACAAAGAAAAATAAGACAGAAAAACACCAGAAAGGGACTACAGTATCTCACAAAAGTGAGTACAACTGTCATGCGGTGGCCCTCGCGAGCCACCATAAGATGCCAAGAGCTGTCACAATAAAAGCTCGGGGAACCAGAAGGTAAACACTGCCGTCAAACCTGGTAACGAAGATGCATGGTTCGAGCGCGGATGAGATCGGCTCGAGGGGACGTTGTTCCCCCCTTTCCCCGCTGGATGGTGACAGAGGGCCCCTTGGAAGGACGAGGAGGAGCTGCTCACGAGGGTCCACTCACGGGCTTCACCGGAAGCGGATTGAGACGGGGGTCTAGCTGAGGATCACTTTGGGCATGGCACCGACGTCTTGGGTGGCCCCCGGAAGGCGTGAACTCCTGGACCGGATCGGGAACAGGAACGGGATCCCAAAACGAGGAGTGACGATGCCTTCTCTTCGGCTTCCTGCCAGAGTTTCCCTCCAGCCCACGGAGTACCTCACATTGGGAAGCAATCTCTGCCCTCCTCGTCATGACTTTCGGGTGGTCGAAGTAGCGAGGAAGGTTATTGAGGAGATACGCAGCATAGTCCAGGTGCCAGCGTATATTGTTGGGGGTGTCGTAGAGCGTAGCGGTGAGGAGCATTCCATCTACGTAGTCCAGAGCCTCCGCCAGCTCGTAGTCCCGACTCCGAGTGTCTCCCCTACGCAACAGCATTCTCCCAGCACGCCCTCACCCAGACGGGGAAAAACAATGTCCAATTAAGCAAAACTCATGGCGAGAGGCGTCTTAGTTTGGCGGCAGTCTGTCATGCGGTGGCCCTCCGAGCGCTGTCACAATATAAGCTCGGGGAGCCAGAAGGTAAACACTGCCGTCAAACCTGGTAATGAAGATGCATGGTTCGAGCGCGGACGAGATCGGCGCACGACTCATGACAACAACCCTCACATTTTTGTAAATATTTTATTATATCTTTTCATGGGACAATGCTGAAGATATGACACTTTGACACAACCTAAAGCAGTGAACTCAACACACAGCCATTAATGTCTAAACCACTGGCAACAAAAGTGAGTACACCCATACGTTAAAATGTCCAAATTGTGCCCAATATGTCAATATTTTGTGTTGCCACCATTATTTTCCAGCACTGCCTTAACTTTCTTGGGCATGGAGTTCACTAGAGCTTCACAGGTTTCCACAGGAATCCTCGTCCACTCCTCCATGATGACATCACGGAGCTGGTGGATGTTAGAGACCTTGCACTCCTCCACCTTCCATTTTAGGATGCCCCACAGATGCTCAGTAGGGTTTAGATCAGGAGACATGCTTGGTCAGTCCATCACCTTTACCCTCAGTTTCTTTAGCAAGGCAGTGGTCGTCTTAGAGGTGTGTTTGGGATCGTTATCATGTTGGAATACTGCCCTGAGGCCCAGTTTTCAAAGGGAGGGGATCATCCTCTGCTTCAGTTTGTCACAGTACATCTTGGCATTTATGGTTCCCTCAATGAACTGTAGCTCCCCAGCGCTGGCAGCACTCATGCAGCCCCAAACCATGATACTCCCACCACCATTCTTGACTGTATGCAAGGCACACTTGTCTTTGTACTCCTCACCTGGTATCTGCCACACATGCTTGACAACATCTGAATCAAATAATTTTATCTTGGTCTAATCAGACTACAGGACATGATTCCAGTAATCCATGTCCTTAGTATGCTTGTCTTCAGCAAACTGTTTGTGGGCTTTCTTGTGCATCATCTTTTAAAGGGGCTTCCTTCTGGGACAACACTCATGCAGACCAATTTGATGCTGTGTGCAGTGTATGGTCTGAGCACTGACAGGCTGACCCCCCACCCCCACCCCCTCAACCTCTGCAGCAATGCTGGCAGCACTCATACGTTTATTTTCCAAAGACAACCTCTGGATATGACACTGAGCCCATGCACTTAACTTCTTTGGTCGACCATGGCAAGGCCTGTTCTGAGTGGAACCTTTCCTGTTAAACCGCTGTATGATCTTGGCCACCGTGCTGCAGCTCAATTTCAGGGTGTTGGCAATCTTCTGATAGCCTAGGCCATCTTAATGTAAAGTAACAATTGTTTTTTTTCAAATCCTCAGAGAGTTCTTTGCCATGAGGTTCCATTTTTATCTTCCAGTGACCAGAATGAGAGCGTGTGAGAGCAATAACGCCAAGTTTAACACACCTGCTCCCCATTCACACCTGATACCTTGTAACACTAATGAGTCACATGACACCGGGAAGGGAAAATGGCTAATTGGGCACAATTTGGACATTTCAATTAGGGGTGTACTCACTTTTGTTGCCAGCGGTTTAGACATTAATGGCTGTGTGTTGAGTTATTTTGAGGGGACAGCAAATTTACACTGTTATACAAGCTGTACACTGCCTTCTTTACATTGTATCAAAGTGTCATAACTTCAGTGTTATCCCATGAAAAGATATAATAAAATATTTACAAAAATGTGTGGGGTGTACTCACTTTTGTGAGATACTGTAAGTAAATGTTTGTACCTTGATTAGAATACTCTGTTTTGATCTAGTCTTGTTGCTCTGTTTTCTCTCTAGAATCTGTTCTTTAAAACCCCACCCTTATACATCCTATGGAGGTTGAAATTGAGTCAGGAATTTAAAAGTGGCTGAGGATGAGTGAGGACAGGCTAGGAAGACGGCACAGAGCCAAACCACACCCAAGAAGGTAAGCCAGACCCGAGCTTGTGTTAACTGAAAATTGTTTTTCATTGACAATTTTTTTTTTCAGCTATGACTGAAAATTCTGAAAGCTGTCTTTCATTTGACAGATTACACTGAATGGGATCTAATTAAAGTCAGTTAAAATGACAGATGGCAGATTGTGAAACAATTTATTACGGGACTGTACAGTGTGATATTAAACTGTTAAATGTCATTTCCTGTTCCTGTCAACCTGCTGTCAGATCCTATCAGTGGATTTCTGTGTTTTGGTGCTTGATTTTTGACTACTTTTTGGCTTCATCCTAGTTTCAACCCCTGCCTGATTTAAGACGCCGATAGCGGCATTTATGGACTGGGAAACGAGAGCGGAGCAGCCCACCATTCAGCTAGCTAAACAGCTGTTAGCTGTTTTGTCAACACAAATTGTCCGGGATCATGGGTCCCACAAAAGCTTAGCAGACTGAGGAGGTGGACAATATTAAAAGATCGCTCGACTTCTTTGCTGAAGAGATTTCTACTGTTAAGCTGCAGCAAAAAAAAAAACAAAACCAAACATTCTGGGCCTGCTCGAGGAGGTGAAAGCACTGCGGATCCAGAACGCCGAGAAGGACAAGAGGCTGGCGTATCTGGAGAGCAGAGTGGCGGACCTGGAACAATACGCCTGGGTGAACGACGTGATCATCACTGGCCTCCGCATTAAACCCCGATCATATGCTTGAGAGGAAGCCGCAGACAGCAAAGGGAGGCTCACTGAGTTGGAAGCCGAATCCACTGAGCAACAAGTTGCGGCATTCCTGCAGTCCAAAGGAATCCAGCTGGACTGTAACACCACTGAGGCCTTCCACCCTCTGCCCAAGAAAACCAGCGACAAACCAGCTGTATTCATGAGGTTTGTCAACAGAAAACACAAGACTGCACTTTTGAATCAAGGGAGGAAACTGAAAGGAATGAACATTTACATAAACGAGCACCTCACAAAAGAAAATGCAGAAATAGCCAGAAAAGCGAGATACCTGAGACAGCAAAAAAAAAGATTCAGAACACCTGGACAACAAACTGTAAAATATACTGTATATCAAACTAGAAAAGCACTTGGAGAGTGCAGACCTCCGCCAAGCGCCACAGTTCCCCCCATACAGTGTTTATGTGTACGTTTTCAGATTCCTTGACCATGAAAACATATGACTAGCAATTGGATTGACAATGATAGGATTATTGGTTCAGTAGTTATTGAGGAAAATCACATTTTCCATAATGGCGGTTTTCTTCTGGACGGTGATCCGGATCACCACCAAAATCTAATCATTTGTAGGATACCCCATTTGTGACAATCTCTGAAAATTTCATGAAAATCCGTCTATAACTTTCTGAGTTATCTTGCTAAAAAAACAAACAAACACACAAACAGACAGACAGACAAACCAATGCCGATGAAATCATAACCTCCTTGGCGGTGGTAATTAAATGGATCACCTCAAGGAGCTAAAGTCATTAACATCCAAAATATTATGGAACTGGACAAATATCAATGAACATTATGAACTGGAGTCAACAGCAACAAATGAAAACTGTAAGACACTGAAGGATCACTGAAGGATCACATTCATCTGCATCAGGACATAACTACATGAAACAAAAGATCAACAAACAGGAACAACAGGAACTGAAAGTTTTTGAATATACGGATCACAACCAACAGGACGTAGAATATAACATAGACCCTGACAATAATTTATTACCTCCATCAATAATTCTACACGGATGGAAAGTTTAACACAATGGTCATATCTGATTTCAATATTTCAATGTTCCACTTCAACAGCAGAAGTCTCCATGCCAACTTTAATAACATTAAAGATTATTTGCATCATTTTAAAGAGCCATTTGATATAGTGGCAATATCAGAGACCTGGCCCAGTGAAGAGAAAGGAGTGGATTTTACATTGGATGTCTACGAATTAAATTATATAAATAGAAAAGTGAAAAAAGGAGGAGGAGTTGCAATTTATGTTGACAACAGCTTGCAATACAAGGTTGTTGAAAATTTGTCAGTGACTGTGGATGATTTATTTGAATGTATTACAATCAAAATCTGTTTGGACAATAGGAAGAATATAGTAGTGAGCTGTATATATAGAACACCTGGATCAAATATTGACTTATTTAAGGACTGGATGGAAAAAATGTATGCAAAACTTACTCATAAAGTTGTGTTCATCTGTGGGGATTTAAATACAAATCTTATGAATTCAAAACAACATAGTTCGCCTGAAGAATTTATCAACACAATGTATAGCATGAGCTTACATCCAACAATCACCAGACCTAGCAGAATCACGTCACACAGTGCCACATTAATAGATAACATATTCACAAACATGGAAAATAATATCGTGAGTGGGCTTTTATTGAATGATATCAGTGACCACCTGCCGATTTTTGTTGTCTATCAATGTGATTATAGGAAGAAAAAGTATCCCAAAAATATAAAATATAAAAGAATAAGAACTGAAGAATCTATGTATATACTGGCAAAGGAGTTATTAATGCAAGACTGGAAGATAGTTTGTGATGAAAATTATATAAATAAAGCATATGATATTTTTTTTTTACAAATATTTCAATCATTGTACAATAAAAACTGTCCTATAAAACAAAACAGTGACAGACAACAAAACAAAAATATTCCATGGGTCACCAAGGGGTTACTAAATGCATGTAAAAAGAAGAATACATTATATAAACAATTCACTCATTGTAGAATGGTAGAGGCTGAGATCAAATATAAAAGATATAAAAACAAGATAACTAATATAATGAGGACTTGTAAGAAAGAATACTATAACAGAATATTAGAGGATAATAAGAATAACTTAAGACGAATATGGCAAGTGCTAAATGGAATTATTAGTATATGATCAAAGAATGCTAATTATCCAGAATATTTTATTGAAAATGACAATTTGATAAATAATATGGAGGATGTGGTTAATGGTTGCAATAATTTTTTTGTAAACATTGGTCCAGAATTAGCTAAAACAATAGTGACACCAGAAACAAATGATAGTGGTTCTGTAAATGAAATAGAAGATAGAAATCCAAACACAATCTTTTTGGATGCAGTAACTGAAAAGGAAATTATCGAGAGTGTGAGTAAATTTAAGAACAAAAAAATCAACTGACTGGAATGAAACTGACATGATAATAGTGAAGAAAGTAATTGAAGGAATTGTTAAGTCACTCACCCACATCTGTAACCTGTCATTTCAAACTGGTAAATTTCCAAACAAAATGAAAATAGCAAAAGTATTACCACTATACAAAACAGGAGACAGTCATCTTTTCACAAATTACAGGGCGGTCTCTTTACTCTCACAATTCTCCAAAATACTTGGAAAAAATCTTCACGAACAGACTGGATGATTTCACTGAAAAACACGACCTCCTTGCAGACAGTCAGTATGGTTATAGAGCAGACAAATCTACATCTTTGGCAATGATCAAACTCAGAGAAGAAATTACTAGTTGTATAGATAAAAAAAAAAAGTTTTCTGTTGGAATATTGATAGATTTAAAGAAAGCTTCTGACACCACTGACCACAGAATTTTACTGAGGAAATTGGAAAGGTATGGGATAAGAGGGGTCGGACTGAGTTAGGTGGAAAGTTATTTAAGTAACAGACAACAATTTGTACAAATTGGTGAGCACAAATCACCCTTCATAAACATCTCTTGTGGTGTGCTGCAGGGGTCAGTTTTGGGACCCAAACTCTTTATCTTATATATAAATGACATGTGAAAAGAATCAAAAATTCTGAAATTTATTTTGTTTGCGGATGACACAAATATCATTTGCACTGGTGAGAATTTGCAGCAGGTTTTAGAGAAGGGCACAACTGAAATGAAAAGGTTTGCACAGTGGTTTAACAAAAAATAAATTATCTATAAATCTGAAAAAACAAAAAACAAAAACAAAACAAAGATTATGCTTACCTATTGCAGATTCAGTCTTCCCAGCCTGGTGCAGGTCTACAGTTTTGTTTCTGGTGTCCTTTGACAGCTCTTTGGTCTTGGCCATAGTGGAGTTTGGAGTCTGACTGTTTGAGGTTGTGGACAGGTGTCGTTTATACTGATAATGAGTTCAAACAGGTGCCATTAATACAGGTAATGAGTGGAGGACAGAGGAGCCTCTTATAGAAGAAGTTACATGTCTTGAGAGCCAGAAATCTTGCTTGTTTGTAGGTGACCAAATACTTACTTTACCGAAGAATTTACCAATTAATTCATTAAAAATCCTTCAATGTGATTTTGTGGATTTTTTTTTTCTTCATTTTGTCTCTCATAGTTGAGGTATACCTATGATGAAAATTGGAGACCTCTCTCATCTTTTAAGTGGGAGAACTTGCACAATTGGTGGCTAACTAAATACTTTTTTGCCCCACTGTATATTTCACATGGGTTGTATTTAGGGAAAAGAGGAGTTGAAGTAAATAAGTGTTAACTTCTTCCTTCTCCCTTTCAAGCACTGTATACTGTCACTTTTATTGCACTTGTCATACATCCATCCATCTTCTTCCGCTTAATCCTTTTCGAGTCGCGGGAGGTGGGGGGCGGGGGGGATGGAGCCTATCCCAGCATCTTTGGGTGAGAGGCAGGGTACACCCTGGACAGATTGCCAGTCCATCACAGGGCCAACACAGAGACACAGACAACCATTCACGCTCACAGTCATTCTTAAGGACAATTTAGAATCCCCAGTTGATGTCAATTAACCTAACTTGCATGTTTTTGGCATCACATGCCATATAGTTCGTGGATTTAGTTAAATACACAACAGCACAAGTAATGTACAGGGCAATTAATAATCAACTCCCAATTAATATACAAAAAATATTCAAAAAAAGAGACAATGATTATAATTTGAGAGAAGACTTAAACTTTACAAAACCTAAGGTATGAACAATTAAGAAAAGTATGTGCATATCTGTCTGTGGGGTGGATTTGTGGAATAGTCTGGAGCTGGAACTAAAACTATGTACAAACAGAAATCAATTCAAAAATAGGTATAAACATTATTTGCAAAAAAGGATTTATGTTTGAGGGGTAGTATTAATATGTAGGATTCACTATGTTCACTCTGAGACACTATGGTATGGTAGGTGGGACAGTACAGTGCATATCTACTGTATGTATATCTGTGTTGTCTGGGGCTGGGTTTAGATGTATGGACCGTATGTATGTTGGGATGGATGGGTGACAATGTTGATATGTACAAAATATAGTTAATTGTCTACTTGGGGTCTTAATTAAGGTAATATGTATATATTTCACATGGGTTGTATTTAGGGAAAAGAGGAGTTGAAGTAAATCAGTGTTAACTTCTTCCTTCTCCCTTTTGAGCACTATATACTGTCACTTTTATTGCATTTGTCATTCATCCATCCGTCCATCTTGTTCCGCTTAATCCTTTTAGAGTCGCGGGGGGGCTGGAGCCTATCCCAGCATCTTTGGGTGAGAGGCAGGGTACACCCTGGACAGATCGCCAGTCCATCGCAGGGCCAACACAGAGAGACACACAACCATTCACTCTTACAGTCACACCTAAGGACAATTTAGAATCTCCAGTTTTGATGCCAATGAACCTAACTTGCATGTTTTTGGCATGTGGGAGGAAACCGGAGAAATCCCGAAGTAAACCCACGCAGACACGGGGAGAACATGCAAACTCCACACAGATCACTGTTAGTCGGGGGCTTTGATCGAACCCAGGATCCCCCAGCCAAGGGTGAGTTGCTGTGCTGCCGTAGTGCTAACCACTCCGCCACCGCGCTGCCCATGAAATTTATAGAAAACATAAAATGTTTATGCTACAGTAATATTATATCATAAAAGTAGGGCATTTAAGTAGAAGCATGCAATGGTTATTTCCTCATCGCAAACAACTGACTAAAACAAAAGAAAACAACAGCTTGTCATCAAACAACTTACCGATGAGTATCAATTACAGCTTGACAATGATGTCTCATGCTTTTCATAAGTTGACTTATTTTCTGCTGAGGCATGGCATTCCACTTTTCTTGAAGTGCAGCCCTTGGGTCATTGAGATTGTGGAGTGCAAGGTGACGAGCGTGTGCATGGTGACTCAGCTGATTGCATAGATTTTGTATGGGATTCAGGTCTAGAGAAAGTGCAGGCCACTCCAATTTAGGTACCCCAGCCTACTGAGTTACCTCATTATTGCTTAGCCTAAACATCTCCCTCAAATATAAGCAATAATTCGTTTGTTTTGTATTCTTCATTTTTGATCTTTAT
This sequence comes from Pholidichthys leucotaenia, assembly GCA_020510985.1. Taxonomy (NCBI): domain Eukaryota; kingdom Metazoa; phylum Chordata; class Actinopteri; order Cichliformes; family Pholidichthyidae; genus Pholidichthys; species Pholidichthys leucotaenia. Next base: position 100,609,481 of record CM035841.1, on the reverse strand, counting down.
TCCTACAAATTTTGAATTTATTTGCATGCTTATATACAAACATATCTATATTCCTTGCACTCTATTTTGATTTTTGTTCACTTTCAACCTATTTTTGAACAATTCTAATAGCTGTTTTATTGTAAACCAAAACATTTACCTCAGGTATGTATAACTACATACTTTTTATCTTTGTACTTTTATAACCAAAATGTTTTAGTCATTTTCAAACATAATGTAGCTGCACATGGGGAAAACATAATGACTAGCATCTTAGATAAGAACAAAGAGCAGAGTTTCCTTGGAGATAACAGGAAGTTGTGAAAGTGTGATCTTTTGTGTGTCAGAGACTGCTTGGAGGATCCTTTGTGTGTCAGAGACTGCGAGGGGGATGTTAAGGGATTAAGGAAGTGAATGCAATGTGACCTTTGATGTGAATGCAATGTGAACTTTGATGTGTAGAAGTGGCTGTAGGAAGACCTGAGTATTTAAGAGAAGAGTTTTGTCTGAGATGTTCTCTTTCTACTATGCTCATGTGTGAGACGTGTAATAAACTGCCTGAGACAAATCTGCCTCATCATTTACACACTCCACACTGGTGACCCAAGACGAAGCATGCAACACGAAGAGAATTCCCCGGAGCCAGCCTCGTTGGGAGCCCCCAGCCAAGTGTATGCCGTTACAATCCAGCTACCGGATTTTTGGCAGCACAATCCGCGCTCCTGGTTCCACCTGGTTGAGGCGCAGTTCGTCGTCCGGGGGATATCGGTGGATGACACGAAATTCTACCATGTGGTCGCAAAGCTCGACACCCACACAGCTCAGCATGTGGAGAGCCTGCTGGATCAGCCACCAGCCAGCGACAAATACGGCACGTTGAAGGCTGTACTCATCCAGCACTACAGACTCTCGGTTGAGGAGAGAGCAGAGAGACTCCTGGCGCGGACCGGGTTAGGAGATTGCACGGCTATTGACCTGATGGAGAGGATGCTGAGATTGAAGGGCTCGGACGACGACCACTTCATTTTTACCCACCTCTTCTCCAGGAACCTTCCGTCAGCGATGAGAGCGGCCCTGGCCAGTTCGCCATTGCTGGCCAAGCGGGACTACCGTGCGCTGGCCCGGGAGGCACACCGGATCATCATGACCAGCAGAGAGCTCGTGACCACGGCGGCAGCGACGGAGCTCGGCGCGACGGCCGGAGATGGCGAGGAGCCATTGACGGCGGTAGCAGAACCACCGACGACGGCGGCGGCGGGGGACAAGGAATGCGGAAGAGACACCCTTTGTTTCTACCACCGCCGCTTTGCAGAGAAGGCACACAAATGTATACCACCGTGCCAGTTCAAGCACTCGGGAAATGCCAAGACCGGGGGTTGGTAGCAGCTGCGGCCCTCGGGGAGGAGAACAAGCTGCTCTACTTGACGGACGCACGCTCATGGAGGCATTTCCTCATGGACACCGGCACCCAGTTGAGTTTCATCATGCTGTTCTACGCCTACCGGCTGGCAGGATCCAGTAGCCCCGAGATGGCAGCAGCAAACGGCTCGGAGATTAAGACCTTTGGTGAGAGGACTCTACTTCTGTCGCTACACGGCCATGCATTTGAGTGGACTTTTGTCATAGCAGCATAGAATTTCAATATATTGGGGGCTGATTTTTTGTGCTCACATGGTTTGTTGGTTGATGTCGCTAACAGGCGCCTGGTTAATGCACTGTCCTTTGATTCTATCCCCTGTACAGCTCGAGCGTCCCGGCCAACAGCACAAGCCAACGTCACAGCTGCAAGCAGTAAGTTCCACACACTGCTCACTCAGTTCCCAGCACTCACGGTCCCCACATTTTCGGCAGCCTTCGCTAAACACGGGGTGGAACATTTTATTACCACCACCGGGCCGCCCGTTTTTGCAAAACCTCGGCGCTTGGACGCAGCTAAACTGGCCATAGCGCGCAAGGAGTTCGCCAACCTGGAGAGGTTGGGCATCATCAGGCGTTCAAACAGCCCATGGGCTTCCCCGCTACACATGGTCCCTAAAGCTGACGGTTCGTGGCGACCTTGCGGAGATTTCCGCAGGTTGAACAACGCCACAGCGCATGACCGCTACCCAATTCCTCACATCCAGGATTTTTCCGTTCACGTGGCAGGAGCGCGCGTTTTTTCTAAAATAGACTTGGTCCGCGGTTACCACCAAGTCCCAGTGCGCGCTGAGGACATACCCAAAACAGCGGTGATAACTCCGTTTGGCCTATTTGAGTTTTTGCGCATGCCATTCGGGCTTAAAGGGGCTGCACAGACGTTCCAACGCATGATGGACGCGGTGCTGCGCGATCTCCCTTTCGTATTCGTCTACCTTGACGATATCTTGGTAGCCAGCACATCCAAAGATGAACACGAAAACCACCTCACGGCGGTTTTCCGGAGGTTGGGAGGGCACGGTTTAATAATCAACCCAGCGAAGTGTCAGTTCGGGGTGAAGCAGATTGATTTTTTTTGGGCACCGCGTCTCTCCCGAAGGAGCGGTTCCGCTGTCTGACAAAGTGCGTGCGGTAGAAGATTTTCCCTGACCGCAAACGGTCAGGGCGTTACAGGAGTTTTTGGGAATGGTGAATTTTTATAACCGTTTCCTCCCCCGCGCAGCGCAGCTCATGCAACCGCTGTATGCCGCGCTCACGAAACAGAAACCCGCGAATAAGATCGAATGGTCCCCGGAGCGAGAGCGGGCATTCTCGGAAGTCAAGGCAGCCCTGGAAAACGCTGCATTGTTGGCACATCCAGACCCAACGGCCCGCATAGCGCTCACTACTGACGCATCAGATGTGGCCATAGGGGCGGTCGTGGAGCAGCGTGTAGCCGGGGCTTGGCCACCGCTCGCCTTTTTCAGCAGGACTTTGCACGATAGTGAATGTAATACAGCGCGTTTGACAGGGAGTTGCTGGCTCTCCACTTGGCCATTCGCCACTTCCAGTTCTGGCTGGAAGGGCGCTGTTTCACCGCGTTCGTTGACCACAAGCCACTAACATTCGCGATGGCCAAGGTTTCAGAACCGTTGTCATGCTGGCAGCAGAGACAGCTGGCCGCGATCTCAGAGTTTACTACCGATATTCAGCATGTGTCGGGTAAACTGAATATAGTGGCAGACTGCCTCTCATGCACCGTGGCGGCCCCGGTCCGCGTGGGGATAGATTACACAGCCATGGCCGCGGAGCAGGTTAGTGACGCGGATGTGCGCGTGCTCCAGTCTGGACCAACAGGGTTAAGGCTGGAGAGCAGGGTGCTGCAAGACGGTATGCCCCTCCTAATCTGCGATGTCTCCAGTGGGCGACCGCGTCCCGTGGTACCGGTTGACTCGGTTCATTCTTTAGCGCACCCAGGAGTGCGCGCGTCGGTCAAGATGGTAGGAGAGAAAGTGGTGTGGCCGAGCCTTCGCAAACAAGTGAAAGAGTGGGCAGCAGCCTGCATGGCATGCCAACGAGCCAAAGTACACAGACACACGAGAGCTCCCTTGGAGCCATTTCACATCCCGGCTAAGAGGTTCGACCATGTTCACGTGGACCTCGTGGGCCCCCCTCCCGCCATCACAGGGGTGCACGCACCTTCTGACAATGGTGGACCGCACCACGCGCTGGCCGGAGGTGGTTCCACTGGCGTCAACCACAGCCGAGGAGGTGGCGCGCGCGTTTTTAACAGCATGGGTGGCGCGTTTTGGAGTCCCGTTGGATATTACGTCCGACAGAGGCCCTCAATTTGTTTCCGAACTTTGGTCAACAATGGCCCGCAGCCTGGGTGTCACAATTCACCGCACAACCGCGTACAATCCACAGGCTAATGGGTTATGCAAACGTTTTCATAGGTCATTGAAAGCGGCTCTCAGGGCGTCACTGACAGATGCAAATTGGGTAGATAAGCTACTATGGGTTTTATTGGGGTAACGTTCTGCGCCTAAAGAGGACTTGGAGGCTTCCCCGGCTGAACTCGTTTTCGCGCAGCCACTTCGGCTGCCCGGGGAGTTTCTCCCTGATAATCCTGCGTCGGGCAGCTCCCCGTCTCAGCTGTTGCAGCGTAGCATTGACACAGGCACGCTGCCGGGCCCTGTCCACCTCAGTTTTCCGCGCGTTTTTGTGCCTAAAACTTTGAAAAACGCAGTTTGTTTTTGTCAGACACGATGCACATCGCCCCCCACTGCACCACCTTATGATGGACCGTTCAGAGTGCTGGAAACAGGGGACAAACATTTTTTGCTAGATTTGGGGGGTAGGAGGGAAAAGGTTGGTATAAACAGACTTAAACCCGCTTTTGTGGTGGCGGACGAGTAAGTGCTGTTGGCGAGGGCCCCTCGGTGTGGAAGACCCCCACGGGGAGCTTCCCAGAGTAAAATTTCCCCACAACACCTGCAGGGACTGACAAAAGGTTTTCACCCCCAGACAACAGCTCCCCAGCATGACAGCGCCGCTGAGGCGGTGAATCCTGGTTACAGCAGATACGGGAGAAGACTGAAGCCCAAGCAGCATGTGGATTGATGTGTAATGATTCTGTCACAGCATACAGACTGTTATTCTTTTGTTCGATCCAATATGCTCGGGGGGGGGGGGGGGGTAGCTGCACATGGGGAAAACATAATGACTAGCATCTTAGATAAGAACAAAGAGCAGAGTTTCCTTGGAGAAAACAGGAAGTTGTGAAAGTGTGATCTTTTGTGTGTCAGAGACTCCCTGGAGGATCCTTTGTGTGTCAGAGACTGCGAGGGGGATGTTAAGGGATTAAGGAAGTGAATGCAATGTGACCTTTGATGTGAATGCAATGTGAACTTTGATGTGTAGAAGTGGCTGTAGGAAGACCTGAGTATTTAAGAGAAGAGTTTTGTCTGAGATGTTCTCTTTCTACTATGCTCATGTGTGAGATGTGTAATAAACTGCCTGAGACAAATCTGCCTCATCATTTACACACTCCACAATAAACCATATTTTAATACTTTTAGACAATTTTACAGTTTACATTTGTCCATATTCAAATTATGTTTTGAAATTCCAAGAAGTTTTTCAAGTAAACAAAATTCAAAGACCTCTGCTTAGTAATAGATTTTGTTTACAAGTTAGAGCTTATGTACATCAAAACCTTTATCCCAATATTTAAGTCAAGAGTTGCCAAGGAGACGCAGCTGCCAAGGATGTGTACCAACGCTGACCAACGTTTACCATTGCTACAAAGGGAGGAATATGTACCATCAGCTTCTCCTCAGGCTAATTCAGGAAATCACCCTTCTTTATCTTAAAGAAAGTCTAACTCAACTCTGGTAAAGAATTGCTGTGTTTCTTCATCATCAGGACCCCTAGTGTAAACAACTTCCCTTTGTAGAGGAACCCGATATGGAAATGCTTTTAAAGGATTAAAAAGTAAATCCTAAAATTCTCAAGCTTCCCCCTAAGCAGATTAGTAGCCTTCGTACCAGTAACTGATACTCTTAAAAAGTCATAAACTTCCAACTTTCACTCCTTAATTTGTCAGGTTTTGCTGATTAACTCTTGGAGCCTTTCCAGAAGCCCCATAAAACTCTGTAGATTGCCCCTCTCTTCACATACCAAGACCTAAAAATTATCTACAGCTCAACAGTGCCTCCTAGTGGACATCTACGGAATACGTTTCATTACTTGTGCAATGTGGAACTTTGCTATTTCTGACTGAACATTAACACTTTTTTATAGTTTACATTCCACAGGATAACTCTGGACACTGCCCCTTGTGATAGACAGTAATGGTTTGAAATAATTCATTAATCCTTGATTTAAATGTGAGTGCATGTCTTAGGAATTTTTTTTTAATGAATATTATTAAAATGAAGGTTAAACTTATTAGTAATAGTATAAATGCATGGTGACTGAATATTACTCTTGAATCACTTAATTTAGTTAGATTTTATGTTGAGTTTATAATGAATTTCATAGGAACTTAATGAATGTTTTCTGAAAACTTGAGTCAGCTATTTCTAACCAAACCCCAGGTGGCCTCTCTGTTGGATAATGCCCTTGCATTTGATTGGCTGTTCACAGACAAAGAACTGTTCCCTCATTGGACAAAAGCCCATTCAAACTCTTCTTTGTGGAAGATAATTGGTCCCTCTTGCTGCCAGTCACACTTTTATGATATCAGAAGCATGACCTTTTAAAAACAGAGAGGGAGCCGCCGTAGTTTTTTTTTTTTTTTTTGTCTAAGTGTCCTGTAAGCTGTTTTTGTCTAAGTTTTTTCTGTGAGTCTAAGTTTCTGTGAGTTCTGTATGATCTGTGTGTCTGAACCTTGTCAAGTCCTGTGCTAGTTTCTTAAATCGCTTTTTGATAAGCTTCAGCCTGTTTTTCTGGCAACTGAGGGGAAACCATCCTTTTTCTGCTAGCTCACCTTTAAAGAGAGTTAAACTCTCAAATCTTTTTCTTCTTCACCTCAGAAGCCATCCTTATCCTATTTAAACCTTTTTCCTGGATTTTCTGCTGTTAAAGTTGATTTTTAATTGCCCTGCCTTTAAAGTGAACTGAGTGGCTTTCTTTGCCTCACCCACGTATGACAATGTTAAGAAACTAGGAGTTTGTGGGTGAAACTGACTAAATACATTTTCCTTCAGCCTTTGGGGTTGTCCTGTGCGCCAGGGACATCCTAAATTTGGACTGGTTGCCAAAAGACATCATGCCTGGCCTTGGGTTTAGCCACTAACTCCACTGGCTACACTCTCATGAGCCCCGCGGTTGAGTCCTGTGTTCTGAGCACTGTCTGGGAGAGCTGCTGAGCCTTCACCGAACAATACTACCGGCGCCGATCACCGCTGAATGCCTGGAGCTACAGCTGTTTGTAAGTGAGACTCCCGCTTTCCTATCTGCTGGGTTTAAACAAGCTGTCCTAAATATCAGTTATAATTGAACATAACCAATATTTTACCAAAATTCTTTTTCTTTTTTTTTCAGGAACCTCCTTTCATTTTTGTTGATTAATTCAGAAGCTCCTTTTCAGATAATCAGCTTATGTATTTTTTCCCCATAAAATTGCGTTCTGATTTGTTAGTTACCTCAGCCTTCCATTGCATTACAGTTGAAATATAAAATCTGGTTTCCTCTTGGTTCCACAAAGGTTTAACTATAGACTTTATGCTCAGTAATCCATTAACAGCTGATGCGATATTTGACACCTGTTGATCAATCATTTGAATGCAATGTCATTTAACCTTAATAAGTTTCATTTAAAAAACTTGTAAACAAGAGACGTTAAAGGGTTTTCCTTTGTATATACTGTATGTTTTCCTGGTCATGGCAGTAAAGGACTGATTCATCAAGTTAATTGAATGTACAGAAATTAATTAATCAATAATTCATTCTTTTAGAACTGGTGCCCCCTTTTACGAGTGCTTTTCTATTTTATTAAGTGAGTGTTTTGGTGACTGTTTAACTTTGCCCCCCATGCACATTCACTTCTAAATAAAATAAATAATCCCTGTTCCTTATTACATTACATTTTATTAAATATTGCTACACTGAAGATAATGACATGAATACTTTAACCTTAGAAATGTAAACCTCTCAAGAAGATAAAAAAAAGAACCTTGAAGCTCTGGAGATGACAACCCAGGAATCTTGCACTCAAGAGATGATGACAACATGGAAAACGTGTGGTAAGGAATGATGATAACATTGAAATTTTGCATTCAGGAGATGATATTAAAGTAGAACTGAACTCACCTTTTTGCCAAAAAAGTAGAATAGCAGATTAATTCCTTATTACCTATTGTATTTTTCAACACATAAAAGAAATTTTTAGGCCGTGCGATGGCCAAGCTATAAGCCGATAAACTTTTGCCTCTGGCTGGCAGTGCCAAACAAACCGGAAGTAGTGCAGACGACGCTGCGTGACGTCACGAGTGTGACCCTTATCAAAACAACAATGGCAGATGATAGCAGTTCCAGCAGTCAAGAACACCAGAGTTTTCACAGTGAAGAGGCATTCAGGATCGGTGACAAGACAGAGGAGGATGCAGGAGTGTCAAGTGAACAGGAAGAGAGCGAGGGAGGCATCGAACCGTACAGATTAGAGCCAGAATTTTCGGGGGATTCCGGCACCGACTCAGACCGCAGCAGTGATGGGGAGGAGAGTCGTTTATTGAATACAGAATGGTGAGTCTTTACTTTGGCATGTTTGGGGTGTCAGGATAAGGAAAATTAACAATAAAAAGAAAGGGAAAAAAAACATCAGCATTTTTCCAACTTATTAATGTAGAAGGCAGGGAGAAGGCAGGGAGACTACATTAGAACATCAGGTATCAACACGGAGAGCCCGCACAACTGAAAATCTACCTCTCTGACCCCCACTCCTCTCCTCTCCGCCCACCTCTTCACCACTCTGGAATCTCGCAAGCTGATTGGCCGAGACGTTTTACCCAGCGAAGGAAGACCGCATTCATTGTTCTTTATCGCTCGTGTTGCTTAGTGGCACTTTTCGCTGTTCTCTTGTGCCTTTTTGAGCAAAATAGTGCTTGTGACGCCCTTGGGGGGGGGGGGTGACGCTACTAAGCGGTTTTTCACTTTTCGCGGTTGGTTCTGGTCCCCATTAAACGCGATAAGTGAGGGATCACTGTATATCTAGAAACGCATCGCTTCCCGGTCGCTTTTCCTCCCCCTTTCTTTTCTTTCGTCGCCATGACAGCTTTCCTTGGCCACTGAACAGATCTTCCCAGGTGTTGGAAGTGTTTTGTAGTCGACTATCACGACAAAATGCACCAAAAACAACCAGTGTCGACGTGCTCGCAATGGTAAACATGGAGGACTGTGTCACACTCGTGACGTCACGCGGAACTCCGGCTGCACTTCGGCGGATTTGTCTGATTTTTCAGGGCGGGAAATTCAAAATCGCGATTTTCTCCAAGATTCCAGGATTTGTGGAGGGGGGTGCCAATGATAAATTATCTTTATAATTGTATGTACTATCACCCAGTGCCGTTCAATGCCGTTCAGTTCAGTTCTACTTTAAGAAAATCTCATAATCAGGAGATGACTACATAGAATCCTTAAACTCAGGAGGTGTCAGCATATAACCTTTAACCTCAGGAGGTAACATGGAACCATTAACCTCAGGAGGTAACATGAAACCATTATCTCAGGGGGTGATAATATGGAACCCTAAACCTGAGGAGGTTTAAGCATGGAATCTTTAACCTCAGAAGATGACAACATGGAATAACCTCGGGAGATAACATGAAACATTTAACCTCAGGAGGTTAAAATATGGATACTTTGAACTCAGGAGAAGATAACATGGAGCCCATAAACTCAGGAGATGATAACAGGGAACCTTTAACCTCAGGAAGTGTCAACATGGAACCCTTAACCTCAAAAGGTGTCAGCATGGACACTGTAGTGTTAATCCTTTTCTGGTTTCAATTTATAAAATCATTCCTTGCTGAAGAACATAGTTTCATCTCAAAAGTCTAGTCATGAACTGCTTCTTTCATCCAAGGACCAGAGCTGTAACACTATCCATCTGCCATAAAGTGGAAGCTAATCCCTTCTTTAAGACGTAATCATTCTCCCTTTTCAGCTCTTTGGCAAAGGACTGTTTCAGATTGACAGATTTATGGTTGATATAATCCAGACGTAGGGAGTCAAGATTCTCCAGAAAACAACCAGACAGTTTCACAGTGCCACCTGGTGGACGAATCAGGAATATTTATTATTTTTTTTTCTATTTGCAGGGGATTTTAGGTATTATGGTCAAATAAATTAATTCCTATTCTTTCTCTCAAGACAGTATCCACTAATGAAGACATGGTTGAACTCTTGGGAAGGGCAGTGTGGTTTCAAATGCTTTTATTGATGTGATTGGATATGTGCTGCTTTATTTACAGGAAGAAATTAATTTTTGCATGGTGACTATTACAAATTAATACAGTTACAACATACAGACATTGTATGTTCCCTGTTATTGAGTAGAAAATCTTAGTCACTAAAGTTGAAGGATTTTATGCTTTATTCAGCACACATTCTTAAAGGGGGGCTTTCACTTCTCATATCAAATGTCTCTTCCCCTTCTCTTGCTGTTATTTGGGAGACCATAGCTGAACTTTAACTGACCAAGAGAGTTCCAAGCTTCACTGCATCTCGTTTTTAGGTTGAGTTTATGACTTCTGCTGGAAAAAAAAAAAGAAGCAATGCATTTGGGCCAACTCAGGTTTCATGAAAATTAGTACCATCCTGCCACAGCAAGGAAAAACCTCTCCTTTGTTTCAGTTTTAGGGCATTGGTCAAGCTGGAAGGAGCAGACGTCTCTGCTCTCCTATTTTTTCTATCTTCCAAGTAAGGCCCACAGCTTGTCTTGCTCTGTGAAATTTCTTTTTTTTTTCTTTAAAATTCACTTGTTTTTCTTTATTTTAATATTTTTCCTTTAAATTACCATGTAAGAAGATTTGGTTTGATTTTTTTCGAAGCTTAAACCAACTCATTTAAACCACCAGCATCTCAAGAAATGGATTTGTGTTGTTTTTGCTTCAGTTTGAATTTCAAATGGGACTTTATACAATAAACCAACTCCTTCTTCAGTGCATAAAAAAAGACCTCGCCCAGCTTGCTTAAGAACAGCCTGTGTGATCTCAGGAGTAGGCCATCACATTGGTAAAGAGTCTATCAGTGTCTCCATCAACAGAATCCACAGACATCCAGCTGAATCAAGGTTGGCACGTGAGGGCCTTCTACCTACTGGGAGGCAATAATTCTGTGGCTGGCAGTCTGTTGTTTAATTTAAACTTAATTTTTTTTCAGAATATTCCTGGTATAAGTTCTTTAAACTTAATCTCATGGAAACCCACATCAGAATTTCAAAATGCATTTTGCCCTTTCATTAATTTACATTCTTTTTCAGAGTAACACAAATTTTCCATTTTTTGAGATAGTTTTCTCATCATTTTCTTGATAAAATTGCATCCACTTTTCTTAACCAATGCTATTTTATGTTTTTTTGTTTTTTTTTTCAATTTCCAGTATACTGGCAAATTAACCCCTTGCACTCTGGTCAATTTCCCTAAAAACGCCAAAAAATAACATACCCAAAGTAAATCAAAAGCTGTTCTTCAACCCTTTGCAGCATCTTCATGGGGTTGGTCTCATTTAAAAGAAAACACTTTGAATTTTTTGGCAAAACAGTCATAATCTCTCTAAGTGCTCTGGCCACTGAGTAACAGTCATCTAAACATACTGAACTTGAAGAAAATAAATTTCGCCTGGGTAGTTTTTTTGGATACAAATGCTTGCAAAATAACACACAGCTGTCAGACACGGGCTGGAAAATGCAACAGAAATGTAGAACCAATTGTTATCCAGCTGAGGTCAAAATTTTGTAACAATATCACAAAAAATGAATATATTACACAGCTTTCTTCACAGGTTGTTCCCAGGCGTTTTTGAACTGTGCCAAATAGTGCCAAATGGCACAGTTTGGAAAAACGTCTGTAACTTTTGAATGGTTCAATATAGAAGCTTCATCTTGGGCTCTAATGAAAGGTGACACTCAGGGCTGTGTGTGTGTGTGTGGGGGGGGGGTGTTTATTCATTCATGAATGAATGAATGAACAAACAAGCCCCCACACACAAAGAAGCATGCCACGTAAAAAATGTGTGGCTTTTTTTTACAAGAAAAAATAACCTACAGTGCACTAAAAATTATACTACAATATCTGTAATGTAGAAGATAACAACTCCCACCCCCGCTACAGAGGACGGACATTGCCCTGTGTGCCACGGTCATGGTGCGCCGCGGTCTACTACGCACAGTTGTAATTTACCGATCAGTCAAAAGTTATTTTTGATTACAATTTTCAGGGATAAGGAATAATTTAGCTTATAACACTTACCTGTCCACAACAGCAGGTCGCTGGCGAACTTGTCTTCCTCATTGTCAGATGAACATGACACTGATCCGCTTGTTACGGACTCGTGGTTCTGGTCACATGACCCGGTCAAACCATAATTCCATTATTGCGGTTTTGCGCTTCCATGATTGTGGTTTTGGCTAACGATTTTTCAAAACAAATAAGAACAGTAGTAAGAAAAAAAGACTGGCAAACGCCTGTGTGTCACCCAGCTTTACACAAAACAGATTTTAGGCAAGGGAGGCACGCTTTCAAACTTCTCTGCTTCAATTGGCTCGCTGTATTCGCAGCCGTTGGTAGGCGGGTCCTTCTTGCTAGGTTTTCAGTCATTGATTCTTCAAGGTTTCAGAAACCCAATTCAAGGCTCTTATTAGTCGAATGAGAGGTCAATCACATCTAAACCAATCAAAGCACTCCTTTGGCTTTATGTTCGCAGCTGTGTCTGTAGTGGAAGAACGGAAATACAGCTTTTTTTTTCAGTGCCTCCTAGGACGCCCACTGTGCATCCTAGGACACCCTCGTGTGCCCTAGGACGCAGAGACGTGTCCGCCCGCAGCACACCGAAGTGCAAGAGGTTAAACTATGGTTTATTTGGTTCCACAAATGCTTGATTCATAAGTAACTCAGTAATAGTCTATAATGCCCATGATACAGGTTGAATTCTCTGTTTTAAAGTTATCTAAACATGTTAATTATTTCTGACATGTCTTAATAAGCTATTGAAAGACATATGGGAGTTAATGTTTGATTTCATGTCCATCTTCTTGATTATCAGGAAACAAGAACTCAAAAGTTTTTTTTTGTTTTTTTTTCTTAGACTGATTCAAAATTGGTACAAATAAAGAATTGTTAAAAAAAAAGTCCATTATCTGGACTTGCGCCCTACGAGAATCTCAGTGTAATGAAAATAAACCTTCATTCCTTCTCACATTCATATTTACATTAATACTTGTACCAACATTAGAATACCAATAAACCATAAATCCACTACATATTTTATAATGGTGCCGATGTGTGAGGCTCTGCTAGAAATCTAGAAATGGACATGAAATTATGATTTCACAAGCTGTGTGGGTATAGTCAAATCTGATCTTTTGCACCGTAAAACCTTTTTTTTTTTTTTTTTCTGTGTATCTAACTGGCAACTCAGCCAGTGTTTAACCCTTTCCCTTATTTTCCTGAGCCTGGCAGTGACTGTGTGTTGAAGCACAGAGAGGGGAGAAGGGAATTTGCCCCGCTCATCCGAAGTCTGTGTGAAGAAGCTGCAAGGAGGAGGGGTCATAGACCCCCTGCTCAAACTGCTGCACTGCACGACTGTTTTGTTTTGTTTTGTTTTTTTAAAGCATGATATAAGTTCAGAAAAAGGATTATCATAGAGTGAATCGTTGTCTGTCTCTCTGTGTTGGCCCTGCGATAGACTGGCGATCCGACCAGTGTGTCCTCTGCCTCTCGCCCAAAGATGCTGGGGTAGGCTCCATCCCCCCCACGACCCGAAAAGGATTAAGCAGTAGAAGATGAATGAATGAATGGATGAATGAATGAATATGCTATATTAATTAAAATAAGGCATGAAAAGACGGAAGCACGACAAAATCCGATCCATTTCTTTTGTTAACTCGTTGGCGAGAATTCCTGGTGAGGTAAATTGAATTAACCATTATTTTATTATTTTTTTTTTATAAACCTCATGTAAAGCAGTGGAATTAATTATTTCACGCTAGACAACAGCAATAAAAATTACTGAGAGGAAATTATTTGAAGTAACAGCAAAGCTAAAATTGTGGGATTATTCTTGCATGAATAATCTGCAGAATTGCGAGAATAGTTACTGGTTTGCCTCATGACAAACCGGATTAAAGGGAGGCATGTAAATCGGACTGCATTCACATCCTGGGTCTCTGAGTTGCCACGTGCATGCCCCATTCTGCTTGTGGGAGCTGCACATGCACAGATTAGGCAGTGCAGATGCCATTTTGAAAGCCTCCAGGGTGAGTCACCCTAGATGCCATTTTAGAGCTGACAAAGGTAGACCACCTCTGTGCGACATCACTGGCTATGTTTATATGGACACAAGTAACCGGATTCAAAGCCTGATCAGAATAAAAATGCTTCATGTAAACACGGCAATATGAATATTTGGATTCGCTCATTTGGATCAAAATTTCATTCTGATTGAGAGGGGTGGGTTATGCCGATCGTTAATCGGAATGGCGCGCATGAAAACACTTATTCCGAATGTACGGCAGAAAATATGTTTACTACGCATGTCTATACACCAGCCAAACGTCGACGTGATGTATTTCCGCCTTAGCAGCAGCTAGCGGAAAACATAGTGGGAGTAAAACAAAACTGGTCAGTATCATCGTGCTGTGTCCCTCTGATTGTCAAATGCAGAAGTATGTACTTGTAGCTTCATAACACAATACAGGTCAATTTCGACAAGAAGTGGGGCTTGCTAACACCAGAAGTTGCTTCTTCTTCTACTATTTTTGGAATGTCAAAATGTCAATGTGCACATGTCAAAATGATTTATTCCATCCAAACGTGTTACACATGGAAACGCACATCCTAATCAGATCAGCTTTTTCAGGATTCATGTAAATAGTAAAATTCTGATCTGAATTGCAATCAGATTGAATAAATTTTGCCCATGTAACTGTGGCAAAATTTCTTTGAGTGCAGAAGGAACTGCCTCCATCTTGTGGTCAACCATAAGAACTGCAACCTTTAATGAAATATTCAATTCAATTCAATTCAATTCAATTCAACTTTATTTATATAGCGCCATTTCACAACAACAGTCATCTCATAGCACTATCAACTGTAGGGGGGACCCCCACAGTTGCAGAAAGACCCCAGCAATCAGGCGATCCCCTGTGAGCAAGCACTTGGCGACGGTGGAGAGGAAAAACTCCCTTTTAACAGGAAGAAACCTCCAGCAGAACCAGGCTCAGGGAGGGGCAGTCATCTTCTGCGACTGGCTGGGGGGTGAGGGGATAGAGAAGAAGAAAAGAACAGACATGTAGAGAGCAAACAGCACGATGGGGACTCAATCTATGGGAGAGAACAAACAAATGTTAATGACCAGCAAAAAAAAAAATATTTCATAGAGAGGGAGGAAAGGAGTGAGGCCCAGTGCATTACTGGAGGTCCCCCGGCTGACTAAACCTATTAGCAGCATAACTAAGGGAGGGTTCAGAAACACATGATCCCTCCCTAATTGTAGGCTATATCAAAAAGGTAGGTTTTAGCCCTATTCTTAAAAACAGAGATCGAGTCTGACTCCCGAATCCAGATTGGCAGCTGATTCCACAGGAGAGGAGCTTGATAACTGAAGGCTCTGCCTCCCATTGTACTTTTGGAGATTCTAGGTATTACAAGTAATCCTGCATTTTGGGAGCGTAGTGCTCTGTTAGGATGATACGGTAGTATCAGATCTTTTAAATAAAAAGGAGCCTGATTGTTTAAAGCTTTGTAAGTAAGAAGAAGGATTTTAAACTTAATTCTAAACTCTATGGGAAGCCAATGAAGGGAGGCCAGAACCGGAGAGATATGATCTCTCTTTCTAGTACCTGTTAAAACTCTTGCTGCAGCATTTTGGATCAGCTGAAGACTTTTTAAAGATGTTTTAGGACAGCCTGATAATAAAGAATTACAATAATCTAATCTCGAGCTAACAAAACAAAACAAAAAATATCTAAAACTTCTCTGTTTGAACTGCTGCCTCTGTGACCTTGACCTCTGGAAAAGCGGTAGAAGATGGATGGATGGATATATATGGGGCTCCTATTAGATCTGGGTGGAAGGCAGTCACCTACCTTTGCTTAATAGTAAGTCCACATCTGCTGTCATATAAATATAAATAATAACAATTTAGTTTATAAAATAATATTAAAAATAGCTCACATTTTATTTCAACTTTATATGGCAGCTCTGGATTTTGCACGCACTGTTTGGTTTGAGAAAATCTGGGTGGGAAATGATTTAAACCATCGTTATTCTGCTAGAGTGGATCTGAGAAAAGTTTCTGCAGCTGTTTTTTTTTTTTTTTTTTTTTTTTTTTTGTTAGGAAAAAAAGGTTACTATTCAAACATAGCCAAAAGGTTTGTGACCAGATCCAAGAAGTGAGACGGCAAGCATCAGGTCCAGACTCTTTTTTTTCTCCTCCCTTTTGCAGCAAAAATAAAACACACTGTAGATCCTTGCATATGCTGAACAACAGTAAAAGTACTTCATTTGGCGGGAACCTGAAAGGCACAACACCATTCTGCTGTGATTATTTTTCCCCTCCTATATTTTGGAGAAAAAACATACTGAGACTCATTTTGTAGTATCCAAGGTTGGTGCACACTCTCTCTCTTCTGTCGTCTCTGCTAATTGCTAATCAAAACCTGGCACGCTGATTACCACCTGCCTTTACCTGCTGCTATAAAGATCAGTTTGTTTACCTTTGTTTGCCAGAAAAGCAGCTGCCTTCTACCATGTGTGCCAACCTGACATCTCTCCTGTGCCTTCTTCTCCACTTCTACAACATTGAACCTGTTTGAGAAAACATTTCATCTCAACTTAATTCTCTCCTTAAATACCTCCCTTATCCCCAGGACCTTCCACTGAGTTCAGTTGGTGGCGGAAAAACCCATTCACTAAACTTGAATCCTTCTGACCTTCAAGTAAGTTTCAAGCAATATTTGATTAACTAACTTTCCCCCAAGTCCCCAAATGAAGCAAACTCCCATCTTGTCCAGATCATCTTCCCTACTTTATCCAACTCTTCACAACCCAAGAGAAAGAGGAGCAACGGCCTGCAAAGATTCTCACCATGTGGTCTTCACCTCCACCTGTAAGAGAAAGAATCCTAATGTCATTTACACACTCCACACTCCAGTGTGGAGTGTGTAAATGAAGAGGCAGATTCATGACAGACGATCTATTACACACTCACATCTCACAAGCACAGAATGGACTGAATGGTTAATAGTAATTTCAAGATGGCGGAGTGAGTGGTCTCAGTCTTGCAGGTTCAGCTTAAATAAATTTTTTTAGTTGTGGTTCAGCTGGTCTGGATTCGGGGGTCAGACTCGATCTCTGTTTTTAAGAGTTGTTTTGCGCTCGCTGTGAGAATTGGACTTTTGGGACTGCTCTCATTCGTGAGTGAACTGATTGGCGTTTCTTTTCGTGGTTCGCTGCTACGCTTAACCAGAAGCGTTTGCTAGGCTAACACTATAGCTAACACCATAGCTAGTCGTAGCACCTAGCACCGACACGGAGAAGCGACTCTGTCCCCGGTGACTGGGGCTCGCCGGAGGAACAAGCCGAGGCAGCAGTTGGACGGGAGCTGGATCGGAGTTCAACTGCAGTGGTGGTGGGAGAGGGGACTAGTGGAGGACCACCGGGGCCCCAGCCGGAGTCAGAGCCCAGTTACAGCGGCGGGGCTCGGTGGAGGAACTACTGAGGCAGACGGCGGTAGGTGGCGGGACTCAGCTTCCAGTACCCCGGCTGGACAGGAGCTCAGTTACGGCGGCAGTAAGCAGCGGGACTAGCAGCGGAGGGGGCTAGCTGAGGCCCAGCTGGATTCGAGGTTGGTTGGATCGGATACCGGCGACACCAACAGAGATTGTTTTACTATTCACAGGTCGGTAAAAATGCCACCAAAGAAGGGGGAAATGGAAGAGATCAAAAAATCTCTGAACTTCTTGTCAGAAGAACTGACCAAAGTGATTAGTCAGCAGGCTAAAATAATAGAGCTAATGGAAGAAGTCCAAGAATTAAAATTAACAATTAAGGAAAAAGAAAAAAAAAAATGCAGACTCGGAGCGACGCGTCGAGGATCTTGAACAATATTCTCGTATGGATGATTTAATTATAAGTGGACTAGACATTAAATATCAATCATATGCTCATGCTATAGCAGGACTGAGAGGAGAGGATGCTCCTCTGAGTGAATCAGTCTCCCTGGGGAACCAGGTGCTTCAGTTCCTTGATAGTAGAAATATAAAGGTCGAAGCAAATGCAATTTCAGCCTTTTATGCTTTACCCAGAAAAGATAATTAAACAAAGAAATCAATTGTGATGCGCTTTGTGAACAGAAGGGTAAAGAATGACATACTGAGGCAGGCCAGAAAACTACGGGGAACAGAAGTTTACCTAAATGAACATCTAACAAAAACTAATGCTGAAATAGCACGGCAAGCATGGATGCTGAAAAGACAAAATAAGATACAGGCAACATGGACAAGAAATTGTAGAGTTTGGATCAAACTAAATGGAACACCTGAGGAAGCAAAGAGTATAATAATCAGAGAGATTACTGACTTAAATAAATACAGATGAACACTGATTAAGAAAATTAAGAGACTATAAAAATCCATATCCACACACACTGCAAGAATAGTTCTTTTGACATACCATGTCAATGTACTTAAAAAAATAAATAAACAAAACAAACAAAAAACTTATGACTGACTTGAGTAGACATCAATTATCCCCAGTTGGAGGAAGTCATTTGACACAGAGTGAGGAAATTCACACTCTGAAAATATGCCATTATGCTGAACATAAACTACAAGAGATGGAAAATGATATTGATCCTGATAACCACTTTTTCAATAATATTCATAATCATTGTGACTATTACACCGAAAAGCAATTCAAAAGTCAAGTGCAACTAGATGGTAAACTATCAATAATACACTTCAACAGCAGAAGTCTTAACAAAAACTTTCCACAGATTCAGGACTATTTAAAACAGCTAGACAGAAAATTTACAGCTATCACAGTCTCTGAAACTTGGCTTAATGAAGAGCAGGCTCCCCTGATGGCAATAGAGGGATATCAGATGTTTCATATTAACAGATCTCAAAAAAAGGGTGGTGGTGTTGCACTGTATATTGATGACCTCTATAGGTGTAAGCTTGTAAATGGAATGTCCTTTGCACTACCAGGGATTTTGGAATGTGTTACTGTTGAGATTGACCAAGATAAAACAAAAAACCTAATTATAAGTTGTATATATCGAACGGAGGGAACTTGCATTAAGACATTCAGAGATAAATTAGTCGAGCTGTACAATAATATTACTAGTAAGAAAATGGTAGTAATTTGTGGAGATTTCAGTATTGATTTGCTAAATCCATATCAACAAAATGTAATTACAGAGTTCATGAATTCTATGTACAGCATGAGTCTATATCCCACAATAACACATCCCAGTAGAATCACAGTTCACACTGCTACACTTATTGACAACCTGTTTGTTAATATTATTGATAAGAAAATAGAAAGTGGATTATTGATAAATGATATAAGTGACCATTTGCCAACCTTTGCACTTATCCATGGCCACGCGGGGGCCAATACAGAAAAAATTTTAAAATCGTTCAGATACAAATCACAAAATGCAATCAGTTCTTTTAAAGAAGACTTGCTGAAGCAAGACTGGACAAAAGTCTATGTTTCGGATGTAAATGAAGCCTATGACACATTTATAAACATTGTAACCTCTCTTTATGAAAAAAAAAATGTCCATTAGTAAAGAAAAAGCTTAAACATAAATTTGCCGATAAGCCATGGCTAACC
The DNA here is from genome assembly GCA_020510985.1 of Pholidichthys leucotaenia. Classification (NCBI taxonomy): domain Eukaryota; kingdom Metazoa; phylum Chordata; class Actinopteri; order Cichliformes; family Pholidichthyidae; genus Pholidichthys; species Pholidichthys leucotaenia. The sequence goes on along the minus strand of CM035841.1, from coordinate 100,590,039 downwards.
AAAGGATTACAAAAGTCGTGTAAAAAGAAAAATTTATTATATAAAGCTTTTCTAAAGAAAAGGACAAAAGAAGCAGAGCAGCAGTATAAAACATACAAAAATAAGTTAACATATATAATAAGATGTAGTAAAAGAGACTATTACAGTAAAGAACTGGAGAAAAACAGAGACAATATTAAAAATACATGGACAATACTTAACAATATTCTTGGAAATAAAAACAGAAATACAAGCTACCCAACCAATTTTTCAAAAAATAATAAAACGACTCAGAGTGTGAATGCAGCTTCACCTGCAGATGAATTTAATAACTTTTTTGTTAACATTGGTCTTAATTTGGCTCGAGAAATACCCATTATGGCACCCACAGGTGATACAATAAGCAAAAACACTGCTATAAAAGACTCCATTTTCATAAAGAACACAGATGAGAGAGAGGTCATTGAAATTGTTAAATCGTTTAAAAGTAAAACATCTACGCACTGTGATGGTATTGACATGTTCTTAGTCAAAACTGTTACTGAATGCTTAGTGAAACCACTGACGTATATCTGTAACCTGTCTCTCCAAACAGGTATATTTCCCAATGCAATGAAAATAGCTAAAGTAATTCCGATATACAAGACGGGTGACAGAGGGGAACTTTCAAACTATAGACCAATTTCACTATTGCCGCAATTTTCCAAGATACTTGAAAAAAATATTCTATGAGAGAACTGACAACTTCATACTGAAGAATAATTTATTGTGTGAGCAGCAATATGGGTTCAGACACAAGAGGACAACTGCATTTGCTCTAATGGAATTTATAGAAAAAATATCAACTGCCACTGAAAATAAAGAGTATTCAGTTGGGGTATTCCTGGATCTTAAAAAAGCATTTGATACAGTGGATCATAATTTATTATTAAAGAAACTACAAATTATGGTATTAGGGGAGTAGCACTGTCCTGGTTATGTAGTTACTTAAAGAATAGATATCAGTATGTATGTGTTGGTAACAAAAACTCCCAGTTACTGAAGGTTACTTGTGGAGTCCCACAGGGTTCAGTTTTGGGGCCATTGTTATTCAGTATGTATATAAATGATATATGTAAAGTTTCAGAAAAAATGGATTTAATATTGTTTGCTGATGACACTAATTTGTTATGCAGTGGAAGCAATTTGGAACAACTTTTGGATACACTCGGAAGGAATTAGGAAAGCTTAAACTGTGGTTTGATTCAAACAAATTAACGCTCAATTTAAGTAAGACAAAATTTATAGTTTTTAACAACCATCACAACAACTTAGTATCTAAACTCAGTGTGGGTGGTGTAGCGATTGAAAGGGTACCCAAAACTAAATTTCTTGGTGTAATAGTTGATAATAAACTGTGTTGGAAGTCACATATTAATTATATTAAAGGTAAAATATCCAAATCAATTGCAATACTACACAGAGTGAAATATTTGCTGAATCAACCCACACTACACTACCATTCAAAAGTTTTGTCACGCCTGAGCGCTCATTGCTATCCACGCTCAGGTTGTCCAGTTTCACTCCAGCTCCATCCCATTCCGGGCCTGGTCTTACGGCTTCCTCCGAGGCTCGTAGCTTTGACAGCATCTCAGACTTCCAGCTGTCAAGCCCAGCTGCTCGGGGACAGCTGTCTGTTATTATTATCAATTACCTTCGCCGCTCCTGATTGGGTTCTGTCCCTCATTTAAGGGAGCAGCTGAGAATCACTCCTCGCTGCCACCTAAACAGAGGAAAGACGTACATCGTGTTTCCGCGACTGGAGTTCCTACGTCCAACTCCAGTTTCCTCGGTGTTTCTGCTGTTCCTCACCCACCTGTAAGTGTTACTGCTCAGCGTGGGTTTCTTCCTCGCTGCACTCCTTAGCCTCTCACCCTAGTTGGAGTCTACCTTGTGTACGTGCGTATTTTTGCCCCTCGTGGCTCTTTACTTTGCCATTTGTGTGTATTGTTCCTTTGTTAATAAAGTTACGCAAACTCACTGGTCGCCAATAGCGTCTCCTTTATGGCTCACGAGAGCCATTCATGACAAGTTTGGGGTCACCCAGACAATTATTTTGTGTTTTCCATGAAAAGTCACGCTTATTTACCACCATGAGTTGTAAAATGAATAGTGTGGAGTGTGTCAATAACGAGGCGGATTTGACTCAGACAGTTTATTACACATCTCACACAGAAGCATAGTCAGAAAAGAGGGCATCTCAGACAAGACTCTTCTCTTAAATACTCAGGCCTTCCTTCAGCAGCTTCTACACATAAAAGGTCACATTATATTCACTTCCTTAATCCTTTAACATCCTCCTAGCAGTCTCTGATACACAAAAGATCCCACTGCATTCATCCTTCACACCTCCCTGTTATCTCCAAGGAAACTCTGCTCTTTGTTCTAGTCTAAAATGCTACACCATTATGCACTCCCCAAACGACCCCCCGAGCGTCTTGGATAGAACAATAGAATGACAGTCCATATGCTGTGGTAAAATCATTAAACATCAATCCACATGCTACTTGGGCTTCAGTTTTCTCCCGTATCTGCTGTAACCAGGATTCACCGCCTCCGCGGTGCTGTCATGCTGGGGGGCTGATGAATGCTGGGGGGTTGATGATTGAGGGGTAAAAGTCTGTGCATATGGGTGCTCTGGGGAATCTTTTCTCAGGGAAACTCCCCGCGGGGGTCTTCCACGCCGAGGGGCCCTAGCCAACAGCACTTGCTCATCCGCCACAACAAAAGCGGGTTTGAGTCTGTCTATGCCAATCCTTTCCCTCCTACCCCCCAAATCTAGCAAAAAATGCTTGTCCCCTGTTTCCAGCACTCTGAACGGTCCATCATAAGGTGGGCGCAGTGGGGGGTGATGTGCATCGTGTCTGACAAAAACGAACTCCGCGTTTTTCAAAGTTTTAGGAACAAAAACGTGTGGAAAACTGTGGTGAACAGGGCCCGGCAGCGTGCTTGAGTCTATGCTACGCCGCAACAGCTGAGATGGGGAGCTGTCCCACGTGGGATTATCTGGGAGAAACTCCCCGGGCAGCCGAAGTGGCTGCGCAAAAACGAGTTCAGCCGGGGAAGCTTCCAAATCCTCTTTAGGCGCAGAATGTAACCCCAATAAAACCCACGGTAGCTTGTCTACCCAATTTGCATCCGTCAGTGACGCCCTGAGAGCCGCTTTCAATGACCTATGAAAACGTTCGCATAACCCATTAGCCTGTGGATTGTACGCGGTTGTGCGGTGAATTGTGACACCCAGGCTGCGGGCCATTGTTGACCAGAGTTTGGAAACAAATTGAGGGCCTCTGTCGGATGTAATATCCGACAGGACTCCAAAACGCGCCACCCATGCTGTTAAAAACGCTCACGCCACCTCCTTGCTTGTGGTTGACGCCAGTGGAACTACTTCTGGCCAGCGCGTGGTGCGGTCCACCATTGTCAGAAGGTGCGTGCACCCCTGTGATGGCGGGAGGGAGCCCACGAGGTCCACGTGAACATGGTCGAACGTCTTAGCCGGGATGCGAAACGGTTCCAAGGGAGCTTTAGTGTGTCTGTGTACTTTGGCTCGTTGGCACGCCATGCAGGCTGCTGCCCACTCTTTCACTTGTTTGCGAAGGCTCGGCCACACCAATTTCTCTCCTGCCATTTTGACCGACGCGCGCACTCCCAGGTGCGCTAAAGAATGAATTGCATCAAAAACGTGGTGGCGCCACGCGGCCGGAACCACGGGACGCGGACACCACGTGGAGACATCACAGATTAAGGGGGGACATACCGTCTTGCAGCACCCTGCTCTCCAGCCTTAACCCTGTTGGTCCAGAGTGGAGCGCGCGCACATCCGCGTCACTAACCTGCTCCGCGGCCATCGCTGTGTAATCTATCCCCACGCGGACCAGGGCAGCCATGGCGCGCGAGAGGCAGTCTGCCCCTACATTCAGTTTACCTGACACATGCTGAATATCAGTAGTAAACTCTGAGATCGCGGCCAGCTGTCTCTGCTGCCGGCCCGACCACCGTTCTGAAACCTTGGCCATCGCGAATGTTAGTGACTTGTGGTCAATGAACGCTGTGAAACAGCGCCCTTCTAGCCAGAACTGGAAGTGGCGAATGGCCAAGTGGAGAGCCAGTAACTCCCTGTCAAACGCGTTGTATTTACGTTCACTATCGCGCAAAGTCCTGCTGAAAAAGGCGAGCAGCTGCCAAGCCCCGGCTACACGCTGCTCCACGACCGCCCCTATGGCCACATCTGATGCGTCAGTAGTGAGCGCTATGCGGGCCGTTGGGTCTGGATGTGCCAGCAACGCAGCGTTTGCCAGGGCTGCTTTGACTTCCGAGAATGCCTGCTCTCGCTCCGGGGACCATTCGATCTTATTCGCGGGTTTCTGTTTTTTGAGCGCGGCGTACAGTGGTTGCATGAGCTGCGCTGCGCGGGGAAGGAAACGGTTATAAAAATTCACCATTCCCAAAAACTCCTGTAACGCCCTGACCGTTTGCGGCCGGGGAAAATCTGCTACCACGCGCACTTTGTCAGGCAGCGGAACCGCTCCTTCGGGAGAGACGTGGTGCCCCAAAAAATCAATCTGCGTCACCCCGAACTGACACTTCGCTGGGTTGATTATTAAACCGTGCTCTTCCAACCCCCAGAAAACTGCCGTGAGGTGGGTTTTGTGTTCGTCTTCGGACGCGCTGGCTACCAAGATATCGTCCAAGTAGACGAATACGAAAGGGAGACCGCGCAGCACTGCATCCATCATGCGTTGGAACTTCTGTGCAGCCCCTTTAAGCCTGAATGGCATGTGCAAAAACTCGAATAAACCAAACGGAGTTATCACCGCTGTTTTGGGTATGTCCTCAGTGCGCACTGGGACTTGGTGGTAACCGCGGACCAGGTCTATTTTAGAAAAAACGCGCGCTCCTGCCAAGTGAACAGAAAAATCCTGAATGTGAGGAATTGGGTAGCGGTCGTGCGCTGTGGCCTTGTTCAACCTGCGGAAATCCCCGCAAAGTCACCACGAACCGTCAGCTTTAGGGACCATGTGTAGCGGGGAAGCCCATGGTCTGTTTGAACGCCTGATGATACCCAACCTCTCCAGGTTGGCGAACTCCTCGCGCGCTATGGCCAGTTTAGCTGCGTCCAAGTGCCGAGGTTTTGCAAAAACGGGCGGCCCGGTGGTGGTAATAAAATGTTCCACCCCGTGTTTAGCGAAGGCTGCCGAAAATGTCGGGACCGTGAGTGCTGGGAACTGAGTGAGCAGTGCGTGGAACTTACCGCATGCAGCTGTGACGTTGGCTTGTGCTGTTGGCCGGGACGCTCAAGCTATACAAGGGATAGAATCAAAGGACAGTGCATTAACCAGGCGCCTGTTAGCGACATCAACCAACAAACCATGTGTGCACAAAAAATCAGCCCCCAATATATTGAAATTCAATGCTGCTATGACAAAAGTCCACTCAAATGTACGGCCGTGTAGAGACAGAAGTAGAGTCCTCTCACCAAAGGTCTTAATCTCCGAGCCGTTTGCTGCTGCCATCTCGGGGCCGCTAGATCCTGCCAGCCGGTCAGCGTAGGACGGCATGATGAAACTCATCTGGGCGCCAGTGTCCACGAGGAAATGCCTCCCTGAGCGTGCGTCCGTCAAGTAGAGCAGCTTGTTCTCCTCCCCGAGGGCCGCAGCTGCTACCGACCCCCAGTCTTGGCGTTTCCCAAACACTTGAACTGGCACGGTGGTATATATTTGTGTGCCTTTTCTGCAAAGCGGCGGTGGTAGAAACAAAGGGTGTCTCCTCCGCGTTCTTTGGCCCCCGCCGCTGCTGTTGTTGGTGGCTCTGCTGCTGCCGTCGATGGCCCCTCGCCTCCTCCGGCCGTCGCGCCGAGCTCCGTCGCTGCCGCCGTGGTCGTGAGCTCTCTGCTGGCCATGATGATCCGGTGTGCTTCTCGGGCCAGCGCACGATAGTCCCGCTTGTCCAGCAACGGCGAATTGGCCAGGGTCGCTCTCGTCGCTGACGGAAGGTTCCGGAGGAAGAGGTGGGTAAAAATGAAGTGGTCGTCGTCCGAGCCCTTCAATCTCAGCATCTTCTCCATCAGGTCAATAGCCGACCCATCTCCTAACCCGTTCCGCGTCAGGAGTCTCTCTGCTCTCTCACCAACCGAGAGTGTGTAGTGCTGGATGAGTGCAGCCTTCAACGCGCCATACTTGTCGCTGGTTGGTGGTTGATCCAGCAGGCTCTCCACATGCTGAGCCGTGTGGGCGTCGAGCTTTGCGACCACATGGTAGAACTTCATGTCATCCACCGATATCCCCCGAAGGGCAAACTGCGCCTCAACTAGGTGGAACCAGGAGTGCGGATTGTGCTGCCAAAAATCCGGTAGCTTGACTGTGACAGCATATGCTTGGCTGGGGGCTCCCAACGAGGCTGGCTCCGGGGATCTTTCGTCGTGTTGCATGATTCGTCTTGGGTCACCAGTGTGGAGTGTGTCAATAACGAGGCGGATTTGACTCAGACAGTTTATTACACATCTCACACAGAAGCATAGTCAGAAAAGAGGGCATCTCAGACAAGACTCTTCTCTTAAATACTCAGGCCTTCCTTCAGCAGCTTCTACACATAAAAGGTCACATTGCATTCACTTCCTTAATCCTTTAACATCCTCCTAGCAGTCTCTGATACACAAAAGATCCCACTGCATTCATCCTTCACACCTCCCTGTTATCTCCAAGGAAAACTTTGCTCTTTGTTCTAATCTAAGATGCTACACCGTTATGCACTCCCCAAAATAGAAAATATAGTCAAGACATTGACTATATTGACATTGACATTGACGGCGAAAGAGAGGTAGACGAGCGGGCGCTCTCGTGCGGCTTCGCAGGAGAGGCTCGCGAACGGCGCTGCCTGGCATATTTCTGTCCAATACCAACTCTCTCTCTAACAAGGTAGATGAACTGAGACTGCTGATGCGTTTTAGGGACCTCGCCTCCTCGGCTGCCCTCTGTTTTACTGAGACCTGGCTCCGGGAAAATATACCGGACAGCGCGCTGCGCCTCGACGGCTTCCAGCGCTTTCGTGCTGATCGTGACACAGAGCTTTCCGGCAAGACCACAGGAGGCGGAGTCTGCTTCTACATCAACTGCAGCTGGTGCTCTGATGTAACGGTAATTTCCAAACACTGTTCTCCCGCCCTGGAATTTCTTGTTATTAACTGCAAGCCTTTTTATTCCCCGCGGGAGTTTGCTTCTTTTATACTCATCGCTGTGTACGCCCCTCCCGACGTGGACACGCGCGAAGCTTAGCGCGTGCTCGCGGATCACATTCAACACACAGAGCGGATTTTTCCAGACTCGCTGGTTATTGTGGCTGGCGACTTTAATCAGTGCAATCTGAGCCACGATCTCCCCCGCTACAAACAGTTTATTAAATGCCCCACCAGAGGATTAAACACACTGGATCACTGTTACACCACAGTGAAAGACGCATATCGCTCTGTTCCCCGCGCTGCGCTGGGATTATCTGATCACGTGATGGTTCACCTCATTCCCACATACAGACAGAGATTGAAGCTCACTAACCTGTCGTGAGCACTACGAAGAAACGGACCAGTGAAGCTGAGGAGAAGCTGGAAACATGCATGGAAATATCTGACTGGGCCATGTTTAATGGAGCCACGCATGATCTGGATGAGTACACGGACACTGTGAACTCATATATCCACTTTTGTGAAGAGGTCATTCTTCCATCACGCACCAGGGTGAGTTACTCTAATGACAAACCCTGGTTCACAGCTAAGCTCAGACAGATCAGGAAGGAGAAGGAAGCAGCGCTCAAAAGTGGAGACAGGGACTGCTACAGGGAGGTTAAATACCGGTTTAACAGAGAGCTGAAGAGGGCTAAATCTGTGTATTCAGAGAGACTCCAGCAGCAGTTCACTGCTCATGATTCGGCTTCCGTGTGGAGAGGACTGAGGCAAATCACCAACTATCGGCCTCAGGCTCCTAAAGGTCAGGATGACAAAGCCCTTTGTCAAAGACTGTCCCAACACAATGCCCGTTTTGACACCTCGTCATCTGTGTCCAACTCCCCCCCTCCCTCCAGCTCCACAGCCTCCACAATCCCTACTTCATTAAAGGCACCCCCCCTCCTCCCCCCCTGCCCTTATCATCAGTGAGCAGGACGTGCTCAAACAGTTCTCCAGACTGAACCCGCGCAAGGCCCCCGGCCCGGACGGCGTGTCTCCCTCCACCCTGAGACACTGTGCGAAACAGCTGGCTCCTGTCTTCACAGACATTTTTAACACCTCCCTTAAGTTATGCCACGTGCCGTCCTGCCTCAAATCCTCCACCATCATCCCTGTCCCCAAGAAGCCACGAATCACTGGACTTAATGACTACAGACCTGTAGCGCTCACCTCTGTAGTCATGAAGTCCTTTGAGCGCCTGGTCCTGCCCCACCTCAAGTCCATCACCACCCCTCTCCTGGACCCGCTGCAGTTTGCCTACCGAGCCAACAGGTCTGTAGACGACGCAGTCAACCTGGCCCTCCACTCCATCCTGCAGCACCTGGACTCCCCGGGAACCTACGCCAGGATCCTGTTTGTGGACTTCAGCTCCGCATTCAACACCATCCGCCCCGCTCTGCTCCGGGACAAGCTGTCCCTGCTCAACTTGCCTGACTCCCTCTGCAGGTGGATCACCGACTTCCTGACGGACCGGAGGCAGCATGTGCGGCTGGGAAAGACTGTCTCAGACTCTACTAGCATCAGCACCGGATCACCCCAAGGCTGTGTACTTCCCCCCCTACTCTTCTCCCTTTACACCAACTCCTGCACCTCCAGCCACCAGTCTGTCAAGTTGATCAAGTTTGCGGATGACACCACCCTCATCGGGCTCATCTCCAACGGCGACGAGTCCGCCTACAGGAGAGAGGTGGCCCAGCTGGCGTCCTGGTGCAACAATAACAACCTGCAGCTGAACGCTCTGAAGACAGTGGAGATGATTGTAGACTTCGGGAAAGTCACTACCCCTCTGCCCCCCCTCACCCTCTCAGGCTCTCCCATCACCACTGCTGATTCCTTCCGCTTCCTAGGCACTACCATCACCAGGGACCTCAAATGGGAGCCGACCATCAGCTCACTCATCAAAAAAGCCCAGCAGAGGATGTTCTTCCTGCGGCAGCTGAGGAAGCTCAAGCTACCCACCAAGATGTTAGTGCAGTTCTACACAGCCATCATCGAGTCCATCCTCACCACCTCCATAACCGTGTGGCACGCAGGAGCCACTGCCAGGGACAGACTAAGGCTGCAGCGCGTCGTGCGCACTGCTGAGAAGGTGATCGGCTGCAAGCTCCCATCTCTCCAGGATCTGTACATCTCCAGGACCCGGAGGCGTGCTGGCCGGATCATAGCCGATCCCTCACACCCTGGTCACGTACTGTTTGCCCCCCTTCCCTCTGGTAGAAGACTTCGGTCCATCCAGACTAAAACCTCCCGTCACATGAACAGCTTCTTCCCCTCTGCCATCAGACTGCTGAACACTAAGTGACTTATTGACTCTCGTGCACTATGTACAGCAGCTCAACCAGACTCATGTCAATCATCACTGTTTTCTTCCTGCATTACCGACTGCACTATATAGTTCTCCACAGTATCTGCTGCTCGCTAATATATTTTAACTGCTGACCAGTATCACTTACTCTTATTCTACACTTTATTGCATGTATAGTTTATTTCTTTTATTTTATCATGTTTAATGTTGCAGCATTGCACCGAGACAAATTCCTAGTTTGTGTACTACATGAACAATGGCAATAAACCTGATTCTGATTCTGATTCTGATTCTGACAAGGTTAGAAATAATGATTTGTATTTGAAATAATAATTTTTTCCTTCAAACTTTGCTTTCGTCAAAGAATCCTCCATTTGCAGCAATTACAGCATTGCAAACCTAACATGATTGCACAAGGGTTTTCTAATCATCCATTAGCCTTCTGACGCAATGAGCAAACACACTGTACCATTAGAACACTGGAGTGATAGTTGCTGGAAATGGGCCTCTATACACCTATGTAGATATTGCACCAAAAACCAGACATTTGCAGCTAGAATAGTCATTTACCACAATAGCAATGTATAGAGTGTATTTCTGATTAGTTTAAAGTTATCTTCATTGAAAAAAAGTGCTTTTCTTTCAAAAATAAGGAAATTTCTAAGTGACCCCAAACTTTTGAACGGTAGTGTATATACCTTGTATCATTCATTAATACTCTCATGCATGACGTATTGTACTGAAGTATGGGTAAATACATTTAAAACAAACATACATCCAGTCTTTGTGCTTCAGAAGAGAGCTATTAGAATAATGAACAAAGCTGCTTACAGGGAACCAACAAACCCACTTTTTCTTGAATTGAAAGCTCTCGAGTTGAAAGAGCTGGTTGAATTTAAAACTGCAGTAATGTTTAAAGTGAAGAATCTATCACTGCCCGCAAATATCCAAAAGCTGTTCCAAATAAGGGAGAAACAATATCATTTCAGAGGAACATGTATATTTCAAAAACCTTCAGTGAGAACTACCACCATGCAACACTGTGTTTCATTGCAAGGAGTCAGATTATGGAACGATTTTGGACCTGAATTAAAATCATGTACAATGGACAATTTAAACAAAAACTAAAGGAAGAAATACTCCAAAATTATATATACAAGATGACATATAAAATCACATAAGGATTGTCATATCCAGTCTGCGTTGTGTTGTTGCTTAGTTTTGTTTTTTTTTTTTTTTGTCACATTTTGTCTTAGCTTTGTTCTGAATTGTAATTGCTCTTGTTTGTTTTTCTTTTGAATTCTTTGATGGAATATGGGTGGGAAATATAAGCTGCGGCTTCAGCCATCACCCATTTCGGATAACTTATGTTGAACTGTATAATCAGAGGAGTTATTGTCTAATTTGACCTTGTTGGATTTTCTTTCCCCCTTTGTTATATTATTCTGTTTCTTTTAATCTGTACTTTTAATCTATCTGAAATAAAGATTGATTGATTGAACTGAAGTTGTTCAGCTGTATATCCACCATTTTCCTCTTCTCTCCCATCTCCGAAGAGGTTGTCATTTCCTCTCATATCACATCACTCTCACCTTGTAAATAAACTCATTGTTTGATCACCATACAAACTTGTTTGTGGCTGCTTCTGGCTCCATTACCTAAAACTGTCAAAGTGGGCATAATGCTTGTTAAATATCTGGAACACTCTAAAACCAGTGCGAGTGCAATCCACTCAAAAAGCACTGTTTGAATGAAAGTATGCTTTACAAATTTCTGTTGTCCTTTTATTGCTATTCCTACCTTGGGCTCCAGGTGTCCCCCGACAGCCCTGGTTGATCTGATCTTGTAAAGCTCAGCAGAGTTTCCCTTGGCTAGTACTCAGCTGGTAGACTGCCCAGGGCATACTGGGTGCTGTGCTGGATGATGGTGGTATAGGTGCACCACGCACACAACCCAAAAGGATCAGATGAAGAATGTTGGCTACGACCTAATGATGATATTTAATGACCGTAAAGGGCATGTTTTCACCTTTCAACCAAATTTTGACAATACAGAGACGTCGACATGAAGATGTCTTTTCAATGCCTTTACAAAGGCACATTTTCATTTTTCACTTTTCAACCAAAATTTGGAGGTTTTGTAGACAGTTGGCAAAGCCATCTTTTCAAAGTTTTTTCAATCAAATTTTGCTGGGAGGGTTAAATCAGCCGTCATCCTCATCACAGACAATGTCACAACCGCAGCCATACACAAATCCCAATTCCATTGAAGTTGGGACGTTGTGAAAAATGTCAATAAAAACAGAAAACAATGATTTGCATATCTTTATCAACTTTTATTCAGTTGAATCCACTACAAAGACAAAATATTTCATGTTCACACTGATAAAATTTGTTTTTTTTTGCATAATCAATTCAACTTTATTTCTAAAGCACTTTAAAAACAAACATAGCTGACATGTTTATATGTGTACATCTGGGAAAAATAAAATATGAAAGAAATGTAAAATATTAAAATAAATAAAAAGACAATAAAATATAGTTAAAAAGTATAAAACAAGACAGGTAAAAATGACAATCATATAATAAAAGCAATAAAACACAAAAATCAATGTCTCATTCTTAACTGAAGGCCAAGGAGTAAAAATGGGTTTTAAAATGAGTTTTAAAAATGAACAGTGAAGGGGCCTGTCTAACAGCCAAAGGGAGACTGGTCCACAGTTTTGGAGCAGCAACACAAAAAGTTCTGTCCCCTCTGAGCTTCCACTTAGATTTTGGTACATCTAGGAGCAGCTGATAAGCTGATCTGAGAGACCAAGCAGGGGAGTAAGGATGGAGGAGCTCAGGGAGGTAAAGTGGGGCAAGGCCATTTAATGATTTAAAAGCAAATTAAAAAATTTTAAAATGAACCCTAAAGTGCACAGGCAGCTAGTGAAGGGAAGCTAAAATAGGTGTAATGTGGTTCCTCTTACGTGTTCTAGTTAAAAGATGTGCCGCAGCATTCTTAACTGGATATTATGTTTGTAAAAATAGGACTGCAGAGGCAGGAGCTGCGCTGAACTATAACTTCATTACAGATGCAAATATAGGACACATGCTGCAATGGATAGCCCCAAGCTAGCTACGTACTGCTGTGGACTTTGCTCTAGTGGGATGAGAGGTGCCAAAGACCAAGTCTCCCACCGTTAGCTCCCCTCATGGTCGGGACGTGATGACGTCACGACGGGCGTGCGTCCCCATGTCCGCAGCATGCCTAATCTGTGTGGCCATACATAACATCACCCCCCCCACCATTTTTTTTTTTTTACATTGCAACAGGCAGAGAAATAGAACCTGGCCCACCGGGTAGACTGCCGGTTAACCCTGCACAACTGGGTGGGTTATTCTGCCACTGCTGAAGCAGCTGTGCTCTGTCTAAACATCTCAAAACAGTTACTGTTTACAGTTCAACTTCAGGGGCCTCAGTCGAGCCCACGGTGGGCACGTCCCCAGAGGCACCGCCTGCAGCAGACCTGGATGCCTTCTCGCTGAAGTCATGGCTCACTCGTCAGTAACGTCCCAGCCCAGATCCCACACAAGCTGGGTCAGCTCCAGCGCTGCATCTTGGTCAGAAGCAGCTGCTCTTACCTTTCGCAGACACCTGACATGCCATTTCGAACCATCAGCCATCTGAATGGCGGCTGGCCTCTATCGTGCGGCAATTCCCATCTGCGATGATGGGACCGTCTATGAGTCCAGGATTGTTGGACCCGAACCTGATCAAGAAAGGCATGCAGCGATCTGCTCGGCTGCACTCAGCACTGCTGCTCTCTCGTCTCTGATGTTGGTTGCTGCTGTGGGGGCGTGACATCCACATCAGTGGCAAGACATGACCTCAGTTTGTGTTGGTCTGCTGGGTCCTGCTGGGCCATGAACTCTCCATCCTGCTGTGCTGTGTCAGCTCCCTGAGGTTGATACTCGGCAAGGATGCGGGATGAGTTCAGCTTCTTCTCGCTCCCTTGGTGCTGGTTGTGGTTACGGTAATGTGTCGCTGTCATTGGCGATAGGACCTGTGCTGGGTTGTCATCGTTCACCGGGGTCCCCTTTCTCCACGAACTCCCTCTTCTGTGGCTCCATGGCGGCTGCTTGAAGCTCGTGCTTGGCAAGGATCAGAGTGGGGTCCGGCCTGTGCTCCCTCTCCATGCTGTATTCATTTTCTATGCTGTGTTCTCTCTCCGCGCTGTGTTCACTCTCTGTGCTGTGCTCTTCGGCTGTAACCATGTCCACAAAATTGTACTCTCCCTGCTGTGATGAGGCTGTGGCTTGCAAACACTCATGCTGCGCGGAGACAAGATCTGGATTGCGCATGGCTGCGGACTGGGGCTCTTGCTGCTACTCCATTTTTACTGGGTTCTGTTCAGCGTGTGGTGCGAGGAAAGGAGTTGCTGTGTCCACACCCATGTGCCTCAGATTTGAGTCATTGTCCCGGCTGAGTTTTTCACTGGGTTGTGGCACTGTAGTGTCCTTCTGTTCCGCGGTGTCTACCTCGGGGCCCTGCCAAGAAGGTGCGGGGTCGGCAGGCTCAGCAACCGGGGCAGCCGTCTGTACCAGCGAAGCTGACTGTGGAAAATGCAGGCGGAGGCCTGCCAGCTGCAATGCTACCAGGGCCATTATCACCAGGTAGGTTACCACTTCCATTGCGATTGTCTCCGATAGGCGTGCAGTGTCCTCAACAGCGCCAACCATAGCCAGTCCACCGAGTCTGCTACTGTCTCGACATTTGGCTCCAACTGCAACGACTGCAACATATCACTGCATGTAGACAACTCTCGCTAGCATTAGCTAGCTCCTCAGCTTACACAAATGCCTAAAGCAACTCAAACCAATGGGGCCACTGGATGGGCGGCTCACATGGTGTCAGCAGAAACAGTGGCATCAAAGACGCTTCCGTCTTCAGGAAAATAACCAGTTTTCCTCGAGACAATAAAGTTTAGTCCTCATTGCCAAATATTATGTCTGGAACAATAGGACTGCAGAGGCAAGAGCTGCGTTGAATGATAGCTACAATGGATAGCCCAAAGCTAGCTACATACTGTCATGAACCTTGCTCTAGTGGGAGGTGAGGCACCAGAGATGCATTCTCCCGCCATTTGCTCCCTATTTTGGTCGGGACATGATGATGTCACAATGGACGTGTGTCCCCATGTCCGCAGCATGCCTAATATCTGTGTGGCCATACAAAACTCTGGAGATGTGAGAGGGATGACTGGCTGATTCCAGCATAAAGTGGATTGCAGTAACCAAGCCAACATGTAATGAAGGCATGGATTACTGTTTCAAAGTGCTGCTTTGAAAGGATGGGTTTAACCTTTACCATTAGCCTAAAATTAAAAAAAAAAAAAAAAAAAGATGCACTTCACTACTACACCAATTTGACAATCTAATTTAAAATCACTGTAAGTAAATCTTAAAACCCAGATTAGTAACACTGTTTTGGACAAACCCTTCATATATTCATTCATTTTGAATTTGATGCCTCTAAATAAACAAGAGAAAAATGCTTGAGCTCTGCCCCACTACACAAAGGTGTGTTGCACACAAGGGGCCCCAAAAAGATGTTAATAATTTAAAGAGCTGTCTTGAGGTAATGAATGAGTACGGTGAAAATCTATCTAGATTCGTCTCTCATTACCTGGATGATTTGCCGTTGGTTACATTTTCCAGCTTGGACTGTTCAAGTCTCCTGAGGAGAATGGAGCACTTAAGTGCAGAGGTTTGTGCCATGAAACAAACCATGCTGTTACAGACTAACTCCAGTGAAGATCTACGTACTATTACTTCGGATATTGCCCGACGTGTAAGTGGCCTGGAGCAATCTGCTTTACGGGCCGTGGATAATGAGGCGCCTGCTCTGGGAGGGCCTGTCGGTCCCGCAGACGTCGGAGCAGAGGATGGGGTCTGCCCGATGACTGATACAATGTCTGGAGATGCATGGGAATCTTATTTGACGGCTGGAGAGAAGGTTTCGGCTGTGAATTTGGACCCGGAGGGTCAGCCTATAACCGGGAAAAATTCCGGAACAGTAGCTTCTTCACCAGGCTCTCCAAAATGGAGTCAAGTGGTGAAAAAGGGATGACGAATTGAGCACACTGCGGCTAAACCCAAGCATCCTCTGCTTCAATCAGCCGTAGGAATAAAGCCAGCAACGCGGCTACTGTTGTTGGTACGGGCTCTGGTAATATTAAAACTGTACGGACTAAGATGGTGAGTGTGTTTGCTACCCGTTTTCATTCTGATTTGGAAGCTGATGCTCTATCTGCATATCTTAAAGACAAGCTTGGACAAGAAGTTATCTGTCAGAAAATCCCTACTGGGAACGGCAGGGTTGGTTCATTTAAAGTAACGGCGGAATGTTCTGAGGTCGGGGACATGTACCAGCCAGAGCTCTGGCCAGAGGGTGCATTGGTGTGGCGATATTATGAGCCCCGTGGGGCTGGGAGGGCTGGAGTTAGTGGAGCGGCTGCTGTGGAGAATATGCGGGCACCCATGGATGATGGTGATCTTTCTTAACTTTTTCTTCTTTTTTTTGATGGGCATTCAGGTCATGTCTTATATCTGTTGTGGCCTCAAATTGGGGCAAAGTGCTGTGGAGAAAGCTCTCCGAATAGTTATTGACAATTTATTGAACACTTGTGATATTTTGTGCCTTCAGGAAACGTTTCTTTCTGAACAAGGCTTGGAATGTTTGAACTGTCTTAATCCTGATTTCCATGGTGCTGGGGAGTCTACAACTGACCTCAGCAAGGGGATTATCAGGGGTAGGATACCTGGAGGTGTGGCTATTCTCTGGAGAAAGAAGCTGGACTCCTTGATAAAAGTGGTCCGACTTGGTGTAGACTTGTGTATTGGTGTGCAGTTTAATAGTAATGATAAGGAATTTCTCATTATTAATGTATATACGCCCTTTGAATATCAACAGAATGAGGATGGATATTTAAATACGCTTGCTTTTATTAATTCTTATATGCAAGATTATAATAATACTTGTATTTTTATTATAGGGGACTTCAGTGCCGACATATCTGACACTGACTCATTTGCAAAACATATGTATCATTTTTGTTATGAAAATAACTTAATTTTGTCAAGTAAGGTGTTAATGCCTTCTGATAGTTATACCTATATAAGTGAGGCTTGGCACACTATGTCCTGGCTGGATCATTGCATCAGCACTTGTGATGCACATGCCTTTTTGGGTGGCATCAGTATTTATAATGGGTTAACAATGTCTGATCATATACCATTTGAGATGATAATTAATGTTGACTGTCTACCTGCACTTTGTCAGAATGTCAGTCAGGATGAGGTGGGAAAATTAGACTGGGACACTCTTTCTAAGGAAGAAATTGTAGAATACTGTGTCCGTACAGATAAATCCTTGAGTAAAGTATGTCTTCCTAGAGATGCTGTAATGTGCAGCGATGTGAACTGTAGCATTGTTGAGCATAAGAAAGACCTTTGTAGTATGTACAATGCTATAGTTAACTCCCTGTATAAGGACAGTAAGCCTTATTATAGGAAGATACGTAAGACACATAATGTAAGACCTGGCTGGACTGAGGCCGCAGCTGTGCCTTGTTCTGAAGCTCGGGAAGCATATAAAGCATGGGTGGTGGCTGGGAGACCCAGACAAGGGCCAGAATTCGAGATGAAGAAATGTACGAATGCAAAGTTTAAATATGCTATTGGTTATATTTCTAAAAATGAGCAGCTAATGAGAAGTAATTCCTTGGCCAAGAAATTGTTCGATAAGAATGTCACAGATTTTTGGAAGGAGCTTATATGCTAGCTCAAGAATTGCTCCTCTTCTTGCAATCTGTTTCACCAGCTTCATGATTCATGGGATGTTACCAGAATCATTATTGTCTGTTGTGTTGGTGCCACTCATTAAAGATAAAGCTGGCAACCTGTGTAGCCTAGACAATTACAGGCCCATAGCTATAGCCAATATAATATCTAAAGTACTGGAAAGAATACTGTTTGAAAAATTAAATGTATTCATCAATTCTACTGATCATCAATTTGGATTTAAACCCCATCATGGAACAGATCTGTGCATATAATGTATGTTTTAAAAGAAATTATAAGTAAGTATAGAAATCAAAATTCATCAGTTTTTTTTTTTGTGTGTGTTTTATTGACGCCTCTAAGGTGTTTGATCGTGTTAATCACAGAAAATTGTTTAGAAAAATGATTGACAGGGGGGTTCCCAAGTACTTAGTACGTATCCTGATTTACTGGTACGCACATCAGAAGATGTTGGTGAAATGGGGGAAGAGTCATTCATCCCCATTTGGTGTGAGCAGTGGTGTCAGACAGGGCAGTATATTGTCCCCTGTTCTATTTAAGCTTTATATGGATGAGTTGTCAAAACAACTGAATGCCTGTAAAACGGTGTTTAATAGGGAATAAGTTAGTAAATCATTTTATGTATGCTGACGATCTAGTTCTTCTCAGTCCAAGTAGTGCTGGTCTTCAGGAGTTATTAAGAGTGTGTACTGCTTATGGAGATGAAAATGACATAAAATATAATACAAATAAGAGTTGTGTGCTGATTTGCCACAATAGAGAAGATTTGATAATGAAATTCCCTGTCTTTGATTTGGCAGGCAGGGAATTAATTGTCAGGGATAAAGTTAAATATCTGGGACATTTTATTAATGATAGAATGACTGATGATGATGATATTTTCAGAGAACGCTGCAAAATCTACATGCAAGCAAATATTCTTGCACGTAGGTTTGGCTTTTGTTCAGATGAGGTGAAGCTGGTTCTTTTTAAAACCTCTTGTACACCTTTATACACTGCTCATTTATGGATAAACTATAGAAAACAAAGCATGCAGAGATTACAGGTTGCTTTCAATGATGCTTTAAGAATTTTACTTTAAAAGCCTCGATGGTGCAGTGCTTCAGTGTTATTTGTATCATCACGTGTAAATACATTGCATGCAGTAATAAGGAATCTTATGTATAAATTCATCTGTCGGCTTGATGTATCTGGAAATGAAATCATTCAGGTTATGTCTAGCATTAAGCTCAGTTCTATTCGCTGTCAGTCACAGTTTAGAAGGCATTGGTACAGTTTTCTTTTCAAGTCTTTTTAAAGTCAGTACTGTTTTTGTACTTTTTAGTAATTGTTTCTTATTTTTTTGTAACTTTTTTAATTGTCTTGTTTTTTTTATTAACAGTTTTAATTGTCTTGTTTATTTTATTTTGATGGACCATGAGTCTGGAATAAAGTTTTGATTGATTGATTGATTGATTAATTTGTCTGTAATAAGAACAAAAGGTAAATAATTATAAGAAGACAAAATGAACCTACTTGAGCTAGTCCAACTGGGGGATTCAAACTTACAACCTCTGGCTTCAGAGTCCACCATTCTATCTGTGTAGCCAAGAGGGTTGACCCGCTTAGCAAGCCAAGTACAAATTCTTATATTGACACTGCTATATATTTCCCTCCAATTTTTGACATTGTGCCAATGTCAGAGGTGCATTTAAGCTTTCAGGCTCCATGGCCACCATCTGACATTAGACATGATATGGAACTGATACACCACCAGTAAGTCCTCCCAACAACGCCAAGTGGATGGGCAAATTTTCCCAACTGGCAATGTCCAACTGGGGGATTTAAACTCATGGCCTCTGGCTTCAGAGTCCAGCACTCTACCTGTGTCGCCAAGACAGTTGACCCACTTGGCAAGCCAAGTAGGAATGCTTTTATTGACACTGCTACATTATCATATAACAGTGCGAGAGATTTTAAAACTGTAAACTTTGTACTGAATTAGAATAGTTTCAGAGGGAAATATCACCGAGACCGCTTCATAGTTTCGGTGGCATGGATACCACAGCTGATTTACATATCTGGTTTGTTTAGCTTTTCACACGTCTTTGTTATTCATTTCAGCCAATCAGCAGCACCTTCAGGTAGAAGCACATGGCTACTTAAGCAGCTTGTCCAGAGCTGTTTTGATAATCACTGTAGGGGTTGGGTTCAAGCTAAGTCATGCAAATGACCAGTTTTTGTTACTGCCCCCCACTTGGCTCCCCTGGAAGATGACAATCCTGAGAAACTTTGAACCTGATTTCTTGGAGGAGTAGTTTGATAGGTGTGAACATTGAAATGGCAACACCTTCTTCAAATCTTTTTGGATTTCCATGTGTTAGACATCACTGGAAAGCTTAGAGTCCACACTTGCAGAATTTGTAAATAACTCAAAATATCCTTCAGGACACTTGTTCCTGGTTTTTCTATGGCTGGGCACATTTACGTATGAGGGAAAAAAAGTTGCAAATTTACACAAAAAAGCTACCAATTCATTAGAAATAAAAAAGTTTTAAATATGTGAGGAAAAAGCGCAGCAAATTTACAAGAAAAAAAGGTTGTGGAATTAAAAGAAGAAAACGTGCAAATTTATGACAAAAAAGTGGATATTTACATTGGAAAAAGTTGCAGATTTAAAATTGTTCCTTCATGTGCATTTTATTCAGTGTTGTAACATGATGTAAAAAAAAGTTTTATGATGAACTGGGGGGACATTCCTCTGTTTTTTTCAGGATGAGTGGGACATGTCCCCCCCATCGCCCCCTTGATATATGCCTGTGGGGATTTCTAGCACTGTAGTGAAAGCTAAAGCTAATTCAATTTTACATTTTAAAACTCATTCTTGTTTTGTTTTCCTTTTTTCTTTGAAGGTTTTTCTTCCTTGTGGAAAACTTTCCCATCAGGCTGCTTCTTCCACTTCAGGGTGACTCCAGTCACTCCCTTCTTCTTCAGTTCCTCCTCCATCTGGACACACAAATGACTTTCTTTAATAAGACTTTCAGGTAATTTAGAAAAATACATATCTCATATATACACATAAATCATCATATATACAGTGGATATAAAAAGTCTACACGCCCCTTTTGAAATGCCAGGTTTTTGTGATGTAAAAAAATGAGACCAAGATGAATTATTTCAAAACTTTTTCCACCATTAATGTGAACTATAACCTGTACAACCTGCCATGTGTGGAGCTGGTGTTTCAGCTCCGCCCATGATTGATGGCTGCAGCTCTGATTTGTTAATTGATTCCAGCTGGCAGGTTGAGCCCTGAGTTTTGACGCTTGCCAGTCTACAGCCACACCCCTCTCTCTACCAGACACTCACCAGTATTAGTTTTTCTCTCATCTGTTCTGGCATGCACACACATGCACACACATACACACACACATACATGCTTGCACACATTTTCACCTTCATTCATCAGTTGCCGCCACACCTGCATCCATTTGCCACTCATTAGTCTATGAGGGTATTTATGCGTGGCGATGTGATTGCTCAGTGCGACGGCAACAAGTCAGCTTTGTCCACAAGAGTCTTCTCCAGTCTGTCGGGTTAGTGTCTACAATTGATGTCCAGGATCTGCTCCCTTTGGCTTTTCCCCCTTGGACTTTTCACGATGTTGTTTCCCAGAGCCTAGCTGCACTCCGACACTCAGTGTAAGTCTTTCCCTTTTGGAGTTACGTTTTCCTTCCCTCTGCGGCTGATTTTTCCCTGTCATGACATTATTTCTGTTCAATAAACCACACACTGCACTTGCAATTGGGCTCGTGTTTACTCACTGGTTTGCTGCAGGATTATGCAGCAGACATGACAGTTTGCCGTCGCCAGTTTGAGCCCAGCAGTGTAGTGTGTGTGTGTGTGGTTTTTTTCACCTTTTTGTCTTTTTCACTCACCTGTTCAGGGAAGCAATCATGGCTCCGGCAGGCAAGGTAGTTTGGAGTAGAGGATGGAGCCATGAGGAGCTGAAGAGCGTGGTGGTGATTGAGGGCTTGACAGCCAACGCTCGAAACTGTTTTTCCCAAGAAGACGCATTGTTATGCTGGGGAGGAGTCATCAACCAGTTTGAGCTCCAACCCAGCGTGTGTTTCCATCCCCGGGTGCTCGCTCTCTACCTGGCCCCGCTGCCGTCTCTGTTCGCAGCCACCTCGTTGATAGCTCCAGCTGAACCAGCTCCTCCACATCAGTTGCCTGGTAAACTGAAGCGACAACATAGTTGTACCCAGGGTCCGTGGTTGGATTACTCAGCCGCCTCGGCAGCAATTTCCCTGGCACTGATTCCGGCCAATCCTGTAGCGGAGCCTTCCCCAGTGCCTCCTCCCACTGCCAAGGGATGCTTGTTTTCCTCACCGGCGACTCCCATTCTCGTAGCCACAGGGGTGACTCTCCTACAGTCATCCGGGAGAGTCAGATCCATTTTGGACACAGAGAGGGACAACGAATCGATTCCTGCAGCAGAAATCACCTACCAGGATAACAGGCAAGTGCAATTAACTTCTATTCAAACTAATCATGTAGTGTCTTGCCTGGATCTTGGTAGAGAGGCTCAGGGTGTGAAGCCCTCTGAGAGCTCTTCATCTGCTGCAGTTTGTAAATTCCCTTCTGCCCTCTCCTTGTCTTCCCCTCCTGTCTATGAGAGTTTGCCTGCTACAGTGAGGACATTGGGGACCTGGGAGGAGCACAGACTGTCAAGGTTGATGGATATTTATCACCTAATGGACAAAGAAGGATCTGCGGCCATTTCTCCCTCAATTTTCACCACCACCAAGGCGTGGGGGGCAGAATTACCTTCTAATCCATCCCCTCCGGAGCTGGTTTTGGAGGCTTCTCAGCAGCCTGTGGAGGAACCCAGGGCCATTACTTCTTCAGAGAGGGGGAATCGCCTCGCCAGCTGCAGCAGAGGACTCCACAAACCAGGAGGACAGGCAAGTTAACTCCTTTTTCCCTCCTAACATTGATAAAACCTTTTGCATGATTCCTGGAGAAGAGTCTCAGGGGGAGCAGTCACCAGAGATTTCTCTGCCTGCTGCAGCTATACACTGCTCACCAGCCCTCTCCATGCTCTCTCCTGCCTTCTCTGAGGGTATGCCGGCTCCAGAGCTGAACCACCGGAACCAGGAGGAGCCAGAGGTTCATGAGGATTTGCTCCTCACCACCATGGTGAGCCGGACCCCATCCACTACATCGGAGGAATCGTCAGCTTGGGTAATGACGGCTTGGACTCCGAAGACTGCAGGGACCATCATACCGCAGCAGAGCCAACACCGGATCAGAACCTCCAGGAGGCCGAGCCTGTGACATCGCCTGGATTGTCGGAGTCCTGGATGGCCGTGGAGCTCGAGCTAAGGCACCTGAGCCCTCCCCACAGGGCTCCACTGCTGCCGGTGACCTTGACCCCTCCTCTTCTTTGTTTAAGTCCTCTTCCAGGGTCGCCGGGAGTCGTGAAACATCACCTGACAAGTCCAAGGATCCAGGCTTGCTCGTGGAGGTCGCAGGTGCAACGCCAGCCCAGCCTGGTCTTACTGTGGGAGCAATGAGGTTCTGGACAGGAACCACCACTGGTGAGACTTCAACCCAGGCTGGGTCCACCGTAGGGACGTCTGAGCTGCAGTCCCAAGCAGGGACTGCCGAGGGTGCACCCAGCCGGCCCAGGGACACCAGGGTAGTCTCTTTCATAATAGAAGTAATCTGGGTGTTCCTGTCATTCTTCTTTGGTTGGGTTTTTGTTTCTTTCCCTTCGCCACCAGTCACTGCAGGAGTTGTCCTTCCCCTGTTGGTTCACCCACCTTCTAGCCTTTCGGTGGGTAGGCCACTGTCTTGTCCGTCACTCCAGTACTAATGGCTTAACTGTATGGGCTGGCCGCCCAATGAACTGGGGTTTCGTGTCAGGTGGCCCATTCGGCCTGTTGGACCACCAGGTTACTTCTGGTTGTCAAACCCTGTTCACGGGCTGTCACACCTGAGTTATATTTGATCTGATTATTCCTCACTCTTGTCTCCGACACCTGATCAGTATCTGTAATCAGTCTTGCTTGCATGTTTAAAGTGTCTGTGACACAATGTAGGAAGAATGGATCAATATTCAGTATGAATTTATCTTCAGTCATCCACATAGTTAGTTCTGTTTGTCATTTCGGCTGCGGGAAAGCACAGAGAGCATATTAAATGGCAATGACCCTGAAATGCAGAGCAAGTAACGTGTTTATTGACAATGGGTGAAGTGAACAATGGTTCCAAAAACAGTCACAATAGGGAAAGACACCCCGCTACAAGCTTGGTTGGTTAGGATGTGCGGAACACGCTCCCAAAAAACAGGAGCGGAGAAAAGGAACAAGGGAGGACTTACAGTACGTTGGAGCAGATGGGAAACAACGAGGTAAAGTCCAGGGAAAACCAACAGACGCAAGACTGGATGTGCGGAGTTGACAATGCAAAGCTGCCACATCAGCTGGTCTCGTAGGCCTGCTACTTATGCACAGCCTTAATGACAGCAGGCAGACCAGCTGTGTGGCAACAGGTGTGTGACTGATTGGACCAATGTATGGATGTGGGATGTGTGTGTGTGATTATAAGAGTGAAAATGAATGTGTGTGTATGTGTTTGTGCATGCGTGAGTGTGTGAGTATGTGGTCAACATACTGCCGGTGGATGCCTGGTGAGGGGGATGCCTGGCTGTGGGACTGGCAGAGTGCAAGCTCAATTAGTCAGTTGGAGTTAACAAGCAATAATAAGACCCACAGCAATCATGTGGGTCTTATGTTCAAGGTGACAACCCTGAACATGACAGTGCCCCCCCCAAGGGGTGGGGACCAGACACCCACCGTACCATCAAGGGAAATATAACCTACCCCACAGTCAAAAAAAAAAAAAAAAAAAACAATATACAAACATCCAAGGGTGGGAGGTGTGGGAAAATCGGGTTAGGAGGGACACAACATGATGAGCAAATCACCACAAAAGCAACACAACACTCCCCAACCCCAAAACTAAACTAACCCACCCCATCCCAAAGAATCCCACAGTTCCGGGGGCCAACCAGAGTCCAAGGCCCAGCAGGTTGCCATAAGTTCAGGTGGCCGACCGAAATCCCAGGGCCAACAGGCGGCCTGCAGAACAGTATATAGGTTCATATTATAACAGTATAATATTGGTTCATTATATAATCAAACCCTAAAAATCTTGGACAAAAAGCCCATTAGGTGGCATCACTGTAATGTTTTAAAAAAAAATACAACCTATTGAGTTTTGAGAGTTTCATTGACCTCTGTTTTCTGAAATTAACGTACAAATGTTTCCATAAATCAGCACCCGAGCCACTTGCTGGTTTTGTCCAAAGACAGGACAGCAGCAGAGCCACCAGGAGTTCTGTTAACAATAACTGTAAAATATTCCACCGCAGAACCACATTTGGACAAACAGCTTTCTCTATAAAGGGCAGTCACATCTGGAACACAATGCCAAATGTAATTAAAATAATAACGGACTTTAAAACATTCACTAAAAAGGTTAAAAACTGGCTGAAAAATAAACAAGAATGTACTCATGTATGAATTGATTGTCTGCAAGGTGAGAGTGAATGAAGGGAAGGAATGAATGTGTTTGTTTATAGTGAGTGACGAAGGGAGGGAGGCCTGAAATAGGCAAATGTGAGTCAGGTTGTTATATTTGTGTATTTATAATAGTTATAACATTTATAATTGTGTATTTATTTATAATCTTTTTTGCATTGATGTATGTGGTTATTGTGTATTTTTTTTCTTTTTTTTTTCTTTACTTGATTCTCTTTTCTAAAGCCCATCCAGGGACAAGAGTTGCAAATTAGCTAATAGCTATACACTCTATGTGCAACACATCAGATTGATTGTCATTGATTAATTGTCTATGTTTATTGCACTGTCCCTGTCAAATAAACTACTCTATCTATCTATCAGGCGGCCTGCCAGAGAAAATGGGCATTTGACACGGGAACCAAATCCTTTGGGTGGCCTGCCCACATGATTAGGCCACCAGGACTGGAAGGGCAGACAAGGCGGTGGCCTACCCACTGGAAGGCTGAGTGGTGGGTGGCCAGATAGGAAAAGAGGGACTCCTGCGGTCAATGGCGGCGAAGGGAGAAGGACCCCGATGGTGCCCGGCAGAAGGAGGAGGAACACCCACAGGACCTCCACAATGGAAAGGAAGACCCCGGCGTCCCCAAACTGTCCCGTGGTACCCACGGTGGTCCAGACGTCGGGCTGAAGTGTGGCTGCATCCTCGATGGTCCCGGCATGGGACTGGAGTTCAGCTGCATCCTCAATTTTTGAGGCGCTCGAGGCGAGGTTTTCTGATTTGGAATCCCGGCTCCGCTGCATTGAAACACCGTCTGCGCCAGTTAATCTTGATGGATGTCCCCTAGCTGCAGCGGACCTCGCTAGCATAGGGTGACTCGTTAGCAGTCCTCCGGTCCTCCTCAGCAGCGAGGAGACTGGGTGGGTGAAGGAGAGAAGGAAGCCTAGCCGTAAAGCCCCGATTCACCACCAACTTGTTCATGTTTCTAATCGTTTTTCCCCGCTCAGCGATACACCCACTGAGGAAAAAACTCTGATCATTGGTGACTCTGTAGTCAGAAACATGAACCTAGAGACTCTAGCGGCCATAGTCAAATGCATTCCTGGGGCCAGAGCAGGCGACATCGAGTCAAATTTGAGAATGCTGGCTAAAAGTAATTGTAAATACTCCACAATTGTTATTCACGCTGGCATTAATGACATCTGTCTCCGGCAGTCGGAAGTCACGATGTGTGTGACTTTGCCAAAACAATGTCTGCCTCTGTAGTATTCTCTGGGCCCCTCCCCAATCTGACCAGTGATGACATGTTTAGCCGCTCGTCATCCTTCAACCGCTGGCTATCTGTGTGGTGTCCTGCAAACAACGTGGGCTACATTGACAATTGGAACTCATTTTGAGTTCCATTAGACGGCGTCCATCCCACTTTGGATGGTGCGTCTCATTTATCTAACAATCTGGCATCTTTTTTATCCAAATTTCCAAAATCTTGACAACTCAGAGTTGGGACCAGGAAGCAGAGTCGCAGTCTTACACGCCTCTCTGCAGCTCCTCTTCATCTGCCACCCCTCAACGTACCCCCTGTCTTTCCCATCAGAGAATCATTGTCTGCTCCCTACAAAGTAAATAAAATTATAATGTATAAACATCCCAAAGTGATGAAACAAAAAGTTGATAAAACTCAAATGAAACATGAAGCCTCTAAATTGAATGATTTGGCCTCTGATCCTCCTCATAATTTAAAATTTAAATGTTGTTTGTTAAATATTAGGTCTCTAACTCCCAAGTCTCTGCTAGTCAATGATCTGTTAATTGATCATGAGATTAATTTAATATCCCTTACAGAGACTTGGTTAGGGCAACAGGATTATGTTGGTTTAAATGAATCAGCTCACTCTGGTTATTTAACCCCTTGCACTCCGGTCAATTTCCCTAAAAACGACAAAAAATAATGTGCCCAAAGTAAATCGAAAGCTGTTCTTCAACCCTTTGCAGCATCTTCATAGGGTTGGTCTCATTTAAAAGAAAACACTTTGAATTTTTTGGCAAAAAAAACATGATCTCTCTAAGTGCTCCGGCCACTGAGTTACAGTCATTTAAACATAGTGAACTTGAAGAAAATAAATTTGGCCTGGGTGATTTTTTGGATACAAATGCTTGCAAATAACACACAGCTTCAGATCCGGGCTGGAAAATGCAACAGAAATGTAGAACCAAGTGTTATCCAGCTGAGGTCCAAATTTTGGAACAATACCACAAAAAATCAATATATTACACAGCTTTTTCCTCAGGTAGTTCCCAGGCGTTTTGGAACTGTGCCAAATTGTGCCAAATGGTACAGTTTGGAAAAACGTCTGTAACTTTTGAATGATTCAATATAGAAGCTTCATTTTGGGCTCTAATGAAAGGTCACACTCAGGGCTGTCTGTGTGTGTGTGTGGGGGGGGGGGGGTTGTCCCCACCCCCGCTCGCTACAGAGGATGGACTTCGGCCATCGTTACACAGCGGATTAGCCTCATGTGGTGATGTGGGGCAGCAGCGCAATCATCGCGGCTCCCCCCCCCCCTCGCTGCAGAAGAATAGCGGGGGTGGGGGGGGCGTTCACAGTCTGTACGCGGCGAACAACCCCTTGTACAGCGGCACACGAACTGCGCCGCGAAGCACAGTTGTAATTTATAGATCGGTCAAAAGTCATTTTGGATTACAATTTTCGGGTATAAAAAATAATTTGGCTTATAACACCTTATCTCTTCACAGCCACACTGTCCTGGCCAACTTCTCTTCCTCATTGTCAGACGAACGCGATGCTGGTCGACCCGGTCAAAACATAATTCCATTATTGCGGTTTTGTGCTTCCATGATTGCGGTTTTTGGTGAACGATTTTTCAAAACAAATAACAGTAGTAATTAAAAAAAGACTGGCGAAGGCGTGTGTGTCACTCAGCCTTCGTGGTCAGCCTCCGTCGGTCTATGATGACCATGGAATAAATCATAACGTCTCATAACGTCTAATCCTTTTTTGATCTGCTCCAGCAGTCAGTCTTCAGCCAGCCTTAAAAAAAACAGCTCGTGAACTTCTCTGCTTCAATTGGCTCACTGCATTCACAGCAGGCGGGTCCTTCTGGCTAAGTTTTCAGTCATTGGTTCTTCAAGGTTTCAGAAACCCAATTCAAGGCTCTTATTAGTCGAATGAGAGGTCAATCAGATGAACTAATCTGTTCGCGGCTGTGTCTGCAGCTTTTATTTTCAGTGCGCGCTTGGACGCCACTACACCACCATCAGCACCTACATCACCACCTACATCACCATCTACACCATATGTCCTAGAGCACATGAGAGCGCCCTCATGCGCTCTAGGATGCAGAGACTTGCCCGTCCGTGGTACAACGGAGCGCAAGAGGTTAAACTGTCAAAATCCCAGAAGTTCTGATCATGGAGGAGGAGTAGCAATAATTTACCATTCCAAATTACTAGTTAATGTAAAGCAAAAAAACATGTTATAATTCCTTCGAGGGCCTGGTCTTCAGTATTGGGCACTTTAGCAATTTTAGGCTAAACCCAATTTTATTTGCCATAGTTTATCGTCCTCGATCAACCAACTCAGAATTTTTATGTGAATTTGCTGAATTCTTAGCTGATTTAGTTCTGAAATCAGATAGAATAATTATAGTAGGGGACTTTAATATACATGTAGATGTAGATAGTGACTGCCTTAATGTGGCATTTAATTTAATATTAGACTCGTTTGGGTTTTCTCAGAAAGTAGGAAATTCTATTCATTATCTCCACCATACGCTGGACCTTGTTCTGACATATGGCATAGAAATAGAAAATCTGGTAGTGTCTCCTCATAACCCTGTACTGTCAGACCATTGTCTGTTAACCTTTGATTTTACTATTTCTGACCATTTAGCTCCTAAAGAAAAATATTACTACAGTAGATGCCTCTCAGATGATGCTGTTACCAAATTTATGCAGATTGTTTCCTCTATGCCATGTGTCAACACAATGGAAATAAGCTATGGACAGCCTGCTCCTTCTGTAATTGATAGTATGGTAGATAGTGTTACAGCTTCTCTGCATCAGACTCTAGACTCTGTGGCCCCCTTCAAAAAGAAAAAGTCTTGTCAGAGATTTCTAACTCCTTGGTTCAACACAGAAACTCGTAGCTTAAAACAGAAGACTCGTCAGTTAGAAAGAAAATGGTGCTGCACTAATTTAGATGAAATCTATTTAGCTTGGAAAAATCATATTTTAATATATAAAAAAATCTCTTAGAAAAGCTAGAACGAGTTATTATTCTGCATTAATAGAAGAGAACAAGAATAATCCCAGGTTTCTTTTCAGTACTGTAGCCAGGTTGACAAAGAGTCAGGACTCTGACAATCCTAGCATTCCCTTAGAGCTTACTAGTCAGGACTTTATGAACTTTTTCAATAATAAAATTTCATCCATCAGAGATAAAATCAATCAGATTCTTCCCACCATTAACTTAAAAACAGTAACTATTACAACTCCTTCAACTGATGTCTGTCTTGATGAGTTTACTCCAATTGACCTTTTAGCTGTACTTGTCCTTTTAGACCTTTGTGCAGCTTTTGATACTATTGATCATAATATTCTACTTGATAGATTAGAACACTATGTTGGACTTAATGGAACTTCGTTGCAGTGGTTTAGATCTTATTTATCTGATAGGTTCCAGTTTGTTCATGTCAATAATGAGTTTTCTTTCAACTCAAAGCTCAGTCATTGAGTTCAACAGGGATCTGTGCTCGGCCCTACTCTTTTCAGTTTATATATGCTTCAATTAGGCAACATTATTAGAAAGCACTTTATACATTTTCATTGTTATGCAGATGACACACAATTATACCTGTCAATGAAGCCGGATGATAGCACTTAATTAGCCAAGTTAGAAGCCTGTCTTAAGGAAATCAAAGCTTGGATGACTTGTAATTTCCTGCTCTTAAATTCAGATAAGACTGAAGTCATTCTTGTTGGTCTAAAAAACCTTAGAAATACCTTTCCAAATCAAACTTTCAGTTTGAATGTGGTTACTCTTTCTCTTAATAGCTCTGTGAGGAACCTTGGAATTATTTTTGATCAAGATCTGTCTTTCAGTTCACATATTAAATTTGTTTCTAAGACTGCCTTCTATCATTTACGTAATATTGCCAAGATGAGGAGCATCTTGTCTCAGAGTGATGCTGAGAAACTGATCCACACTTTTGTTAGCTCGAGATTAGATTATTGTAATTCTTTATTATCAGGTTGTCCTAAAACTTCTTTAAAAAGTCTTCAGCTGATCCAAAATGCTACAGCAAGAGTTTTAACATGTACTAGAAAGAGAGATCATATCTCTCCGGTTCTGGCCTCCCTTCATTGGCTTCCCATAGAGTTTAGAATTAAGTTTAAAATCCTTCTTCTTACTTACAAAGCTCTAAACAATCAGGCCCCTGTTTATTTAAAAGATCTGATCCTACCGTATTATCCTAACAGAGCACTATGCTCCCAAAATGCAGGATTACTTGTAATACGTAGAATCTCCAAAAGTACAATGGGATGCAGAGCCTTCAGTTATCAAGCTCCTCTCCTGTGGAACCTAGCTGTCAATCTGGATTCAGGAGTCAGATTCAATCTCTGTTTTTAAGAATAGGGTTAAAACCTTCCTTTTTGATATAGCCTACAATTAGGGAGGGATCATGTGTTTCTGAGTCCTCCCTTAGTTATGCTGCTAATAGGTTTAGTAAGCCGAGGGACCTCCAATAATGCACTGGTCCTCACATCCTTTCTTCACTCTCAATGAATTTTTTTTTTTTTTTTTTTGCTGGTCGTTAACATCTGTTTGTTCTGTCACATAGATTGAGTCCCCATCGTGCTGTTTGCTCTCTACATGTCTGTTCTTTTCATCTTCTCTGTCCCCTCACCCCCCAGCCAGTCGCAGCAGATGACTGCCCCTCCCTGAGCCTGGTTCTGCTGGAGGGTTCTTCCTGTTAAAAGGGAGTTTTTCCTCTCCACCATCGCCAAGTACTTGCTCACAGGGGATCGCCTGATTGCTGGGGTCTTTCTGCAACTGTGGGGGTCCCCCCTACAGTTGAAAGTGCTATGAGATGATTGTTGTTGTGAAATGGTGCTATGAAAATAAAGTTGAATTGAATTGAATTGAACTGATGGTCCTGGCATGGGACTGGAAACCTTCTGCACCCTCGATGGACCCCGACTGAGCCATTACTGCACCCACGATGGAGTCCAGCTGGACCCCTGCTGCACCCGCGGTGGGACCCGGCTCTGGCCACTGCTGACCCCAACGCCATCTTGGCCATTGGCGAGCTGACCCATATGAGCACCCGAGCGAGGAGATGGTCGACCACTGGCACCCTGGGCTGGGGCCGTGTGCCCCCGACAACCATTTCGTCTGGAGCCTCGGTGACCTCCGATGGTGGACCTGGATCTGCAGCCTTGTCTGGCAATGAGAGACCCTCTCCGACGACTCTGGAAATTGACTCAGAGAGAGAGAGAAGGAAGGGTCAGAGTCGCCGGTAGCGGCAGAACCCGGCGAGGCGAGCTCAGGTGCAGTGTTTGGCTGCAGCTGGCTCTCCTCACCTAAAGCTAGGCAAAAGTGCTCAATAATGGAAAGAAGAAAGACAAAAGAGAGCACTTGCCTTAGCTCAAGCTCTACCACCGTCTAGGACTGCGATGAGCTGGGCGATGTCTCCTCAGGTCCAGGCTTCACGAGGTTCTGTTCAGGCGCCTACTCTGCTGTGGCGGCCTCCACAGCAGGCGTGATTGCTGCAGCAGTCTTCTTTCCCCAGCTGCCATAATCCACGCTGGTGACTCCTCCGGTGTGGGAGCTGGGACTTGGCTCATCAAAGCTGTGAGGGGACCCCACTCCCGGACCTCCGGCTCTTCCTGATCCAGGCGGCTCGGCTCCGGTTCCTGCAGGACCACCAAGGAAGGAAGAGAGAGGGCTTTTGAACAATTCTTGATAGCAGCAGGTGGGGAGACCTCAGGGGACTGCTTACCCTGAGCCTCCCTACCGGGAATCAGACAAGATATTTCATTATCAATGTGAGAAAAATGAAAAGAAACTTGCCTCTTCCCTCGATTGGTGGTGTTATTTGCCGTTGCTGCTGTTTGGGCGTCTCTACTCGTCCGTCCGGGAAAGGCAGTGTTTGGCTCCTTAGAAAATGATTTGGGAGCTGCCCTTCTCGCCTCAGGGATGGTAGGCCCCGGTGACGAAGGCAAACACCCCACTGCCACCGGAGAATGCGCCGGGAAAGGTGACCTCGCTACAGATGCGGAAGGGAGTCCTACAGGCAGAACCGCTAGGGACTGGAGACGATCCACTGCAGAGGTAACCGGGCTCGGTGTGGGAGCAGTTGGCGGGGCTGGATTTGTCCTCCGGGAATCTGGGTGACATTGACGCTGCTGACCTGGTGGACACCATCTTGGAGCAGTGGACGGAGCAGAAGAGAAGATGGCTGCCAGCGGAGAAGGGCGTCTCTGTTTTGGCTTCGTCCGGAAAGCCCTTCTCTTCAGGTCGGGGAAAGCCTCCTCGAGCGCGAAGACCGCGGACAGCAGCTCGGAGTACTCGGGGTAATTCCAGAGGCCCCGGTGAGACCTCAGGATCCGGATTACTCTGTTGAGGCTGGCTAGACACTCTCCGGGTCCGATGGAGTCGTGCACCTCCTCCAGGAGCTCCCAGACTTGCCAGGCTGCCCTCTATTCCTCTCTGCTAGACCCATCGTGGGAATGGCTTGACCAGGACATGTCGCTCAGAGCAAGTTAGTGAAAAAAACAAAAAAATGAGTAACTCGTTACTGCTCGCTCGGGCCCTGTTGGTGGCAGCGTTCTGTCATGTTCAGCTGCGGGAAAGCGCAGCGAACATATTAAATGGCAGCAAGCCCGAAATGCAGCGCAAGTAACGTGTTTATTTACAATGGGTGAAGTGAACAATGAGTCCAAAAACAGTCACAATAGGGAAAGACACCCTGCTACAAGTTTGGTTGGTTAGGATGTGCGGAACATGCTCCAAAAAACAGGAGCGGAGAAAAGGAACAAAGGAGGACTTACAGTATGTTGAAGTGGATATGCTCTGAGGAACCAACGAGGTAAAGTCCAGGGAAAACCAACAGACGCAAGACTGAATGTCCGGAGTTGACAATGCAAAGCTGCCACATCTGCTGGTCTTGTAGGCCTGCTACTTATGCACAGCCTTAGTGACAGCAGGCAGACCAGCTGTGTGGCAACAGGTGTGTGACTGATTGGACTAGTGTATGGATGTGTGTGTGTGAGTATAAGAGTGAAATGAATGTGTGTGAGTGAGTATGTGGTGAACATACTGCCAGTGGATGCCTGGTGAGGGGATGCCTGGCTGTGGGACTGGCAGAGAGCAAGCACTTTTAGTCAGCTGGAGTTAACAAGCAAGCCACCAGCCACCAGCTGCCGCGGGGACCGGCAGCTGGTGGTTTGTCACCAGACTGCAGAACAAATCTACCTACGGGTAAAAAGTAAGTCCAAAAAAAATAATAAGACCCACAGCCGTCAATCATGCTCATGGTGACGACCCTGAACATGACACTGTTGACTTTGAACACTAAATAAGCTGAAAAATATTTCTAAGCGAATTCAAATTTAGCGCCGTGTTGCATTAACGCAATATCCTGAAACGCGCCTCGTTTCCAGATATGACGTCATGAGGTGAGTTTCCTCTCAGCTGATCCATGTGCTGTCAATGTAAACAAGCCGTTTAGCTTCTGTATCAGCAAATAAATGCCGAAACGTTGCATGGCGGCTGGGTGTTCTAATTGCTCCAGTGAACGTATAACCCTGTTCTCATTCCAAAAAGATCCCAATCTTCTTAAAAAATGGGCAAAGTCCTGTGCACATGAACTCAGTCCTGTGTTTCACTATATTTTTAATAAGTCCTTACAGACACAGCATGTGCCTAAGATCTGGAAAGATGCTGTGGTTGTCCCGTTCCAAAATCCAGTTGTCCAAAAACGGTAAATAATTTTAGACCAGTTGCTTTGACTTCAATTTTAATGAAAATTTTTGAAAAACTGGTCAGATTTGAGGTCCTAAACCAGACTGAGCATGCATTGGATCCTTTGCAGTTTGCCTATAGGCCTCACAGAGGAGTGGAGGATGCCACTGTCACTCTGTTTAACATGCTTTTTAAACATCTGGATTTTAATGGGACACACGTCAGGCTTTTATTTGTGGACTTTTCTTCCACTTTCAATCCAATCCAACCTCATATATCAGTTGAAAGGCTCCTGCAACAATTTGACTTGAGTAATAATCTGGTGGGTTGGATTCGGGATTTTTCAACCAACAGGACACAGAGAGTAAGGGTCAATGGTACATTGTCTGACCAAAAGTGTTCTTCTACTGGCTCTCCTCAGGGGTGTGTGTTGTAACCACTACTCTTCATCCTATACACAAACATGTGTCGGAGCAGATATGACAACAGACACATTATAAAGTATGCTGATGATTCAGTTGTTGTCAGTCTCCTTCAGGATGGTGAGAGTGGCCACGGCCAAGAAGTTAATGATTTTGTTCACTGGTGTGAGGATTCCTACCTGCAGCTGAATACGACAAAAACTAAAGATATGATTATTGACTTTAGGAGGAAAACTCCCAGGCACAAAGTCACTGTACTAAAAGGCCAGACCACTGAATGTGTGCAATCTTACAAATATCTTGGGATGATTATTGATAGTAATTTAAACTTTGAAGAGAACTGTGAAAGGGTGTGCAAAAAGGGTCAGCAACATTTGCATTGTTTAAGGAAACTTGAACACTTCCAAATTGACCGAACCATAATGATAATGTTTTATCGGGCTTTTTGTCATGGCGGCCACTGGGCCATCATCAGCCCTGGCTGCGCACACACCTGCCACCAATTACCAGCAGGCCTTAAAAGCCGGTGTCGCTGACTGCTCAGCACTGAGTCGCCTGTCTACTTCGCCACGCAACGCGTCACGGACTCGACCTCTAGCCAGAGCATCCACGACGCATCATCGTCATGCCTCGTCACGTAAGCCTCAGAATAACTCACCTTGTCAGAGTATTCTCCCCTGTGCACAAGTGGACCTTCCTGGCGGCGGACCTGTCTCCCCTAGCAGCGGGGCTTCTTCTCCTCCCCCTCAGATCTCCTCATCATCATCACAGCACCAAGCCCCACGCTCACCTAGCCACACTGAGCCACGGAGCAGGCAAGAGTCTCCCAGCGCCACCTGCAAGTAAGCAGCGCACTTTGTTACATCTTCTTACTGCGAGCTGCATTAATTCCCCCTGTGCTTGTGTGTTTCCAGGGTTGCCAGGTCGCAGCGGGACTCGCTCAGCTCCAGCTGTCTTCCAGCATCACACTCACCCACACATCCAAACTCACAACACACATTGATTTAATAAATAATTGTCAAACGGTCTTACTCGTGTCAGTGTCTGTCTCCTGGGTCAAGCAAACATGTCAGTACGACTCCGTCAAGACAACCCAGCAGACATCGCGCTGATGTGCTGTCTTAACACTCTTAGCGCCCAAATAGACCTAATTGCCCATCAACAGACAGTTATTCTAAATCAATTGGCTCAAATTAACAGCTGGCTGGATCGCCTGGAAGGACGCCAGACGTTCCCCCCTTCCGCCAGGGCGCCAACAGGCCCTGCTAATACACCTGCTAGCCAGGCCCACCAACCCTCCTTACCCCGCTTCACTCCCGTGCCTACCCCCGCCTGCTTTAGCGGCAAACTCGGGAGGCACGAGGCTTCCTGCTGCAGTGTGAGACAGTGTTTCACCGTGTCCCAGGCGACTTTCCCACAGATCACAGCAGAATAGGGTATTTTTCCGACCTGCTTGAGGGTAGAGCGTTAGCTTGGGCCTACGCGATTATGGCGAAGCCCAGCTACACTCATTTAAAGTACCAACAATTTGTAGCAGAGTTCTTGGAAGTTTTTGATCACACTGATCGGGACACGGTGTTAACAGATCGTCTCTTGAATCTTCGGCAGGGCAGTAAATCTGCAGCCGATTTCGCTGTGGACTTCCGGGTATTAGCTATGGAGGTGGGATGGGAGGATTCGGCTCTGTGTAGCATTTTTCTCCGCAGCCTTATCCCAGAACTGAGGGATGAGCTAGCGGAACAGGATAAACCAGACAAATTAGGCGAACTGATCTCCCTTACCATTAGCCTCAACAACAGGCTGAAGGAGCGGGCAGCCGAACGTAGAGCTGCTAGTCGCTCGATTAAATCACACCCCCGCTCCTCTCGGCCACTTCTGCCGGCTCTGCCTCCCCCAGAGGAACTTCCGGGGCAGGGGGAGATGAGCTTAGGGCAATCAGGTGTTTCAGCGGCTGAGAGACAGTGCCAAAGGGATCTGGGTCTGTGCTTTTACTGTGGTAGTGGGTCCCACGGGGTAGCTGAGTGTAGCAATTGGTTAAAAGGGGAGGTCCGTACTCATTGATGCGCTCATTGACTCTGGAGCTGAACAAAGCTTCATTTCAGAAGACCTGGCAACCCGTTTGGGCCTCAGCTGTCAACCCCTCTGCCCGCCTGTCAACCTTGTCACGCTGTCAAAGACCCTGCTCGCCACTGTTTCCCACCAGACGGCCCCTGTGTCGGTGATCATTTCTGGTCACCATCGGGAGGATATCCGGTTCTTGGTGTTGCCCATCTCCACCTCGTTGATTATCCTGGGTTATCCATGGCTGCGCCTACACAACCCCTCGTTTGATTGGCAGGCGGGAAACATCACAGCATGGAGTCCCTTTTGTCTCAGTGCCTGTCTTCAGTCTGCAGCATGTGCTCCCTCTGTTTCAGTGACCCCTCCCACGTCCCCGCCCCCGGACCTGTCCAGAGTACCAGAGGTCTATCACGATCTGGGAGCGGTCTTTAGCAAGTCACGGGCGCTGTCCCTTCCCCCCCACCGCCCCTACGACTGTGCGATCAACCTCCGGGTGGGGGCCCCGCTGCCGACAAGTTGTTTATACAGCCTGTCAGCTCCGGAGCAGGAGGCCATGGACACGAATATCAAGGAGTCCCTCAGCTCCGGAATCATCCGTCCATCCTCCTCGGCGGTGGGGGCAGGATTCTTTTTCGTGGGAAAAAAGGATGGCTCCCTACGCCCCTGCATCGATTTTCGGGGTCTAAATAAGATCACCATCAAGGACAAATATACACTGCCCCTCATGAACTCAGCCTTTGACTCCCTCCAGGGGCGTCATGGTTCACGAAACTGGACCTTCGCAACGCCTATCACCTGGTGCACATCAGGTAGGGCGACGAGTGGAAGACGGCTTTTCAGACCCCAAGCGGCCACTTTGAATACCTGGTGATGCCGTTTGGGTTAACCAACGCTCCGGCCGTCTTCCAGCGTCTAATCAACAACGTCCTCCGGGACTTCCTGAACTCCTTCGTGTTTGTGTATCTAGATGACATCCTGATCTTCTCATGCATATTGGAGGAGCACCAGGTGCATGTTCGACGGGTCCTGCAGCTCCTCCTGGAGAACCAGCTATTCGTCAAGGCTGAGAAGTATGAATTCCATACGAACTCAACGTCCTTTTTGGGGTTTATTATTGCCCATAACCAGGTGCTCCCGGACCCGGCCAAGGTCAAGGCGGTGGTGGATACTGTGGACGGGGTGATCCGCCCGTGCGCTTTCTTTTCCCACTGGCTGATGCCTGCCGAGAGGAACTATGGCATTGGGGACAGGGAGTTGCTGGCTGTCAAGCTCACCCTGGAGGAGTGGAGGCACTGGCTGGAGGGGGCTGCCCAGCCGTTCATCGTCTGGACAGATCACAAGAACCTTGAGTATCTCCGGACGGCTAAGCGGCTAAACTCCCGCAAGGCTCGCTGGTCTCTCTTCTTTGGGCGGTTTAATTTTACCATCACCTGCCGGCCAGGGAGCAAGAACACCAAGCCAGATGCCCTCTCCAGGCAGTTCAAGGCAGAGTCGTCTGGGGATCAGGAAGAGACCATTCTGCCTTCATCCTGTGTGGTGGGCGCCCTCGTGTGGGAGATCCGGGACAGAGTCAGGAAGGCACAGAAAAATGAGCCCGACCCGGGTGAGGGTCCCCTCGTCAGTCAGGAGTGAGGTCATCCAGTGGGGTCATGCTTCCAAGTTGGCGTGCCACCCGGGAATCGCCCGCACCATCAACCTGCTCCAGAGAGCCTTCAGATGGCCAGAACATAGTTGGGATGTCACCACCTATGTCCAGGCCAGCGCCCAGTGCGCCACCGGGAAATCGTCATCTTTCCCCCCGGCAGGTCTTCTCCATCCTCTGCCGGTCCCTTCTTGCCCCTGGTCCCATGTGGCTCTGGACTTCGTGACAGGCCTGCCCCCTTCGGACCATTTCACCTCGGTGCTGACGATAGTGGATCGTTTCTCCAAGGCAGCCCATTTTGTTCCATTCCGGGGGCTGCCTTCGGCACGGGAGATGGCGGACCACCTGGTTCAGTACGTGGTTCATCTTCACGGCATCCCTGCAGATATTGTCTCGGACCGAGGCTCGCAATTCATTTCCCAGGTCTGGAAGGCGTTCTGCATGGCATTGGGGGCCACAGCGAGTCTCTCCTCGGGATATCACCCTCAGAGTAACGGCCAGTGCGAGCGAGCTAATCAGGAGCTGGAGGCTGTGCTCCGCTGTGTCATTTCTTCATGTTCCTCATCCTGGAGTACATTTCTGCCCTGGATTGAGTACGCACACAATGCCACGGTGTCTTCAGCAACGGGAGTGTCCCCCTTAAAGGCATCTTTGGGATATGACCCCCCCACTGTTCCCGGAGGAGGAGAAGGAGGTGGCTGTCCCTTCTGTGCAGGCCCATGTCAAGCGTTGCCGCCAGATCTGGACCATCACCCGTAAGGCCCTCCTCAAGACCGTGGAATGCAATACCCAGGTGGCCAACCATCACAGGAGACCTGCCCCGGATTATAAGGTGGGTCAACAGGTTTGGCTATCCACAAAGAATATCAATGTGCCGGCCGAGAAACGCAAGTTATCCAAGTGTTTCATTGGTCCATATGTGATTTCTTGGATCATTAACCCAGTGACTGTGTGCCTAGCTCTCCCCCCTTCCATGCGCATCTGCCCCTCTTTTCATGTCTCCCAGGTGAAGCCCTACATCTCCGACCCCCTGTGCCCACCCCCCGCAGCGCCTTCCCCCCCGAGGATGATCGACGACCACCCGGCTTGGGGGGTTACTGCCATCTTGGATGTCCACCGGCGGGGTCAAGGTCTTCAGTATTTGGTGGACTGGGAGGGATTCGGTCCTGAACACCGTTTCTGGATTCGCCCCGCATTGATTCTTGACAAACAGCTCATCCGCGATTTCCATCGGGCACATCCAGGTAGGATGGGGCAGGTGCCTGGAGGCACCTCTAGAGGGGGGAGTACTGTCATGGTGGCCGCTGGGCTGTCATCAGCCCTGGCTGCGCACACACCTGCCGCCAATAACCAGCAGGCCTTAAAAGCCGGTGTCGCTGACTGCTCAGCACGGAGTCGTCTGTCTACTTCGCCACGCAACGCGTCACGGACTCGACCTCTAGCCAGAGCATCCACGACACATCATCGTCAAGCCTTGTCACGTAAGCCTCAGAATAACTCACCTTGTCAGGGTATTCTCCCCTGTGCACAGGTGGACCTCCCTGGCAGCGGACCTGTCTCCCCTAGCAGCAGAGCTTCTCCTCCTCCTCCTCGG
The DNA here is from genome assembly GCA_020510985.1 of Pholidichthys leucotaenia. Lineage (NCBI taxonomy): Eukaryota > Metazoa > Chordata > Actinopteri > Cichliformes > Pholidichthyidae > Pholidichthys > Pholidichthys leucotaenia. The sequence goes on along the minus strand of CM035841.1, from coordinate 100,550,379 downwards.
ATCTCCTCCTCATTGTCACAGCACCAAGCCCCACGCTCACCTAGCCACACTGAGCCACGGAGCAGGCAAGAGTCTCCCAGCGTCACCTGCAAGTAAGCAGCGCACTTTGTTACATCTTCTTACTGCGAGCTGCATTAATTCCCCCTGTGCTTGTGTGTTTCCAGGGTTGCCAGGTCGCAGCAGGACTCGCTCAGCTCCAGCTGTCTTCCAGCATCACACTCACCCACACATCCACACTCACAACACACATTGATTTAATAAATAATTGTCAAATGGTCTTACTCGTGTCAGTGTCTGTCTCCTGGGTCAAGCAATCATGTCACTTTTATTGAAAAGCACCAAGCGGATGTGGCAGGGAGTTCGGGCGCTGACGGACTATAAGTCTAGGCAGGGGGTCGATGATGATGACGCTTCGCTTCCAGACAGGCTCAACAACTTCTTTGCACGTTTTGAAGCATCAAACCTGACAATCAGAGGGAGGGCTAGCCCGTCTCCACCATTGGTTGGGCCAGCTATCACCATCAACACAGTGTACACACGGAGGACCCTAACCAGGGTCAACCCACGCAAAGCTGCAGGTCCAGACAACATCCTGGGATGTGTGCTCCGAGACTGCGTGAGCGAGTTGGCGGATGTCCTGACTGACATTGATAACATCTCCCTGAGTCAGGCCATCATTCCCGGATGCTTTAAGACCTCTACCATAGTACCGGTGGCAAAGAAACCAGTTGTGTCCTGTCTGAATGAGTATCGTCCTGTTGCACTGACACCAACTGTGATGAAGTGTTTTGAACGGCTTGTCAAACCACACATCACAGCCTGCCTCCCTGCATCACCTGACCCGCTCCAGTTTGCATATCGTTCAAACCGCTCCACGGAGGATGCTATAGTCACCACCCTGCACTCTGTCATCACCCACCTGGATCAGAAAGACACCTACGCCAGACTCCTGTGCAATGATTTCAGTTCAGCATTCAACACCATTATTCCCCAGAGACTGATGGAGAAATTACTCCTTCTTGGTCTGAACACCACCATATGTCTCTGGATCCTGGATTTCCTGACTGAGAGACCTCAGTCTGTCTGGGTTGGAAATAACATCTTCAACTCTATCACGCTGAGCACTGGATCCCCTCAAGGCTGCGTACTCAGTCCACTGTTGTTTACACTTCTAACACATGACTGTGTATCCAGACATGAGGGGAACCAGATTATTAAGTTTGCAGACGACAACACAGTGGTGGGTCTTATTCATAGGGATGAGGAATCAATGTACAGGGAAGAAGTGAGAGACCTGGAGGGCTGGTGCAGGGAGAACAATCTGGTGCTCAGCATGGACAAAACGAAGGAGATGATTATCGACTTCCGGCGGTCACAGCCTGAACACGTCCCTCTCAGCATCGACGGCCGTTTAGTGGAGAGAGTGGCGAACATCAAGTTCCTTGGAGTGCAGATCTCGCAGGACCTGACCTGGAGCAAGAATTCCTTGGGGATCAGGAAGCGGGCCCAGCAGAGACTGCACTTCTTGAGGAAACTCAAACAGGCCTCTCTCCCCATCTGCATCCTCAGGACCTTCTACAGAGGTGTGGTGGAGAGTGTTCTGACGTATTGCATTGCAACATGGTACTCCAGCTGCAGTATGTCAGACAAAAAGCCCTGCAGAGGATAGTTAAGGGAGCTGGGAGAGTAATTGGAGTTTCCCTGCCCTCAGTCCAATAACTTTTTCAGAACTGTTGTAGGAGCAGGGCACTGAACATTGTCAAGGACCATTATCACCCTCTGCATAAACACTTTGAACTTCTGCCATCTGGCAAACGATTCCGGAGCATCAGAGGCAGAACCACCAGACTGATTAACAGCTTCCTTCCACAAGCTGTTAGGATGCTGAACAGTTGATCCAGAATCTCTCATACATACTACTGCACCTATAGATCATTATGTATATTATTTGTATATTATGGTTCTGGTTAGTTTTCAAGTATGTCTCAGGGAAGTGTGAATGGCTGTGTTGGGGTGGGGGGGGGGGGGGGTGAGAGTGTGTGTGAGTGTGTCTTAAATTATGTTCTTTTTACTTATATGGATGCCGAGAGAAACAGAATTTCATCTTGCCTGCACTACAGTTGTATGTACAGCAATATGACAATAAAGGTTGATTGATTTTTGATTTGATTTGAATCTGTTTTATCCTTTTCTTTAGTGTCATGGTTTGGTCAGATAAAACTGAAAGAGGAAATCCTTGGATCAGGTAATTAGATGCTCCAGTCATTTTCTTGGTGAGTCACAGCTGAGCCTGACATCCCTGTACACCAGACAGTTACAGAGAATTGCTACCTCCATTCTAAATGATGACTCCCACCCTTTGCACTGCCACTTTCAGCTTCTTCCCTCCAGACGGAGGTTTGTTGTCCCAAAAAGTAAAACCCAGTGCTACAAAAACAGCTTTGTTCCTGCTGCTGTCAAAGAGTTGAACAAGATGTAGCAATATATTGCACATAATTCAGTTATCTATTTATTAATTTTTATTTTATATTTACTTATTTTTGTGGGTTTTTTATTTGGGTTCTAAATCTTTTATTGGATTTTAGACTTTTTTAAGGTTTTAATCTCTTTGACTAGTTTTTAACTTTTTAATATGACCCTTCTCTCTTCTCTCTTTGTTTTTTCTCTTATCTCTTTGTTCTATGTCCTGATTGGTGGAGCCTTTGAGTACTTTTATCGTGTTTATAGTCAGCTTCATGTGTGCCTGTGTTTGTGTTCATGTTGAATGTAATTGTGGTTTGTAAATATGGATGTCACCTGACTGCAAAACAAATCTACCTACGGGTACAAATAAAGTAACCTGAACCTGAACCTGATCTTCTGTACTCTGTAGCGATCATTTCACTGCAGACAGTTTTGAGGAGGTGCCGGCTATACAGGAATCTTTAGGCTTGAAAGTTTGTTACAAACAGGTTCTAAAACTGACTGCCATACCTACGGTTTTTAAATGAAAACCCACAGCTCAAGATGATATCAACATATCAAAACAGGGCAGAGAAGTAACAGTATCAAAACTCGCCCGGAAAAGAGTAAGTTGTAGGAACCATGAAATGAAGAGACTGAATGATTTCTCAGTATTGGTTTATTTCATCTCACGTCCTCCAGCTCCTCTCTCATTCAGGAAATGAAGAGGGCGAGCTGCGGTAAACCACATACCTTTATACTCTCACATCAAACACGAATCACATTCACATCAAACACAGAATTACATTCACATTTAATCCTCCCATTGTCCTCTCGGCTTCTCAGTCTGACCCCAGGAGTCAGACAGTCCCTTCAGGTCCACTCCCAGATCTTCTCACTTCTTCTCCAGTCCGCAGGGGGTCCAGACTCAATGTCCGTTTGAGGCGTGATGTCAATACACACTGCGAGCTCAAAGTTCCCTCATGTCTGGGTCTCTGCCAAGGAATATGTGAGCTACCTAATGTTACGCCACATCACTCTCCCCGAAACGCCCAAGAACGGACATACGCCAACATTAACCTAACCGTTATACACCTTATGTCAATAATGGACAGTCATACATATTATGTCAAGAATGGACACACACACCGATTTCATGTCAATAATGGGCAGTCATACACATTATACCCTTACATCACCCCCCCCCTTTGCAGGATCTACAGCACAATTTACACGGGTTGATCAAAATACACATCACTCTGCCCGTTGCTTAGGCTTCAATCTCCTCCCGAATCTGCTGAACGCAGGCTTCACAGCCTGTGTTGCGCCGTCCTGCGGTGCGCCTGTGGAATGAGGGGGAGAAGGGTTATTTACCCCCTGCTGGGGAACTAGGGGCTGTTCCCTGGGAGGCCTGCCGCGTCGAGGCGCCCCCGCCGGCCGTACAGGTTCGTCACGTAACACAAAAGCAGGCTTTAATCTGTCAACACTGATTGTTTCTTTCCTGCCCCCCAAGTCCAGCACAAAATATTTCTCCCCGGTTTCCAGCACTCGAAACGGACCATCGTAAGGTGGGCGGAGGCTGTGACGCTGGGCGTCGTGCCTGACAAAAACAAACTCTGCGTTTTGCAAAGCCTTGGGAACAAAAACCCGCGGAAAAGTGTGATGAGCGGGGCCCGGGAGCATTTCTGCCCCCGTGCCACGTAGAGGTCCCCGCACCAGGGGGCGCTCCGGTGCTGCATAGGCTGGCAGGAATTCTCCTGGCAGCCTGAGAGGTTGAATAAAAACTAATTCAGCAGGTGAGGCATCTAAATCCTCTTTGGGTGCCGAACGCAACCCCAATAAAACCCATGGTAGTTTGTTTACCCAATCTGTATCCGTGAGCGACGCTCTGAGGGCTGCCTTCAACGATCTGTGAAAACGCTCGCATAAACCATTGGCCTGTGGGTGATAAGCGGTGGTGCGATGGGCTGCTGCCCCTAAGCCGCTGGCCATTGCTGACCACAGCTCTGACACGAACTGCGGACCCCTATCGGACGTAATGTCCGACGGGACTCCGAACCGCGCTACCCAGGCGGTTAAAAAAAACGCGAGTCACCTCTGCTGCTGTGGTAAACTGCAATGGGACTACTTCCGGCCAACGCATGGTCCGGTCCACCATTGTCAGGAGATGTGTGAACCCTTGCGAGGGCGGCAGGGGTCCCACTAGATCCACGTGCACATGATCAAACCTCTTAGCCGGAATGTGGAAAGGTTCTAAAGGAGCTTTTGTGTGCCTGTGAACTTTGGCCCGCTGGCAGGACATGCAGGCTCTCGCCCACTCCTTCACGTGCTTGTGCAGGCTCGGCCAAACAAACTTTTCTGCTACCATTTTCACCGAAGCGCGTACTCCCGGGTGTGCTAGGGAGTGCACCGCGTCAAAAACGCGACGGCGCCACGTGGCCGGTACCACTGGGCGAGGTCGCCAGGTGGATACATCGCAAATAAGCGGGGGTGAACCGTTTTGTAAACTTATGTTCTCCAGCCTTAACCCTGTTGGTCCAGACAGGAGCGCGTGCACGTCTGTGTCTTCGCCCTGCTCCGCTGCCATGGCCGCGTAATCTATCCCTACGTGCATCGGAGCCGCGTGCGCATCCGCGCTGTTACTGCGCTTCGCGTCTGCGGCGTTACAGCCCCCATCCGCGCGGAGAGGCGCTGTTACTGCTCGCGAGAGGCAGTCTGCCACCACATTAAATTTACCGGCTACGTGCTGTATATCGGTGGTGAATTCTGAAATTGCGGCCAGCTGCCTCTGCTGTCGGCCTGACCATGGTTCTGAGATTTTGGACATTGCAAAGGTTAGCGCGTTGTGGTCGACAAACGCGGTGAAACGCCGCCCTTCCAACCAGAACTGAAAATGGCGAATGGCCAGGTGGAGCACTAGCAGTTCCCTGTCAAACACGCTATATTTTCGCTCAGCATCGCGTAGGGATCTGCTGAAAAAAGCGAGTGGCTGCCAAGCCCCAGCGACTTGCTGTTCCACCACGGCTCCTATGGCCACATCTGACGCGTCTGTGATTAGCGCTATTCGGGCTGCCGGGTCTGGGTGAGCCAGCAGTGCTGCATCTGCTAGTGCTTTCTTAACCTCAGTGAATGCGCGGTCCCGCTCCGGGGACCACTCAATCGCATTGGAGAGCTTGTTTTTTTAGCGCGGCGTACAACGGTTGCATGAGCTGCGCCACGTGAGGTATGAAACGGTTGTAAAAATTTACCATACCTAAAAATTCTTGCAACGCTTTTACCGTTTGTGGCTGGGGAAACTCAGCCACTGCGCGTACTTTGGAGGGCAGCAGAACTGCACCCTCTGGGGAGACGCGGTGCCCTAAAAAATCGATCTGTGCTGCGCCAAAATGGCACTTGGCTGGGTTGATTATCAACCCATGCGCTCCCAACCTCTGAAAAACAGTTCTGAGGTGACTTTCGTGTTCCTCTTCAGAGGCGCTGGCGACCAAAATATCATCTAAGTAGACAAAAACAAAAGAGAGGTTGCGCAAAACGGCATCCATCATGCATTGGAAGGTTTGCGCAGCACCTTTAAGGCAAAAAGGCATGCGTAAAAATTCAAAAAGCCCGAAAGGGGTTATTACCGCTGTCTTGGGAATGTCCTCTGGTCGGACCGGGACCTGATGATAACCGCGGACCAGGTCTATTTTAGAAAAAATGCGCGCCTTGGCCAAATGCACCGAAAAATCTTGGATATGCGGAATTGGGTAGCGGTCCTGCGCTGTGGCATTGTTTAACCTGCGATAATCGCCACACGGTCTCCACGAGCCGTCCGCCTTAGGGACCATGTGGAGGGGGGAAGCCCAAGCGGACTTCGAGCGGCGAATTATGCTCAACCTTTCCAGGTTGGCGAACTCCTCACGCGCAATGGAGAGCTTAGCTGCATCCAAGCGCCGAGCCTTAGCAAAAACTGATGGGCCACTTGTGGTTATAAAGTGCTCCACCCCATGTTTCGCCACCTTAGTTGAAAACGTGGGAACTGTGAGTGCTGGGAACTGGTTTAGGAGAGTGTGGAACTTACCTCCTGCGGCGGCGGCGTTGGCCTGTACTGACGGCGGGGACACTCGCGCTGCACAGGGAATAGAACAAAAAGAGAGTGCATTAACCAAGCGTCTATTAGCCAGATCTACCAACAAGCCATGTGAGCACAAAAAGTCGGCGCCTAACATGTTGAAACTCACCGCCGCTACTATGAAGGTCCATTCATAGATGCGGCCGTGCAAGGACAGGCGCAGAGTTCTTTCGCCAAAAGTCTTGATCGACAAGCCATTTGCGGCTGTTGCCCCATCTCCGCGGGGACTGGCCACCTTGTCCGCGCAGGTTGCGGTGATGAAACTCCTCTGTGCCCCAGTTTCAACGAGGAATTGCCGTCCGGAGCTCGCGTCTGTCAGGTACAGCAGCTTGTTCCGTTCGCCGAGGGTCGAAGCTGCTAACGACCCCCGGCTCTTGCATTTCCCTGCTTCTTGAAGTTGCATGGTGGGAGGCATCTGTGTGCCTTGTGCGTGAAGCGCCGATGGTAGAAACACAGCTAGTCCCCTCCTCTGCTTTGGGACCGCGCTGCCACTGTTGTCGCTGGGGTCGGTTCTGCTGCCACCGGTTCTCCATCGCCCCCGGCCGCCGCGCCGAGGTCTGCTGCTGTCGCTGCCGTCTCCTGCTCGCCACATGCGTCCAGGAGCCGCTCCGCTTCCACGGCCAGCGCGCGGAAGTCCTGCTGGTCCACACACCTCATGCTGGACAGGGAGCCTCTCATGTGCGCTGGAAGAGTCCTTAAGAAGATGTGTTTAAATAAAAACGCATCGTTGTCTGCCCCGATCATCTGCAGCATGTCCTCCATGAGGACGGTCGGCCTGCGTCCTCCTCTGTCGCGCAGGTCCAGAAGTGTTCTGGCCCTCACCTCGGCTGATGGCACAAAACTCCGAATGAGGGCGGCTTTCAGGGCGTCGTATCTGCCAGCAGCGGCCGGCTGCTGCACCAGGCTCCGCACACACCGGGCTGTGCGGCTGTCGAGTCTTGCGATGACATTATGGAACCTAATGTCATCTGCTGATACCCCGTTGAGCATGAACCGCGACTCCACGTGTTGGAACCATGAGTGCGGGTCCTCTTGCCAGAACTCGGGGAGTTTAATTGAGTTTACGCCGGTGCGGGCGGTCTCCGGTGAATCAGGTTCGGAGAGACGATCTCCAGGCCTTTCCATATTTCTCATGTGTGGGTCACCAATGTAGGAACCATGAAATGAAGAGACTGAATGATTTCTCAGTATTGGTTTATTTCATCTCATGTCCTACAGCTCCTCTCTCAGTCAGGGAATGAAGAGGGCGAGCTGCGGTAAACCACATACCTTTATACTCTCACATCAAACACGAATCACATTCACATCAAACACAGAATTACATTCACATTTAATCCTCCCATTGTCCTCTTGGCTTCTCTGTCTGACCCCAGGAGTCAGACAGTCCCTTCAGGTCCACTCCCAGATCTTCTCACTACTTCTCCAGTCCGCAGGGGGTCCAGACTCAATGTCCGTTTGAGGCGTGATGTCAATACACACTGCGAGCTCAAAGTTCCCTCATGTCTGGGTCTCTGCCAAGGAATATGTGAGCTACCTAATGTTACGCCACAAAGTCCCATTATTTATGTATTAGGGTGTGATAGAGGTGTGTGTACACATCAGATAGGCAAAACAATTGAGGTGTTTAGTTACAATCTCAAAACAAGAAGCACATTATGGATATTTTATCTGTAGTTTTGTCCTAAGTATTGTTACTTCTTTAACCTGTAAACCCACACACACACATACATACATACATACATACATACATACACACACACACACACACACACACACACACACACACACACACACACACACACACACACACATAGATATATACATATATATACTGCTCAAAAAAATAAAGGGAACACTTTGAAAACACATCAGATTTTAATGGGAAAAAACAAGGTGGATATCAAAATTGTGGCAGGCTAGTCCAGTTTACTCAGATTAAAGGAACACTTTTTAATATATATATTCAAATTCAAATTCAAATTCAAACGTTTATTTAAAACTCAGGGTTCATATTAAATGCAGAACTAAAATGAGTAGAAAATAAATAAATAAATAAAAGTATATCCCCCTCATCCCCCTCATGGATCGTCACCTTATCGTGGTGGGGGGGTTTGCGTGCCCCAGTGATCCCAGGAGCTATGTTGTCCGGGGCAATTTGCCTCTGATAGGGTCTCCCAAGACAAACTGGTCCTGGGTGAAGGGCCAGACGAAGAACGATCCAACAGACTCTCATGATAAATTGTATATCAAGGATTCAGTGTACCCCGCCCGGTATGGGGTTACCGGGGCCCCACCCTGGAGCCAGGCCTGGGGGAGGGGCTCGAAGGCTAGCGTCTGGTGGCCGGGTTTCCACCCATGGGACCCGGCCGGGCTCAGCCCGAAGGAGTTACATGGGTCCGCCCTCCAGTAGGTTCACCACCTGCAGGAGGGATCATGGAAGTCCGGTGCTATGTGGATTAGGTGGCAGTCAAAGGCGGAGACCTTGGCGGACTGATCCCAAGCTTTCTAAACTGGCTTTTGGTACGTGGAATGTCACCTCTCTGGTGGGGAAGGAGCCTGAGCTGGTGTACGAGATTGAGCGATACCGGCTAGATATAGTCGGCCTCACCTCAACACACAGCTCTGGTTCCGGAACCAGTCTCCTGGAGAGGGGCTGGAGCTTGGCCTTTTCTGGAGTTGCCCCGGGCGAGAGGCGACGAGCAGGGGTAGGTATTCTTGTATCGCCCCACCTTGCTGCCTCTATATTGGAGTTTTCCCCGGTGGACGAAAGGGTTGCTTCCCTGCGCCTTCGGGTTGGGAAACGGGTCCTGACCATCATTTGTGCCTATGCACCAAATGATGTTTCAGAGTACCCACCCTTTTTGGAGTCTGTGACTGGGGTGCTGGAGGGTGCTCCTCCTGGAGACTCCATTGTCCTACTGGGGGACTTCAATGCGCACGTGGGCAACGACAGTGAAACCTGGAGGGGGGTGATTGGGAGGAACGGCCTGCCCGATCTGAACCCGAGTGGTGTTCAGTTATTGGACTTCTGTGCTAACCACAGTCTGTCTATAACGAACACCATGTTCAAGCATAAGGGTGTCCATATGTGCACCTGGCACCAGGACACCCTAGGCCGCAGGTCGATGATCGATTTTGTTATCGTATCATCAGACCTGCGACCGTATGTCTTGGACACCCGAGTAAAGAGAGGTGCAGAGCTGTCAACTGATCACCACCTGGTGGTGAGTTGGATCCGATGGCAGGGGAGGAAGCCATTCAGACCTGGTAGACCCAAACGTATAGTGAGGGTGTGCTGGGAGCGTCTGGCTGAGGCCCCTGTCCGGGAGGTCTTCAACTCCCACCTCCGGAAGAACTTCAACCACATTCCGAGGGAGTCTGGAGACATGGAGTCTGAATGGGCCATGTTCTCCACCTCTGTTGTTGAAGCGGCAGCCCAGAGCTGCGGCCGCAAGGTGGTTGGTGCATCTCGTGGTGGCAACCCCCGAACCAAGTGGTGGACACCAGTGGTGAGGGGGGCCATTAAGCTGAAGAAGGAGTCCTATCAAGCTTGGTTGGCTTGTGGGACTCCCGAAGCAGCTGAGGTGTACCGGCAGGCCAAGCGGAGTGCAGCTCGGGTGGTTGCTGAAGCAAAAACCCGGGTATGGGAGGAGTTCGGTGAGGCCATGGAACAAGACTTTCGGTCGGCTTCAAAGAGATTCTGGCAAACTGTTCGGCGGCTCAGGAGGGGAAAGCAGCTCCCCGTCCACACTGTGTATGGTGCGGATGGGACACTGTTGACTTCAACTGGGGATATCGTCGGGCGGTGGAAGGAATACTTCGAGGATCTCCTCAATCCCACTGATACGCCTTCCACAGAGGAAGCAGGGTTTGGGGACGAGGGGGATGACTCGCCTATCACAGGGGCTGAGGTCGCCAAGGTGGTTAAAAATCTCCTTGGTGGCCGGGCCCCGGGGGTGGACGAGATTCGCCCCGAGTACCTCAAGGCCCTGGATGTTGTTGGGTTGTCATGGTTGACACGCCTCTGCAACATTGCGTGGAGGTCGGGGGCAGTGCCTTTGGCATGGCAAACCGGGGTGGTGGTTCCTCTCTTCAAAAAAGGGGACCGGAGGGTGTGCTCCAACTTTAGAGGGATCACACTCCTCAGCCTCCCTGGGAAGGTCTATGCCAAGGTACTGGAGAGGAGAGTCCGGCCGTTGGTCGAACCTCGGATTCAGGAGGAGCAATGTGGTTTTCGTCCTGGCCGTGGCACATCGGATCAGCTCTTTACCCTCTCGAGAATTCTTGAGGGTTCGTGGGAGTTTGCCCAACCAGTTTACATGTGTTTTGTGGACTTGGAGAAGGCATTTGACCGCGTCCCTCGTGGATTTTTGTGGGGGGTGCTTCGGGAGTATGGGGTATCGGGCTTGTTGTTACGAGCTATTCGGTCTCTGTACGACCGTTGTGAGAGTTTAGTTCGCATTGCCAACACTCGGTCGGAGTCATTCCCAGTGAGAGTTGGACTCCGCCAGGGCTGCCCTTTGTCACCGGTCCTGTTCATAATTTTTATGGACAGGATTTCTAGGCGCAGCCAGGGAATGGAGGGTGTCATGCTTGGTGACCACAGGATCTCATCTCTGTTGTTTGCAGATGATGTTGTCCTGTTGGCTTCATCCAGCAATGACCTACAGCTCTTGCTGGGACGGTTTGCCGCTGAGTGTGAAGCGGCTGGGATGAGAATCAGCACCTCCAAGTCCGAGTCCATGGTCCTCAGCCGGAAAAAGGTGGATTGTCCTCTCCGGGTTGGGGACAGGCTCCTGCCCCAAGTGGAGGAGTTTAAGTATCTTGGGGTCTTGTTCACGAGTGAGGGGAAAATAGAGCGAGAGATCGACAGACGGATTGGAGCAGCATCTGCAGTGATGCGGACGTTGTACCGGTCTGTTGTGGTGAAGAGGGAGCTTAGTTCTAAGGCAAAGCTGTCGATTTACCAGTCAATCTACGTTCCTACTCTCACCTATGGTCACGAGCTTTGGGTAATGACCGAAAGAACGAGATCGCGGATACAAGCGGCTGAAATGAGCTTTCTCCGTAGGATTGCTGGACTCACCCTCAGAGATAGGGTGAGGAGCTCAGTCATCCGGGAGAGGCTCAGAGTAGAACCGCTGCTCCTCCACATTGAAAGGAGTCAGTTGAGGTGGTATGGGCATCTGATTAGGATGCCTCCTGGACGCCTCCCACTTGAGGTGTTTCAGGCACGTCCCACTGGGAGGAGACCCCGGGGCAGACCCAGGACTCGGTGGAGAGACTATGTCTCCCAGCTAGTCTGGGAACGCCTTGGTATCCCCTCTGAAGAGCTGGAGCAGGTGGCTGGGGAGAGGGAAGTCTGGGCTTCTCTGCTTGAACTGCTGCCTCCGCGACCCGGACCTCCGGAAAAGCGGTAGAAGATGGATGGATGGATGGATGGATAAAAGTATATACAGATCAGCAGACACTCGGCGCTCTTGTAACAACAATAACATACAATATTGGACTCAGTATAAAATAGAACGCCACCTCTTCCAAATACTAGAGTGAAGTGTGAGTGATGAGTTGACAATTGCTGATATAAGATGATTGTTACATGCCAGCAACCTTCTCATAAAACTGTAAACATTCTTTCGTATCAACTCGCCAAAAGACGGAATGTTCAAGGACACAAACATCTTGCTTGCACTCGACCTTCGTGGTATATCTAACAACCTTCTTAGGGAGTTATTATATGCAATGCGGATTTTGTTCCTAACAGCAACATTGCTATTAAACCATAAAGGCGAGCAGTACATTGAGGTACAGAAGGTCTTGAACAGCATACATTTAACATCAGGAGAACATCTATGGAAATTACGCAACAGTAAATTTGTTTGAGCATAGAGTTTCCTGAGTTGCCTGTTACAATCAACATTGGTCTTATCAGATTCAATCCACACACCTAGGTATTTGACTTTTTCAACAAAGTTCAAGCTATTACCACAAAGTGGCATAACAGGATTCGAAGTATTGACATCCTTCGGTTTGAAAGCCATATACATAGATTTAGTACAGTTGAACAAGATGTCATTTTTTTCACCAAATTTTTCACATACCGAAAGGAGATGTTGCATCGCTGCAGTAGACAAACAACAAACAGAGATCATCAGCATAGAAAATGTGATTTAACAGCGCACCGTTAATAGAGCCGCCCACATTAGTATTGTTCATCAGTACACTGAGATCATCAACATAGACATTAAACAACAAGGGTGACAGTATACCACCTTGTTTAACACCGTTGGTCACATGATATTTGGATGAGGTAACATTGCCCCACCTAACAACCATAGACTGCCTTCTGTACCAGTATAACAGGATGCTAACAGTGTAAATAGGAATACCTCGATCGACCAGTTTTCTAAACAAACACCAATGGTTAATCCTGTCAAAAGCTTTGCTAGCGTCCAGGAACGTAGCATAGACACTAGTGGATTGGCTTCTGAAGTAGTCAACAAATTCATGGAGTAGGTAAACAGCCTTGTCAGTTGAAAGAGCTGACTTGAAACCAAACTGATTGTCATTTGTCCACAGATAATCCTCAATTCTGTTCAGAATTAAACCCTCTAACAATTTAGATATAACATTTGCAATAGCTATAGGTCTGTAGTTGTTCAAATCAGACAGACTGGCACACTTGTTTTTCACCAAGGGAATAATAACAGAGTCCATCAACATATCTGGCATGTAACCATGAACAAACATACAGTTAAAACACAATGACAACAGAATACACAAATTGAAATCAGCATTGATGAGGCATTCACTGGTGAGACAGTCAGGGCCAGCTGATTTGCCTTTCTTGAGAACTTTGATCAGTGAAGCAACTTCAACAGGAGTAACAGCAGAAATATCGGAGGTATCAAACATGTCATTATACAGGCGGATATCGTGCATAACAGAATCCTTCATTGAAACATTCTTGACTGAGTTGAAAATAGCTTCATATTGACATTTCCACTTTTCAGCAATATTAACATCACCAGTCACACCATCAATAGTGTTTGATCTAACAGACCGGTGGGAGCTCATAGCCTTCATTTGTTTCCAAAATTCTACCATGTTCAGTTCACTCATATGACTAGCTAACTGGTCACTTTTGATACTTTCTTCATTGTGCCTACATGCTCGTAGAGCATATTTGAACCTAGCCCAACAACTTTTCATGTTATCAAATATTGGACCAGAGCGTGGTTTGCTGTTACTCCTCCACCACAAAAAAGCATCCCGAGCAGCTGTGTGAGCCTCACTAACAACATCATTACAGCCTGGGATGTTATATTGGGTGGCCACACTGTGACTAGGAATGCATTCACTCACACAATAATTTAAAGCATCAACAATATCACTGTAAAACCTGTCGATATCATCCCTGTGTGCTGCACAATTACGGTCGTGACACCTGATGGCGTCCGAAGGAGCACGGATGTTATATATATATACAGTATATACAGTATATATATAATATATTAAAATATATTAAAATTATATATATATATATATATATATATATATATATATATATATATATATATATATATATATATATATATATATATATATATATATATATATATATATATATATATACTGTATATATATATATATATATATATATATATATATATATATATATATATATATATATATATATATATATATATACTGTATATATATATATATATATATGAGTTTGTTTTCTGGGTGAAATATTTTGTGCTTTTGTCCCTGCTAAAGAGTGTGTAATATTGCAATTAATTATTTCATTTAGGAAGTCTCAGAACTGCTGACAAAAAAGCCAGAATCGACTATCACTAGTGAAGAACTTCAAGAGGAACATGAAGAAGAAGGCTTATCTTCAAGCAACATTTTTCAACCTACATGTCTGCACATTATGAAGGTAAAGACCCATAAATAATGTCGTAAAACATATGATTCAAGACTTTTAACAATTAGGCGATTGTTATTTAATAGTTTTGTTTACAAACCCTCCGATGTGACCAGAATTTCCCCACCAAGAGAAAAAAAATTAGCACACGTGATTTGATTTGATTTTTTCCGCCAAAAGTAAAATCCTCCCCTATGAATTTTGAGAGCCAAGTGTTGACTTCACTCCAAATGAATGACTTTGTGTGAAAAAACGTTATATTACTTTTTTCAGATTTCATTTTTATCAGTCTCATTGCTTACTGAAACTGAATATCTGAGCATTTTTTGTTTTATTTCCCCAACCACCCAATCGGGGAAATAAAAAAATAAAATTGAATCCAAAATTTCTTTAAACCAAACAATTAAATAACAATCGCCTTATGCGGAAAAAAAATAATAATTACACAAATGCATGATTGTTACGTATAATTTTTTTTATTTTTAATTTTTAGAATACTCAAAATACACAAACCTGCCCCAGTGGAAGAAGTGTTCGGGTACAAGTTCGAATCCGAGAAGTCACAAGAATAGATAGATAGATAGACAGATGTACTCTATTGATCCCAAACTGGGAAATTACAGAAGAAGAAACAAAGGTATTTTAGATATGTCCGTTGCTATTCACCAAAACAAACCAAAAGATGTGGCAGGGATTGAAAAATTTGGATTGTACTTCCCAAAGTGGGAAAAAAGGTGGTTATGTAGTAAGGAAACTTCTAGAAGGTCCTACTTTTGGTGAGTTTTACTGGTTCATATCATAGTAAAAGCCATAATTATTTTAAATAATTTACCGTATTTTTGGGACTATAAGACGCACCGGATTATAAGGCGCAGTATCAATGAACGGTCTATTTGATGGTCTAATTTCATACATAAGGCGCACCGGATTATAAGGCGCATTAAAGCAAGGTAGTCGGAGCCGGGAAAAAAAAAAATTTTGCGTGCATGGAAAGAAAATCCTATCTATAGTCATTATAGACACATATAGCGCAATTGTCTGCGAGTGTGAATGACCTGCTCCACGAGCGGGCGGAACGTTTTTAGTTCGTAGCTGTTCATCACCATATTGGCCAGAATACTCGCTCGGTACTCGATACTCGCTCTCCGGCGGAGAGCAAGCCGTATTTACAGCCGTAAATACGTATTTACAGCCGTATTTGCTGCTCCCATTTACAGCTAAACGGGAGCAGTTTTGATGCCGAAATTTCATATACAAATCCTAATACTATAATAATATAATCCGGATACTACGGATACTACTTCCGGCGTCACACGAGTCAGCTGCCTTTTGCAACAGCGGCTCAATTCTGAGTCTTTTTTTTCCCTTCCTCTCTCTTTTTGATCTGGCTTTTCACTCCATTTATGTCACGGACACACAGATCATCCCAAATGTCTCCCGAGCCGGTGGACGGAGCCACTGTTTATAGCAGGAGACGGTACAGCAGGGAAGAGGTGCTAGCACTCAACCGCCACCCGGTGCTAACGGAAAAACTCAACATACCGGGAGAACTGAGGCGAAAACGCCGTGGTTGCCTGTCTGGAGTAAGGCGGAAGACAAAAAATATAAGGTACAGACCCTCCCTTCCATCTGTTGTCATGGGGAATGTACGGTCGTTACTGGGAAAGGTAGATGAGCTAGCGGCTATCTCCCGCTACGATAGCATATACCGGGAATGCTCTCTCCTTTTGTTTACCAAGACGTGGCTATCTGAACTAGCAGCAGATGCTAACATCTGGGTTTCCACGTGATACGGGCAGACCGAACACCAGACAGTGGCAAAGCAAGAGGCGGGGGAGTGATAATGTATGTTAACAACAACTGGTGCAGACCGGGACATATCACTGTTAAACAACGACACTGCAGCAAAGACATTGAGTTGCTAGCTGTTAGCATGCGGCCTACATATCTCCCCAGGGAATATTCACACGTGATCTGCATTGTTGTTTATGCAAATCCGAAGGCAAACGCTGGGACAGCGCGTGACGTCATCCGTTCAGTAACTGGCAGGCTGCAGACAGAACACCCAGATGCTCTTCTCCTTATCTCAGGCGATTTCAACCATATTTCACTGTCTCCCATTCTACCCACGTTTACCCAGTATGTCACATGCCACACTAGAGACAATAAAACACTGGACTTATTCTACGCAAACACTAAGGAGGCGTACACCTCATTACAACTCCCCCCACTCAGGAGATCGGATCACAACTTGGTTCATCTCCGGCCGGTGTACAAACCCCTAGTACACAGACAACCTCCGGCCATGCGCACAGTGAAGTTATGGTCTGAGGAGGCAATGGACACTTTAAAGGGTTGTTTTGAAACCACCGCCTGGGAGCAGCTCTGCGATCCACATGGTGAGAACATCAATGGCCTCACTCACACCATCACGGACAACATCAGCTTCTGTGTGGACAACACCGTTCCCACCAAGACCATACGGTGTTGCTCAAACAACAAACCCTGGATCAACCCTGAGATAAAAACACTTCTGAGAGAGAAGAAGAGGATCTTCAGGTCGGGGAAGAGGGAGATGCTGAAGTCCATACAGAGGGAGCTGAGGAGAAAGATCAGAGAAGGCAAGGATAGCTTCAGGAAGAAGATGGAGGACAAGCTGCAATAGAGCGACATCAGCGGGGTCTGGAGAAACCTTAAAACCATCTCTGGGCTCCAGAATACCTCCCCCCCAGGCCACGGGGGGCAGGGAGTGGGCTGCACGGTGGCGCGGTGGTTTAGCACTGTGGCAGCACAGTTTTACCCTCGGCCGGGGGATCGCGGGGATCATGAGATCGTGGGTTCGATCCCAGCTCCCGACCAACAGTGAGCTGTGTGGAGTTTGCATGTTCTCCCCGTGTTGCGTGGGTTTACTCCGGGATTTCTCCGGTTTCCTCCCGCATACCAAAAACATGTAGGTTTAGGGCACTCACGCACGCAGCGACCAGCAGCCGGTGGCTTGTCACCAGACTGCAAACCAAGTCTACCTACGGGTACAAATAAGTAACAAAAAAAACAAACAAAAAAAAATCTGAATCTGTTTTTCAATAGGTTTGACCAACCGCCCTACCCCCTGACTGCACAACAACCACTGCTGCCTCTAAAGACATCGAGTCCTGCTGCCCACTCCACACTCCACCAACACCTCCCCACTCCCAACACACAGCCCCCCAACCTGACCCTGACTAAGACCCAGGTGAGGACAGAGCTGAGGAAGATCAAGGCGAGGAAGGCGTCGGGACCAGACGGCATCAGCGCAAAGCTCTTCAAGTCCTGTGCAGACCAGCTGTGTGGGATTGTGGAGTACATCTTCAGTCTGAGCCTGAAGCTGGGGAGGGTACCACAGCTGTGGAAAACATCTTGTGTGGTACCTGTAGCAAAGACTTCCCACCCCAAAGACCTGAACAGCTACAGACCAGTGGCCTTGACGTCCCACATGACGAAGACCCTGGAGAGACTGCTCCTTGCTCACCTCCGCCCCCTGGTGGGACCAGCGATGGATCCACTCCAGTTCGCCTACCAGCATGGCATTGGGGTGGAGGATGCGGTGATCTTCCTCCTTCACCGTTCTCTGTCCCACCTGGAGAAGCCCGGGAATGTTGTGAGGATCATGTTCTTTGACTTCTCCAGTGCTTTCAACACCATCCAACCGATGATCCTGAAGGACAAACTGCTGTGCGCAGGGGTGGACCAGCACTTGTCATCATGGATCCTGGACTACCTCACTAACCGGCCTCAGTTTGTGGGAACCCGGGACTGTGTGTCCGACACGATCATCGGTAGCACGGGGGCCCCCCAGGGAACGGTTTTGGCTCCCTTCCTGTTCACCCTTTATACTGCGGACTTCTCCCACAACACAACACACTGCCATCTACAGAAGTTCTCTGATGACTCTGCGATCGTTGGCCTCATCTCCAATGGAGATGAAGCTGAGTACAGAGGGCTTATCCAGGACTTCGTGGACTGGTGCCATCGGAACTGCCTCCAGATCAACGCGAGGAAAACTAAGGAGCTGGTGGTGGACTGCTGCAGGCAAGGACAACCCCTCACAGCACCAGTAAATATACAGGGAACAAACATCGAGATGGTGACATCCTATAAGTACCTGGGTGTTCATCTGAACAATAAACTAGACTGGTCACACAATACTGATGCACTCTACAAGAAGGGACAGCACAGGCTGTTGCTACTGAGGGGACTCAGGTCTTTTGGTGTATAAGGGGCACTGCTGAAGACATTCTATGACACGGTGGTGGCATCAGCCATCACTTTTGGAGTGGTCTGCTGGGGCAGTGGCAATACGGCAGCTGATAGGAATAGACTGAACAAACTGATCAAGAAAGCTAACTCTGTCCTGGGGCAGCACCTTGACCCAGTGGAGGAGACAGGAGAGAGAAGGACGGTGGCTAAACGGTCTTCTCTGCTGGAGACCGAGTTCCACCCTATACAGGACATACTGAATGCACTGAGGAACTCATTTAGCAGCAGACTACATCATCCTAAGTGCACAACCGAGAGGTTTTGCAGGTCCTTCCTACCAACGGCTGTCAGACTGTACAACCTAAGCAGGGCTGCTTGCAGAGATAGCAAAAAGACGTGACAACCTAATAGTTTTGAATGCAAAAGACGCAATAGACTTATACAATGGTCCCCTCCGGCATACAACTAGGAAAATACCGGTCGCTATGGAGGGTGAGAATATGTATTGGTACATAATCATACCATGTAGGATAACTAAGTAGACGGTTGTGCCGCTTCATCCCATCTAGCAACAATGCTCCGCACTGTGTTTATATATCTGCATATTATTCCATCTAGCTACAATGCTCCGTACTGTTTGTGTTTATATATCTACATATTTATTCCATCTAGCGACAATGCTCTGCACTGTGTTTATATACTCATATATTTATTCCATCCAGCTACAATGCTCCGCATTGTGTGTCTATATATACAGTATATATACAGTACGTATATATATATATATATATATATATATATATATATATATATATATATATATATATATATATATATATATAGTGGTGGACACACTCATGGAGATTTTGTGACTCACATTTTAGGTCAGAACAAAGGCAGGAAGCTGCAGGAATATTAGCTTTGGTATGCAAGACCTGAGTCATTAAAGGATTAAGGAAAGGATGCATTGGAGACAGTGGAAGCGATATCATGGAGAGAAATGCTTTGTGACTGTCTTTATAATGCAAAGTGGTCTGTGTGACGTGTGATCTATGAAGTGTGAAGTCCCTGATATTTAAGGACGAGAGTTTACTGTTTCATCCTCTTTTTTTTCTCTCTGCTTTGAGACGATGGTGTTGTGAATAAAAGCTGACTTTGAGAGAGAACTCTGTCTCGTCATTTTCACAGAACCCCACTGGTGACCCGAGATGTATCATGGAAGAAGAAAATTCCCCCGGGCCAGCCGCGTCAGGAGCCCCCAGCCAAGCGAATGCCGCTACAGTCCAGCTACTGGACTTCTGGCAGAACAATCCGCGCTCCTGGTTCAACGCGGTTGAGGCGCAGTTCAACCTCCGGGGGATATCGGTAGATGCCACGAAATTCTACCACGTAGTCGCAAAGCTGGACAACAACACGGCCCAGCATGTGGAGAGCCTGATCGACCAGCCGCCGGATAGCGACAAATACGGCACGTTGAAGGCTGCACTCATCCAGCAATTCACCCCTCGGTGGAAGAGCGAGCAGAGAGGCTCCTGGCGCTGACAGAGGGGGGAAACGACATGCCCGCGAGCCTGATGGAGAAGTTGTTGAGGTTGAAAGACTCTGACGATGATCACTTCATTTTCACCCACCTCTTCCTCAGGACTCTACCGTCAGCAGCGAGAGCAACCCTGGCTAGTTTGCCACTGTTGGCCCTACGGGACTACCGCACGCTGGGCCGAGAGGCACAGCGGATTGCCAACGCCACCAAGTGGTGCGCAGCCGCGGCCGCAGCAGCAGAACTCGGCGCGACGACCGGAGACGACAGGGGGCCAGAGGCAGCGGTGCCAGACTCACCGACGACGGCGGCGGCAGAGGCCAGGGAACATGGACCGGACGTCCTTTGTTTCTACCATTGCCGCTTCGCAGAGAGGGCACGCAAGTGTGTACCGCCGTGCCAGTTCGGGCGTTCGGGAAACGCCAAGACCGGGGGTCGGTAGCAGCCGCGGCCCTCGGGGAAGAGAACAAGCTGCTCTACTTGTCGGACGCACGCTCGGGGAGGCAGTTCCTCGTCGACACAGGCTCCCAGTTGAGCTTCATCACACCTTCCTACGTGGACAGACTAGCTGGTTCCGGAGGTCCCTGGGTGACGGCAGCGAATGGCTCGGAGATTAAGACCTTTGGTGAGAAGACTCTGCTTCTGTGTCTAGACAGCTGTACATTTGAGTGGACCTTTGTTGTAGCAGCAGAAAATTTCAATATGTTGGGGGCTGATTTTTTGTGCTCACATGGTTTGTTGGTTGATCTCGCTAACAGGCGCCTGGTTAATGCACTTTCTTTTGATTCTGTCCCCTGTACAGCGCGAGTGGCCCCGCCAACAGCACAAGCCAACGTCACAGCAGCAAGTGGTAAGTTCCACACACTGCTCACTCAGTTCCCAGCACTCACGGTCCCCACATTTTCGGCAACAGTCACTAAGCACGGGGTGGATCATTTTATTACCACTACCGGACCGTCCGTTTTTGCAAAAGCTCGGTGCTTGGACGCAGTTAAACTAGCCATAGCGCGCGAGGAGTTCGCCAACCTGGAGAGGTTGGGCATTATCCGATGTTCAAACAGTCCGTGGGCTTCCCCCCTACATATGGTCCCGAAAGCTGACGGATCATGGCGCCCTTGCGGGGATTTCCGCAGGTTAAACAACGCTACAGCACATGACCGCTACCATATCCCACATATCCAAGATTTTTCTGTTCATTTGGCAGGGGTGCGCATTTTTTCTAAAATAGACTTGGTCCGCGGTTACCACCAAGTCCCAGTGCGCGCTGAGGACATACCCAAAACAGCGGTAATAACTCCGTTTGGCCTATTCGAGTTTTTACGCATGCCATTCAGACTTAAAGGGGCTGCTCAGACGTTCCAACGCATGATGGACGAGATGCTTCGCGATCTCCCTTTCGTGTTTGTCTACCTGGACGATATTTTAGTAGCCAGCACGTCCGAAGACGAACACGAAAAACACCTGGCCACAGTTTTCCGAAGGTTGGGAGATCACAGGTTAATAATCAACCCAGCGAAGTGTCAGTTCGGGGTGGCGCAGATCGATTTTTTAGGACACCGCGTCTCCCCCGAAGGAGCAGTTCCGCTGCCTGACAAAGTGCGCGCTGTGGCAGATTTTCCCCTGCCGCAGACGGTCAGGGCGTTGCAGGAGTTTTTGGGAATGGTGAATTTTTATAACCATTTTCTCCCCCACGCGGCACAACTCATGCAGCCGTTGTATGCCGTGCTCAAAAAAAAGAAACCCGCGGATAAGATCGAGTGGCCCCCGGAGCGGGACCAAGCGTTCTCGGAGGTGAAAGCAGTCTTGGCAAAGGCTGCGTTGTTGGCAAACCCAGACCCAACGGCCCGCATAGCGCTCACCACTGACGCATCAGAGGTGGCCATAGGGGCGGTCGTGGAGCAACATGTAGCCGGAGTTTGGCAGCCACTAGCCTTTTTCAGCAGGGCCTTGCGCGATAGCGAACGTAAATACAGTGCATTCGACAGGGAGCTGCTCGCTCTCCATTTGGCCATCCGCCACTTCCAGTTCTGGCTGGAATGACGCGCTTTCACCGCGTTCGTTGACCACAAACCACTAACATTCGCGATGGCCAAGGTCTCTGAACCGTGGTCAGGCCGGCAGCAGAGACAGCTGGCCGCCATATCAGAGTTTACCACTGATATTCAGCATGTGGCGGGCAAACTCAATGTAGTGGCAGATTGCCTCTCGCGCGCCGTGGCGGCCCCAGTCAGCGTAGGGGTAGATTATGCAGCCATAGCCGCGGAGCAGGTTGATGACGCGGACGTGCACGCGCTCCAGTCTGGACCAACAGGGTTAAGGCTGGAGAGCAGGGTACTGCAAAACGGTATGCCCCCCCAATCTGCGACGTCTCCACTGGACGGCCGCGTCCAGTAGTACCGGCCGCGTGGCGCCGCCGCGTTTTTGAGTTGGTTCATTCTTTGGCGCACCCTGGAGTGCGTGCGTCGGTCAAAATGGTGGGAGAGAAATTTGTGTGGCCGAACCTCCGCAAACAGGTCAAAGAGTAGGCAGCAGCCTGCACGGCGTGTCAACGAGCCAAAGTACACAGGCACACGAGGGCTCCTTTGGAACCATTTCACATTTCGGCCAAGAGGTTCGATCACGTTCATGTGGACCTCGTTGGACCCCTCCCGCTGTCACAGGGGTGCACACACCTTCTGACAATGGTGGACCGCACCACACGCTGGCCTGAAGTGGTCCCGCTGGCATCAACCACAGCCGAGGAGGTGGCGCGCGCGTTTTTAACAGCTTGGGTGGCGCGCTTCGGTGTTCCGTCAGACATTACGTCCGACAGAGGCCCTCAATTTGTGTCCGAGCTTTGGTCGACAATGGCCCGCAGCCTGGGTGTCACAATTCACCGCACAACCGCGTACAATCCGCAGGCTAACGGGTTATGCAAACGTTTTCATAGGTCATTGAAAGCGGCTCTCAGAGCGTCACTGACGGATACAAATTGTGTTGACAAGTTACCATGGGTGTTATTGGGGTTGCGTTCTGCACCTAAAGAGGATCTAGAAGCCTCCCCAGCGGAGCTCGTGTTTGCGCAGCCACTCCGGCTGCCTGGGGAGTTTCTCCCAGATAACTCTGCGCCAAACGCCTCCCCGTCTCAGCTGTTGCGGAGTAACATAGAATCAAGCACGCTGCCCGGCCCCGTGCACCACAGTTTTCCGCACGTTATTGTGCCTAAAACTTTGAAGAACTCAGAGTTTGTTTTTGTTAGACACGATGCGCATCGAACCCCATTGCGACCGCCTTATGACGGACCATTCAGAGTGCTAGAAACAGGGGACAAGCAGTTTTTGCTAGATTTGGGGGGTAGGAAAGAGAAAATTGGCATAAACAGACTTAAACCCGCTTTTGTGGTGGCAGATGAGCAAGTGCTGTTGGCAAGGGCCCCGCGGAGAGGTAGACCACCACAGGGGGCTTCACACAGTAATGTTTCTCACAAGAATGTTTCCCCAGAACACCCGCAGAGACTGACAAAGGGTTTTCGCCCCCAGACAGCAAACCCCCAGCGTGACAGCGCCGCAGAGACGTTGAACCCCAACTTCAGCAGATACGGCAGGAGGCTGAAGCCTATACAGCATGTGGACTGATGTGTATTCTCTTGTTGTTCTGTTTGTCTAAAATGCTGGGGAGGCTTTGTGTAGTGGACACACTCATGGAGATTTTGTGACTCACATTTTAGGTCAGAACAAAGGCAGGAAGCTGCAGGAATATTAGCTTTTGTATGCAAGACCTGAGTCATTAAAGGATTAAGGAAAGGATGCATTGGAGACAGTGGAAGTGATATCATGGAGAGAAATGCATTGTGACTGTCTTTATAATGCAAAGTGGTCTGTGTGACATGTGATCTATGAAGTGTGAAGTCCCTGATATTTAAGGACGAGAGTTTACTGTTTCATCCTCTTTTTTTCTCTCTGCTTTGAGACGATGGTGTTGTGAATAAAAGCTGACTTTGAGAGAGAACTCTGTTTCGTCATTTTCACAGCACCACTATATATATATATATATATATATATATATATATATATATATATATATATATATATATATATATATATATATACTGTATATATACTGTATATATATATATATATATATATATATATATATATATATATATATATATATATATATATATATATATATATATATATATACTTGCTGCTCTTGTTTCTTTTTTTTCTCTTGCCTTCTGATTGTTGCTCTGAGTGTTGCTATCCCTGTGCTGTTGCAATCCTGGAATTTCCCCATTGTGGGACTAATAAAGGCTTATCTTATCTTATCTTAATATACGTGTTCTATACACCATCGGCTTTTGGGTACTGACTACCTCGCG
Organism: Pholidichthys leucotaenia; assembly: GCA_020510985.1. Classification (NCBI taxonomy): domain Eukaryota; kingdom Metazoa; phylum Chordata; class Actinopteri; order Cichliformes; family Pholidichthyidae; genus Pholidichthys; species Pholidichthys leucotaenia. The sequence continues at coordinate 100,525,760 of CM035841.1, read as the reverse complement.
AGGTAGTCGGATCTGGGAATTTTTTTTTTTTTTTGCGTGCATGGAAAGAAAATCCTATCTATAGTCATTATAGACACATATAGCGCGATTGTCTGCGAGTGTGAATGACCTGTTCAACGAGCAAATGTACGTTTTTTGGTCAGTGGCTGTTTACATCGCCATATTGGCCAGAATACTCGCTTGGTACTCGCTCGGTACTCGATACGGCTCGCTTTCCAGTGGCAGCCCCGAGAAGTAAAAAATGCAAACAAATGCCGGAACGCTTGAATTCTTTCGTCCCGAAAATATCATTTTTGAATATTAATTACAGCTAAACAGGAGCAGTTTCGATCCATGATCCATTGGCAGATAGTGGCGTAACTCGCTAGCAATTTAACTTTGAACGACTTGTTGACACCAATATAGCGGTTGGAGTTCTTTGGTTAATCCACCCGGAATGATGGCAAGCTCTGAATTAGTTTGCTTCACTTGGGTTTTGACAGTATCGGTGAGATGGGCGCGCATGGAGTGGCAGATCAATAGGGATGGAGATTTGTGGAAAAAGCCATCCGGCCATTATGTTGAAGCACATATTACTCCGTGAGGCTCCTGACTACTGTAATGCTCCGACAATCCATCAAGCGGTTCGGCTTCGTAGCTTACCAAAGTCGTACTAAAACATCTTTGACAGATTTTTGAGCGCCGTGTACCACATAAAATCGGTTCGAGGTCAGAAAGCACAACCAGAATTAATACATAAGGCGCACCGGATTATAAAGCGCACTGTCGATTTTTTAGAAAATTAAAGGATTTTAAGTGCGCCTTATAGTCTAAAAAATACGGTATTGTATTCCAAACAATATTTTAAAAAATGTTATAAACTCAGATATTTCTGATAATGTTTATTCACAATTTTTATGGCTTATTTAATACAAGGAATTATTAGTTTCACCTCAATAGTATATCTGAATTAGGATGTTTTTGCGAAAATATTTTTCTTTTTGGGCAGACTATGTGACTGATGTAGTTACAGAGGTACTTGCTCTCTGCCAAAGTGGAGACGAGGACCAGCCTGCGTATCACATAGAAGAACCTCTTCCTCTGAGCAGCGAATTCCAGCACCCTGACAAAGACACGGCTGTTACTGAAAGATATTCAAGATACTAGTCTCATTCCAGATGAGGGAAATGGAAGCCAGTATAATCTGCTGCAGGAAAAGTGTTGCGGATCTTATTAACCACACATGATGGAAGTGGTACTCTGTGATGTCTCCCCAAGTGTCCCCAGCACATAAGTATGAACTGTCTGTATGCTATGTACCGATACTTTCTGAAAAACAGAATCAAGATAATAAGTGATTAATGAAGAAATAATTTACATATTCATGTATCATTATTTTGTTTTACTGTGTGAATGTAATAGATTTCTTACTCGTGTTGTTGAGTATGCTCATCATCGTGCCTCCTATACTGATCAATGTAGGCAAAGTTTGCTATTCATAGCACATCAATATTGAAACAACATGTCTCAGAGCTAGAGAGCTGTGTAACACATGTCACATCTTCACCTTTTCTCAGTATTTCATCTTGCACTTCTTGTATTTCTCAACAACACTGGCATTTGATAACCTTTGGCATAGCCTGACAGTTGTTACAGGTACACTTGGACTATAAATCATTGTTCTTAGTGTACAATTCACTGTTTCTACCTTATCTTAACTACTGTGTAGAAGTCTGGGGAAACACCTACAAGACCAACCTACAGTCAATATGCACATTACAAAAAAGAGCTATAAGGATAATAATGTAGGATATAGAGACCTGTGGGCGACACACATTGTGGGCTCACGTTTCCACAGAGACAGGACTGCATGTGTATTGAGGGTGTCACGTCTGCAAGGACAAAGGACTCGAATCTGCAGAAGATAACAAGGAGGTGTGAGATTTGTCTCTTTGTCCCACAGAAGATGCGCCGGAGAGATTTCCGGTTCATCAGGAAATGAGAGACAATGGTGAAGATTCAAAGGGATGCTTTGTGACTGTATGTTTACTGAAAACACCATGTGCCTTGAATTCCTACGCTGGAAACATATAAAAGGGTGATGAGATATGATTCTTTCTCTTTCCTGCTTTGAGAATGCTAGAAGCTGTGTTCTGTCAATAAAGCTGGTTTACGACTAAACTCAGCCTCATCATTTGAGCACATCTTCTACACTGGTGACCTACGACGAGAAATGAGCAGACAGAATTCTCCCGAGCGGGGCTCGGCGGAAGCCAGCCTGATGGCCGCCTCCACGATTCGGCTGCCCGATTTCTGGCAGCACAGCCCGCGCTCATGGTTTAGCGCAGTCGAGGCGCAGTTCAACCTCCGGAGAATCTCCAACGACGACACAAGATTCTACCACGTGGTAGCGAAGCTGGACAGCAACACGGTCCAGAGAGTGGAGGATCTGGTTAATCATCCACCAGACAGCGACAAGTACAACGCATTGAAGGACGCGCTGATCAGCCATTTCACCCCTTCAGTCCAACAACGAGCAGAGGGACTCCTGACGTTGACGGAGTCAGAAAACGATAGACCTGCGGACCTGATGGTGAAGATGCTGAAGCTCAAAGACTCTGAGGATGGCGAATTCATTTTCGCCCACCTTTTCCTTCGGACCCTGCCGCCAGCAGTGAGAGTGGCCCTGGCAGAGTCGCCCCGATTGGCCAGGCGAGACTACCATGGGTTGAGCAAAGAGGCACAGAGGTTGGTCGACGGCCACAAGCGGAACGCGGTTTCGGCCGCTGCGGCTAGCCCGGGAACGGCGTCCGGAGTTCACTTCCGCCCTCCCAAGAGAGCAGACGCTTTTTTCTTCTCTCCTGCTGACTTTTCCTCCCCTCCTACTACTGGATCCCAGCTTGCTGTTGTCTGTCTGCATCTAACTGCGACCGCCGAAAAGAAATTATGGAGTTAATAAGCTGGGCTTTGAACACAATTGACACTATTTTTTCAACAAGGAAAAGTGCTCCGGGGGAAGCTGTCTGCCCCGCTGGAACGGCTCCAGTGGGCTATCTATGTGACACAGGTAATTGGAAAATGCTGTGTCTCTCTAATCTCTCTATTGAAGATATTGAAGATTTGTTTATCTTCGTAATCTTGGTGATTGGGATAATTCTGATTGGGACGGGAATTGTCTTGGTTTACCGCAAATTGCTGAAGATGGATTCAACCTATCAAAATGCTGGCCAGGCGAGGTGCATCCAACAAATTGAGAAACTGGAGAAGACCCTGATAGCGACTACTGGAGAACTGTCTCGTAAGGTGGATTACATCATGGGTTCGCTCAGGTCTTTCCACGACGAATTCAAAGCTGCGCAATGAAGGATTAATGTACTGAATCTACAGAAGAAATACAAGTCTCCTCTGTGATCAGTCCTATTTGGCATTATTATTTCCCCATGAAAATTCCTCCTGGCTGTCTGCAGACTGTGTTTTTTCAAAATCATGAGCACAAGGCCTTGGACAGCCAGCTGCAGCGCCAGATAAGACTGGGCGCCAGACAGACAAAACATCTTCTGCCAAGGGTCCTTGGGTCTCTCTTATTATCATCAACACTGCTCAACACCGCACACACGTTGATTCATGAACTGATTAGAGATATACTGTACACTGCTCTCTTGTGTCTTGTGAAATTCTGAGTTGTTGCTCTGTGCTATTGAGAGATTTTTTTTCATTGTAATCATAATCTGCTTAAAAATAAGCTGTATTCTGATAACGAAGTTTTTTTTCTCCTCCCCCCTTGTGTCGTTCCCTCCCTTCCCCTCCCTTCTTATCTATCTCTGTTTGATGAGGCGCCTATTATGGCTGCCGTGTCGTTGTGTCGCGTGCATGCGCACCAATGTCAAGTCAAGTTCCTCGTGTGTTTTTTACATGCTTGGCAATAAAGTTTATTCTGATTCTGATTCTGATTCTGATTCGGAGACAGCGCAGGTCCAGCGGCCGCGGCGCCAGACGCACCAACGATGGCGGTGACGGGAGCCAGACGACGCGGAGCGGAGGACGGCCCGTGTTTCTACCACCGCCGTTTTGCAGAGAGAGCGCACAGGTGCGTCCCACCGTGCAACTTTAAGCGCCAGGGAAACGCCAAGACCGAGGGCCGGTAGCAGCTGCGACCCTCGGCAACGAGAACAGGCTGCTTTACCTGACGGATGCACGCTCGGGGAAACAGTTCCTCATGGACACGGGCTCTCAGCTGAGTTTCGTCACACCCATCTACGCGGAACGGCTGATGCCTTCTAAAGCTCCCTGGGTGTCAGTGTCAGCAGCGAACGGCTCCACGATTAAAACGTTTGGTGAGAGGACCATGCTTCTGTCCTTACAGGGCCGTTCATTTGAGTGGACATTTATTGTAGCAGCAGTCAGTTTCAATATGTTAGGGGCTGATTTTTTGTGCTCACATGGTTTATTGGTTGACCTTGCTAATAGACGTCTGATTAATGCACTGTCCTTTCATTCTATTCCCTGCACAGCTCGGGTGGCCCCGCCGACTGCACATGCCAGCGTCTCAGCTGCAGGTGGTAAGTTTCATACATTGCTTGCTCAGTTCCCAGCACTCACAGTTCCCACGTTTTCGGCAACGGTGGCTAAACATGGGGTGGAGCATTTCATAACCACCACCGACCCTCCTGTTTTTGCAAAAGCTCTGCGCTTGGACCCAGCTAAACTGGCCATCGCGCACAAGGAGTTCACTAATCTGGAAAATCTGGGCATTGTTAGACGCTCCAAGAGCTCTTGGGCTTCGCCGTTACACATGGTCCCCAAGGCTGACGGCTCGTGGCGACCTTGCGGCGATTTCCACAGGTTGAACAACGTTTCAGCTCATGACCGCTACCCGATTCCTCACATTCAGGATTTTTCTGTTCATTTGGTGGGGGCGCACATTTTTTCTAAAATAGACTTGGTGCGCGGTTACCACCAGGTTCCAGTGCGCGCGCAAGATGTACCCAAAACAGCGGTCATAACTCCTTTCGGCCTTTTTTGAGTTTTTGCGCATGCCTTTTGGCCTCAAGGGGGCCGCGCAGACTTTCCAACGCATGATGGATGCAGTTTTACGTGACCTTCCTTTCGTGTTCGTTTATTTGGACGATATTTTGGTAGCCAGCGTGTCCGAGGGCGAGCACGAAAAACACCTCACAGCAGTTTTTCGGAGGCTGGCAGAGCACGGGTTAATAGTTAACCCAGTGAAGTGCCAGTTTGGGGTGGCGCAGATTGATTTTTTGGGACATCGCGTTTCGGCAGAAGGAGCGGTTCCTCTTCCAAATAAAGTGCGTGCCATAACGGATTTTCCGCAACCTCAAACGGTCAAGATGCTTCAGGAGTTTCTAGGGATGGTTAATTTTTACAACCGGTTCCTCCCAAGCGCAGCACGGCTCATGCAGCCATTGTACACCGCGTTAAAAAAACAAAAGCCCGCAAATAAAGTTGAATGGTCTCCGGAGCGGGAGCGCGCTTTTGCCCAGGTCAAATCAGCCCTGGCAAACGCAGTTTTGTTAGCGCACCCAGTTCCAACGGCCCGCATGGCGCTCACCACTGACGCTTCCGATGTAGCGGTGGGGGCGGTAGTTGAACAGTTTGTGGCAGGTACCTGGCAACCCCTCGCGTTTTTCAGCAGGACTTTGCGCGATAGTGAGCGTAAATACAGTGCGTTTGACAGGGAGCTTTTGGCCCTACACTTGGCCATCCGTCATTTTCAGTTCTGGTTAGAGGGGCGACGTTTCACCGCGTTTGTGGATCATAAACCGCTAACGTTTGCAATGGCCAAAATTTCAGAACCCTGGTCAGGCCGACAACAAAGGCAACTAGCCGCAATATCGGAGTTCACTACTGATATTCAGCATGTCGCGGGTAAACACAATGTTGTGGCAGACTGCCTCGCGCGTGCGGTAGCACCACCAAGCCCCATAGGGGCAGACTCTGTAGCCGTGGCCGCGGGCCCGGGCAGCGATGCGGGAGTGCGCGCAGCCCCGGTCTGTGTTGGGTTAGATTATGCAGCCATGGCTGCGGAGCAGGTTAACGACGCGGACGTGCACGCGCTCCAGTCTGGACCGACAGGGTTAAGGCTGGAGCACAGGGAGCAACAAAGTGGTATGCCCCCACTAATCCACGGGACGGCCCCGCCCCGTGGTGCCAGCCGCGTGGCGTCGCCGCGTTTTTGACTCGGTCCATTCTCTCGCGCACCCGGGCACATCGATTAAGTTGGTGGGGGAGAAATTTTTTTGGCCCGGGTTGCGCAAACAGGTCAAGGAATGGGCGGCAGCCTGCGTAGCGTGTCAGCGAGCCAAAATACACAGACACACTAAGGCCCCGTTGGAACCTTTTCACATCCCCGCTAAGCGTTTTGATCACGTGCATGTTGACTTGGTGGGCCCGCTCCCATTATCACACGGGCACACACATCTTTTGACGATGGTGGATCGCACCACGCGTTGGCCAGAGGCGACCCCTCTGACATCAACCACAGCGGAAGAAGTTGCGCGAGCATTTTTAGCAGCGTGGGTTGCGCGTTTCGGTGTACCATCGGACATAACGTCCGACAGGGGTCCCCAATTTATTTCCGAACTATGGTCATCGATGGCCCGCAGCTTGGGGGTGAAGATTCATCGCACTACCGCGTATAACCCCCAGGCTAATGGTTTATGCGAACGCTTTCACAGGTCATTTAAAGCAGCCCTCAGAGCGTCGCTGACGGATACAAATTGGGTGGACAAACTTCCATGGGTTTTATTGGGGTTGCGTTCTGCACCTAAGGAAGATTTGCATGCTTCCCCGGCTGAATTAGTTTTTGCACAACCTCTCCGTTTGCCGGGGGAATTTCTCCCCGATAATCCCGCACCAAATGGCCCCCCTGCTCAGCCGTGGCAGAGCGACTCGGGTGCAAACACGCTCCCTGGCCCGGTCCATCACAGTTTACCACACGTTTTTGTGCCAAAGGCTTTAAAAAATGCAGAGTTTGTTTTTGTTAAACATGATGCTCAGCGTCCAAGTTTGCGGCCGTTTTATGACGGACCATTCCGAGTGCTGGAGACCGGGCAGAAGCATGTTCTGCTAGATTTAGGGGGCAGAAGGGAGTTGATTTGCATAAACAGGCTCAAACCCGCCTTTGTTTTGGCTGATGAGGAAGTGCAGCTCGCGAGGCCCCCCCGCCGTGGCAGGCCGCCGAGAGGACATTCTCCAAAATCTTCACAGAATGGTGCTAACAGCTTTAATCCACAGGTGCAGAGAGATGTTGCAGGTGCAGCCAAGCCAGGTTGCAGCAGATTCGGCAGAAAGTTAAAACCTAGGCAGTTGGTGGATTGATTAGCGATGTATGGAGTGTTTTGTGTTTTTCTTTTTTTTAATGCCATGCAGGTTTTGCCTTACTAGACGTTTGGGGGGGTAGTGTGGGCGACACACATTGTGGGCTCACGTTTCCACAGAGACAGGACTGCATGTGTATTGAGGGTGTCACGTCTGCAAGGACAAAGGACTCGAATCTGCAGAAGATAACAAGGAGGTGTGAGATTTGTCTCTTTGTCCCACAGAAGATGGCCCGGAGAGATTTCCGGTTCATCAGGAAATGAGAGACAATGGTGAAGATTCAAAGGGATGCTTTGTGACTGTATGTTTACTGAAAACACCATGTGACTTGAATTCTGATGCTGGAAACATATAAAAGGGTGATGAGATATGATTCTTTCTCTTTCCTGCTTTGAGAATGCTAGAAGCTGTGTTCTGTCAATAAAGCTGGTTTACGACTAAACTCAGCCTCATCATTTGAGCACATCTTCTACAGACCATACCAATTCGTTGTTTTTAAAGTCACATGTCATAAAGTTCATTGATTTAGTTAAATTTAAGACAGCACAAGCCATGTACAGGGCAATTAATAATCACCTCCCAACTAATATACAAAAAATATTTTAAAAAAGAGACAATGATTATAATTTGAGAGGAGACTTCAACTTTACAAAACCCAAGATACGAACAACCAAGAAAACCAAGACGTGACAACCTAATAGTATTGAATGCAAAAGACGCAATAGACTTAAACAATGGTCCCCTCCGGTATACAACTAGGAAAAATACCGGTAGCCATGGAGAGTGACAATATGTATGGGTACATAATCATACCATGTAGGATAACTAAGTAGACGGTTATGCTGTTTCATTCCATCCATCTAGCTACGATGCTCCGCACTGTGTGTGTTTATATATTTACATATTTATTCCATCTAACTACAATGCTCCGCTCTGTGTGTTTATATATTTACATATTTATTCCATCTATCTACAATGCTCCGCACTGTGTGTGTTTATATATTTACATATTTATTCCATCTAGCGACAATACTCCGCACTGTGTGTGTGTTTATATATTTACATATTTATTCCATCTAGCTACAACGCTCCACACATGTGTGTGACTATATATTCACATATTTATATATCGTGATCTGCATTGTTGTTTATGCAAATCCGACGGCGAACGCTGGGACAGCGCGTGACGTCATCCATTCAGTAACCAGCAGGCTGCAGACAGAACACCCAGATGCTCTTCTCCTCATCTCAGGCGATTTCAACCACGTTTCACTGTCTCCCATTCTGCCCACTTTCACCCAGTATGTCACATGCCACACTAGAGACAATAAAACACTGGATTTGTTCTACGCAAACACTAAGGAGGCGTACACCTCATCACAACTCCCCCCACTTGGGAGATCGGATCACAACTTGGTTCATCTCCGACCGGTGTACAAACCCCTAGTGCACAGACAACCTCCGGCCATGCACACTGTGGAGTTATGGTCTGAGGAGACAATGGACACTCTAAAGGACTGTTTTGAAGCCACTGCCTGGAAGCAGCTCTGCGATCCACATGGTGAGGACATCGATGGCCTCATTCACACCTTCACGGGCTACCTCAGCTTCTGTGTGGACAAATCCGTTCCCACCAAGACCATACGGCGTCACTCAAACAACAAACCCTGGATCAACCCTGAGATAAAAACACTTCTGAGAGAGAAGAAGAGGATCTTCAGGTCGGGGAACAGGGAGATGCTGAAGTCCGTACAGAGGGAGCTGAGGAGAAAGATCAGAGAAGGCAAGGACAGCTTCAGGAAGAAGATGGAGGACAAGCTGCAACAGAGCGACATCAGCGGGGTCTGGAGAAACCTCAAAACCATCTCGGGGCTCCAGAATACCTCCCCCCAGGCCACGGGGGGCAGGGAGTGGGCGAACAACCTGAATCTGTTTTTCAATAGATTTGACCAACCGCCCCCCCCCCCTGTCTGCACAACAACCACTGCTGCCTCTAAGAAATCAAGTCCTGCTACCCACTCCCCACTCCACCGACACCCACCCCCACTCCCAACACACAGCCCCCCATCCTGACCCTGACCAAGACCCAGGTGAGGACGGAGCTGAGGAAGATCAAGGCGAGGAAGGCGTCGGGACCGGACGGCATCAGCGCAAAGCTCCTCAAGTCCTGTGCAGACCAGCTGTGTGGGATTGTGACGTATATCTTCAACATGAGCCTGAAACTGGGGAGGGTACCACAGCTGTGGAAAACATCTTGTGTGGTACCTGTACCAAAAACTTCCCACCCCAAAGACCTGAACAGCTTCAGACCGGTGGCCTTGACGTCCCACTTGATGAAGACCCTGGAGAGACTGCTCCTTGCTCATCTCCGCCCCCTGGTGGAACCAGCGATGGATCCACTCCAGTTCGCCTACCAGCATGGCATTGGGGTGGAGGATGCGGTGATCTTCCTCCTTCACCGTTCTCTGTCCCACCTGGAGAAGCCCGGGAATATGGTGAGGATCATGTTCTTTGACTTCTCCAGTGCTTTCAACACCATCCAACCGATGATCCTGAAGGACAAGCTGCTGCGCGCAGGGGTGGACCAGCACCTGTCATCATGGATCCTGGACTACCTCACGAACCGGCCTCAGTTTGTGAGAACCCGGGACTGTGTTTCCGACACGATCATCAGTAGCACGGGGGCCCCCCAGGGAACGGTGCTGGCTCCCTTCCTGTTCACTCTTTATACTGCGGACTTCTCACACAACACAACACATTGCCATCTACAGAAATTCTCTGATGACTCTGCGATCGTTGGTCTCATCTCCAGCGGAGATGAAGCTGAGTACAGAGGGCTTATCCAGGACTTTGTGGACTGGTGCCATCGGAACTGCCTCCAGATCAACGCGAGGAAAACTAAGGAGCTGGTGGTGGACTGCCGCAGGCATGGGCAGCCCCTCACAGCACCAGTAAATATACAGGGAACAGACATCGAGATGGTGACATCCTACAAGTACCTGGGTATTCATCTGAACAATAAACTAGACTGGTCACACAATACTGACGCACTCTACAAGAAGGGACAGCGCAGGCTGTTCCTGCTGAGGAGACTCAGGTCTTTTGGTGTACAAGGGGCACTGCTGAAGTCATTCTATGACACGGTGGTGGCATCAGCCATCACTTTTGGAGTGGTCTGCTGGGGCAGTGGCATTACTGCAGCCGATAGGAAGAGACTGAACAAACTGATTAAGAAAGCTAGCTCTGTCCTGGTGCAACGCCTTGATCCGATGGAGGAGATAGGAGAGAGAAGGACGGTGGCTAAACTGTCATCTCTGCTGGAGTCCGAGTTCCACCCTATGCAGGACATACTGGATGCACTGAGGAGCTCATTTAGCAGCAGACTACATCATCCCAGGTGCACAACCGAGAGGTTTCGTAGGTCCTTCCTACCAACGGCTGTCAGACTGTACAACCTAAGCAGGGCTGCTCACAGAGATAGCAAAAAGACGTAACAAACTAATAGTTTTTTTTGAATGCAAAAGATGCAATAGACTTACACAATGGTCCTCTCCGGCATACAACTAGGAACATACCGGTCGCTATGGAGGGTGAGAATATGTATGGGCACATAATCATACCATGTAGGATAACTAAATAGACGGTTATGCTGTTTCATCCCACCTAGCAACAATGCTCTGCACTGTGTGTGTTTATATATTTACATATTTATTCCATCTAGCTACAATGCTCTGCACTGGGTGTGTTTATATTTATATATCTATATATTTATTCCATCTAGCTACAATGCTCCGCACTGTGTTTTTATATATCTACATATTATTCCATCTAGCTACATTGCTCCGCACTGTGTGTGTTTATATACTTGCATATTTATTCCACCTAGCTGCAATGCTCCGTACTGTGGGTGTTTATATATTTACATATTTATTCCATCTAGCTACAATGCTCTGCACTGTGTGTTCATATATTCATATATTTATTCCATCCAGCTACAATGCTCTGCACTGTGTGTCTGTGTGTGTGTGTGTGTATATATATATTTTATAGTAATATGTACATATGTATATTAGCTGCTCTTGCTTGCTTGTTTTTTTTTCTTGCCTTCTGATTGTTGCTCTGAGTGTTGCTATCCCTGTGCTGTTGCAATCCTGGAATTTCCCCGTTGTGGGACTAATAAAGGCTTATCTTATCTTATCTTATTTATTCCATCTAGCTACAATGCTCTGCACTGTGTTTATATATTTATATATTTATTCAATCTAGCTACAATGCTCCGCGCTGTGTGTCTATATATTTATGTTTATATGTACATATGTATACTCGCTGCTCTTGTTTTTTCTTGCCTTCTGATTGTTGCTCTGAGTGCTGCTATCCCTGTGCTGTTGCAATCCTGGAATTTCCCCATTGTGGGACTAATAAAGGCTTATCTTATCTTATCTTAAAAGTATGTGCATATATGTCTGTGGGGTGGATTTGTGGAACAGTCTGAAGCCGGAACTGAAACTATGTACAAACAGAAATCAATACAAAAAGAGGTATAAACATTATTTGCTGAAAGGATATATGTTTGAAGGGTAGTATTTATATGTATGATTCACTATCAAATCAAATCAAATCAAACTTTATTGTCATATTGCTGTACATACAACTGTAGTGCAGGCAAGATGAAATTGCGTTTCTCTCGGCATCCATATAAATAGAAGCAGCATGATTTAAGACACACTCACACATAGCTTCACCCCCCCACCCCCCATCCATTCACACATCCCTGAGACATACTTGGAGGGAAAAAAACAAACAAAAAAAAAAAAATATAATATACAAATAATATACAAAATGTCCGTAGGTGCAGTAGTGTGTATGAGAGATTCCGGGTCAACTGTTCAGCATCCTGACAGCTTGTGGAAGGAAGCTGTTGATCAGTCTGGTGGTTCTGCCTCTGATGCTCCGGAATCGTTTACCAGATGGAAGAAGTTCAAAGTGTTTATGCAGAGGGTGAGAACGGTCCTTGACAATGTTCAGTGCCCTGCTCCTACAACGGATCTGAAAAAGTTCTTGGACAGAGGGGAGGGAGACTCTAATTACCCTCTCAGCCCCCTTGACTATCCTCTGCAGGGCTTTTTTGTCTGACATACTGCAGCTGGAGTACCATGTAGCAATGCAGTACGTCAGAACACTCTCCACCACACCTCTGTAGAAGGTCCTGAGGATGCAGATGGGGAGAGAGGCCTGTTTGAGTTTCCTCAAGAAGTGCAGTCTCTGCTGAGCCCGCTTCCTGATCCCCAAGGAATTCTTGCTCCAGGTCAGGTCCTGAGGTCAGGTCAGGTCCTATGCTCACTCTGGGACACTATGGAATGGTGGGTGGGACAGTACTGTGTATATTTGTGTTGTTTGAGGCTGGTTTTGATGTATGGACATCAATGTATGTTAGGATGGATGGGTGTTAATGTTGATATGTACAAAATACAGTTAATTGTTTACTTGGGGTCTTAAATGTGGTAATTTGTCTATAATTCACATGGGTGCATGTATGGAAAAGAGGAGTTGGAATTAATAAGTGTTCACTTCTTCCTTCTCCCTTTCGAACACTGTATACTGTTACTTTATTGCATTTGTCATTTGTATTGTTTTTGTTTTACTTTTTTGTTCGAAATAAAGTATCTATCTATCTATCTATCTATCTATCTATCTATCTATCTATCTATCTATCTATCTACACCTGAAAAATAAACATAATATTTTAGCTGGTGAATAAATACATGTATTCATATATAGTAATGCATGTTTGTTAAAAAGTACAGTCATTCAATGTCAGCCTCCGTCGGTCTATGATGACCATGGAAGAGAATCCTAAACGTCTACTCTGCTAGAACAGCACCGCCTGTGGCTGAACAGGCCGATGCGCGAATGGCAGTCCCTGTCACACAGGTCGCACTTGTGGGTGGTCTCCGTGCTGCTGGGTCTGTGGCGGTTCTTCCTGCGGGTCCTTTTTTCATCTGCAGCAGCAGTCAGTCTCTCTTCACCTGCCTTGAGCTGTCTGGTCAGGGTGCCTCTCCATTTGGAGCGGTCCGTTGCAAGGTCCTCCCAGCGCTCTGTGTTGGTCTCCAGGGCCTTCATGTCTCTCTTGCAGACGTCTCTAAAACGCAGCTGTGGGCGGCCAACGTCTCTCTTGCCAGTTGCCAGTTCTCCATAGAGGACGTCTTTGGGGATTCTGCCATCCTCCATACGGTGGACGTGGCCTAGCCAGCGGAGCCTGCGCTGTCTGAGTAGAGTGAACATGGAGGGAAGGCCGGCGCGGGTACAGTATTACTATAAAATGACTGGTTTATTTGTATTACCTGGGTAAAAGCTCTGGCATCATTTCCAGATTGTATTTCAGAATTATTAATCAGAAATTAATGTTGTTACAAAAAAATGCAATAAAAAGAATTACTTATTACGAACTATTTTTTTTATTCATACAAAAATATTTGTGTAAATGAAATAGTTAAAGTTACAAAGGAATACCACATTTGTTAAATGCATTTGACAATTTGGACCTAAAAATAAAATTGCTTGAGGATGGTTTCTTAGTGCCTACATTCAGGCTATTATTGACTACATGGAGGCCAACTGCTGCTTGCAATGTCAGCTAACAGACAACGAGTATAACATTTTTCGTAAAACATATGCACAAAATCAATGCCTATGGTTGATATTTACAACATAGCAAAGGTACATGATCAAAGTTGCACATCCAGTTCTTTTAGATCTATCTGTATATTACCATTCAGTGTTTTGGAGGCGACCGATGTCCATCTCTAACCCTTCACCGTCAGACCCTTCATCCTCTGAAACGAGCGAGTCATCGTCGCTTCCTGAACGATATGGTTCAAATAAATAGGGTCGCAGTCCTTCGTTAGAACCAACTCGCTCTTCTTCATCACTCGATCCTGCTTCTTCCTCAAAAACTATCGACAAATCGCTCAAATCTTTGCTGAAATTGCTCACAACTTCCTCCGCTTCAGTGTACTCAGCCATGCTTGTCTACATATTTGGTTCACCTCATGACGTCACAAAATGGCGGCGGTGTTTGACCCAACGAACATCACAATCGCCTGCATTACGATATAATTTATGCTAGTATATGGAAAAAAATTTATTGACTTTTTTTGTCTACACAGAATAAAAATACAGTAGTTCTTTTTTCTAATGATGTCTTGGTTGAACTATGTCACGGGCTCTTTAAGGACTACTGCTCAATTGATTGTTTGCTGCATCATTAGCTACTTGTCATTCCTAGATGGAGTCCCCATCTCCTCTGTATCCTGCTTTTGTTGTAAGCTCAGCCTCCGTGCTGAGAATTCCTAGTCTTCTGCCATAGCCAAAAGTCCAGCACCCGTGCTGGGAAATTGTAGTTTCCTACCTTAGTTATAAGTTTTGTGTTTTTATGTATTTTTGTACTTTGTGTTTTTTTCATTATCAAAGTGTGCAAACTCACAGCCTGCGCTTGATATCTTCTGTCCACTCCTGCCGGGCCGGTTCATGACAGAAGCCTGAAGGTTTTGTGCCAACACTGACTGATATTTGGAACTGATTATAATTCCCTCCACTTTGACAAAGGCCCCAGTTCCAGCTGAAGAAAAACAGCCCCAAAGCATGATGCTTCCACCACCATGCTTCACTGTAGGTATGGTGTTCTTTTGGTCATGAACAGTGTTGGATTTGTTCCAAATATACCTTTTGGAATTATGGCCAAAAAGTTAAACCTTCGTTTCATCAGACCATAACACATATCCCCACATGCGTTTGGGAGTATTCAAATGTGTTTTTGCAAAATGTAGCTGGGCTTGGATGTTTTTCTTCATAAGATAAGGCTTCCGTCTTGCCATCCTACACCATAGCCTAGACATTGATGAGATTGTTGTCACATTCATTCATTCATTCATTCATTCATTCATTCATTCATTCATTCATTCATCTTCTTCCACTTAATCCTTTTTGGGTTGTGTGTGTGTGTGTGTGGGGGGGGGGGGCGCTGGAGCCTATCCCAGGATCTTTGGGCGAGAGGCAGGGTACACCCTGGACAGATTGCCAGTCCATCGCAGGGCCAACACAGAGAGACACACAACCATTCACTCTCACAGTCATACCTAAGGACAATTTAGAATCCCCAGTTTGATGCCAATTAACCTAACTTGCATGTTTTTGGCATGTGGGAGCCAAATACTTGCCAGAAATTCCTACAGCTCCTTCAGTGTTGCTGTCAGCCTCTTGGCAGGCTTTCTGACCAGTTTTCGTCTCGTCTTTTTATCAATTTTGGAGGGACGTCCAGTTCTTGGTAATGTCACTGTTGTGCTATATTTTTTCCACTTGATCAATCCATCCATCTTCTACCGCTTTTCCGGAGGTCCAGGTCACAGAGGCAGCAGTTCAAGCAGAGAAGCCCAGACTTCATTCTCCCCAGCCACCTGCTCCAGCTCTTCAAAGAGGATACCAAAGCATTCCCAGACCAGCTTGGAGACATAGTCTCTCCAGCGAGTCTTGAGTCAGACCCGGGGTCTCCTCCCAGTGGGACGTGCCCAAAACACCTCAAGTGGGAGGCGTCTAGGAGGCATCCTGATCACATGCCCTTACCACCTCAACCTGACTCCTTTCAATGTGTAGGAGCAGCGGATCTACTAAGCCTCTCCCGGATGACTGAGCTCCTCACTCTATCTCTGAGGGTGAGTCCAGCAATGCTACGAAGAAAGCTCATTTCTGCCGCTTGTATCCACAATCTTGTTCTTTTGGTCATTACCCAAAGCTCATGACCATAGGTGAGGGTAAGAACGTAGATTGACTAGTAAATCGACAGCTATACTTTAGAGCTTAGATAGATAGATAGATACTTTATTTCGAACAAAAAAGTGTAACAAAAACAAAACAAATGACAAATACAATAAAGAAAGAGTATACAGTGTATGAAAGGGAGAAGGAAGAAGTGAACACTTCTTAATTCCATCTCCTCTTTTCCATAAATACACTCATGTGAATTATATACAAATTACCACATTTATGAATGAATGAATGAATGAATGAATGAATGAATGAATGAATGAATGAATGAATGAATGAATGAATCTTTATTTTGGATAGATTAAAAGTACAGGTTAAAAGAAACTGAATAATATAACAAAGGGGGAAAGAAAATCCAACAAGGTCAAATTAGACAATAACTCCTCTGATTATACAGTTTAACATAAGTTATCCGAAATGGGTGATGGCTGAAGCCGCAGCTTATATTGCCCACCCATATTCCATCCAAGAATTCAAAAGAACCCTTTTAAGACCCCAAGTAAACAATTAACTGTATTTTGTACATATCAACATTAACACCCATCCATCCTAGCATACATTGATGTCCATACATCAAAACCAGCCTCAAACAACACAGATATACACAGTGCTGTCCCACCCATCATTCCATAGTGTCCCATAGTGTCCCAGAGTGAGCATAGTGAATCGTACATATAAATACTACCCTTCTAACATATATCCTTTCAGCAAATAATGTTTGTACCTCTTTTTGAATTGATTTCTGTTTGTACATAGTTTCAGTTCCGGCTCCAGACTGTTCCACAAATCCACCCCACAGACAGATATGCAAATACTTTTCTTGGTTGTTCGTATCTTGGGTTTTGTAAAGTTTAAGTCTCCTCTCAAATTATGATGATTGTCTCTTTTTTTAAATATTTTTTGTATATTAGTTGGGAGTTGATTATTAATTGCCCTGTACATGACTTGTGCTGTCTTAAATTTAACTAAATCGGTGAACTTTGTGACATGTGACTTTAAAAACAACGAATTGGTATGGTCTCTATATCCTACATTATTTATTATCCTTATAGCTCTTTTTTGTAATGTGCATATTGACTGTAGGTTGGTCTTGTAGGTGTTTCCCCAGACTTCTACACAGTAGTTAAGATAAGGTAGAAACAGTGAATTGTACAGTAAGACCAATGATTTATAGTCCAATATGTGTCTTGTCTTCCCCAGTATGCCTATACATTTAGCCAACTTGGCCCGGATGTGACTGATGTGAGGTTTCCAGCAGATTTTATTGTCTAGCTTATACTAGACAATAAAACAGATGCTAGACAGATGCTGCTCCGATCCGTCCGTCAATCTTCCGCTCCATTCTCCTCTTACTCGTGAAGGCAGGAGCCTGTCCCCAACCCGGAGAGGACAATCGACCTTTTTCCAGCTGAGGACCATGGACTCGGACTTGAAGGTGCTGATTCTCATCCCAGCCTCTTCACACTAAGCGGCAAACCATCCCAGCAAGAACTGTAGTTCATTACTGGATGAAGCCAACAGGACAACATCATCTGCAAACAGCAGAGATGGGATCCTGTGGTCACCAAGCATGACACCATCCGTTCCCTGGCTGCACATAGAAATCCTGTCCATAAAAATTATGAACAGGATCGTGTCAAAGGGCAGCCCTGGCGGAGCCCAACTCTCACTGGGAATGAGTCTGACCGAGTGTTGGCAATACGAACCAAACTCTCACAACAGCCGTACAGAGACTGAATAGTTCATAAGCCCAATACCACAAACTCCCGAAGCACCCCCACAAAAAACCATGAGGGACGCAGTCGAATGCCTTCTCCAAGTCCACAAAACACATGTAAACTGGTTGGGCAAACTCCCACAAACAATCAAGGATTTTTGAGAGGGTAAAGAGCTGGTCCAATGTGCCACGGCCAGGACAAAAACAACATTGCTCCTACTGAATCCGAGATTCAACCAATGGCCAGACTATCCTCTCCAGTACCCTGGCATAGACCTTCCCAGGGAGGCTGAGGAGTGTGATCCCTCTAAAGTTGGAGCACACTCTCCAGTCTCCTTTTTTTAAGAGAGGAACCACCACCCCGGTTTGCAATGCCAAAGGCACTGCCCCTAGCCTCCATGCAATGTTGCAGAGGCGTGTCAACCATAAAAACCCTACAACATCCAGGGCCTCTAGGTACTCAGGGCGAATCTCCTCCACCCCCGCTGCCCGGCCACGAGAGAGATTTTTAATCACCTTACTGACCTCATCTCCTGTGATAGGCGAGTTGTCCCCCTCGTCCACAAGCCCTGCTTCCTCTGTGGAAGGTGTATCAGTGGGATTGAGGAAATACTCAAAGTATTCCCCCGCCACCCAACGATATCACCAGTAGAAGTCAGAAGTGCCCCATCCGCACCATACACAGTGTGGACAGGGAGCTGCTTGCCACTCCTGAGCCACCAGGTAGTTTGCCAGAATCCCTTCGAGGCTGACCGAAAGTCTTGTTTCATGGCCTCACTGAACTCCTCCCTTACCCAAGTTTTTGCTTCAGCAACCACCCAAGCTCCTCTCCGCTTGGCCTGCCGGTACACCTCAGCTGCTTCGTGAGTACCACAAGACAACCAAGCTTGATAGGACCCCTTCTTCACCTTAATGGCCCCCCTCACCACTGATGTCCACCACTTGGTTCGGGGGTTGCCACCACAAGATTCCCCGATGATCTTGCGGCCACAGCTCTGGGATGCCGCTTCAACAACGGAGGTGAAGAACATCCAGACTTCCTCGGAATGTGGTTGAAGTCCTTCCGTAGGTGGAAGTTGAAGACCTCCTGGACAGGGGCCTGAGTCAGATGTTCCCAGCACACCCTCACTATACGTTTGGGTCTACCAGGTCGGAATGGCATCCCCTCCGCCATCAGATCCAACTCACCACCAGGTGGTGATCAGTTGATAGCTCTGTACCTCTCTTTACCCGAGTGTCCAAGACATACGGTCGCAGGTCTGATGACACGTTAACAAAATCCATCATCGACCTGCGACCTAGGGTGTCCTGGTGCCAGGTGCACAGATGGACACACTTATGCTTTACCATGGTGTTCGTTATGGACAAACTGTGGTTAGCATAGAAGTCCAATAACTGAACACCACTCGGGTTCAGATCAGGAAGGCCGTTCCTCCCAGTCACCACCCTCCAGGTTTCACGGTCATTTCCCACTTGTGCATTGAAGTCCGCCAGTAGGACAACGGATTCTTCAAGAGGAGCACCCTCCAGCACCACAGTCAGAGACTCCAAAAAGGGTGGGTACTCTGAAACATCATTTGGTGTTTGTTTGTTGTTTGGGGAGGCCAAAATGTTTTGGCCTCCCCAAGATGGCGCCCACAGTGGTCGCCATGGTGCTTCGCTGCGCTTTGTTTTGTTTGTTTTTGTTCTTAAATTGTGTGTCTGCCTGCACTTACACCTGTGAAGAGCTACTAAATATCAGGACTTTCACTCCCACGGACCTACTCCCAGTTTTTTGGGCTCCTGCCGCCGATCTGGTTCACTTTTTAGCCCAAAAAGAGAGACGGCGAAAGAGAGGAAGACGAGTGGGCGCCCTGGTGCGGCTTCGCAGGAGAGGCACGCGGACGGCTTTACCTGGGATCTTTCTGTCCAACGTCAACTCACTTTGTAACAAGGTAGATGAGCTGAGACTGCTGATGCGATTTAAGGACCTCTCCGCCTCGTGTGTCTTCTGCTTCACTGAGACCTGGCTCAAGGAAAAGACACCGGACAGTGCGCTCCTCCTCGAGGGATTTCAGCTGTTTCGTGCTGACCGAGACACGGGGCTCTCTGGCAAGACCACAGGCAGAGGAGTCTGCTTCTACATCAACAACAGCTGGTGCACCGATGTGACTGTGATCTCCCAACACTGTTCTCCTGCTCTGGAATATTTATTCCAGAGCAGATGTGATGAGGAGGTCACTAACGACCTCCTCATCGCATCTGATAATGGACCTGTTTCTGTACTTGTCCTTTTAGACCTTAGTGCAGCTTTTGATACTATTGATCATAATAATTCTACTTGATAGATTAGAACACTATGTTGGACTTAATGGAACTTCGTTGCAGTGGTTCAGATCTTATTTATCTGATAGGTTCCAGTTTGTTCATGTCAATAATGAGTTTTCTTTCAACTCAAAGCTCAGTCATAGAGTTCCACAGGGATCTGTGCTAGGCCCTACTCTTTTTAGTTTATATATGCTTCCGTTAGGCAACATTATTAGAAAGCACTGTATACATTTTCATTGTTATGCAGATGACACACAATTATACCTGTCAATGAAGCCAGATGATAGTAATCAATTAGCCAAGTTAGAAGCCTGTCTTAAGGAAATCAAAGCTTGGATGACTTGTAATTTCCTGCTATTAAATTCAGATAAGACTGAAGTCATTCTTGTTTGTCCAAAAAACCTTAGAAATACCTTTCCAAATCACACTTTCAGTTTGGATGCAGTTACTCTTTCTCTTAATAGCTCTGTGAGGAACCTTGGAATTATTTTTGATCAAGATTTGTCCTTCAATTCACATATTAAATTTGTTTCTAAGACTGCCTTCTATCATTTGCGTAATATTGCCAAGATTAGGAGCATCTTGTCTCAGAGTGATGCTGAGAAAATTATCCACGCTTTTGTTAGCTCGAGATTAGATTATTGTAATTCTTTATTATCAGGCTGTCCTAAAACATCTTTAAAAAAGTCTTCAGCTGATCCAAAATGCTGCAGCAAGAGTTTTAACAGGTACTAGAAAGAGAGATCATATCTCTCCGGTTCTGGCCTCCCTTCATTGGCTTCCCATAGAGTTTAGAATTAAGTTTAAAATCCTTCTTCTTACTTACAAAGCTCTAAACAATCAGGCTCCTTTTCATTTAAAAGATCTGATACTACCGTATTATCCTAACAGAGCACTACGCTCCCAAAATGCAGGATTACTTGTAATACCTAGAATCTCCAAAAGTACAATGGGAGGCAGAGCCTTCAGTTATCAAGCTCCTCTCCTGTGGAACCAGCTGCCAATCTGGATTCGGGAGTCAGACTCCATCTCTGTTTTTAAGAATAGGGCTAAAACCTACCTTTTTGATATAGCCTACAATTAGGGAGGGATCATGTGTTTCTGAACACTCCCTTAGTTATGCTGCTAATAGGTTTAGTCAGCCGGGGGACCTCCAGGAATGCATTGGGCCTCACTCCTTTCCTCACTCTCAAAGAAATATTTTTTCTGCAGGTCATTAACATTTGTTTGTTCTCTCCCATAGATTGAGTCCCCATCGTGCTGTTTGCTCTCTACATGTCTGTTCTTTTCATCTTCTCTATCCCCTCACCCCCCAGCCAGTCGCAGCAGATGACTTCCCCTCCCTGAGCCTGGTTCTGCTGGAGGTTTCTTCCTGTTAAAAGGGAGTTTTTCCTCTCCACCGTCACCAAGTGCTTGCTCACAGGGGATGGCCTGATTGCTGGGGTCTTTCTGCAACTGTGGGGGTTCCCCCTACAGTTGATAGTGCTATGAGATGACTGTTGTTGTGAAATGGCGCTATATAAATAAAGTTGAATTGAATTGAATTCATCAACTGCAAGCCATTTTATTCCCCGCGTGAGTTCGCTTCATTCATTCTGGCCGCTGTTTACATCCCGCCCGACGCGGACGTGCGCGAGGCTCAGCGCGCGCTCGCGGATCACATTCAGCAAGCGGAGCGGACCTTCCCGGACTCTCTGGTTATTGTGCTTGGCGACTTTAACCAGAGCAACCTGAGCCACAAACTTCCCCGGTACAAACAGTTTATTACATGCCCCACCAGAGGAGAGAACACGCTGGATCACTGTTACACTAAAGGGAAGGACGCATATTACGCTGTTCCCCGCGCTGCGCTCGGACTATCTGATCACGTGATGGTCCACCTGATCCCCACATACAGACAGAGACTGAAGCTCACAAAACCTGTTGTGAGCACTACGAGGAAATGGACCAGTGAAGCTGTGGAGGAGCTGCACACGTGCTTGGAAATAACTGACTGGGACATGTTTAAAGGAGCCACGCATGATCTGGATGAGTACACGGACACTGTGACCTCATATATCCACTTTTGTGAGGCGTGCATTCTTCCATCGTGCACCAGGGTGAGTTACTCCGACGACAAGCCCTGGTTCACAACTAAGCTCAGACAGATAAGGAAGGAGAAGGAAGCAGCGTTGAAAAGTGGAGACAGAGACTGCTACAAGGAGGCCAAATACCGGTTTAGCAGAGAGCTGAGGAGAGCTAAATCTGTGTATTCTGAGAGACTCCAGCAGCAGTTCACTGCTAATGACTCTGCTTCTGTGTGGAGAGGACTGAGGCAAATCACCAACTATCGGCCTCAGGCTTCTAAGGGACAGGATGACAAAGTCCTTTGTCGAAGACTGTCCCAACACTATGCCCGTTTTGACACCTTGTCAGCTGTGCCAAACCCCCCCCTCCCCCCAGCGTCACTGCCTCCATGGTCCCCATTTCATCAAAGGCGGTCCCCCCTCCTCCCCCCTGCCTTTGCCATCAGTGAGCAGGACTTGCACAGACAGTTCTCCAGACTGAACCTGCGCAAAGCCCCCGGTCCGGACGGCGTGTCTCCCTCCACCCTGAGACACTGTGCGGAGGAGCTGACTCCTGTCTTCACAGACATTTTTAACACCTCCCTGGAGTCATGCCACGTGCCGGCCTGCCTCAAAACCTCTACCATCGTCCCTGTTCCCAAGAAGCCACGGATAATTGGACTTGATGACTACAGACCTGTAGCGCTCACCTCTGTAGTCATGAAGTCCTTTGAGCGCCTGGTCCTGCCTCACCTCAAGACCATCACCACTCCCCTCCTGGACCCGCTGCAGTTCGCCTACAGAGCCAACAGGTCTGTGGACGACGCAGTCAACCTGGCCCTCCACTCCATCCTGCAGAATCAGAATCAGAATCAGAATCAGGTTTATTGCCATTGTTCATGTAGTACACAAACTAGGAATTTGTCTCGGTACAATGCTGCAACATTAAACATGATAAGATAAGAGAAATAAACTATACATGTAATAAAGTGTAGGATAAGATTAAGTGATACTGGTCAACAGTTAAAATATATATTAGCCAGCAGCAGATACTGTGGAGAACTATATAGTGCAGTCGGTAATGCAGGAAGAAAACAGTGATGATTGACATGAGTCTGGTTGAGCTGCTGTACATGGTGCACGAGAGTCACTTAGTGTTCAGCAGTCTAATGGCAGAGGGGAAGAAGCTGTTCATGTGACGGGAGGTTTTAGTCTGGATGGACCGAAGTCTTCTACCAGAGGGGAGGGGGGCAAACAGTACATGACCAGGGTGTGAGGGATCGGCTATGATCCGGCCAGCACGCCTCCGGGTCCTGGAGATGTACAGATCCTGGAGAGATGGGAGCTTGCAGCCGATCACCTTCTCAGCAGTGCGCACGACGCGCTGCAGCCTTAGTCTGTCCCTGGCAGTGGCTCCTGCGTACCACACGGTTATGGAGGTGGTGAGGATGGACTCGATGATGGCTGTGTAGAACTGCACTAACATCTTGGTGGGTAGCTTGAGCTTCCTCAGCTGCCGCAGGAAGAACATCCTCTGCTGGGCTTTTTTGATGAGTGAGCTGATGGTCAGCTCCCATTTGAGGTCCCTGGTGATGGTAGTGCCTAGGAAGCGGAAGGAATCAGCAGTGGTGATGGGAGAGCCTGAGAGGGTGAGGGGGGGCAGAGGAGTAGTGACTTTCCTGAAGTCTACAATCATCTCCACTGTCTTCAGAGCGTTCAGCTGCAGGTTGTTATTGCTGCACCAGGACGCCAGCTGGGCCACCTCTCTCCTGTAGGCGGACTCGTCGCCGTTGGAGATGAGCCCGATGAGGGTGGTGTCGTCCGCAAACTTGATCAACTTGACAGACTGGTGGCTGGAGGTGCAGGAGTTGGTGTAAAGGGAGAAGAGTAGGGGGGAAAGTACACAGCCCTGGGGTGATCCGGTGCTGATCGGTGCAGCACCTGGACTCCCCGGGAACCTATGTCAGGATCCTATTTGTGGACTTCAGCTCTGTATTCAATACCATCCGCCCTGCTCTGCTCCAGGACAAGCTGTCCCTGCTCAACGTGCCTGACTCCCTCTGCAGGTGGATCACCGACTTCCTGACGGACCGGAGGCAGCATGTGCGGCTGGGGAAGACTGTCTTGGACTCTGTAAGCATCAGCACCGGATCACCCCAGGGCTGTGTACGTCCCCCTTGCTCTTCTCCCTGTACACCAACTCCTGCACCTCCAGTCACCAGTCTGTCAAGCTGATCAAGTTTGCGGACGACACCACCCTCATCGGGCTCATCTCCAACGGCAATGAGTCCGTCTACAGGAAGGAGGTGGCCCGGCTGGCGTCCTGGTGCAGCCACAACAATCTGCAGCTGAACGCTCTGAAGATAGTGGAGATGATCGTGGACTTCAGAAAAGTCACAGCCCCTCTGCCCCCCCTTACCCTCACAGACTCTCCCATCACCACTGTGGATTCCTTCCGCTTCCTGGGCACCACCATCACCCGGGATCTCAAGTGGGAGCCGACCATCAGCTCCCTCATCAAAAAGGCCCAGCAGAGGATGTTCTTCCTGCGGCAGCTGAGGAAGCTCAAGCTGCCCACCAAGATGTTGGTGCAACTCTACACGACCATCATCGAGTCCATCCTCACCACCTCCATCACCGTGTGGTACGCAGGAGCCACCGCCAGGGACAGACTAAGACTGCAGTGCGTTGTGCGCGCTGCTGAAAAGGTGATCGGCTGCAAGCTCCCATCCCTCCAGGACCTGTACATCTCCAGGACCCGGAGGCGCGCAGGTCGGATCATAGCCGACCCTTCACACCCTGGTCATGCACTGTTTGCCCCCCTCCCCTCAGGCAGGAGACTACGGTCCATTCAGACTAAAACCTCCCGCTACATGAACAGCTTCTTCCCCTCTGCCATCAGACTGCTGAACACAAAGTGACTTATTAGACTCTCGTGCACTATGTACAGCAGCTCAACCGGACTCATGAACAATTATCACTTGTTTGCACTGCTGATTGCACTATGTGGAACTCCACAATACCTGCTGCTCTTGTTAATATATTAAAAATTGCATAGAATTGCATTACTTATTCTTACTCTACCTTTTATTGCATGCATAGTTTTTATCTTTAGTGTTACTCTATGTTTAATGTCGCAACATTGCACCGAGACAAATTCCTAGTTTGTGTACTACATGAACAATGGCAATAAATCTCATTCTGATTCTGATTCTGATTCTGGTGCATAGGCACAAATGATGGTCAGAACCCATTTCCAAACCCGAAGGTGCAGGGAAACAACCCTTTAGTCCACCGGGGAAAACTCCAATATAGAGGCAGCAAGGTGGGTGGATACAAGAATACCCACCTCTGCTCGTCGCCTCTCACCCGGGGCAACTCCAGAGTAGGCCAAGCTCCAGCTCCTCTCCAGGACACTGGTTCCGGAACCGGAGCTGTGTGTTGAGGTGAGGCCGACTATATCTAGCCGGTATCTTTCAACCTCATGCACCAGCTCAGGCTCCTTCCCCACCAGAGAGGTGACATTCCACGTCCCAAAAGCCAATTTAGGAAGCCTGGGATCAGACCGCCAAGGTCTCTGCCTTTGATCACCACCTGATCCACATAGCACCAGACCCCCATGGTCCCTCCTGCATGTGGTGAGCTCACTTGAGGGAGGACCCATGTAACTCCTTCGGGCTGAGCCCGGCCGGGTCCCATGGGTGGAAACCTGGCCACCAGATGCTAGCCATCGATCCCCTCCTCCAGGCCTGGCTCCAGGGTGGGGCCCCGGTAACCCCATACCAGGCAGGGTACACTGAATCCTTGTTCTAGCGTTCATCATGAGAGTTTGTTAGATCGTTCTTAGTCTGGCCCTTCACCTATTACCAGTTTGTCTTGGGTGACCCTATCAGAGGCAAATTGCCCCAGACAACATAGCTCGTGGGATCACCAGGGCTCGCAAACCCCCCACCACAAGATCCATGGGGGTCTTCATTGTGTTCCGTGGTACTTTCATGCGAAAAAATTAGGACACCCTTTTTAAGCCTGTGCGTTTTTATTTTTTTTTACATATTTGGACATATGGATATGGATGCGGCTGTGGCACAGATGTAGTGTGACTGACTACTGATTGGAGGGTCATGGGTTCGATTCCCGCTCTGTCTGCAGTCTGAATGTCGAAGTGTCCTTGAGCAAGACACTCAACCCCCAGTTGCTCATGGTGGCCAGGCTAGTGCCTGTGTGTGTATGGCAGCTCTGCCGCCATCAGTGTGTGAATGTGTGCATAAACGGGTGGATAGCAGGAACTGTAAAGCGCTTTGGTCATCCAGAAATGAGAAAAAGTGCTATATAAGTGATCACCATTTAATATCAGTGTTAAAAATACTAGAGATTCATGTAATACAACTTAACTAAAAATTAATTAAAAACTTTTTTTTAACTTTCTGTAAAATATAATTCTAAACAAATAGTGAGGAAGAAATTAGGACACCCCCATCTTTTTTAGGACACCCCCACATTAATTCCCACTTAAAATGGCTAAAATAAATGTTAAAAATGCAAATAAAAACAAAAAAACAAGGTTAGACATAGATATGTGAACATTTCTCAATAAAGAACTGAATATTTAATGGGGTGTCCTAATTTTTTTACATGACTATATTTAATGCCTTGGAAATTCTTTTGTACCTTTCTCCTGACTGATACCTTTGAACAATGAGATCCCTCTGATGCATTGGAAGCTCTCTGCAGACCATGGCTTGTGCTTTAAGATGTGACTACAAAAATGTCAGGAAAAGCCAACTAGAACAGCTGAACTTTATTTGGAGATAATCTCTTTAAATGGTGACAGGTTTGTGCTGACTCCCATTTAACATGAGTTTGAATGTGTTTGGTTAATTCTGAACACAGCCACATCCCCAGTTATAACAGGGTGTTATTCTAAGTTTTTTTTTTTTTTTTTTTTCCCCTTAAAAGATTTCAGTTTGTTTTTCAATTAGGTTGTACAGGTTATAGGTCATATTAGGCTGCACGGTGGCGCAGTGGTTAGCACTGTGGCAGCACAGTTTACCCTCGGCCGGGGGATCGCAAGGATCGTGGGTTCAAACCCTACCCCCGACCAACAGTGATCTGTGTGGAGTTTGCATGTTCTCCCCATGTTGCGTGAGTTTACTCCAGGATTTCTCCGGTTTCCTCCCACATACCAAAAACATGCAGATTAGGGATATGGGGCGCTTGCGCACGCAGCGACCGGCAGCTGGTGGCTTGTCGCCAGACTGCAAAACAAATCTACCTATGGGTACAAAATAAGTAATAAAAATAAAATAAATATTAATTGTAGAAAAAGTTTTGAAATGATTTTTCTTGGTCTAATTTTTTTACATCGCAAAAACCTGTCAATTGAACAGGGGTGTGTAGATATATGTATATATCTACACACCCCACATATAGATATATGTACATAGCTATATATCTATATGTATAGCTATGTGTGTTTGTGTGTGTGTGTGTGTGTGTGTGCGTGCACACACACATACACACACACACACACACACACAGACTACTCACAATAAGTTAGGATTATTTGGCTTTCAAGTGAAATTCATGGAAAATGTAAAAACTTCACGCTACAGTGATATATCATGAAAGTAGGGCATTTAAGGAGACACATGCAATGGTGATTTCCTCATCTCAAACAATTTATTGAAATAAAAGCCAACAACAGTGGTGGGCATACCACAAGAAAAATATGTCATTGTCTCAATAACTTGTCATGTGCCCTTGAGGATCAATTACAGCTTGACAATGACGTCTGATGCTGTTCATAAGTCAACTTTCTTTTTTCTGAGGCATGGCATTCTGTCATGTGTCTGAGGCGAATTGGCCACTCCAGACCCCAGACACAGGCTATTATTGCATTTTTCTTTCCTGTGCTGTCCAATTAGCACTTAGAGTTATTCTCTTTTCTGTTTTGCCTCTCCCTCTTTCTTCAGGCACTTCCCATTGGCTGCTCAGCCTGCCGCTGCAGTGGGCAGCCTATAATCAGTACACCTGTGCTACCACGCACCTGTATTCACTCTG
This sequence comes from Pholidichthys leucotaenia, assembly GCA_020510985.1. Lineage (NCBI taxonomy): Eukaryota > Metazoa > Chordata > Actinopteri > Cichliformes > Pholidichthyidae > Pholidichthys > Pholidichthys leucotaenia. Next base: position 100,497,494 of record CM035841.1, on the reverse strand, counting down.
CACCATCAATTGACTGTGTATTTATTTCCTATCGGTTCATTCATCCATTGTCACCGCATTAATCTGCATCCTGCACGCTGTTAGCCTCTCAGTCAGCCACTCTCTGTGTTTGGACAGAGTGTGGTATTCCAGAGCTCTGCTGTGCTCCAACACTTTCACATAAGTCCACCTTCTCCCGGTTTCCATTTCTTATTTCCCCCAGTGGCCTGTTTTCCCTGGGGCCTGAAGTGAACGTTTTCCTCATAGCCAATCTGACTAAGCTCAACTGTGCTCACCAGTCATGTAGTTTATTATTTGTGGATATATTGTGTTGGACAGTTGTTGCATTTTGACTTTTCATTTAATAAACACGCTCTTCACCTGCAAGTGGGCTCACTCTTTCCATTTTGTGTGTGCGTAAAGCGCACGCTCATGATAGCATTCCACTCTTCTTGAAGGGCGGCTCTCAGGTCATTGAGGTTTTGGGGTGCAGGAGTCCGAGCCTCTACACTGCAACTCAGCTGATCCCATAGGTTTTCTATGGGTTTCAGGCCTGGAGAAGGTCCAGGCCACTCCATCTGAGGAACCCCGGCCTCCAGCAGCCGTTCCCTAATGATGCAACCTCAATGAGATGGAGCATAGTCATCCCTGAAGATGAAATTAGGCCTGCGTTGTTCATGGAGGGACACAATGACTGGATTAACCCTTTAAATAGCCAGACGCGCCCCTAGTGGCACAGCGCAGAAACTGCACCTGTCAACTTAATCTGTCATCCCAGCTGTCCACAGCTGTACTGAGGATTTGTACTGATCTGCCAGTTCAGAAGGTGGCAGACACACATTGGAGGAATCATGGCTGACATGGAATACACCAAAGACGAATAAATCTTTTTTTTTTTTTTTTTTTTTTTTTTCCTTACTCTTCTTCGCCTTTTTCCTGCTTTGAGCTTACAAGACCAATATGGCCGCCATGCATCGTCAGATAAAACTGCATCATACACGAAGAATACCTGCGAAATACAAACGAAATTGACATGGGATAATCATAAGAGTTTGTAGATGTGATAGAGAGCATAAATGACTGACAGAACACAAAATAACGACCACGATGGACAAAAACGGAGCGACCATGCCAGCGGGGGAGCCCGCCCTTTGCCAGCAGTGAGTGAGTCATTTCTTTGTTTCTTTACATTGTACTCATTTTCTTGTTCATATACTTTGAAGATAAGATAACAACATACCCCGGAAGAAAAAAATGGTGTCAAAAAACAGAACCATTCTTTGTGTAAATATGTCCAAAGTCCACTTTTGACTGAGTTATACAATTTGATATAACTGCCGCGGCATTATGCAAACTAGATTTGTAATTTTATTCATATCTGAAAGTTTGGATCATATTCTACATCTTTGTAAATGACAGTAAGCCATTATCTCTTGCAACTTTCAAGTTATAGCCTTGGAAATCTCACCAGACGATGTGAATATTTTCTTGACAAAAAATCTATACCACTCTTGACCACTAGGGGTTACGGTGCCAAATGGCGCCTGGGACAGTTAAGGCACTTTTCCACTTGGCCCAGTTTGGCCTCGTTTGGCCTCGTTTCGCACGGTTCAGCCTCCTTTGTCCACTTTTCCATTCGGCACCCAATGGCCTAACAGTTCTGTTATTTCGGAACTGTTCCACTTTTATTGGCACCGATCAAGACTAGGTCTGAAGGGTACCGGCACGGTTTCGTCACGACACTACGCCCAGACATTGGTCTGGGCGTAGCGTCATAAGAGTGGGCGTTACGCTGACTTTCAAGAATCGCTTGCTGGCCACCATTTGCAATTTTTCTTCAGTGAGCCCACGAACAAGTGATATAATAAACAACAACGATAGAATGGCTTAACAGAAATTAGTAGAAATCTAACACCGCGGTCCAGCAGAGTTTCCTGTGCATTTCGGCTGATGACAGAATGCAGAGGGAAGCAGACTGAGCTTGCAGTGGGGCGCACAAGCAGACCCACCAAAAATAGACAGAGATGCACCAGGAATTAGACCCAGCCACCCGAATTGAATTGAATGTACAGCCGTGACACACCCAACTTCAGCAGTTGAAGCCGTGATATTGTGATATACAGGACGGTGAATGATGTGATATTCATGTTTTATGTTATTTTTTCCAACAGTGGAAAGTTCACTTAGGACAGACGGAAACTTAATCGTGTCTAAACGATGACCTAGCTTAATGCTACGTCCGTCCTTGTATGTTGCTTTTTTGTGCTGACAATATCTGATGAAATAAGCTAGTTGTAATCCTGGTTAAAAAGGTGTTTTGTTTTGTTTTTTTGGTTTTTTTACATGTTGCACTTTCGTGCTGTGCATGTACTTGATTTGTGTGTATTTCATTGTAGAGACCAAACAGGATCTGCTCGGAATGGCGACGTTTTGACACCAATGTATTGTGACAGGTAAACAACACATCATATTTATAGTCAAATCTTTTGCTTTTAAAAGCGAGGTAGCCGGATACGCAAAAGCCAATGGTGTATAGAACACATATATTAGGATTTATATGTGAAATGTCGGCATCGAAACTGCTCCCGTTTAGCTGTAATTAATATTCAAAAATGATATTTTCGGGATGAAAGAATTCAACCGTCCCTGCATTTGTTTACTTCTCGGGGCCGCCGCCGGAGAGCGAGCCGTGTGCAAAATGCGATCGTGTTGTTAATATAGCACATTTTTTGTGGAAATGTTACTATTATTAGCTGTGAAATATGTTATAAAATGATTAGACGACGATACTATGGCTCTTCCTGCTGTTCCCATTTCACTGTTTTTTCCGGATGTAAAATACGGGATCCCTACGGCCCATCGGCGCACGAAGTATCCTGGCCGATGTAAACAGCCACGGACCAAAAAACGTACATTTGCTCATGGAACAGCTCATTCACACTCGCAGACAATCATGCTATATGTATCTGTAGGATTTTCTTTCGATGCACGCAAAAAAAGCATTTTTTTCCCAGATCCGACTATTTCGCTTTAAGTTAAAGTTTAGGTAAAGTGCCAAATTTAAAGTAGCACAATTTCCACTTAATATGAAAGGGACTGAATTGAGATTTATTTGTGTGAATATTAATTACGGAGTAATTGAAAATGAATGTCACATCCAATAGTAGCCACCATAAAATAAACCGCTTGTTTATTTATTTTTATCAGATCACTTCTGTGATCCTTTATGAGTTATAGTCATCATAGTGTATCTTGCACCTTGGGGAGTGAGAGTTGTTCAGTCACCATTAGAATTTAGTTTATATGTGTAGTCTATAGTATTTCATCTTTAAACTCATTCAGTAATAGAACAAATTACAAATATCTGAGACCCATTGTAGTGCTTCCTTTTATATTTTAGCAGTACAAGCACAAAACACCACCCACACTTGAAACCAGGGCAACACAGCGGTGGCTAAACTTTATTGATAACGTTATTTCACACCATCACAAAAACTCAGTATCTAAACTCAGTATAAACGGTGTAGAGATTGAAAGGGTATCCAAAATTAAAATCCTTGGTGTAATAATTGATAATAAACTGTGTTGGAAGTCACATATTAATTATATTAAAGGTAAAATATGCAAATCAGTCGCAATACTGCACAGAGTGAAATATTTTCTGAATCAACCCACACTATAGACTTTGTATCATTCATTAATGCTCCGATACATGACATCCATCCATCCATCTTCTACCACTTTTCCAGAGGTCCGGGTCGCAGAGGCAGCAGTTCAAGCAGAGAAGCCCAGACTTCCCTCTCCTCAGCCACCTGCTCCAGCTCTACAGCGGATACCAATACCCATACATGACATATTGTACTGAAGTATGGGGAAAAACATATACAACATATATCCAGTCGTTATGCTTCAGAAGAGAGCTATTAGAATAATAAACAAAGCTGCTTACAGGGAACCAACAAACCCACTTTTTCTTAAATTAAAAGCTCTCAGGTTGAAAGATCTGGTTGCCTTTAAAACTGCAGTAATAATGTTTAAAGCTAAGAATCTATCCCTGCACACAAATAACCAAAAGTTGTTCCAAATAACAATATCATTTCAGAGGAACAGGTATATTTCAAAAACCTTCAGTGAGAACTACTACCAAGCAACACTGTGTTTCAGTGCAAGGAGTCAGACTGTGGAACGCTTTTGGACCTGAATTAAAATCATGTACAAAGCTTAGACAATTTAAACTAACTAACTAACTAACTAACCTGCACTTATATAGCGCTTTTCTAGTCACAAAGACCACTCAAAGCGCTTTCATTAATACTAACCCTCTATTCTAAGGGCCTATAGGAAACAGATATCTAGGGACAATTTAGAACAGCCAATTAACCTAACATGCATGTTAAACAAAAACTAAAGGAAGAAATACTCCAAACATACACACGTGGACAAAATTGTTGGTACCCCTCTGTTAATGAAAGAAAAACCCACAATGGTCACAGCACAGTGACTACTTGTCACCCTTTAAATAGGCCGATTGACTGATTACAAGTTTGTAGACACCTGTGATTGTTACAACCCGAGCGCCGGTCCTGTCCGCGCTCGGGCTATGTATATTTGTTGCCGCCTTTGACAGCTGTGGGTTATATTCTGGCTTCACCGGGCTCTTATTGTGAAGGCGCTCGGTGGGGCTTCCAGCTGTCAAAAACGATCAGCTGTTTGTCATTACTGCTCGTTAGCACTCACCCTTATTAGGCGGGTGCTGACGGCAGTCAAGTTGCGGGAGTATCGCCGTATGTTCATTTTACCCTTGTCAAGTCATGGTCAAGCTGGGACGGTGCTCTAACCTCATCAGACCTTCATGTCAGGTTCGTTTGTATTCTTGTCATGTCATAGTTTAGCTCGTAGTGGCTGGGGTTAGCCCTACGAGCCCCTGTACCTCGAAGCGTGTGTTTTTGCCCTTAGCGGCTCACAGTCTTGTGTCACGTATTGTCTCGTTAATAAACATCTTTGCAAAACTCTCCGGTGACTCTTGGCGTCTTATGGTGATCCGCGAGGATCACCGCATGACAGTATACTTCCGCCAGACGTCTAAACGGAGACGCCACACCAAGAAGCCTTTTTCACCGTGAGTTTTTGCTTTAATTGGACTATTGTTCTTCCCGGTCTGGGTGTCATTTGCTGGGAGAATGCCATCATCCAGGGGCCGCAGTCGGCACCTGGGCAAAGAGTTAGCGAGCGCGCTGGAGTATGTCGACGGGACGCTCCTCGCCACTACCTTTGACGTCAACTCCAGCTACAGTGGGGCAAAAAAGTATTTAGTCAGCCACCAATTGTGTAAGTTCTCCCACTTAAAAGATGATAGAGGTCTACAATTTTCATCATAGGTATACCTCAACTATGAGGTTTACCTTTTTACCTTTTTTCATGAGCCTTCTTCCGGCTTTCAGAGAGAGCAGTCGCATTTCTCCTCCTCTCCTCCTCCGCCTCCCTGACTGATCCCAGCTTGCTGCGTCCTGTCTGTGTCTCGCTCTCCTTCTCGCGTATCTCAATCCAAACGGAAAAACGGAAAATATGGAATTTCGGGCTTTAAATGCAAGTGACACCACCTTTTCAAACAGAAAATCGGGCCCGGGGGAGCCCAAATGTGTGACTCATGGGACAATTGAAACTCATGTGTCTGTGTGATTCGATTGAAGATGCGGAAGACATCTATCTGTTTGGCTATGATCACAGGATTTCTACTGTTTGGCTCTGGAGTTTCCTGGTGTATCGGAAATTAAAGAAGTTGGAAGAGCTGGTCAAAATGCGGATCCCGGTGAAGCACCTTCAACAATTCGACCAGCATGGGAGTGCACTGATAGCGGCTAATGGTGAACTGATTGTCGAACTGAATCAGGAGGTTGAAAACATCTTGAGCCGCTGGGTGCTCTCCAGGGAATGATTTTAAGGCCTGTGAATTGAATTAATTGTGATGCACAGAATCGCATGAGAGTGGAAATTACTATGCTCTAAGTGACTGTGCTCATCAGGCCTTGATTCGGCGTCTTTGGGAACTCATTCCTCCAGGAGCAGAGATTGCAGAAGGGAGTTTTTGCTTCTCTCATCGAGTCCATCCTCACCTCCTCCATAACCGTGTGGTACGCAGGAGCCACTGCCAGGGACAGACTAAGGCTGCAGCGCGTCGTGTGTACTGCTGAGAAGGTGATCGGTTGCAAGCTCCCATCTCTCCAGGACCTGTACATCTCCAGGACCCGGAGGCGTGCTGGCCGGATCATAGCCGATCCTTCACACCCTGGTCACGTACTGTTTGCCCCCCTCCCCTCAGGTAGAAGACTTCGGTCCATTCAGACTTAAACCTCCCGGCACATGAACAGCTTTTTCCCCTCTGCCATCAGACTGCTGAACATTAAGTGACTTATTGACTCTCGTGCACTATATACATCAGCTCATGTCGTTCATCACTGTTTTTCTGTTGCATTATTGACTGCACTGTGGTACCCCATATTATCTGCTACTTGCTAATTTATTTAAAACTGCCTTGACTAGTATTACTCATTATTATTATTATTATTATTATTATTATTATTATTATTATTATTATTACTTATTATTCTACACTTATTGCATGTTTTTAGTCTTTTAGTTTTTTAGTTTATCTCTTTATCTCATCATGTTTTTAATGTTGCAGCATGGCACCGAGACAAATTCCTAGTTTGTGTACTACATGAACAATGGCAATAAATCTGATTCTGATTCTGATTCTTTAACCCAAACAATTAACAATCAATTGCTGTTGTTCAGCAAACTGAACTCTTCAAGGACAGCGTTATCATGTGTCTAATACGGAACTTTACCATCTGGCATGCACAAAGAGAGATGGATTTTGTGGACATGCTTATCTATGTTTAGAATACATGAACATAACATCCATCCGTTGCCTAGGAGAGGCTTCTTTGTTGTGCACCAGCAACTGATACATCCACACTGCACTCATACTGATATTACATGACTGACTACACACACTGGTCTCTCTCTTTTGCTTTGTTAATGTGTGATCTGTATTTTGTCTGCTAATTGTGCAACTGAGGGTTTTTTTTCTATGTGATCACAATTTTGCTCATTCGAGCACTATTTTGAAAACTTTGTTTTTTTCTCTCTGCCCAAAGTGTTCCCTCCCCTCCCCCTTCCCCTCTTTACCCCCCACTGCATGACTGGCGCCTTGTATGGCTGCCGCGTCATTAGGAAGCGCTTATCGAGCGCGCCTAATGTCAAGTCAAATTCCTCGTATGTGTAAACATGCTTGGCAATAAAGTTCATTCTGATTCTGATTCTGAGAGACAAAACGAGAAAAAAAAATCCAGAAAATCACATTGAAGGATTTTTAATGAATTAATTGGTAAATTCCTCGGTAAAATAAGTATTTGGTCACCTACAAACAAGCAAGATTTCTGGCTCTCACAGACCTGTAACTTCTTTGACAGGCTCCTCTGTCCTCCACTTGTTACCTGTATTAATGGCACCTGTTTGAACTCGTTATCAGTATAAAAGACACCTGTCCACAACCTCAAACAGTCAGACTCCAAACTCCACTATGGCCAAGACCAAAGAGCTGTCAAAGGACACCAGAAACAAAATTGTAGACCTGCACCAGGCTGGGAAGACTGAATCTGCAATAGGTAAGCAGCTTGGTGTGAAGAAATCAACTGTGGGAGCAATTATTAGAAAATGGAAGACATACAAGACCACTGATAATTTCCCTCGATCTGGGGCTTCACACAAGATCTCACCCCGTGGGGTCAAAATTATCACGAGAACGGTGAGCAAAAATCCCAGAACCACATGGGGGGACCGAGTGAATGACCTGCAGAGAGCTGGGACCAAAGTATTAAAGGCTACATCAGTAACACACTACTCCGCCAGGGACTCAAATCCTGCAGTGCCAGACGTGTCCCCCTGCTTAAGCCAGTACATGTCCAGGCCCGTCTGAAGTTTGCTAGAGAGCATTTGGATGATCCAGAAGAGGACTGGGAGAATGTCATATGGTCAGTTGAAACCAAAATAGAACTTTTTGATGAAAACTCAACTTGTCGTGTTTGGAGGAGAAAGAACACCATACCTACTGTGAAGCAAAGGGGTGGAAACATCATACTTTGGGGCTGTTTTTCTGCAAAGGGACCAGGACAACTGATCTGTGTAAAGGAAAGAATGAATGGGGCCATGTATCGTGAGATTTTGAGGGAAAACCTCCTTCCATCAGCAAGGGCATTGAAGATGAAACGTGGCTGGGTCTTTCAGCATGACAATGATCCCAAACACACCACCCGGGCAACGAAGGAGTGGCTTCGTAAGAAGCATTTCAAGGTCCTGGAGTGGCCTAGCCAGTCTCCAGATCTCAACCCCATAGAAAATCTTTGGAGGGAGTTGAAAGTCCGTGTTGCCCAGTCACAGCCCCAAAACATCACTGCTCTAGAGGAGATCTGCATGAAGGAATGGGCCAAAATACCAGCAACAGTGTGTGAAAACCTTGTGAAAACTTACAGAAAACATTTGACCTCTGTCATTGCCAACAAAGGGTATATAACAAAGTACTGAGATGAACTTTTGGGATTGACCAAATACTTATTTTACCGAGGAATTTACCAATTAATTCATTAAAAATCCTTCAATGTGATTTTCTGGATATTTTTTTTTCTCATTTTGTCTCTCATAGTTGAAGTATACCTATGATGAAAATTGGACACCTCTCTCATCTTTTAAGTGGGAGAACTTGCACAATTGGTGGCCGACTAAATACTTTTTTGCCCAACTGTATATGTGCTGGCACCTGGACTATGCTGAGGTTCTCCTGGACAACCTTCCTCTCCACTACGACGATCACCCGGAGGTGATGATGAGGAGAGATGAACTCCCCACGCAGCGCGAGATACTCCGCGGGCTGGAGGAGGAGGAAAGCAGGAAGCAGAGGAGGAGGCATCCTCGCTCCCCTTGTTGGGATCCCGTTCCTGTCCCTAACCCGGTCCAGGAGGTTGCGCCATCTGGAGGTCATCGACGACGTCGGCGCCACGGCCAAGGAGAACCTCGGCAGAATCCCCGGCTGGACCTGCTGCCGGCGAAGCCCGTCAGCGAGCCTCTGAGAGCGTCTCCACCTCGTCCTTCCAGGGGGCCCTCTGTCGCCATCCAGCGGGGAGAAGGAGGAACAGCGTCCCCTACAGCAGGCACTATCTTTCCTCCGGGAGAAAGGCAAGTGCAAGTTAATTTATTACGCCATAATTGTAACCTGCCTTGTCTGACTCCTGGGGGCGGAGTTCGGGGTTCGCAGCCCCCCGAGCTCCCTCCACCTGCTGTAGTGATAATAACTAAACCTGCTGCCTCTGTGTCTCCCCCCCCCTCGTTGAGCGCTCCGCGATGCCAGTCCTATGTCGTCGGATGAAGAGGGGTCCTGCAGTGCTGGAAAGCCTGGATCCGGCCCTGCAGCCACGTTGTGGACGGAGGAGAAAAGCGGACTGCGGCCTGGAGCCTGAGCTGACGATGAAGCGTCCCCGGGTCTCCTCGCCAGAACGGTCTGAGCCAGCGGGTCAAGTGTCCCCAGCCCCCACGCCATAGGGGTCATCGGCGTGGACATCAGCGCGGGAGGAACCTCAGGCTGCAGACATCATCTTGCCAGCTGCAGAGCCCGATGCAGCTGAGTTGGAGCCTGCTGATGAGAGTCGCCGCCCTGAACCTGGATCGTCGGAGTCTTGGGTGGCAACAGAACCCGAGTGCAGGCAAGTGCTCCCTCTTGTGTCCCTGTCCCCTGTTTTGGAGCATTTGTGCCTGCCTCTCGGGGAGGCAAGTAAGGAGCAGCCACCTGCTGCACCCGAGCTCGTCTTGCTGGGTTCTGTTGCTACCGGTGATATTGATCCCGGTTTTCTTGTTTTTTGTGAGCCTCATTGCAGTGTCGCCGGCATGGAGCCAGTCAGAGTCACTAATTAGGAGGTTCCAGGTTTGGGGGTGGAGATCGTCAGTGGAGCTGCGCCGACCCAGTCGGGGTCCGTTGTAGAAGCTGTTGTGGCCCAATCGGGGTCCGATGTGGGTGCGCCAGAGGCCCAATCGGGGTCCATCGCGGGAGCTGCTTTGGCCCAATCGGGGTCCGACGTGGGTGCAGCCGGGACTCAATCGGGGTCCAGCGGAGGTGCAGCGCCGGTGTGGTCCGCGGACGGTGGAGGAGCTGTAGACCCTTTGCCGTCGGACAGAGTATGGGCTCATCCTTGCCTTCTAGTCCCTCTACAGAGTTATTGCCCCTGTGCATCATCGCCGGGGGCCGGGGGGGGTCCCTTTTCGCTCGCCCCAGCTCTCACGAGTTTTGTCCTCGCCAGGGAGGCCGCCGCAGGCTGTTTTCCCCCGGTACTGGTGGCTGAGGGACGTGGGTCGGCTGCCTGTGTAACTGCTTCGCCGGCTCGGCGCCTTGGGTCGGCCACCCGACATGTTACGTGTTCTTCTGGGCGACCTGGTTCGGCCTCCAGGGGAGGGGACTTTCCGGGCCTGGGACTTTGACAAGCCGCCCGGTCATGTTCCCCCTCCCATGACCACCCGCTGGCTGTTGGATGCGGGGAGACCGCCCAAACTGTTCCTAGGGCACTGGGTCTCCACCGTTCGGCATGAACTGTTGGGGGGGGGTGTAGAGGTCACCTTTTTGGTGGGGGTTGATCCAGTAATTGTTCTGTTTTTTTGCTATTCTGTGTGTTCTGTGTAATGGTCATTTGGGTGACTGCGGGTATTTGTGATTACGTCCTGCAGTTGCCTTATTCTGTTTTGTGTGCAATTAGGTTTGACCCAGTAATTGTTCTGTTTTTCTGTATTTGGTTATTTGAAAATTCACATGAGAATCCATACAGGTGCGGAGCCGTTTTCTTGTGAAACATGTGGACAAAGGTTTAATCAGCATGGTAATTTGAAAATTCACATAAGAATTCACACGGGTGGGAAGCCGTTTTCTTGTGAGACATGTGGGCAAAGATGACATGTTTCAGGACCCAGGAGACAGACACTGACACGAGCAGATAGTGACAATAATCTTTATTTAATTGTGAGTGAGTGTAATGCGAGTGTGAGAGCGATGATATCGTTTTGGTCACTGGAGCTGAGCGACCTGGACGGAGACCCGGCAACCCTGAAACAGATAAGCAGAGACAAATTACTAATGCTCCACACTAGCAAAGAGCTGCAGATAACAAGGCTTACTTGATAGCAGCACTGGCTTCGCTCTGCTGAGTTCCAGCGGCCGTGCAGCGTGGAGGTGAAGGTGTCCGTGACCGTGCTGGGGTTTCCACCCGTGGCTGTGACAGTGACAATCCAGACGATGACGCCGGCTGTGATACCACAGACCGGGATGACGATGATCCTGACGATGACGCTGACTGTGACTCCACAGACCGGGATGACGATGATGCAGACAAAGACGAGGTTAGTGACTCCACAGATAGTGGCAACGACGATCCAGCTGATGCTGATGACAGTGATTCCACCGATAACGTTGGCCAATACTCCTGTAACTGATACAATAACAGTTCTGGCAGTTGAGGAGCAAGACGTACCGGTAGACGTGGTGGTAGCGAGCCGCTACGAGGACGAGATGGTGTTACCCCGTCAGCTGGGGACGCAGGTCCGCCGCCAAGGAGGTCCACCTGTGCACAAGGGTATAGGTTTGGAGTTGAGTAACAAATGGTGCGCTTACTTGCTTGTCGCTGGGAGGAGTTCCTGGATGAAGCAAGTGAAGCTCTTGACGAGACAAACGAGGTTCCAGACGAGACAGACAAAGTTCCTGACGAGACAGACAAAGTTCTTGATGAGACAGACAAAGTTCCAGACGTGACAAGAGATATTCTTGACGAGACCAGAGAGCGGAGTTCAGGTTCATTCTCCGTTGAGGAAGACAGACGACTCCATGCCGGGCTGTCAGCGACACTGGCTTTTAACAGCCGCTGATTCACACCTGTTGGTCTGTGCGCAGCTGGGGCTAATGACACTAATGACGGCCCAGAGGCCGCCATGACAATACTCCCCCCTCTAGCAGTGCCTCCAGGCATCTGCCCAATCCTACCTGGATTCGCCCGATGAAAATCGCGAATCAGCTGTTTATCCAAGATCAACGCTGGGCGAATCCAAGAGCGATCCTCCGGTCCAAAGCCCTCCCAGTCCACCAAATACTGAAGACCATGACCCCGCCTGCGGACATCCAAGACAGCAGTCACCCCCAAGGCCGGATGGCCATCGATCATCCTCGGGGGCGCGGGAACCGCTGGAGCAGGACAAAGGGGGTCCAAGACGTATGGTTTGACCTGGGAGACATGAAAAATGGGGCAGATACGCATCGAAGAGGGGAGAGACAAGCGCACAGACACAGGGTTAATAATATGATTAATAGTGTAAGGGCCAATGAAGCGCTTAGAGAACTTCCGTCCTTCGGCCAGTACACCAATATTCCGGGTTGACAACCAGACCTTCTGACCCACCTTATAGTCCGGGGCGGGTCTCCTATGCCGGTTGGCCACCTGGATATTACATTGGATAGTCCTGCCGGTGGCGCACTGAGCGCAGGCCCGGAGGTGATTAACAACATCCTTCCGTAACCCTGGCCACCAGAAGGTCCTTTGAAGGAGATCCACAGTCCGACCCACTCCAGGATGACAAACCCACTTGGAAGCGTGACCCCACTCAATCACCTTGCCCCGGATAGCGCGTGGAACAAACAAGCGGCCAGGCCCCCCCACCCACCCCCCGGGGTCTGGCTCGGTCTTCTGAGCCTGGCGAACCGTCTTGCAGATTCCCCAGGACAGGGCACCCACGACGCAGGAAGGCGGCAGGATAGGGGTCTCCTGGTCCTCAGAGGATGGTGTGTCAAACTGCCGAGAGAGAGCATCCGGCTTACCGTTCTTACTTCCCGGCCGATACATGATGGAGAAGTTAAAACGGCCGAAGAAGAGGGACCAGCGAGCCTGGCGTGCATTCAGGCGCTTCGCCGTCCTGAGGTACTCCAGGTTACGATGATCCGTCCACACCATGAACGGCTGAGCAGCCCCCTCCAGCCAATGTCTCCATTCCTCCAAGGCGAGTTTTACTGCCAGTAACTCCCTGTCTCCGATGCCGTAATTCCTCTCTGCAGAAGTGAGACGGTGAGAGAAATAAGCACAAGGGCGAATCTTACCGTCCTCGGGAGACCGTTGGGAGAGTACCGCTCCAACTCCTGAATCAGAAGCGTCCACCTCCACCAAGCACTGCAGCTTCGGATCCACCTGAGTAAGGACTCGGGCCGAGGCGAACTCCCTCTTGAGTCTTTCAAATGCTTCAGCTGCCTCCTTACTCCAACAAAACGGGATCTTAGGGGAGGTAAGAGCAGACAGGGGACGGGCAATATTGCCAAAATTAGGCACAAACCTCCTATAAAAATTAGCAAACCCCAGGAACCCCTGAAGCTGCTTTCTGGAGGTGGGTGCAGGCCAATCCACAACTGCCTTGACCTTGGCTGGGTCAGGGATCACCTGGTTCCGAGCTATAATAAACCCAAGGAAGGAGGTTTGGTCAGTGTGGAACTCACATCTTTCAGCCTTCACGAACAGTTGATTCTCCAGGAGGTGCTGCAGTACCCCGCGCACATGCACTCGATGCTCCTCTAGTGTGCGGAAGAAAATGAGAATATCGTCGAGAAAAACAACAACAAACGAGTTCAAGAAATCCCGTAGTACATCATTTATCAGACGTTGGAACACGGCTGGAGCATTAGTTACCCCAAACGGCATTACCAGGTACTCAAAATGTCCGCTGGGGGTCCGAAAAGCCGTCTTCCACTCATCTCCTTCCCTTATGCAGACTAGATGGTAGGCATTCCTAAGGTCCAATTTAGTAAACCAGGACGCCCCCTGGAGGGAGTCAAAAGCAGTGTTCATCAAAGGCAGGGTATATTTGTCTTTCACAGTTATTTCATTCAATCCCCGGAAATCGATACAGGGGCGTAGAGAACCGTCTTTCTTTTCAACAAAAAAAAATCCAGCACCTACTGCCGAAGACGACGGGCGGATGATACCAGAAGCCAAGGACTCCTTAATATATGTGTCCATAGCCTCGCGCTCCGGGGCTGACAGGCTGTACAGGCGGCTAGCAGGTAGAGGGGTCCCAGCCTTCAGGTTGATCGCACAGTCGTAAGGGCGATGAGGGGGTAAGGACAACGCCCGAGACTTGCTAAATACTAGTCCCAAATCGTGATAGACCTCTGGCACCTTGGACAAGTCCGGTGGCGATGAATCAGGCAGAGGCACCTTGACGGATGGGGCGCATGCCGCCGATTGAAGGCAGGCACTAAGGCAGAACGTACTCCATGCCGTTATTCTCCCAGCTTGCCAATCAATAGTGGGGTTATGTAGGCGCAGCCAGGGGTGCCCCAAAATAACGGGCGAAGAAGAAACAGGCAGAACAAAAAACTGAATTTCCTCCCTGTGATTTCCTGATACAATAACTGACACAGGAACCGTCTGATGAGCAATAGTAGTCAAAGACGCTTTAGACAAGGTGATCAGTTTGACAGGGGGATCTACGTAGAGTCTGACAGCTAAGACCCATCCGGGTTGCCAGGTCTGTAGAAATAAAATTTTGCTCAGCTCCAGAATCTACTAACGCCAATGTGGAGTGTTCTGTATGTAAATGGATGAGCCTAAGAGGTAATTGACAACAAGTGAGGGGCTCTTTAGAGTTATTGCCCGTGAATCCCCCTACTCTGATCCACGGGCCTTCCCTTTTAACTTATTGGGACATTCAAAAACCCCATGTGACTCTTTCCCACAGTAGAAACAAAGGCCCTGATCCCTGCGGCGTTGTTTCTCTGCTGCTGACACTTTAGACCGGCCACTGATTATAGCTTGCTGAACCGAAAGTTCCTCTGACGCAGATAGAGCGAGAGGAGGAGAGTTGGGGAGGCGAGAGTGTGGTTTAACCGAACGGGAAGTAGAACGCCGTTCAGCCGCCCGCTCCCTTAATCTGCTATCAAGACTAACCGCTAGGGCAATCAAATCCCGTAAATTATCCGGTTTGTCCCGTGTTGCTAACTCATCCTTCAACTCATCATTAAGACTACGTAGAAAGATACCACATAATGATGGCTCCCCCCACCCAATCTCTGCAGCCAGGACCCGGAAGTCAATAGCGTAATCAGCAGCTGATCTCTTTCCCTGCTGTAAGCTCAGCAATCGTTCTGTCAACACCTCACCTCTATCCGTATGATCAAATACAGACAAAAATTCATTCACAAACTCCTGGTAAGTGAGCAAGGAATAGCTTGGTTTCGCCCTAATGGAATACGCCCAGTCCAAAGCTCTTCCTGATAACAAATTAATAACGTAGCCAATCCGGCTTGAATCAAGAGTAAAGTCCCCCGGAACACGAAGAAAAACTGACTCACACTGTAATATGAATCCACGAGCTTCCCCGAGTTTTCCGCTGAACCGGGCAGGGGTGGGAATAGGGGTGAGGCGAGAAAACGAGGAGATGTTAGTTTGCCCAGATGCTAAGCCCACAGGGGCTGAACTGTCTGCGGTGGGGGGAAACGTCTGGTGTCCCTCCAGACGATCCAGCCGACCATTTATAACAGTTAGTTGATTCAAGACTACTGTTTGTTGGTGTGCAAGTAAATCTACCCGGGCGCTAAGAGTGTTAATTTGGCGCGACAGTGAGCTGTCCGCTGGGTCATTGTGACGGAGTCGTACTGACATGTTTCGGGACCCAGGAGACAGACACTGACACGAGCAGATAGTGACAATAATCTTTATTTAATTGTGAGTGAGTGTAATGCGAGTGTGAGAGCGATGATATCGTTTTGGTCACTGGAGCTGAGCGACCTGGACGGAGACCCGGCAACCCTGAAACAGACAAGCAGAGACAAATTACTAATGCTCCACACTAGCAAAGAGCTGCAGATAACAAGGCTTACTTGATAGCAGCACTGGCTTCGCTCTGCTGAGTTCCAGCGGCCGTGCAGCGTGGAGGTGAAGGTGTCCGTGACCGTGCTGGGGTTTCCACCCGTGGCTGTGACAGTGACAATCCAGACGATGATGCCGGCTGGGGCTAATGACACTAATGACGGCCCAGAGGCCGCCATGACAAAAGATTTAATTTTCTCTTGCTGTCCTGTGCTGTTTTCTGTAACCGTTATTTGGGGATTCTTGGCAATTTATGTTTTATGTCCTACAGTTGCCTTATTTTCCTCTGTGTGTATTTAATCTGATTTGGGTATTTGGTAATTTTTGTGATTGTGCTGTGTTATTTATTTATTTTTTGCCTTGTCTGGTCTGGAGTTTGTCTTTTTCCTGTACTGATTCTGTGTTTGGGTTTTTTCTCCCTCCGGATCTACCCCCATCCGCCCAGGTGTGTGTGTATGGGGGGGGGGGGGGCAGGATGGTCTATGGGCGTACTGGAAGCCCGCCCTCAGAGGGAGGGTACTGTTACGACCCGAGCGCCGGTCCTGTCCGCGCTCGGGCTATGTACACTACCGTTCAAAAGTTTGGGGTCACTTAGAAATTTCCTTATTTTTGAAAGAAAAGCACTTTTTTTCAATGAAGATAACTTTAAACTAATCAGAAATACACTCTATACATTGCTAATGTGGTAAATGACTATTCTAGCTGCAAATGTCTGGTTTTTGGTGCAATATCTACATAGGTGTATAGATGCCCATTTCCAGCAACTATCACTCCAGTGTTCTAATGGTACAATGTGTTTGTTCATTGCGTCAGAAGGCTAATGGATGATTAGAAAACCCTTGTGCAATTATGTTAGGTCTGCAATGCTGTAATTGCTGCAAATGCAGGATTCTTTGACGAAAGCAAAGTTTGAAGGAAAAAATTATTATTTCAAATACAAATCATTATTTCTAACCTTGTCAATGTCTTGACTATATTTTCTATTCATTTTACAACTCATGGTGGTAAATAAGTGTGAATTTTCATGGAAAACACAAAATAATTGTCTGGGTGACCCCAAACTTTTGAACGGTAGTGTATATTCGCTGCCGCCTTTGACAGCTGTGGGTTATATTCTGTATTCACCGGGCTCTTATTGTGAAGGCGCTCGGTGGGGCTTCCGGCTGTCAAAGACGGTCAGCTGTTTGTCATTACTGCTCGTTAGCGCTCACCCTTATTAAGCGGGTGCTGACGGCAGTCAAGTTGCGGGAGTATCGTCGTATGTTCATTTTACCCTTGTCAAGTCATGGTCAAGCTGGGTCGGCACTCTAACCTCATCAGACCTTCATGTCAGGTTCGTTTGTATTCTTGTCATGTCATAGTGTAGCTCGTAGTGGCTGGGGTTAGCCCTATGAGCCCCTGTACCTCGTAGTGTGTGTTTTTGCCCTTAGCGGCTCACAGTCTTGTGTCATGTATTGTCTCGTTAATAAACATCTTTGCAAAACTCTCCGGTGACTCTTGGCATCTTATGGTGATCCGCGAGGATCACCGCATGACAGTGATGTTAATTAGAGGACACATCTTGGTTGAACATGTCCCTATTGTCATGTTCATGTCCCTATGGCCTATTATTTTATCTTTTCTAGGAGTACCATCATTTTATCCATCCATCCATCCATCTTCTACCGCTTTTCCGCAGGTCCGGGTCGCGGAGGCAGCAGTTCAAGCAGAGAAGCCCAGACTTCCCTCTCCCCAGCCACCTGCTCCAGCTCTTCAGAGGGGATACCAAGGCGTTCCCAGACCAGCTGGGAGACATAGTCTCTCCACCGAGTCCTGGGTCTGCCCCGGGGTCTCCTCCCAGTGGGACGTGCCTGAAACACCTCAAGTGGGAGGCGTCCAGGAGGCATCCTAATCAGATGCCCATACCACCTCAACTGACTCCTTTCAATGTGGAGGAGCAGCGGTTCTACTCTGAGCCTCTCCCGGATGACTGAGCTCCTCACCCTATCTCTGAGGGTGAGTCCAGCAATCCTACGGAGAAAGCTCATTTCAGCCGCTTGTATCCGCAATCTCGTTCTTTCGGTCATTACCCAAAACTCGTGACCATAGGTGAGAGTAGGAACGTAGATTGACTGGTAAATCGACAGCTTTGCCTTAGAACTAAGCTCCCTCTTCACCACAACAGACCGGTACAATGTCCGCATCACTGCAGATGCTGCTCCAATTCGTCTGTCGATCTCTCGCTCCATTTTCCCCTCACTCGTGAACAAGACCCCAAGATACTTAAACTCCTCCACTTGGGGCAGGAGCCTGTCCCCAACCCGGAGAGGACAATCCACCTTTTTCCGGCTGAGGACCATGGACTCGGACTTGGAGGTGCTGATTCTCATCCCAGCCGCTTCACACTCAGCGGCAAACCGTCCCAGCAAGAGCTGTAGGTCATTGCTGGATGAAGCCAACAGGACAACATCATCTGCAAACAACAGAGATGAGATCCTGTGGTCACCAAGCATGACACCCTCCATTCCCTGGCTGCGCCTAGAAATCCTGTCCATAAAAATTATGAACAGGATCGGTGACAAAGGGCAGCCCTGGCGGAGTCCAACTCTCACTGGGAATGACTCCGACCGAGTGTTGGCAATACGAACTAAACTCTCACAACGGTCGTACAGAGACCGAATAGCTCGTAACAACAAGCCCAATACCCCATACTCCTGAAGCACCCCCCGCAAAAATCCACGAGGGACGCGGTCAAATGCCTTCTCCAAATCCACAAAACACATGTAAACTGGTTGGGCAAACTCCCACGAACCCTCAAGAATTCTCGAGAGGGTAAAGAGCTGGTCCGATGTGCCACGGCCAGGACGAAAACCACATTGCTCCTCCTGAATCCGAGGTTCAACCAACGGCCGGACTCTCCTCTCCAGTACCTTGGCATAGACCTTCCCAGGGAGGCTGAGGAGTGTGATCCCTCTAAAGTTGGAGCACACCCTCCGGTCCCCTTTTTTGAAGAGAGGAACCACCACCCCGGTTTGCCATGCCAAAGGCACTGCCCCCGACCTCCACGCAATGTTGCAGAGGCGTGTCAACCATGACAACCCAACAACATCCAGGGCCTTCAGGTACTCGGGGCGAATCTCGTCCACCCCCGGGGCCTGGCCACCAAGGAGATTTTTAACCACCTTGGCGACCTCAGCCCCTGTGATAGGCGAGTCATCCCCCTCGTTCCCAAACCCTGCTTCCTCTGTGGAAGGCGTATCAGTGGGATTGAGGAGATCCTCGAAGTATTCCTTCTACCAGCTTTGGGTAATGACCAAAAGAATGAGATCGCAGATACAAGCGGCTGAAATGAGCTTTCTCCGTAGGGTTGCTGGACCACCCTCAGAGATAGGGTGAGGAGGTCAGTCATCCGGGAGAGGCTCAGAGTAGAACTGCTGCTCCTCCACATTGACATGAGTCAGTTGAGATGGTATGAGCATCTCAGAATCAGAATCAGAATCAGATTTATTGCCATTGTTCATGTAGTACACAAACTAGGAATTTGTCTCGGTGCAATGCTGCAACACTAAACATGATAAAATAAAAGAAATAAACTATACATGCAATAAAGTGTAGAATAAGAGTGAGTAATACGAGTCAGCAGTTTAAATATATTAGCGAGCAGCAGATAATGTGGAGAACTATACAGTGCAGTTGGTAATGCAGGAAGAAAACAGTGATGATTTACATGAGTCTGGTTGAGCTGCTGTACATAGTGCACGAGAGTCAATAAGTCACTTAGTGTTCAGCAGTCTGATGGTAGAGGGGAAGAAGCTGTTCATGTCACGGGAGGTTTTAGACTGGATGGACCGAAGTCTTCTACCTGAGGGGAGAGGGGCAAACAGTACGTGACCAGGGTGTGAGGGATCGGCTATGATCCGGCCAGCACGCCTCCGGGTCCTGGAGATGTACAGATCCTGGAGAGATGGGAGCTTGCAGCCGATCACCTTCTCAGCAGTGCGCACCACGTGCTGCAGCCTTAGTCTGTCCCTGGCAGTGGCTCCTGCGTACCACACGGTTATGGAGGTGGTGAGGATGGACTCGATGATGGCTGTGTAGAACTGCACTAACATCTTGGTGGGTAGCTTGAGCTTCCTCAGCTGCCGCAGGAAGAACATCCTCTGCTGGGCCTTTTTGATGAGGGAGCTGATGGTCGGCTCCCACTTGAGGTCCCTGGTGATGGTGGTGCCCAGGAAGCGGAAGGAATCAGCAGTGGTGATGGGAGAGCCTGTGAGGGTGAGGGGGGGCAGAGGGGTTGTGACTTTCATGAGGTCCACAATCATCTCCACTGTCTTCAGAGCGTTCAGCTGCAGGTTGTTGTTGTTGCACCAGGACGCCAGCTGGGCCACCTCACTCCTGTAGGCGGACTCGTCGCTGTTGGAGATGAGCCCGATGAGGGTGGTGTCGTCCGCAAACTTGATCAACTTGACAGACTGGTGGCCTTGAGGTGCAGGAGTTGGTGTAAAAGGAGAAGAGTCGGGGGGAAAGTACACAGCCCTGGGGTGATCCGGTGCTGATGCTATCAGAGTCTGAGACAGTCTTTCCCAGCCGCATATGCTGCCTCCGGTCCGTCAGGAAGTCGGTGATCCACCTGCAGAGGGAGTCAGGCACGTTGAGCAGGGACAGCTTGTCCCGGAGCAGATCGGGGCGGATGGTGTTGAATGCGGAGCTGAAGTCCACAAACAGGATCCTGGCATAG
Organism: Pholidichthys leucotaenia; assembly: GCA_020510985.1. Taxonomy (NCBI): domain Eukaryota; kingdom Metazoa; phylum Chordata; class Actinopteri; order Cichliformes; family Pholidichthyidae; genus Pholidichthys; species Pholidichthys leucotaenia. Next base: position 100,476,860 of record CM035841.1, on the reverse strand, counting down.
GTTCCCGGGGAGTCTAGGTGCTGCAGGATGGAGTGGAGGGCCAGGTTGACTGCGTCGTCCACAGACCTGTTGGCTCGGTAGGCAAACTGCAGCGGATCCAGGAGGAGGGTGGTGATGGACTTGAGGTGGGGCAGGACCAGGCGCTCAAAGGACTTCATGACTACAGAGGTGAGTGCTACAGGTCTGTAGTCGTTAAGACCAGTGATCCGTGGCTTCTTGGGGACAGGGATGATGGTGGAGGATTTGAGGCAGGACGGCACGTGGCATAGCTTAAGGGAGGTGTTAAAAATGTCTGTGAAGACAGGAGCCAGCTCTTTCGTACAGTGTCTCAGGGTGGAGGGAGACACGCCGTCCGGACCGGGGGCCTTGCGCGGGTTCAGTCTGGAGAACTGTTTGAGCACATCCTGCTCACTGATGACAAGGGCAGGGGGGGAGGAGGGGGGGCGCCTTTGATGAAGTAGTGACCGTGGAGGCTGTGGAGCTGGAGGGAGGGGGGGAGTTGGACACAGATGACGGGGTGTCAAAACGGGCATAGTGTTGGGACAATCTTTGACAAAGGGCTTTGTCATCCTGACCTTTAGGAGCCTGAGGCCGATAATTGGTGATTTGCCTCAGTCCTCTCCACACGGAAGCCGAATCATTAGCAGTGAACTGCTGCTGGAGTCTCTCAGAATACACAGATATAGCTCTCCTCAGCTCTCTGTTAAACCGATATTTAACCTCCCTGTAGCAGCCCCTGTCTCCACTTTTCAGCGCTGCTTCCTTCTCCTTCCTGATCTGTCTGAGCTTAGCAGTGAACCAGGGTTTATCCTTAGAGTACCTCACCCTGGTGCGCGATGGAAGAATGCTCTCCTCACAAAAGTGGATATAAGAGTTCACAGTGTCCGTGTATTCATTCAGATCATGCGTGGCTCCTTTAAACATGCCCCAATCAGTTATTTCCATGCACATTTCCAGCTTCTCCTCAGCTTCACTGGTCCATTTCTTCGTAGTGCTCACAACAGGTTTAGTGAGCTTCAATCTCTGTCTGTATGTGGGAATGAGGTGGACCATCACGTGATCAGATAATCCGAGCGCAGCGCAGGGAACAGCGCGATATGCGTCTTTCACTGTGGTGTAACAGTGGTCCAGCGTGTTTTTTCCTCTGGTGGGGCATTTAATAAACTGTTTGTAGCGGGGGAGATCGTGGCTCAGATTGCTCTGGTTAAAGTCGCCAACCACAATAGCCAGAGAGTCTGGAAAAATCCGCTCCGTGTGTTGAATGTGATCCGCGATCTGATCAGGATGCCTCCTGGATGTTTCCCACTTGAGGTGTTTCAGGCACATCCCACTGGGAGGAGACCTCGGGGCAGACCCAGGACTCGCTGGAAAGACTATGTCTCCCAGCTGGTCTGGGAATGCCTTGGTATCCTCTCTGAAGAGCTGGGGCAAGTGGCGGGGGAGAAGGAAGTCTGGGCTTCCCTGCTTGAACTGCTGCCTCCGCGACCCGGACCTCCGTAAAAGCGGTAGAAGATGGATGAATGAATGGATGGATGGATGGCAGGGTCTCATGTGGGCTACGAGGCCTGCTCTTTACCTGCAGCAGTGCTGGCATTTTCTGCAGGTAAAATTGTTTGAAGAGGTGGGGAAGTGATGCCTTTCGTGTACTTTCTCATACTCTCTGTCTTTTCTCTTTGATTGCTTCAGTGGTTTGTTTGAGTTTATTCTTCCATGTCGTACACTGCAGGGTATGCTCTGAGCACGCTTTCTTTAACCCACCTTTTGTAGGGGCTCCCCAGTTGGGGCAGGCAGTGCTGTCCCTTTAAAGGGCTGCGCGGACACTCACATTGCTGCCTCAACCCACTGGTGCTCAGAATTCAGTGTAAGTTTCAACCTTCAGATGGGAGCCACCTATGTGCATATACCTAATACAAAGGGTTTTTTTATGGTTTTAAACTGTACTAGTATTATTTTCTGGTTACATGAATTTTTTGTTGTCTTCTGCTGGAATTTGGAGACTTACCTTTCTCAGGAGCTCTTCCTTCACGGCAGGATCGTTCGGATCAATGGAGGAGGAAAAAGCTGTTCTCATCCTGAACACACGTCTCTTTCCTTTAGGTGTCTGAGCTGTAGGTGTCTGAGCTGTAGGTGTCTGGGCTGTAGGGCCTAATAAAGAGGAAAAAAAAGGAACCCGTTGCTGAAAATCTCTCCAAGAATTTGCAGATCAGATGTGCAGAACAAAGGTAAAACAGAGAATGAAATGTGACAATTGTAGGTTTAATTTGATTGAACTCATTTAAACTGTACATTATAATTGTCATTGTATAAGTTTTAGTGATGAATAGGACAGCACTCACGAGGGCTACCGTAGCAGGCAAACGAGAGTCTTATTCCACAATCATAAAGCCTCCAATATCTATTTATGTCATTCAGATCCACAGCGCTACAGTTGACATTCATGGAGCCAAGCGAAGTGAAGCTTTTATGTATGTTGTTGGTGCCGAAGCTGCTCCCGTCAGACCAAAAATTATTTGGATCACGAAATAAACCAATCCATGAAGGGTATATCACAAGACCTGTGAAGAATTCTTTCATCTTGTCTGACTCTATATCGTTCCTCACAGTGGCCAGGTCTACGTAGTTCTCCCTGCAGTACCTCTGAGCATCAGCCCAATTCCTCTTTTCTTTCACAAGAACATATTCAGGATTGAGCGGTGTTCCTGCAGTCAGAGAGCATGTGAGGTCACACATTCAGAGTCTTAAAAGTCCTTTTCTACATATGTCTGACACACGGGCAGATATTTCATTTCACTGTTGGAGGACAATAAACAGAACATTTCCTCAAGAGTAAAGATTGAGGTGGGAGTCCAGTCTCAGCAAAAAAAAACATTCAATTGCATGTTTTGTCACTCAGAGAAAACATACACAAACACGTAAAAAAGATTTTTGACATGCAGTGGGTACGTGGCGTTAACAACTTTAAGAAAGGTGTCTAACGGCAGTTATTTTTTCACTTTTATTGTCTTTCAGCATCAACTGGAGATTCTAATTTGTCGTTAGGCATGAAGGTGAGAGTGAATGGTTGTCTGTCTCTCTGCACTGTCAAACCAAATTAGTTCACAGAACTCAAAACTTAAGTGGAAACCCATTGCCAAATAATTTTTAAGCAAATGAAATTAGTTTTTTGTGTAATCTTAAATTAAAAAAAATAAAATGATGAAAATGTATTTTTTCACTAAAGTTTGCTAAAAAAAAATCATTTAATTTACTTAAAATTTATTAGGTAATCAGTTTCCACATAAGTTTTGAGTTCTGTGAACTATTTGGTTTTACAGTGTGGGATAGGCTCCAGCATGTCCCCATGTCCCCCGACTGATTTAAGACTCTGGTCTTACATGACTTTTGTACTTACCGCTGTAGCACACAAATGTGTGCTTAATGGTGCAGTCAACAGTCTGCCATTCGCCACCCAGATTCGACACACAATGCTCATGCTCGAAAAAGTGTGCGTCATCACCAAAGTTCCTGTACTCAGCCCCGCTCCCCGTGAACCCGTCTGACCACCTCCAGTCAATTTTACCATACAGACCGATCCAGACTTGATAGTAGAGACCAGCAGAAAAAGCATTCTGTACAAATGTGGTCAGTTCTTTTCCATCTCTGTCAATGGTGGCCAGGTCTGTGTAGGTCTGTCTGCAGTAAACTTGAGCTTCGGGCCAGGTCTTTCGGTCGGAGACAAAGTGCAACTGACGGAGGAGGCAGTTGGAGATGTAGCACCCTGTGGGAAAAGCATCACGTCTATAAGAAACCAAACTATTAGACTGTATTAACCTTGAATAAGCTGATGGTGTACACAGACTGACCAACCTGACAGGCACAGGACCAAGAACAGGATCCTCTCCATGGTGATGCAGCTCTGGGGACTCTGGGATCAATCACACACATGTTAATGTTGCTCTCAGGCAAATCAAGGCAAACTCAGCTGCAGCTCTTTGTCACCGTCAGTGGTCCCTCCCAACCCTGTACCTTCTAATGTACAGGTGGCAATATCAAGGCCTGGGGGCCTCCACAATATTAACTGACTCATTAATAAGTTGCGATTCCCCCCAACAATTGTGAATTTTTTATTTTTTTTTGACACAAATTTTTTATGTTTTTCCCAGCATTTTAAATTTGAGACTTTGTTCTGGATTAATGCTAGATTTTTTCTTTTCCTTCCCCACTCAGGGTTTCGGGTTTAGTTGGTGGTCTGGGGTGTTTAGTTTAGTTTAGTTTATTTGAAAAGGGACAATGCAATTTCATAAAACACATGATTACACATGGTTAAAAAAGCCAGAATTAGCCAAAAGGCTAGTTTTCATCTGTAGTCCCCTGGCCAAAATGTAAAAAAGCAGTAAAATGCATCTACAAGAAATCTGTGTGGTGTTGGCATCAGCCTCAGGACCCTGCTTGGACTCTGTATGATGCCTCAATAAGTAATTTGTTTGACATTGTCTGAAATGATGGATGGGTAAGGGAATCAGGGGAAGAAGAACTTAATTTTTGAATGTGTGTTTGAGTGGCCCGGCTATGGTCCGGAGGTGCTAATCAGAAGGGTGTGGTGGCCCCTGGTCTGCTCAAGTTCAATTTAAATCTTAGAGAATGCATTGATAAAGAGGTTCAAATTAAAACTGCCTTCATGGTTTAGAAATATTAGGTTTACATTATTTTTTTCCCATAGTTTTCTTTTTTTGTGTGTCAAATCATTCAAAATGATAGAATTAATTGCAGGTAGGATATGTTTCATGAAGCCAAGGTGTGCTGCTATTTCAACCAATAGTACTGTGCCATATCTGTGTTTAGATTAGAAAAAGTTGAGCTAACATCCCACAAATGGATAAAAATTGGACCAAGAAACTCAGACAGTAGCTTTAAATGTAAAAATGTAAAACAAGTAGCATCAACAGTGTTATTTATTACACTTAAAAGATTGATAAGCCTGTATATGGATTGGTAGTTTTTAACTTAAAATACAGGGCTGGATGTCTCTTCAAGCACTTTTCTGATAAATCTTAAAATCGTGGCTCTGGTTCATAGCAATAAAGGTAGGTTAATCCCATGGACACAAATCAGACCTATAAGCCTTCAAGTCTTCAGATGGTCCCATAGAAACATGCAAACTCCAAACGTGGGTCAACATTCAGCAAAACAAATTACAGCCAAATTTTGGCCCTTTCGTTTCCTATTTGGGGAGGCGTCTTAATCCTGCCAGGCGTACTCTCCTAGACTCAACATTTGATTATTTAAATGCTACACATGCCATGACGGGCTTTGTAATGCTGATCGGACAATAAAGAATTCAGGGCCCGTGTGCTCAAGCATTCTGAAAATCCTCAAACAGAACTCCTATTTTAGTGTAAAAATTCCTATCAAGGGGTCCTAGTTTAAAAGTGATTAAAGGGGTCATTGACTGCACTTTTTACACATTTTAACTGCTCACACTGTCAGGCGGTGACCCTCACGGGCCATCATAAGACGCCAAAAGTCGCCAGTGAGTTTTGCATTGGTGTTTTATTAACAAGACACAAGACACGAATAAGGGACTATGAGCCGCTATGGGCAAAAATACACTACACAGGATGCATGGGATCGTAGAGCTCACCCAGCCACCTACAATCTTAACGAGGACATGGATGATAACAAGAACAAGAATACATACATGAACCTTGAAGTGAATGATGACATCACCCAAGGAATCTCTCAGGATGTTTGACCAGGACGTTTGACCAATACTGCTGCATCAACCAGCTGTCAGAGCCCGCTAATAAAGCCGGCGACTAACGAGCGGTGATGCAGAACAGCTGATCAGCTCTGACAGCAAGAAGCCCACCGAGCGCTGTCACAATAAGAGCCCGGGGAGCCAGAATGTAATCCACTGCTGTCAAAGCCGGCAGAGATGATGCATGGCCCTAGCGTGGACGAGATCGGCGCTCGGGTTATAACACACAAATCTTAATGAAATGTTTGTGACATATTTTTTTCACATTTCCTGTAATTTTTTAAATTATTGAAACAAATTTGTTTATTTTTCCTGGCTTTCTTTAAACGATTTAAATGATTTTAAGCCTATGACTTTAAGAACCATCCTTCATCGTTTCAACTCCGCCCTCCCTCTTGTGTCAGTTAGCCATTATAGCTGACTAGCTTTAGGCCTCCCAACTTGGTTGTGCAGTGCTCTGGTTTACTGATCCACAGTCGATGGTGTATCTCACATCAGTCCGGTCTATCTCCCAATAATTTTGGCATGATTCCACAACAAATCACTAGCACCGTGTGCTGGACGATCGCTGCAACCAGAGGCAAGCTACCGAGCCAAGGGCTCTCAAAGGACAGTGTAGCTCTGTGGGACTCCACTCTTCTCTCACAGCCATCTAAAAGCTGTAGTGACTACGCTGCCTTCAAGAGCAGAGCGGGTCCATGGAGGACGGTGGGGTTGCTGGGCATGAGAGCCAGCAGCATCGGGTCTGGGGACATTTTGATTACAGGGAGTTTGAAGCTTTTTTGTGATTCTGTGGACAATCGCTTGTACTGGCTTGTGGCTCACATGGCCAGCTAAAGGCTAAAGGTAGCCTACTTGCCCATGAGCTATGAGCACATGAGTTAACACTGGTACCAGGAAGCTGGGTGTAAGCGTGGCTTATATTGTTATTTTTTTTCAGATCTTCGTCACCTTAATAGCCATCCCGGTTATCACTTGGTGCGATGGTGTGCCTCGTGTCACTGCAGTCCTTCTCTCAGTGGTTTCATCCTCATTCTGTGGCAGATTGCAAGTTCCGGTGTTATGCTGAGAATTCTCCCACCATTCCGGGGGAGTTCTCGGCATAACAGCGGCCAGTAGTCCTGGTCCCTTGCCATAAAAGCGACCGGTGTGCCAGTCACCTCTCTAAGATGGGCTGGAGTGAACCAGGTGGTAACAGGGATGGCTATTAGGATGACTAAGATCTGAAGAAATTAACAACATAAGCCTTGGTTTCAGCCAATGTCCTGGTACCAGTGTTAGCTCATGGGCTAATAGCTCAGGGGCTAACAGGCTACCTTTAGCCCCACCTTCCATCTTTGTGATGGACAGTTAGGCGGCCCAAATAATAGAGCAATGGGTGTGTCTTTATGATGGCAGTGGGGGGGGGGGGGGCTTTTTCAAGACTTGACTTCGGAAACATACACAGAAATGTAAAAAAAAAAAAAAAAAGTTTTTGTGAGTTTCTCTGAGAGAAAAAACGAGATAAAGGCAGTGTGCATTTTTTCAGATTGTTGACTATTTGGAAAATTTTTGGTTAATTATGTGACCATTTAACATATTTGAGACAGTTAAAACCTACAAACACATCATTTTTCAGTCACTGACCCCTGGACGCCTGTGGTCCAGGTGTAGTGTGGCTGACTACTGATTTGAGGGTCAGGGGTTCAATTCCTGCTCTATCTGCACCCTGCATGTCAAAGTGTCCTTGAGCAAGACACCGAACCCCCAGTTGCTCCTGCTGGGTAAGGCCAGAGCCTGTGCATGGCAGCTCCTCCCCCATCAGTGTGTGTGTGAATGGGTTGATAGCAGGATCTATAAAAAAAGCTTTGGTCATTGAGAGATGAGAAATAGCACTATATAAGTGAATGGCATTTACCATTTAAGGAGCACTCTCAGATCAACTTGGAGCAAGGAAGATCCTAACTCTTTTATCTTAGTGTGGAAGTGTGGTTGTCCCCATTGCTAGATATGACACTGTCCTTTGAGAGCTGTGATTGTCATGACTTAGGCATGTGGTCCACTCCTTCTATTATTTTTGAAGTGTTTGCACAATTCTGTTACCTTAATTTTTTGGGTTATCCTCAGTTGTTAGTTCAGTTATGTTTTCTCCATGTTTTGGTTTATTTATGATTATTGTTTGCATTATTTGCCCTCTGTTCTCCAGTGTTCTTTGTCTGCACAGCCCACTCATCCTGTTTGTAGCTGCTCCTCTGCCATCTCCTAATTAGCCCCAGCTATCTTATATTAGTTTAATTGTCTGCTCCCTATATACAGTATATGTCAGCCTGAGTTTGTGTTGTGGCATCATTGGTTGGTTACTCTCTTCATCATCTGGTTGTGGGTTTCATCGTTCTCTGCGTAATTTGTGTTTGACAGCCCCTGAGATGCTTTTGTTTGTTCATTTTGTTTTTTGTTAATAAATCATTATTGCACCAAGTCCTGCCTGCTACCTTGGGTCCCACTTTAAAAAAAGTAACTGCCTTTCAAAGCAGTTATTTCTGACAGTGATTGGTCAGAACGGGGGGGGGGGGGGGGTAACAGTTAAAGCTTATGTTGTATAAAACTTTGAATGGTGCACAAATGTTATGTAAAATTAAAATATCACACCAACCAAACTTTGAACATATGTACACCGATAACACAGTAAACTTGCAGTTTAACTAAAGCAGGAGTGTCCAATCATGTGCCATGGAGGGCCAAGACCCTGCAGGTTTTCTCTTCTACCCAGTCTCTTCCGGAGGTGTTTTCACTGATCAGCAATCAGTGGGAAGAAAATCAGTTGAATCTACTGTTGAAGACACTGGTTGGAGGTAAAGCCTGCAGGGTCTTGGCCCTCCATGGCACATGACTGGACACCCCTGAGCAAAGGCGATATGGCTTATTTTCCAACATTTAACATATCCTATCCAGTGTTGGAGTCACGAGCTGGGTCCGATGTTCTGCGGGAGTCAGTCTTGTTTGTCTTTTGTTGTATTTGGATACATGCATCTGTTGTATTTTTGGTGCCTTGTTTTTTGTTATTACTACGTTTTATTTTGTCTGTTTGTATTTCTGACTGTTGGGCATGTTTTCTTCATTCATAATTATTTTCTAGTCTGTATTTGGTTTTGCTCACATTTTCTTTACGGGCTGACAGCTGTCAGGTTGCACCTGTCAAACTGTCAGCCGCTCCTCCCTCACCCCTCATTACTACTACCAGCTGATTCAAATTATTGTTCCCTTCTCCTGCTCAGGTCAGCCCACACCTGTTATCGCTCATGTTGTTATTTCACTTATTACTTAAGCTCAGTCTGTTCACCTTGTCCTGACCATTACATTGCATTGTCTACCCACTTCTCCACCAGAGCTCCATCTGCTCTGGGGAGTCATTCTGTAAGTACCCTTTCTCGCTCACCAGTAAGTTTGTTAGAGAGCTCTGTTTAAATTCTCTATTTTTTTGTGTTCACCAGTTTATTTGTTGGAGCACCTTGTGTTTATTCTTTTGTTAATTAAAATGCACAACAACAGCCAGCACGTGGGCTTTGTCCTTCTGCCCCAAAGGGGCACTAAACATGACAGAATGTAACAGCCAATGAAACCAAGTTGTGGTGTTTGGGTGTTTTTTCAATTTATTGTGTTTTTCACTCACCTGATTATGGAGCTCATCATGTCCTCAGCCAGCCGTTCTCACACCAGCAGAGGGGGATTGGCAACGGGGTATCTGACTGTGTAGAAAGAGTGGGAAGCAGACTTTATCTGAGATTTTGTGGATGGAGCTCTCGAAGCCAGAGGATCCAAGAAGCAATGGAATTGTTTGGATGGAGCTGTTGGTATCTTGAGGCACACAACGGCCTCTGGAATTATCCGCAGTATGCAGAGCTGTTATCCTCATTCTGTGCGCTCCAGCAAGCATTTCCTGATCTGAAGAGGGGGGCGTTTCCCGCAGAGCTGAAGCAAAGGCGCCCTCCACAGCTGATGACCATCTCTGCTCTTGCTTTGCCACCCTTACCTCCAGCTGAAGTACTTCTGTCACCAGTTCCACGGTGGTGGTGACGGCGAGTCCTGGATCACCAGAAGAACACTATCTCCTCCTCGCCAGCAGCTCCTCATCCATTGAGCCAAACTGTTCCTGCAGCTGATTCCTCTCCTCGTTCTGTTTCACTGGCTGTCACATCAGCCTACTCTTCCTCCTCAGCTGTTGCAACTCCCATCTCCTCGATGGCTCCTCCCACTGCCCAGAGGTCCTCTGTGTTTTCTCCAGCCACAACAATTTCCGTGACTCCAGGGGCAGTTCCTTCACACTCCATTAAGGAGCCCAAGCTCACCAGAGCCATGGAGAGGGACGACTCTCCACACACGACAGCAGAGAACATCAAGGTCTGGAAAAACAGACAAGTTTTATTTCATTTAACTTCAATTGATGATGAAATGTCTGTCCTGATTCCAGGTAGGGAGGCTCAAGGAAAGCAGTCCCTTGAGCTCTCCCCACCTGCTGCCATTATTTATTGCGCACCTGTCCTCTCGGTGTCTCCTCCTTTATCTTTTGAGTGTCTGCCAGCCCTGGACCAAGACCGCTGGACAATGGAGGAGACCATGGCCTTGGAAGTTCAAGTTCTAGTGCCAGTGGTGGGCCAAATCCCAATTGCCATGCCAGGAGAACCACCAGCGCGTTCCACTTCGCCTGGGGCCTGAAAGACTGCTATCACCATTATGCCTGCTGCGGAGGCCACCGCAGCAGAGTGGGAACCGGAGTTGGACCTCCAGGAGACTGGGCCTGAGGCGTCATCGTTGTTTGGATCGACGGAGTCCTGGACAGTGGTGGAGCTCAAGTTCAGGCAAATGATCTCCTTTGTTTTTCTTATGTCTGTGTTGAAGAGATCTTGTCTAGCTCTTGGTGAGGAGAGCCGGGTGCAGCAACCAGCTTCACCTGAGCTCACTTTGCCAGGCTCCACCTCTGCTGGCGACCCTATCCACGTTTCTCTTCCTATCATTCCTGAGCCTTTTCCCAGGGTCGCCAAAGAGGATCTACCATCACCAAAGGTCTCTGTGGATCTGGTCTCACCATTTGATGACATCGTGGTTCCAGCTCCCCCCTCCAAGGTCATCGTGAACCTCCCTCCTTTGCTCTCGCCCGGGGTCCCTTTGATTGACTGCCTCTTAGGTCTGGTGCTCTTACGGGTCGGCTGGTCTACTGTGGGTGCAACGCTTGCCCAGTCCAGGTTCGCCATGGGTGCAATGCTTTCCCTGTACAGGTTCACCATTGGTACAATGCTGACCCAGTCTGGGTCCACCGTGGGTGCAATGCTGGCCCAGTCGGGATCCACCAACGGTGCTGCAGTGCTCCAGCCCAGAGCCATGAGGGTGCTGCAGTGCTCCAGCCCAGAGCCACGAGGGTGCTGCAGTTCTCCAGTCTGGAGCCACCGTGGGTGCTGCAGTACTCCAGGCTGGAGCACCCGCAGGTCCCGCTAAGCTCCAGCCCAGAGCCACCATGGGTGCTACTTTGCCTCCATCTCAGACCACCGAGGGTGTCATGGTTTCCCTTTTTCCTCTGCCAGACGCCATTGGGGTTAACCTTTCTCATCAGCCAGGCGCTGTCAGGCTTTCCCCTCCTTCTTGGCCGGACGATGTCATGGTGCCCCTTCCCTGGCTCACCCCTCCATCATTGGGTCTCCCAGTGGGGTAGCCACCTCCCGGGCCAACTCTCCTGTTCAAGTGGCTAAAGAACTTCTGGCCGGCCATTTGAAAGACTGAGACGCCGGGTCGGGTGGTCCAAATTCTCTGGCAGGCCACCCGACTCGTACCATCTGTCCGTCCGGCTCTCCTGGGACTTTGGCCGGCCCCTGACTTGCTTCACCTTGCCATCTGTGGGGCCAAGGACTTTGGTCAGCCCCCCGAACTCTACAGCTCCTTGGGGGGGGGGAGGGCTTAACTCTGTTTTTTTTGTTTTTTTTTCCCTGGTGTGGGCCCCAAGCTGGGTTTTTGCTTTGTTCCCTCCTAGCCTGTTTCCCCCTACCACCCATTGGAATACCTCTTCTGTGGGGGGGGGGGGGGCTCTTTTTTTCTTTTTTGTTGATGGTACCCTGGGGTGTATTGAATCCACCCCTGGGGGGAGCTGTCAAGAGCTGGGTCCAATGTTCTGCTGGACTCAGTCTTGTGGTTCTTTTGTTGTATTTTGAAACATGTATCGGTTATATTTTTGGTGCCTTATTTTGAGTTGTTACTACGTTCTATTTTGTCTGTTTGCATTTCTGCATTCTGCATTTGCAGAAAATGCAGTTTGCATTTTTGTTTGTTTGCATGTTTTTCTTCATTCATAATTATTTTCCAGCCTGTATTTGGTTTTGTTCACATTAACTCTACGGGCTGACAGCTGTCAGGTTGCACTTCCGGGTTTGTGCGGGCACCTGTCAAACTGTCAGCCGCTCCTCCCTCACCCCTCATTACTACTACCAGCTGATTCAAATTATTGTTCCCTTCTCCTGCTCAGGTCAGCTCACACCTGTTATCACTCATGTTGTTATTTCGCTTATTACTTAAGCTCAGTCTGTTCACCTTGTCCTGGCCATTACATTGTATTGTCTACCCACTTCTCCACCAGAGCTCCATGTGCTCTTGGGATTCTGAAAGTACCTCGCTTGCCAGTAAGTTTGTTGGCATGTGCTGTTTAAATTCTTTATTTTTTATTTTTTTTTGTGCTCGCCAATTTGTTTGTTGGAGCACCTTGTGTTTATTCTTGTGTTAATTAAAATGCACAACACCATCCAATGTGTTGGTGCTGTTGTTCTTCCCCGAAGGGGCACTAAACATGACAGTTGGGAGTAGTTACTCAAAAAGGTAATCCATTACCAATTACTAGTTACTTTTTAAAAATTTAATCCAATACTTTACTTAATTACTCATTGTCAAAAGTAATCAGCTACAGATTACTTTTGGATTACTTTCAGATAGCATTAGTGAAATGTATTATATCTCCACATAAGTTAAACTGTAAATGCCCAAACTACACATTTTTATTGTCTATACTAGCAAATAAGACAAAGAAAAAGCTTTGTTTCTCTTCTGTCTTTAATGTAAAATTAAAATCTCCTCAATGGTACTTAACAGAAATGTAAAACAGTACTGGGATTGCTCACATTTCACAAAATAAAAGCTTGAAAACATTGCACAAAGCTTTATCCCTTTTATATACTGTTGCCAAGTGCAAACTTCATTTTTCAACATTTTAAGAATTAAACCTTAAAAGATGGTCAGTTCCTGCCATCCGGTGTAAATATTCATAGATTCAACATGCAAATCTTGTTACCACAAGTGACGGATGAACGTCACTTGTGGTAACGTATCGTCACTTCCTGTATTGCTGTCTATTCATGTGGTTTGCTCTCCTCATTCTCCTGAGGATTTTGCTTTTAATTGTATTTTAACTGACATGATTCTTGACCCAGGAGACAGACAACAGACACGAGTAGGACAGTTAACAATTATTTATTAACTCAATGAGTTGTGTGGGTGTGTGAATGTGAGGGTGAGTGTGATGCTGGAGGAGTGCTGGAGCTGAGCGAGTCCCGCTGCGACCTGGCAACCCTAGGAACACAAAGCACAGGTGTTTATACTGTTCACAGCTGAGAGGAGTAGTGATGACTGCTGCTTACTTGCAGGTGTCGCCAGGAGACTCTTGCTGGCTCCAGGAGGGAGTGTTGGAAGGTGAGCAGGAGACTTTGCATCGGGATGAGGTGGAGAGGATCCGAGGAGGAGGAGGCGAAGCCCCGCTGCTTTGGGGAATAGGTCCGCCGCCAGGGAGGTCCACCTGTGCACAGGGGAGAATACTTTGACAAGGTAAGGATGAATGTGGCTTACTTGACGAGCCTTGATGCGCTGGGGCTCTGGTTCAAGGTCGAGGGCATGGAGCGTTGCGCAGTGGTGATGACAGATGACTCCGTGCTGAGCTGTCAGTGGATCTGGCTTTTATGGCCTGCTGAGGATTGGAAACAGATGTGTGCGCAGCCGGAGCTGATGACGGCCCAGCGGCCGCCATGACATTAACCACTTTTTTCCATCTACCGTTAGTTGTCATTTCTGTTTATCATGCCTCTTGCACTTGTGTGTGCACTCAGTGCAATCTAATCACCCTCTTCAGCCTTCTGTTCACCTTTCATCGGTGTTTTTGTTAGCTTCGGGTTAGCCACTAGCTATGGCTACTAGCTCTCCTTCCTCTCCTCCTCTGGTGTGCTCTCTCTGTCAGATGTTTAGCTACACCTCTGCCTCTTTTAGTGACAACGGCAAATGTAATAAATGTTGTCTTGTTGAGGCGCTCGAGGCAAGGTTGTCTGATTTGGAATCCCAGCTCCGCTGCATTGAAACACCGTCTGCGCCAGTTAATCTTGACGGACGTCCCCTAGCTGCAGCAGAGCTTGCTAGCATCGGCCCTGTTAGCGGTCCTCCGGTCACCCTCAGCAGCAAGGAGACGTGGTGGGTGACGATGAGAAGGAAGCCTAGCCGCAAAGCCCCGGTTAACCACCAACCTGTTCACGTTTCGAATTGTTTTTCCCCGCTCAGCGACACACCCGCTGAGGAAAAAATTCTGATCACTGGCGACTCTGTAGTCAGAAACGTGAACGTAGAGACTCCAGCGGCCATAGTCAAATGCATTCCTGGGGCCAGAGCAGGCGACACTTAGTCAAATTTGAAAATGCTGGCTAAAAGTAACTGTAAATATTCCACAATTGTTATTCACGCTGGCATTAATGACATCCGTCTCCAGCAGTCGGAAGTTATGAAATTTAATGTAGAATCGGTGTGTGACTTTGCCAAAACAATGTCTGCCTCTGTAGTATTCTCTGGGCCCCTCCCCAGTCTGACCAGTGATGACATGTTTAGCCGCTTGTCATCCTTCAACCGCTGGCTGTCTGTGTGGTGTCCTGCAAACAATGTGGGCTACATTGACAATTGGAGCTCATTTTGGGGAAAACCTGGTCTTATTAGATGAGGCGGCGTCCATCCCACGCTGGATGGTGCGCCTCATTTATCTAACAATCTGGCATATTTTTTATCCAAATTTCCAAAACCTTGACTACTCAAAGTTGGGACCAGGAAGCAGAGTCGCAGTCTTACACGCCTCTCTGCAGCTCCTCTTCATCCACCACCCCTCAACTTTGCCCCTGTCTTCCCCATCAGAGAATCATTGTCTGCTCCCTCCAAAGCAAATAAAAATATAATGTATAAGTATACCAAAGTGATTTAACAAAAAGTTGGTAAAACTCAAATTAAACATGAAGGCTCTAAATTGAATGATTTGCCCTCTTTTCCTCCTCATAATTTAAAAATTAAATGTGGTTTATTAAATATTAGGTCTCTAACTCCCAGGTCTCTTCTAGTCCATGACCTGTTAATTGATCATCAGATTGATTTAATATCCCTTACAGAGACTTGGTTAGGACAAGAGGATTATGTTGGTTTTAATGAATCAACTCCCTCTTGACATATTATTCGGCCCAGGAAACACGCACGCAGGCTCAGGAAGATTTGAAAGCTTTATTTTTAACCAATGTAACGTGTATGGATGCATGTGTGAGGGATAAGAATGTATTGTGGGTGGAGGGTGCAGGTCGGGACAGAGCAGCACGCCGTACAGCCAGGCAACCCTATGAGCGAGAAGAGAACAGGGGTTAGCTGGGCAAACCACACAGGAGAGTGACAAGGTAATGTGCTTACTTGCAGTAACTGTGGTGGCTGGCGTTGGCAAGATCCCAAGCCTGGGAGACAGTGTTCTGCTGTGCGTCCGAGAAGAAGCAGCGTGGCAGAGGAGCGGTGAGGCGAGGGAGAGAGTGTCCGCCGTCGGGAGATCCACCTGTGCACAGGGGAAGGCTGACAAGCAGGTAAGACAACAATTGACAGCTTACGTGTCGTGATGAAAGTCAGCAGGCCTGGAGGAAAGGAAATTTGCTGAAGGTTTGAGCACGCAGGAAGACAGACGGCTCCAGGCCGAAGCTCAGGGCGAGGTGGAATAAGTAGCTGCGCACTAACGAGATGCAGGTGTGCGCGCAGCTGAGGTGGATGCCCGTGAGCGGCGAGTGGTGACAGTACTCCCCCCCTACCAGCGCCTCCTGGCGCTGGCTTACCTGGGTGAGCCCGGTGAAACTCCGCGATGATGTCCCGATCCAACACCCACGAAGAGCACACCCAGGATCTCCACTCTGGTCTATAACCTTTCCAATCCACCAGGTATTGTAGCCCATGACGTCGGCGCCGAGAGTCAAGGATGGAAGTACCACCCCACGCCGGGTCACCGTCGATCATCCTAGGAGCGGGAGGCAACCTAGGAGGGGGGCAGAGTGGACTGGAAAGAACAGTTTTGATCTTAGATACGTGGAAAGTGGGACACACACGAAGGGAGAGGGGGAGGGCCAAACGCACAGCCACCGGGTTGACAATTTTAGAGATCACAAAAGGACCAAGAAACCGCCGCACCAGCTTCCTCTTCTCAGCTTTGAGGTTGATATCCTGGGAGGAGAGCCAAACCTGTTGACCCACCTGGTAGTCAGGAGCTGGCCTCCTGTGGCGATTGGCGGTGGAACTGTTGCGCGCCGCTCTGTGTAAAAGCACATTCCTCATTTTGGTCCACACACTCTGGCAGTGCCTCATGTGCGCCTGGACAGAGGGGACAGCCAGCTCACCCTCCTGCTCGGGAAACAAGGGGGGATCGTACCCCAAGGACGCTTCGAAGGGCGACACCCCAGTAGCAGAAGAACGTGCGGAGTTGTGGGCATATTCCACCCAAGTCAGGTAGGAGCTCCAGGACGATGGACTGGAGGAGGTCATGCAGCGCAGGGCGGCCTCCAACTCCTGGTTCGTGCGCTTGCATTGCCCATTAGACTGGGGGTGGTGACCAGAGGAGAGACTAACCGTGGCCCCCAAAGCATTGCAGAAGCACCTCCAAACCTGGGAGACAAACTGAGGACCCCTGTCCGATACCACTTCCAGCGGGATCCCGTGCAGCCTGACAACATGTTGGACCATGAGGTCAGCCGTTTCACGTGCCGAAGGGAGACCCCGAAGAGGCACAAAATGGGCGGCATTAGAAAACTGATCCACAATTGTCAGGACCGCGTCATAGGTGTTAGAGACTGGGAGACCGGTGACGAAGTCAAGGGCGATGTGTGACCAGGGCCTGCCCGGGACCGGTAGGGGCTGGAGAAGATGATGGTAAATGAACGTGATGGTAAATTGAAAACAAGCAAAAAACAGAGACCAACACGCCTGGCGGGCATTCAGGCGCCGCGCTGACCTCAAATACTCGAGGTTCTTGTGGTCCATCCAGACCACAAAAGGCTGAGCTGCCCCCTCCAACCAGTGTCGCCACTCCTGCAGCGCGAGCTTGACAGCGAGGAGCTCCCTGTTGCCGACGTCACAGCTGCGCTCCGCCGCCGATAATCGTCGGGAGAAGAAGGCGCAGGGCCACTTGACTCCATCCACTGGCAAGCGCTGAGAGAGCACCGCCCCCACCCCCGTGTCGGACGCGTTGACCTCCACTAGACACTGCAGCGCGGGGTCGACCTGGGTCAGGACCCGGGAGGACGAGAACTCTGCCTGGAGAGTCTTGAAAGCGGTGGCCGCCTCCTCGGACCACTGGAAGGGCACCTTTGACGACGTGAGGCGGGTCAGGGGGGTGACAATGGCGCCGAAGTTGGGGATGAAGCGCCGGTAGAAGTTAGCGAACCCAATAAACTGTTGCATCTGCTTCCTGGAGGTGGGCGTGGGCCACTCAACCACCGCTTTAACCTTAGCGGGGTCGGAGAGAATCTGGTTGTGTGAGATCACGAACCCCAGGAAGGAGGTGGTCCGGGCGTAGAACTCGCACTTCTCCACTTTGATGTACAGACGATTCTCCAGCAGCCGTTGCAGAACCCGCCTCACATGGACCTGGTGCTCCTCCCGTGATTTGGAGAAGATGAGTATGTCGTCCAGATATACAAAAACAAAGACTCCCAGGAAATCCCGTAGAACGTCGTTTATGAGACGCTAGAAAATGGCAGGTGCGTTAGTGAGCCCGAACGGATTCACAAGATACTCGAGATGTCCGCTGGGCATCCTAAAGGCCGTCTTCCACTTGTCTCCCTCCCGGATCCGCACAAGATGGTAAGCGCTGCGGAGGTCTAGCTTCATGAACCAGGTCTCCCCCTGTAGGGAGTGGAAGGCAGTGTCCATGAGCAGCAAGGTGTAGCGATCCTTGATGGTGATGTCGTTCAGCGCTCTGAAGTCGATGCAGGGACGCAGGGACCCATCCTTCTTAGACACAAAGAAGAAACCCACGCCGAGCGGGGACGAGGAGGGGCGGATGATCCCAGCGCTGAGCGACTCCTTGATATAAGTGTCCATCGCCTCGCGTTCCAGTGCTGAGAGACTGTACAGGTGGCCAGATGGCAAGGGGGCCCCTGGACGGAGGTTGATTGCGCAGTCATATGGCCAGTGAGGGGGAAGGGACATGGCTCTGGACTTACTAAACGCTACTCCCAAGTCGTGGAACTTCTGCAGCACCAGGGTGAGGTCTGGGGGCTCAGAGGCCGGCGTCAGCGGAGGGGCGGACGGAGCACATGCCGCAGACTGGAGGCAGGTGCCCAGGCAGAAGGTGCTCCAAGAAAGGACACTGCCGGTTCTCCAATCCAGGACAGGGTTATGCAAACGCAGCCAAGGGTAACCCAGGATGACTCGGTCCGACGAGGAGGGCAAGACATATAGGGTCAGATCCTCCCGGTGGTTGCCAGAGATGATGATAGGGACTGGCTTGGTGCGATGCGTCACTGTTCCCAGGGGCGAACGAGAGAGAGTGACCAAATTAAGGGGAGTTGACAGCAGTTGGCAGGGTATGCCCAAACGGGTTGCCAGGCTTTTAGAGATGAAACTCTGCTCTGCCCCAGAATCCACCAGTGCGTGCGTGAAGTGCCCGTTGGAGTTGTGGCAGAATCGTATGGGCAGTATGCATGAAGATAAGGGATTTGGCCGGTTTGAGTCCGCGAGGCTCCTCGTTTGACTTTACTGGGCACAGCTCAACGGGATGCTGGTCATCTCCGCAATACATGCAGAGACCATGTTCCCGCCAGTGTTGTCTCTCCACAAGAGGGAGCCTAGTGCGCCCGATCGCCATGGCCTCCGGCTTATTGGCAGACTCCGGAGCCGGTAACGCCAGGGGGCAAGACTGAGAAGAGCGGGCGGAAGTTCCGCGCGAGCAGCTGACAGACTTCCGCTCCGCGGCCCGCTCACGCAGCCTATTGTCCAGGCTAATGGTGAGCGAAATCAGCTCGGAAAGCCGCCCTAGGAGATCCCAACTGGCTAGCTCATCCCTCAGACCGGAACTGAGGCTACGGAGGAAGATACTGCAGAGAGATGCCTCTCCCCAGCCCACCTCCTCCACTGCTGCCCGGAAGTCAACAGCGTGTTCCACCATCGACTGGCTTCCCTGTTGGAGACTAAGAAGCCGATCAGCGAGGACGCTGTCATGACGTGAGTGGTCAAAGACCTCTAAAAAGTCCCGCACAAACCGGTCATAAGAGAGGGTCGCGTAGCTGGGCTTTGTCATTACGGCGTAAGCCCAAGCTAACACTTGCCCCTCTAGGAGATTAGCCATGTACCCGATTCGGCTATGGTCTGAGGGAAAATCCCCGGGAACGCGCAGGAACACCGACTCACACTGCAGGATAAACCCCCTCGCTCCACTGAGTTTCCCGTTGAAGCGAGTGGGGGTTGGAATGGGTGTGAGACGGGTTGGCGCTCCCGAGTTAGGCTGGCCAGCCGTGGGAGCGACTGGAGCCGAGGCGCCTAGAGGACCCGGGGGGAACGCCCGCTGGGGATCCAAGCGGTCTAACCGGTTAGTAATTATGGTTAATTGATTAAAAATTACCTGTTGTTGGTGTGCTAACATATCTACCCGAGCCTCAAGGGGGGAAAAGCGGCGTGCGAGCCCGCTGTCCGCTGGGCCGCTTGGCTGGAGCCGTACTGACATATTATTCGGCCCAGGAAACACGCACGCAGGCTCAGGGAGATTTGAAAGCTTTATTTTTAACCAATGTAACGTGTATGGATGCGTGTGTAAGGGATAAGAATGTATTGTGGGTGGAGGGTGCAGGTCGGGACAGAGCAGCACGCCATACAGCCAGGCAACCCTATGAGTGAGAAGAGAACAGGAGAGTGACAAGGTAATGTGCTTACTTGCAGTAACTGTGGTGGCTGGCATTGGAAAGATCCCAAGCCTGGGAGACAGCATCCTGCTGTGCATCTGAGAAGAAGCAGCGTGGCAGAGGAGCGGTGAGGCGAGGGAGAGAGTGTCCGCCGCCGGGAGATCCACCTGTGCACAGGGAAAGGCTGACAAGCAGGTAAGACAACAATTGACAGCTTACGTGTCATGATGAAAGTCAGCAGGCCTGGAGGAAAGGAAATCTGCTGAAGGTTTGAGCATGCAGGAAGACAGACGGCTCCAGGCCGAAGCTCAGGGCGAGGTGGAATAAGTAGCTGTGCACTAACGAGATGCAGGTGTGTGCGCAGCTGAGGTGGATGCCCGTGAGTGGCGAGTGGTGACACCTCTGGTTATTTAAACTGTCAAAATCCCAGAAGTTCTGGTCGTGGAGGAGGAGTAGCAACAATTTACCATTCCAAATTACTAGTTAATGTAAAGCAAAAAACATGTTATAATTCCTTTGAGGGCTTGGCCCTCAGTATTGGGCACTTTAGCAATTTTAGGCTAAACCCACTTCTATTTGCCATTGTTTATCATCCTCCATCAACCTACTCAGAATGTTTATTCAAATTTGCTGAATTCTTAGCTGATTTAGTGCTGAAATAAGATAGAATAATTATAGTAGGGGACTTTAATATACATGTACAGCCGTGGGCAAAATTGTTGGTACCCCTCTGTTAATGAAAGAAAAACCCACAATGGTCACAGAAATAACTTGAATCTGACAAAAGTGGGAATAAATAAAAATTCTATGAAAATTAATCAATGAAAATCAGACAATGTGTTTGAATTGTGGTTCAACAGAATTATTTTAAAAAACAAACTCATGAAACAGGCCTGGACAAATACCCCTAGAAAAGATTGAAAATAATGTGACCATAGGGACTGTCATGGGCTGAGTGCCGATTTCGTCCGCGCTTGGGCCATGCATCATCTCCGCCAGATTTGACAGCAGTGTTTACCTTCGGGCTCCCTGAGCTTGTATTGTGACAGTGCTTGGAGGGGCTTCCTGCTGTCAAAGCCTGTCAGCTGTGCTGCATTTTCGGCTCATCAGCAGCCCTGTATTTAAGCGGGCGCTGGGAGCAGAATAATGCAGCAGTCCCGTCAACGGATCATTAACGATCATTCCTTGCCAGACGTTGAGCGAGCGTTCCTCGCCTCAGACGTCAATGTTGTCTTTCATGGTCTGGCTTATCGACCATCCTTCGGTTTTGTCCGTAAGTGTACTTCTCGTTTCCCTCATGTTCAAGTGTTTGTAGTGTGTTTTAGTCCACCGTGGCTCATTGCTTTGTGTGTTCTTTTGTTCGTTAATAAACATCAATGCAAACTTCACTGGTGACTCTTGGCGTCTTACGGTGGCTCGCGAGGGCCACCGCTTGACAGTAGACTGCTGCCACCAAGGCGACCACACTGAGACGCCAAACTGAGACGCCTGTCCCAGTGAGTTTTTGCTTAATTGGACACTTGTTCTTCCCTGTCTGGGTAACTGCGTGCTGGGAGAATGCCGTCTTTCAGGAGCCGCGTTTGGCGCCTGGGCTACGAGCTCGCGGAGGCCCTGGACTACGTAGATGGAACGCTCCTCACCGCTACGCTCTACAACACCCCCAATGATATACGCCGGCACCTGGACTATGCTGAGAGTCTTCTTGATAACCTTCCTCGCTACTTCGACCACCCGGAAGTCATGACGAGGAAGGCAGAGATTGCTTCCCAGCGTGAGTTACTCCGTGGGCTGGAGGGAAACTCGGGCAGGAAGCAGAAGAGAAGGCATCGTTGTTCCTTGTTTCGGGATCCCGTTCCTGTCCCTGATCCGGTCCAGGAGTTTGCGCCATCCGGGGGCCATCCAAGACGTCGGCGCCATGCCCAAAGTGATTCTCAGCTAGATCCCCGTCTGAATCCGCTTCCGGTGAAGCCCGTTAGTGGACCTTCGCGAGCGGGTTCTCCTCGTCCTTCCAGGGGGCCCTCTGTCACCATCCAGTGAGGAAAGGGAGGAACAACGTCCCCTACTGATTGATGGAGCCTTGAGTATTTTTTATCATGTTTATAGTCAGCTTCATGTGTGCCTGTGTTTGTGTCTATGTTGAATGTAATTGTGGCTTGTAAATATGGATGTCACCAGACTGCAAAACAAATCTACCTATGGGTACAAATAAAGTAATCTGAAACTGAACCTACAGCAGGCACCATCCTTCCTCCAGGAAACAGGCAAGTGCAAGTTCCTTCTTCTCATCATGGTTGTGATTTGCCTTGTCTGACTCCTGGGGGTGGAGTTCGGGGTCCACAGTCCCCCGAGCTCCCACCACCTGCTGTAGCTTTTTTCACTAAACCTGCTGCCTCTGTGTCTCCCTCCGCTGAGTGGTCCACGATGCCAGGCCTACGTAACCGGACGAGGAGGTGGCTTGCAGTTCTGGAGAGCCTGGTTCCAGCCCCGCAGCCACGTCGTGGGCAGAGGAGAAGAACGGACTGCAGCCTGGAGCCTGCACCGATGATGAAGCGTCCCCGGGTCTCCACGTTGGAACAACTCGAGCCAGTGGGTCGAGGGTCCCCTGCCACCACACCGTGCGGATTATCAGCGTGGACATCAGCGGCAGAGGATCCACAGACTGCAGAGACCATCATGCCGGCTGCGGAACCCGCCATGGCTGAGTGGGAGCCTGATGACGAACTTCTCCGTCCTGATCCTGGATCAACAAAGTCCTGGACGGCGACAGAACCCGAGTGCAGGCAAGTACTCTACTTTGTGTTTCTCCTTTCTGTCTTGGAGCATTTCTGCCTGCCTCTCATGGAGGCAAGTCAGGGGCAGCTGCCTGCTGCACCCGAGCTCATCTTGCTGGGCTCTGTCGCAACCGGTGATTCTGATTCCGGTTCTTTCTTGTCTTCCAAGCCTTCTTGCAGAGTCACCGGTGCGGAACCAGTCGTGGTTGCTGGTTCGGGGTGGGAGGTCATCACCGGTGCTGCGCCGACCCAGTCGGGGTCCGACGCGGGTGCAACCGAGATCCAGTCGGGGTCCGACACAGGTGCAACCGAGACCCAATCGGGGTCCGATGCGGGTGCAGCCGAGACCCAGTGGGGGCCCACCGAGACCCAGTGGGGGTCCGACATGGGTGCAGCCGAGACCCAGTGGGGGTCCGACACGGGTGCAGCCGAGACTGCAGCATCGGTATGGGTCAAGGTCAGTGAGGGATCTGCAGACCCTTCGCCGCCTGACATTGTGCGGACTCGTCGTCACCGTCATCCCCCTCATCAGAGTCACCAACCCAGCTCATCGTCGCCAGGGGCCGTTGGGGGGCCTCTACATTCAGTCCGGCTCTCCCACGTCTTCCTCCCACTAGGGAGGCCGCCGCAGGCTGTCTTCTCATGGTTCTGGTGGCTGAGGGATGCGGGTCGGCCACCCGAGGAACTGTTTCGCCAGTTCGGCGCCCTGGGTAGGCCACCCGACATACTGTGTTTGCAACTGGGCGACCTGGTTCGGCCACCGGAGGATTTGACTTTCCAGGCCTGGGACTGGGGTAGGCCGCCTGATCATGTACTGTCCCCCGTATTCACCCGTTGGCCTTTGGATGGAGAGAGACCACCATAACTATCTCCGTTGTTTTTGGACTCTGCCTGTCGTCATTCTCTGAGTTGTGTAGGTTTAAGGTCATTCGGTGTGATAATCTTGCTCTGTGTTCTTGCCTTGGTTAGCATGTGTTTTTTTTTTTCATCTTTTTTCCCCTCTTCTGTTTGAGGGACGTAACGTGTGTTTCTGGTTGTTGTTTTTTTTTTTTTTTTTCTCTTGCCCTGTGTGTTAATGTGAATTATGGAGTATTGTATTTTCCGTGGATCGTGCTCTGTAATTGTATCATTTATGCCCTGTGTTAATTGTGATTCGTGTATTTGGGAGTTTTTTTTTTTTTTCTTTTTCTGGTTATCAATGTGCTTTTGTTAGCGTCATGGTGTTTTGTTTTCTGTTGCTGGTCCTCTCCCTCTGGGTCTGCTCCTCCATCCACTCACCCTGGGGGGTGGGCTTGGGTATCATCGGGCGTTCGGAGCCTGCCCTTGGGGGGGAGATACTGTCATGGGCTGAGCGCCGATTCCGTCCGTGCTCGGGCCATGCATCATCTCCGCCAGATTTGACAGCAGTGTTTACCTTCGGGCTCCCCGAGCTCTTATTGTGACAGCGCTTGGAGGGGCTTCCTGCTGTCAAAGCCTGTCAGCTGTGCTGCATTTTCAGCTCATCAGCAGCCCTGTATTTAAGCGGGCGCTGGGAGCAGAATAATGCAGCAGTCTCGTCAACGGATCATTAACGATCATTCCTTGCCAGACGTTGAGCGAGCGTTCCTCGCCTCAGATGTCAACCTTGCCTTTCATGTTCTGGCTTATCGACCATCCTTGGGTTTTGTCTGTAAGTGTACTTCTCATTTTCCTCATGTTCAAGTGTTTGCAGTGTAGTGTGTTTTAGCCCACCATGGCTCATTGCTTTGTGTGTTCATTTGTTCGTTAATAAACATCAATGTAAACTTCATTGGTGACTTTTGGCGTCTTATGGCGGCTCGCGAGGGCCACCGCATGACAGGGACATGTTCAACCAAGATGTGTCATCTAATTAACATCACAGGTGTCTACAAACTTGTAATCAGTAAGTCGGCCTATTTAAAGGGTGTCAAGTAGTCACCGTGCTGATTGTTGCCATGTTGTGTACCACACTGAACATGGACCAGAGGAAGCAAAGGAGAGAGTTGTCTCGAGATTAGAAAGAAAATTATACACAAGCATGTTAAAGGAAAAGGTTATAAGACCATCTCCAAGCAGCATGATGTTCCTGTGACTACAGTTGCACATATTATTCAGAAATTTAAGATCCATGGGACTGTAGCCAACCTCCCTGGACGTGGCTGCAGGAGGAGACGGATAATACGAACAGTAACAAAAGAGCCCAAAACAACATCTAAACACATTCATGGTGAACTCCAAGGTCAAGGTACATCAGTGTCAGATTGCATCATCTGTCGTTGTTTGAGCCAAAGTGGACTTCATGGGAGACGACCAAGGAGGACACAACTTTTGAAAATAAATCATAAAAAAGCCAGACTGGAATTTGCCACACTGCATGTTGACAAGCCACAAAGCTTCTGGGAGAATGTCCTATGGACAGACGAGACAAAACTGGAACTTTTTGGCAAGGCACATCAGCACTATGTTCACAGACGCAAAAATGAAGCATACCATGAAAAGAACACTGTCCCTACTGTGAAACATGCAGGAGGTTCTGTTATGTTGTGGGGCTGCTTTGCTGCATCTGGCACAGGGTGTCTTGAATCTGTGCAGGGTACAATGAAATCTCAAGACTATCAAGGTATTGTAGAAAGACATGTGCTGCCTGGTGTCAGACAGCTTGGTCTCAGTCGCAGGTCATGGGTCTTGCAACAGGATAATTACCCAAAACACACAGCTAAAAACACCCAAGAATGGCTAAGAGCGAAACATTGGACTATTCTAAAGTGGCCTTTTATGAGCCCTGATCTAAATCCTATTGAACATCTGTAGAAGGAGCTGAAACATGCCGTCTGGAGAAGGCACCCTTCAATCCTGGGACAACTGGAGCAGTTTGCTCATGAGTAGTGGGCCAAAATACCTGAGAGGTGCAGAAGTCTCATTGACAGTTACAGAAATCATTTGATTGCAGTGATTGCCTCAAAAGGTTGTGCAACAAAAAATTAAGTTAAGGGTACAATCATTTTTGTCAAGGCCTGTTTCATGAGCTTGTTTTTTTTAAAATAATTCTGTTGAACCACAATTCAAAAGCGTTGTCTGATTTTCACTGGTTAATTTTCATAGAATTTTTATTTATTCCCACTTTTGTCAGATTCAAGTTATTTCTGTGACCATTATGGGTTTTTCTTTCACTAACAGAGGGGTACCAACAATTTTGTCCACATCTGTAGATGTAGATAGTGACTGCCTTAATGTGGCATTTAATTCAATATTAGACTCGATGGGGTTGTCTCAGAAAGTAGGAAATTCTACCCATTTTCTCCACCATATGTTGGACCTTGTTCTGACATATGGCATAGAAATAGAAAATCTGGTAGTGTCTTCTCATAACCCTGTACTGTCAGACCATTGTCTGTTAACCTTTGATTTTACTATTTCTGACCATTTGGCACCTAAAGAAAAATATTACTACAGTAGATGCCTCTCAGATGATGTTACCAAATTTATGCAGATTGTATCCTCTATGCCATGTGTCAACACAATGGAAATAATCTATAGACAGCTTGCTCCTTCTGTAATTGATAGCATGGTAGATAGTGTTACAGCTTCTCTGCATCAGACTCTAGACTTGGTGGCCCCCTTCAAAAAGAAAAAGTCTAATCAGAGATGTCTAACTCCTTGGTTCAACACAGAAACTCGTAGCTTAAAAAAGACTCGTCAATTAGAAAGAAAATGGCACTCCACTAATTTAGATGAAATCTATTTAGCTTGGAGAAATCATCTTTTAATTTATAAAAAAAATCTCTTAGAAAAGCTAGAACGAGTTATTATTCTGCATTGACAGAAGAGAACAAGAATAATCCCAGGTTTCTTTTCAGTACTGTAGCCAGGTTGACAAAGAGTCAGGACTCTGTCAATCCTAGTATTCCCTTAGAGCTTACTAGTCAGGACTTTATGAACTTTTCATTCATTCATTCATTCATCTTCTTCCGCTTAATCCTTTTCGGGTCGAGGGGGGGCTGGAGCCTATCCCAGCATCTTTGGGCGAGAGGCAGGGTACACCCTGGACAGATCGCCAGTCCATCGCAGGGCCAACACAGAGAGAAAGACAACCATTCACTCTCACAGTCATACCTATTCAATAATAAAATTTCATCCATCAGCGATAAAATCAATCAGATTCTTCCCACCGTTAACTAAAATACAGTAACTACTACAACTCCTTCAATTGATATCTGTCTTGATGAGTTTACTCCAATTGACCTTTTAGATTTAGACAAAATAGTTTCTTCATCCAAGCCTTCTACTTGTCGTTTAGACCCTATTCCTACCAGGTTATTTAAAGAAGTCTTCCCACTTATTGGTAGCTTTATTCTTCATGTAATCAATTCTTCATTAACTTTAGGCCATGTACCGCAGGCTTTTAAAATGGCTGTAATTAAACCCTTACTCAAAAAGCCAACACTAGATCCAGGAGCTTTAGCTAACTATAGACCAATCTCTAATCTCCCTTTCATTTCCAAAATCTTAGAAAGAGTTGTTGCTACACAATTATTTGACCACCTGCAGGGAAGTGGTTTACTTGAAGAGTTTAAATCTGGGTTTAGAATCCATCATAGTACTGAAACAGCCTTAGCGAAGGTCACTAATGACCTCCTCATCGCATCTGATAATGGACTTGTTTCTGTACTTGTCCTTTTAGACCTTAATGCAGCTTTTGATACTATTGATCATAATATTCTACTTGATAAATTAGAACACTATGTTGGACTTAATGGAACTTCGTTGCAGTGGTTCAGATCTTATTTATCTGATAGGTTCCAGTTTGTTCATGTCAGTAATGAGTTTTCTTTCAACTCAAAGCTCAGTCATGGAGTTCCACAGGGATCTGTGCTAGGCCCTACTCTTTTTAGTTTATATATGCTTCCGTTAGGCAACATTATTAGAAAGCACTGTATAAATTTTAATTGTTTTGTAGATGGCACATAATTATACCTGTAAATGAAGCCAGATGATAGTAATCAGTTAGCCAAGTTGGAAGCCTGTCTTAAGGAAATCAAAGCTTGGATGACTTGTAATTTCCTGCTATTAAATTCAGATAAGACTGAAGTCATTCTTGCTGGTCCAAAAAACCTTAGAAATACCTTTCCAAATCAAACTTTCAGTTTGGATGTGGTTACTCTTTCTCTTAATAGCTCTGTGAGGAACCTTGGAATTGTTTTTGATCAAGATCTGCCTTTCAATTCACATATTAAATTTGTTTCTAAGACTGCCTTCTATCATTTGCGTAATATTGCCAAGATTAGGAGCATCTTGTCTCAGAGTGATGCTGAGAAACTGATCCACGCTTTTGTTAGCTCGAGATTAGATTGTTGTATTTCTTTATTATCAGGTTGTCCTAAAACATCTTTAAAAAGTCTTCAGCTGATCCAAAATGCTGCAGCAAGAGTTTTAACAGGTACTAGAAAGAGAGATCATATCTCTCCGGTTCTGGCCTCCCTTCATCGGCTTCCCATAGAGTTTAGAATTAAGTTTAAAATCCTTCTTCTTACTTACAAAGCTCTAAACAATCAGGCCCCTCTTTATTTAAAAGATCTGATACTACCGTAATATCCTAATACAGCACTACGCTCCCAAAATGCAGGATTACTTGTAATACCTAGAATCTCCAAAAGTACAATGGGATGCAGAGCCTTCAGTTATCAAGCTCCTCTCCTGTGGAACCTAGCTGCCAATCTGGATTCAGGAGTCAGACTCAATCTCTGTTTTTAAGAATAGGGTTAAAGCCTTCCTTTTTGATATAGCCTACAATTAGGGAGGGATCATGTGTTTCTGAACCCTCCCTTAGTTATGCTGCTAATAGGTTTAGTCAGCCGGGGGACCTCCAATAATACACTGGGCCTTACTCCTTTCTTCACTCTCAATGAAATATTATTTTTTTTGCTGGTCATTAACATTTGTTTGTTCTCTCCCATAGATTGAGTCCCCATTGTGCTGTTTGCTCTCTACATGCCTGTTCTTTTCATCTTCTTTATCCCCTCACCCCCCAGCCAGTCACAGCAAATTACTGCCCCTCCCTGAGCCTGGTTCTGCTTGAGGTTTCTTCCTGTTAAAAGGGAGTTTTTCCTCTCCACCATCGCCAAGCGCTTGCTTACAGGGGATCGCCTGATTGCTGGGATCTTTCTGCAACTGTGGGGGTTCCCCCTACAGTTGAAAGTGCTATGAGATGACTGTTGTTGTGAAATGGCACTATATAAATAAAGTTGAATTGAATTGAATTGAAAAGGGTTTATTATCATGTGCACATTTAAGAAATGCAACATTTCTTGAGCAATGAAATTCTTATTCTGCTCTCCAAACAAATGCCAAGGAAATAAATACACATCGATTCTAATAAGGTGATAACACACCTAATACTAATGAATACTAATAACACATACTAATTAGTCAGCAGAGGGAAGCATGAAGTGCTCTACAATTTCCTGGTAGACGACTGCGGTGATTTTTGTCTCGATAAAACACAGTGGACAAACACCAGCAGATGACCTCTGTTCAGATCAAAGTAAATTTTGCATTTCATTTGGAAACTAGAAAAGCACTCGGAGAGTGCAGACCTCCGCCAAGCGCCACAATTCCCCCCATACAGTGTTTGTGTGTACGTTTTCAGATTCCTTGAGCATGTAAACATATGACTAGCAATTGGATTCACAATGATTATTTTTTGTTTATTTGACAGGGACAGTGCAATAAACACACAATTAATCAATGACAATCAATCTGATAGTGATAGGATTAGTGGTTCAGTAGTAAAAGCATTGCCTCCTTGGCGAAGGTAATAAACTGAAGTGTTGCTGTTGTGTCCACCTCCTCCACTGACGGATGCAAATTGGGTAGACAGGTTGCCGTGGGTTTTATATTATATTATTTTGGGGTTGTGCTCCGCGGCAAACGAGAATTTAGAAGCTTCGCCGGCAGAGAGCTCGTTTTTGCGCAGCGCCTATGGCTGGCCGGTGAATTTCTGCCAAAGAATCTGGCGGCAGACAGCTGCCCGTGTGAGGTTTTGCAGTTGCGCGCAACCACAGGCACACTGGCGGGCCCAGGCCAGCAGTGTTTTCCGCGTGCTTTTGTGCCTAAAACGTTGAAGAACGTGGAGTTTGTGTTGCAGACACGACGACCAGCGCCCTCCATTGCGCCTGCGCACATGTTGAAAATGGCTGTATGTCACAGTGTTGAAAAATGCTATAAAAAATTCCTGTATCCAGACGGTGAACCGGATCACCCCCAAAATTTAATCAGTTCTTTCTTGTACCATTTCCAACAACGCCTGAAAGTTTCATGGAAATCCGTCCAAGACTTTTTGAGTTATCTTGCTAACCAACAGACAAGCAGACAGACAGACAGACAGACAGACAGACAGACAGACAGACAAACAGACAAACACACAGACAAACCCCGGCAAAAATATAACCTCCTCCTGGCCTTTTCGGCCTGGCGGAGGTAATCAAAGTCCCAGAGTCTGGAGAAAGAGTGGAGAGACACAGAATCTAAGTTGTTTGAGGTTTAGTGTGACGTTTCCACAGTCAGTGATGATTTGAGGAACCACACCATCTGCTGGTATTGGTCCACTGTGTTTTATCAAGACCAAAGTCACCGCAGTTGTTTACCAGGAATTTTTAGAGCACTTCATGCTTCCCTCTGCTGACAAGCTTTATGAAGAAGCTGATTTCATTTTCCAGCAGGACTTGGCACCCCCCCAACACACACATACACACACTGGCAAAAATATCAAAACCTGGTTTAATGACCATGGCATCACTGTGTTTGATTGGGCAGCAATCTCTCTTGACCTAAACCCCATAGAGAATATATGGAGTATTGTCAAGAGGAAGATGACAGCCACCAGACCCAACAATGCAGACGAGCTGAAGGTCACTATCAAAGCAACCTGGGCCTTCATAACACCTCAGCGGTGCCACAGACTGATCACCTTCATGTCAAGCCACATTGATACAGTAATTTATCCAAAGTTTGCCCAGACCAAGTATTGAGTGTGTACATGGATATACCTTTCAGTCAGCCAACATTTCTAATAAAAAACTATTTTTTAAATTATGTAATATTCTATTTTTTTGAGAAACTGAATTTAGGGTTTTCATGGTCTGTAAGCCATAATCATCAAAATTAAAATAAATAAACACTTGAAATATCTCTCTCTCTGTGTAATGAATCTACAGTATATAATATACTGCTCAAAAAAATAAAGGGAACACTTTGAAAACACATCAGATTTTAATGGGAAAAAATAAGCTGGATATCGAAATTGTGGCAGGCTAGTCCAGCTTACTCAGATTAAAGGAACACTTTTTAATCTGAGTAAACTGGACTAGCCTGCCACAATTTCGATATCCAGCTTATTTTTTTCCCATTAAAATCTGATGTGTTTTCAAAGTGTTCACTTTATTTTTTTGAGCAGTATATATGGGTTTCACTTTCTGAAATGAGTGACAAAAAATATTGAACTTTTTCATGATATTCTAATTTTTTGAGATGTACCTGCATGACATTCATTGGTCAGCAGTGCCTTTAAAGCAGCTCTCCTTGTCTCTTCCTTCAGCCAGCGCACTATAAACTTTGGCAGTGTGACAGCAGTGAGGAGAGCATTTTTGCTGTCCAGCACCATCCCAAATCGTATCTTGATGGCCTGCAAATGTGAAATAGAAAGATTAAATGAGCTTTGACACATTTATTGTAATTTGTGTTGCAGAGTATTATTAACTAAGCAGGACTAATTATGCCACATAAAAGACTATAAAACATATGGATTCATTGAAACATTTAAAAAAATACATATCTGGCCTTCATATTTTAAATTGTAAGGCCTACCTGTACTATGGCATGAAGAAGACCTGCTGTCATTCCAGAGAGTCCATCTTGTAATGCCAAGGTCTTTGACATCAAAATCTCTAGCGTTGGCAGGAGACTTCAATAGTAGCAGTTATCTTCACTTTGCAATATATCCAAAGCCACAGTTAGTGGCTGCATGACTGAGCAGTATTCTTTAAGGAACTGATACTCCTGTTCAGCAAAGGGTTTAATTTGTAGTTGACTGCAAATGGAGTTTAGTTCAGGGATGGGAATGTCAATGATGTGAGACAGAGCGTCAAGGAAGGAGTTCCACCTTGTTGTTGTAGGCACAATACAGTAAGCTTCCTTTTACACATATCCTCAACAAGTTCAGAGGTTACAGTAAAATGGCTGGCCTTTATCCAGAGGGCAGAACACTTTGCGGTTGCACTTCTGTTTACCAATTTGGAGTCAGGGTTTGCTGTCAGCCATTTGTCAACATCATTACTAGAAATTAAATTCAATGTGTGTGAGGCACATCTCAAATGAGGAGGCAAAGAATACTGTCCTTCTTGAGTACTACTGGAGAGCACTTCTTCCACATCAGCAAATGCAACATCTTCATCTCCACCCTCCTCCTCCTCTGAATCTGATGCTACAGTCTCACACTTCTTGAAAACCTTAACAAAATTTGACCCATTGTCAGTCACAGTAGCAGTCACCTTATGTGTAAGTCCTTATGCCGAGTGAACCTGCTTAATTTCACGAGCAGCAACATCATATGTATGCCACCCTTTAATTCTTTTACAGGCAATGGCAGCTTTCTCACGCTGGTAATTGCTTGAGTTGATTCAGTGGACAGTCATGCCTTCTGGCTTTTATTGGGGCTAGCCCAAATGTCAGCGGTTGTTGACACATACTCCAAGCTCTGGAATGTTTTGTTTAGCTCAGGTTCATCTTAATATAACACTCGTCTAGGTAGTTAGCAAAAGTTTTCCTGTCTGAAGACGGGAGGCTGTTTCTTCTCATATGTATTCTACTTAGAATATTTCTGAAAGACGGTGATTCAACATTTAAAACAGGCAACATTTCCTCCACAATGCATGCTGCAACTAACCTATTTATCTTTGCTTTTGCCCATACCTGTAGTTGAAAATCAAGCCGTGGCTGTTTGACCAGTGGAACATAACTTTTTTCCTCACAATCACCAGCTGCTCCTTGCTTGCTAGCAGCAACAAGCTTTACGTAAGCATGTTGCCTTTGGAGGTGTTTAGAGAGATTAGATGTTGAGTTCAAAGTGGTGGAATGCTGTTTGTTGCCCAGACAAAGTCTACACATTACCGTCATGTTCTTGTCCTTTCGCTCAACATATACGAAGAAATGAGCATATCTCAAAGTCAAAGTCAAAGTGCCTTTATTGTCATTCCATTTCTAATAAACAATGCAACGAAATTGAGATACTGCTCCCTAGAAACAAACTCTCACACTCACAGTTCACTCATGCATTTAACATTCTTATAATTACAACAATAAATAATGCTTGAAACAATATTACCTAAAAGTTGAATACAATATGTACGTAGCAATAATGAAAACATACTGAGCGATAAATATAAAAGACCAGCTTATACACACAGGGTTATTGCCACAAAATTACCTAAAATAACATAAAATGATATCAGCAGTCTGTGCGTGTTACATAAATCCGTTCAAAATACATACTGCTGCTGGGAAAAAACTATGATTAAACCTGGTAGTCCGGGTTTTATGGGATCTGTACCGCTTTCCCGAGGGGAGCAAGTGAAAGAAATCATGGCCTGGATGAGTGCAGTCTTTAATGGTGGCAGTAGCTCTGTTGACGTACCGAGACCTGGAAATCTCTTCCAGAGAAGGGAGAGAACAGCCAGTGATTTTTTGCGCAGTCTCGATCTCTCTCTGGAAGGCTTTGCGGTCTGCGGCTGAAAAGCCTCATACCAAACCGTGATGCCATATGACAAAATGCTTTCAATAGCAGAGCGATAAAATAAAACCAGCAACTGTGCATTCAGGCCATTCTTCTTGAGGAGCCTCAGAAAGTGTAGACGTTGTTGAGCCTTTTTTATTGTAGCTATGGTGTTAACTGCCCAGGTAAGGTTGTGAGAAATATGAACACCCAGAAACTTAAAAGCCTCCACCCTCTCCACACACTCCTTGCCTATATATAGAGGAGACGGCTCACTGCTATCCTTCCTAAAATCAATAAGGAGTTCTTTTGTTTTGTTTTGTTTTGTTTGTATTCAATAGCAGATTATTATCTGAGCATCATCTCACCAGTTTCTGGACCTCATCTCTGTATGCGGACTCATCTCCTCCTGATGTGAGCCCCACTACTGTTGTGTCATCTGCAAACTTCACTATAATGTTTGTGGGATGAACAGGTATGCAGTCATATGTGTACAATGAATACAAAGTGGGGCTCAACACACAGCCCTGTGGCGAGCCTGTGTTAAGCATGACTGTAGAGGAAGAATGGGGTCCGAGTCTAACAGTCTGTGTTCTGTTTGTTAGGAAGTCCTTAATCCAGCTGCAAGTGTGAGTAGGCAGACCAAGCTGAAGCAATTTGGTGATGAGAATGTTGGGAATAACTGTATTAAATGCCGAGCTATAGTCCACAAACAACATTCTTACATAGCTCCCCTTGTCTTCTAAATGGCTGAAGGCCGAGTGGAGAGCTATAGCAATAGCATCTTCAGTGGATCTGCTCCGCTTGTAGGCAAACTGGTACCGATCAAAGTCTGGGGGAAGACTAGGCAAAAGATGTTTCAATACCATTTTCTCAAAGCACTTCATAACAATAACAATAACCAGCCACCAAATGCCGATTTATCCCTCATCTCTTTCACTTGTATGATTCCCCTCGGCCGCTGCAAGTGCCGTTTGTGTTATGTTTAGAATTACCATATAATGAATGACAATGCCAGCTGCACAGTCAACCTTAGCTTAGCTTAGCTTAGCAGGGGTTGGCAAGGCAACAAACAAACCAGGCAGAGGCATCGAATGGTAAAAGAGGCTGAACTTACGTGCCCACTGATATTTATAGGAACAATGTGGCAGAAACGGAAGTGTACTTCTTCTTCTACTGTTTAATTTTGAAGCGCAGTTGTTTTCCTGTTTTGTAAGTTGTTAAAAAGAAAAGCTAGTAGCACGATCATCAAACTAGTAACTGTCATGGGATTACTACATTTATCAGACTAACACATTACATTACTGTGTTACACTGAACAGTAATCAGATTACTGTAACACATTAACGCGCTACACCCAACAATGGTCCTATCAGCTGCAATAAGGATTGGACTGTGGTGGACCACCAGAAGGTTCCACTCTTACCCATTGACTTGGCGAGTAGGGGGAGGGGGCAGGAGATGTAGATTTATGTGCCTGGGGCAGAAGGTGTAAATGTATGTGCCTTGGCACCTGGAGCAGGAGATATAAATGTACCTTGGCGCCAGAGACTCAGTCTTGTTGTTGGAGTTGAATAAAGTTCTTAGCTGGAAGCTCTTGTGTCTCGTCACATCATTCCTCCACACTGGTGACCTACGACATTAAAATGCTCAGGCTGGAAGACGAAGCGAGCTCCTCTTCTGGAGCACCCACGCTAGGGTTTCCCTCCGAGAGCCCGGCCTCATTCACCATGGCGATCAAGCTCCCGGACTTCTGGTTTCATGACCCGGCTGCCTGGTTCATCCACATAGAAGCTCAGTTTGCTCACTGTGGAGTTTCTGCAGATGACACGAGATACCATTATGTGGTGGCTTCACTAGACCCGTGCTCCACTCAGTGCACCTTGAGTCTGCTCCAAGACCCCCCACCCCATGGGAAATACGACACTCTCAAACAGCTGCTGTAATGGCGTTACACCCTCTCCAGTGGGGAGAGAGTGGAGAAGCTCCTCTCTCACTCTGAGTCAGGAGATTGCTCGGCTGTGGAGTTAATGGAAAGTATACTGGCTTTGCTGGGCACAGATGACAGATCTTTTCTCTTCGCCCATCTCATCCTAAGGAAACTTCTGGTTTCAGTGCAGACCATTTTGGCCAACTCACCGCTGCTTGCTGACAGGGACAACCCCGCACTGGTGGAAGAAGCAGACCGCATTATCCTGGTGAATAGGAGTTTTGGCTTCCAGGCGGTGACACCTGGATCTTCGCCGGAGTCCACTGAGGTTGCGGAGCTGAAGGTTGTGGCTGGGACAGCCACTCGGAGACACTGGAACAGAATGGTATGTTTCTACTATCAGAGTTTTGGCACCGATGTGCAGCGTTATCTCCCGGCGTCCCGTTTCAAGATGCCGGGAAATGGGCCTGCCAGCGGGAGATGCTGCTTTTCCTCGAGGACACACGTTCCGGGAGACCGGTTTTGGTCGACTCTTGTTCCCCGAAGAGTCTTATTTTGCCGGTCGGCACTGATAAGCTCACAGAAGGCTGCAGCTCATCATTAACTGCCGCTTATGGCTCCCCTCTCAAGACTTTTGGAGAAAGGTCAGTTCCTGTGTGTTTTTATGGACATAACTAGAAATGGGACTTTGTGGTAGCTGCCTGCTCAGTTCCTATCTTAGATGCTTATTTTCTGTGTGCTTATGGTCTCCTTGTAGATGTTGCTTATAGGCGTTTGGTGGAACAGTACGTCTCCAGTTTGTGGCAAACTCTCACCTTTTTTTTAAGCCCTGTGGCGATGGGGAAGCGGCGAAGCAGCAAGTGAGGATACACTGGAAGCTGTAGTCGCAAACCTGCACACAGGCGGCTCAGGACAAGTGGTCGCTCTCCACTGAACCGAGACAGCAGTGAAGTTCGGCAGCCTCCTGAGTGACCGAGCAGCCCTTTTCAGGAGCGCTCTGCTCGCCTCCTTAGCAAGAGGACGGGGCTAGAAAAGGTGCCCCAAACATAGCTGGTCTCACCTCACCCTGGTCAGCACATCGCGGCTGGTGGTGATCCCCAAATAGCGGTCGAAACACAAAGAGAAATAAAGCAAAGGCGCTCACCTTAGCATCATGAAAGGTAAGGACTTTGCTCGACAATGCTAAAGCGAACAGACCAGAAAGACGAACTGCACTAGTGGCTAGAGAACTATCTCGCTACAACATCGACATCTCTGCTCTCAGCGAGACATGTTTTTCAGACAAAGGCCAGCTGACAGAAACCGGTGGTGGCTATATCTTCTTCTAGAGTGGGCACAGCAGTGAGGAGAGGCGCGAGGCAGGTGTTGGTTTCGCAATCAAATCCATTAACGTGTGGAAACTAGCAAGCATTCCTGAGGGTCTGAACGACCGCCTGATGAAAATGTACCTCCCACTTGGGAAGAAGTCAAATGCAACCATCATCAGCGCTTATGCTCCGACCATGACAAACCCCGAAGAGACCAAAGATAAGTTTTATGAGGAACTAGACTCCCTCCCTCCCTCCCTCCCTCCCTGGGCAGCATGGTGGTGCAGTGGTTAGCACAGTGGCAGCACAGCAAGAAGGTCATGGGATCGATTCCACCCTTGACCATCATGGGTTCGATCCCACCCCCAGACCATTGGTGACCCTTCTGTGTGGAGTTTGCATGTTCTCCCCTTGTCTGCGTGGGTTTACTCTGGGTACTCCGGTTTCCTCCCACATGCCAAAGACATGCAGGTTAGGTTAATTGGCATCAACTGGGGATTCTAAATTGTCCTTAGGTGTGGATGTGAGAGTGAATGGTTTTCTGTCTCTCTGTGTTGGCCCTGCGATGGACTGTCCAGGGTGTATCCTGCCAGTAGCCCAAAGATGCTGGGATAGGCTCCAGCCCCCCCCGCGACCCGAAAGGATTAAGCGATAGAAGATGAATGGATGGATGGATGGATAGACTCCCTCATTGCCTCAGCAAAATCTGAGAAGCTCATCATCCTCAGTGACTTCAATGCTCGAGTAGGGGCCGACCACCACGCCTAGCAGAGAGTACTGGGAAAACATGGCATTAGAAAGTCTAACAGCAACAGACACCTCCTGCTCAGAATGTGTGCCTCTCATGACTTAGCCATCACCAACACCATGTTTCGCCTACCTACACGGAACAAGACATCCTGGATGCACCCTCGTTCTAAGCATTGGCATCTCATTGAGTATGTCATCATCAGGGCAAAGGACAGGTGGGACGTGAAAGTGACCAAAGCCATGTGCAGTGCCGATTGCTGAACTGACCATCGCCTGATCATCTCAAAGATGAACTTCCACATCAAGCCCAAAAGAAGACCACAAGGCCAGAAAGTGACAAAGAAGCTGAACGTCATGAAACTCAAAGACCCCAAGAAGGTACAAGAGTTTCAAGATCACATGCACAGCTGCCTGTCAGATCTCCAGCTCAATCAGCCAAGCATTGAGGACCAGTGGGCATCCTTCAGGGACACCGCTCACTCGGCTGCCCTCGAATGCCTAGGCCCAGGAATCAGAAATCACCAGGACTGGTTCGACGAAAACAACACAGAAATTCAGCAGCTGTTAGATCAGAAACACTGACTGTTGCGGGCCCACCAGAATGACCCTACCTGCATGGCAAAGAAAGCAGCCTTCACCAACATCCACAGTGCAATTCAAGCCAAACTACGCCACATGCAGGACTCCTGGCTCAGTGCCAAGGCCGACGAGATTCAATGCTTTGCTGACAGGCACAACACAAAGAGGTTCTATGATGCCCTGAAAGCTGTCTATGGACCTCAGTCCTCCGGATCATCCCCTCTTCTCAGTGCTGATGGTTCTACCCTGCTGACAGAAAAGAAGCTGGTCCTGAAGAGATGGGCGGAACACTTTTGTGGTGTGCTCAATCGGCCTGCACAGATCAACCACAAAGCCATTGCTCGCCTTCCCCAGGTGCCAATAAACTACGAGCTGGACACCCCACCTTCGGAAGATGAGGTCAGCAAAGCCATCAAACAGCTCTCCACTGGGAAAGCCCCAGGCTCTGATGCCATCCCTGCAGAAGTCTACAAGATAGGCAGCCCAACCACCCTTAGACAGCTCACCAGCCTGTACCAGTCCATGTGGAGCAAGGAACAGCTACCACAAGAGCTCAGAGATGCCACAATTGTCCACATCTACAAGCGGAAAGGAAATCGCCAGTCCTGTGACAATCACCGAGGAATATCC
This sequence comes from Pholidichthys leucotaenia, assembly GCA_020510985.1. Lineage (NCBI taxonomy): Eukaryota > Metazoa > Chordata > Actinopteri > Cichliformes > Pholidichthyidae > Pholidichthys > Pholidichthys leucotaenia. Next base: position 100,438,223 of record CM035841.1, on the reverse strand, counting down.
CTTCTGTCCATAACAGGCAAGATCCGGGCCCGTGTCCTCCTCAACCGCTTGCTGGAACACCTGGAGCAGGGTCTCCTCCCTGAAAGTCAATGCGGCTTCCGTGCAGGTTGCCGGACCACCGACATGATCTTTGCCGCCCGCCAGCTTCAACAGAAATGAATGGAACAGTACCACGACCTCTACACAACCTTTGTCGATCTGACCAAGGCCTTCGATACAGTCAGTCGCGAGGGACTCTGGATAATCATGAAAAAATTTGGCTGTCCCCGCAAGTTCATTGCAATTGTCCGCCAATTCCATGATGGAATGACAGCCAGAGTCCTGGATGATGGTAAACCATCCGAAGCCTTTCCAGTGACCAATGGAGTCAAGCAGGGTTGTGTTCTGGCCCCGACACTGTTTAGCACGATGTTCTCGGCAATGCTCTCAGATGCTTTCAGAGACTGTGAGCTTGGCATCGACATCAGGTACAGGTGTGACGGAAGACTTTTCAACCTCAGGCGTCTGCAAGCCATCACAAAGGTGAAGGAGACTGTCATCATGGATTTTCTCTTCGCTGATGACTGTGCACTCAATGCTGGTGCCGAGCAGGAAATGCAGTCTCAGATGGACAGATTTTCCTCAGCCTGTGACAACTTTGGCCTTACCATCAGCACCAAGAAAACCAAGGTGATGTTCCTGCCAGCCCCGGGAAACCAGTACCACGAGCCACAGATACAGGTAAATGGACAGACCCTTCAGGCGGTAGAGACCTTCACCTACCTGGGTAGCACCCTCTCCCGTAATGCCACCATCAATGCTGAGATCAACAACAGGATCTCCAAAGCAAGCAGCGCATTTGGGAGACTCAGAAAAAATGTCTGGGAGAGGAGAGGGATCAGCCTTACAACAAAGCTAAAGGTCTACCGTGCAGTTGTCCTAACCACACTACTCTATGGCTGCAAAACGTGGACTGCATACAGAAGGCACGAGCGACAGATCAACCACTTCCATCTCAGGCGTCTTCACAACCTCCTCCACATCCGCTGACAAGACAAAGTTCCAGACACGGAGGTGCTGAAGCAGGCAGACATTCCCAGCACCATTACCACCATGCGCAAGGCTCAGCTGAGATGGGCAGGCCACATCTCCCGTATGTCAGACGACCGCATCCCAAAACAGCTCTTCTATGGAGAACTTGCCCAAGGGAAACACAGAGTCGGAGGACAAAAGAAGCGCTTCAAGGACAACCTGAAGATTAATGTTAAAGACTTCTCCATTAACACAGAGTCCTGGGAGATGCTTGCTGCTGATCGCCCCTCCTGGCGCAGTACTATCACAACAGGAGCCCAAAGAGCAGAGGAGCAGCGTGTACAGCAGCAGAGCAGAAATGCCAGATGAGGAAGGGCAGAGCAACTAGCACCAACATCACAACCCCTTCCCACTTCTGTCCTACTTGTAGGAGAGGATTTGTTGCCCAGATTGGCCTCACCAGCCACCTCCGGACTCACCGCAGTAGCTCAACGTCAAATTGATGTCATTGGTCATCTTCGAGCACGAAGGACGAACATCACGTCTCCATTTTGTGGCAAACTCTCACCTTTTTCAACCATACTCTGTGCAATAATGAGCGTAAGTATAGCACCTTTGACAGAGAGTTGTTGGCCCCCTACCTGGCCACGTGTCACTTCCAGTTTTGGCTTGAGGGTCACGTATTTACTGCATATGTTGACCACAAGCCTCTAACCTATGCAATGTCCAAAATCTCGGAATCGTGGTCGGCATGGAAGCAGCGTCACCTAGCCACAATATCGGCGTTCACTACCTACATTCAACATGTGGTCGGTAAGCTCAACATTGTGGCCGAATGTTTGTCGCGCGCACTGGTCTCTCCAGTCTACTTAGGCATTGATTTTTCTGCCACGGCCGCTGACCAACTGGGGGACGCTGACGTTTGTGTGCTCTGTTCCGCAGGTATGGGCCTTAAATGGGAGAGCAGCGTGGTACAAGAGAGTCCCCCCCTCCCACTTTGCAACGTCTCCACCAGCCGTCCCCACCCGGTTATTCCGGACTCTTGGTGCTGCCGTATTTTTGAGCCCGTTAACTCTCTCTCACATCCTGGCGTACGGACTTCGGTTAAGCTGATGGGGTCTAAATTTGTCTGGCCCCACTTGCGCAAGTATGTGAAGGAGTGGGCAGCTGCGTGCATTGCATGCCAAAGGGCTAAGGTTCAGAGGCACACCAAGGCCCCCGTTGAACCTTTCCGGATTCCAAGCAAGCGTTTCAACCACGTCCACATTGACTTAGTGGGCCCCCTTCTGCCATCAAAGGGTTTCATGCACCTTTTGACGATAGTGGACCTCACCAGGCATTAGCCAGAGGCAGTTCCACTGGCTTCCACCACATCTGCCGACATTGCCCACGCGTTTTTGTCACCTTGGGTCACATGTTTCATTTCCCCGTCCAACATCACCTCCGACAGGGGTCCCCAGTTTGTTTCGGAGCTCTGGTCCGCTATGGATGAGAGCCAGGGGGGTCAAAGTTCACCGTACCACCGCATACAACCCGCAGGCTAATGGTTTGGGCAAGAGGTTCCACAGGTCACTTAAAGCCACGTTCAGAGCCTCGTTGACCGACATGAATTGGGTTGACCACCTGCCTTGGGTCTCACTGGGGTTGCGCTCCTCGCCAAGGGAGCATCTGGCAGCTTCCCCGGCTGAGCTTGTTTTTGGTCAGCCGTTGCAGATCCCGGGAGAATTTTTGCAGGAAGGTCCCGCACCTGGTACCGACTGGTCTGCGTGCCTTTTTCCTAGGGCAGAAGCAAGCAGCATTCTTTGGAAGATGCACCATTGTTTTCTCAGCTCTTTTGTTCCGAAGCGTTTGGAGAATGCCGAGTTTGTTTTCGTCAGATGTGGTCCCCAAAGAACCCTGCTGCGACCGCCTTACAATGGCCCTTGCAGAGTTTTGGAAATGGGGATGAAACATTTTGTGTTGAATTTTGGGGTACGCAGGGAAACAATGGGCATAGACAGACTTAAGTCCACTTATATGTTGGCAAATGAGCAGGTGGTGCTAGCCCAGGCTCCCTGGCGTGGACACCCATCTGCGGTGGGTTCACAGGCTTGTTTTCCCCCTTCATAGAACTGTTTGCCAGATACTGAGTCTTTTCCCTCCCCACCTTGTCCCCCTTCAGAGGACTGTTCTCCAGAGACCAAGTCTTTTCCCTCCCCACCTTGAATGGAAGGCCCCTTGGTCGGCCCAGCTGTACCGCCTTACAACTGTTACGGGCGATTGCTCAAGCCCAAGGTATTGGACTGTTAAGGCCCCTTCTGGGTGTTCGGGGGAGTAGGGGGCTGTGTGGTGGACTACCAGAAGGTTTCACTCTCACCCAGTGACTTGGGGAGTAGGGGGAGGGGGCAGGAGGTGTAAATGTTTGTGCCTTAGCACCTGGGGCAGGAGATATAAATGTATGTGCCTTGGTGCCAGAGAGTCAGTCTTGTTGCTTGAGCTGAATAAAGTTCTAAGCTGGCAGCTCTCGTGTCTCATCACATCATTCCTCCCCAGGACTCGCAAAAGATGAATTCAAAATGCCTCACAACATTTCTGTACAAATCAAGATTCCATCTCCTGAAAGCCTTTGTCTAGTCAGTTCTCCAATATGGCTGTGAGCCATGAACATTTACAGTGGAAACTTGGGAAAATGTGGAGATGTGGTTCTATCGTTGGATGCTGCAAATCTCCTATGTCAATCAAGTAACCAATGAAGAAAACCTATGATTGGTTGGACAGGAATGCAAACGCCTATGGACAATCAAAAAGTGACAGCTTGAATTTCTTGGCCATGTAATTGGCAAAAGCTCACTTGAAGACCTCAGCCTTGGCGGAAAGTTTGACAGGAAAAAAGCTAGAGGTGGAAAGAGGAAGAACTTCCTTGACAATTTCAACACTGGGTCCTCTCGTCATGTTTCGGGCAAAGCCTGTGATCATGTTACGTGGCACCATGTAGTTCGTCAAACATTGAATTGATGACGGCACAAAGAGAGATCAACTGCAAAGGCTGCTGGGAAATGGGAAGCCAAAATACCCCTTCCTGTCCAGAAACCATTTACTGTTCAGTGTGTTTCTAAAGCATTGTCATAAATCGTGTGTGATTTGATTTTTAGAGTAACCAAGAGGTGAAGTGTGTAAAATAAACATGTTCTATTTACACTTTCTTTAAGCAGCTTGATAAATAAAATTTTCAAATTGCTTAAACTAACTAAAAACATAGCAAGGGATTTTTTCTTACAGAAAACTGAACAAGAAGAAATATCCTGTCACATAAAAACAAACTTTTGTCTCCTTGATTTATGATATTTGATCTCACTAAGATTTAATTTTTTGCAATGAAATGATTTGCAATTTGCAACTGATTTGATTTCCTTCACCTTGTCCTGTCAAGCAGCTCGGTAAGCAGAACCAAAATATACTTCCCTTATTGTGACAAACAGATTTACTTTGCCAAAAGGAGCTTTATACAGCACATACAGTCATGTGAAAAAATTAGGATACCCCATTAAATATTCAGTTATTTATTAAGAAATGTTCACATATCTACTGTATGTCTAACCTTGTTTTTGTTATTATTTGTATTTTTTAACATTTTTTCTAGCCATTTTAAGTGGGAATGAATGTGGGGGTGTCCTAAAAAAGATGGGGGTATCCTAATTTATTCCTCACTATTTGTTTAGAATTATATTTTTCAGATGGGGAAGGGAGGGGTGGGGAGGGGAAAAAAGAGAGATGAACAAACAGAGAAAAAAAAGCAAACTGACACAACTGAAACAAGCAGAAGACAAACTGTTTCTTCTTCTGAAAAGGTCTCATTATGAGTGTGGTATCGGCACCGGTAAAGCTCCTTTTCCACTAGTACCCACTCAGCCCTACTCACTTCAACTCGGCACGCTTTGTAGGTGTTTCCATTAGTACCTGGCACCTGGTACCAGGCACTTTTTTCGTACCTATTCCACTGGGGTTCTAACCTTGCTGAGTTGGGCTGAAAATGTGACGTCAACAGACTGCAGGCCACTGACTGGTCGTCATGAGAGTGCAGTCTTCTGCAGAATCTACAACCGTCATTTGCAGAGATTCGTCCGTGAGCCAGCCAGCAACGTCAGTATAAACAAATGTCATGGTGCGGTCCTCGCGGACTGCAAATGTGTCACTATAGGCCGCCGATGAGTTTGCATAATTTATTACTGAAGACGAACGAAAAAATAATGAGCCACGGGGGGCTAAAACACAACTAAGGTAATGGCACAGACAAAGAAACACAGAGTCTCAGAATGACACTTACAATGACGGATGAAGATGAAGGGTTGTTCACGAGTGAACGTCTGACGAGACTGCAGCAAGGATTAGCCCTCAGCGGCTTCCTTAAATCCCCGAGATAAGATAAGTCTTTATTAGTCCCACAATCGGGAAATTCCAGGATTGTAACAGCACAGGGATAGCAACACTCAACGCAACAATCAAGAAGACAAGAAAAACAAGAGCAGCGAATACACATATGTACGTATAAATATATAAATATATAAACACACAGTGCGGAGCATTGTAGCTAGATGGAATAAACAGCATAACCGTCTACTTAGTTATCCTACATAGTATGAATATGTACCCATACATATTGTCACCCTCCGTAGCAACTGATATTGTCTTAGTTGTATACTGGAGAGGACCATTGTGTAAGTCTATTGCGTCTTTTGCATTCAATACTATTAGGTCGTCACGTTTTTTTGCTATCTCTGCGAGTAGCCCTGCTTAGGTTATACAGTCTGACAGCCGTAGTTAGGAAGGACCTGCGAAACCTCTCGGTTGCGCACCTAGGCTGATGTAGTCTGCTGCTAAATGAGCTCCTCAGTGCATTCAGTATGTCCTGCATAGGGTGGGACTCGGACTCCAGCAGAGATGACAGTTTAGCCACCATCCTTCTCTCTCCTATCTCCTCCACTGGGTCAAAGTGCTGCCCCAGGACAGAGCTAGCTTTCTTGATCAGTTTGTTCCGTCTCTTCCTATCGGCTGCTGTAATGCCACTGCCCTAGCAGACCACTCCAAAAGTGATGGCTGATGCCACCACCGTGTCGCAGAATGTCTTCAGCAGCGCCCCTTGTACACCAAAAGACCTGAGTCTCCTCAGTAGGAACAGCCTGCGCTGTCCCTTCTTGTAGAGTGCGTCGGTTTTGTGTGACCAGTCTAGTTTATTGTTCAGATGAACACCCAGGTACTTGTAGTATGTCACCATCTCAATGTCTGTTCCCTGTATGTTTACTGGTGCTGTGAGGGGTTGTCCTTGCCTGCGGCAGTCCACCACCAGCTCCTTAGTTTTCCTCGCGTTGATCTGGAGGCAGTTCCGATGGCACCAGTCCACGAAGTCCTGGATAAGTCCTCTGTACTCAGCTTCATCTCCGTTGGAGATGAGGCCAACGATCGCAGAGTCATCAGAGAACTTCTGTAGATGGCAGTGTGTTGTGTTGTGTGAGAAGTCCGCAGTATAAAGGGTGAACAGGAAGGGAGCAAAAACCGTTCCCTGGGGGGCCCCCGTGCTACCGATGATCGTGTCGGGAAAGTCCCGGGTTCTCACAAACTGTGGACGGTTAGTGAGGTAGTCCAGGATCCATGATGACAAGTGCTGGTCCACCCCTGCGCACAGCAGCTTGTCCTTCAGGATCATCGGTTGGATGGTGTTGAAAGCACTGGAGAAGTCAAAGAATATGATCCTCACCGCATTCCCGGGCTTCTCCAGGTGGGACAGGGAACGGTGAAGGAGGAAGATCACTGCATCCTCCACCCCGATGCCATGCTGGTAGGCGAACTGGAGTGGATCCATCGCTGGTCCCACCAGGGGGCGGAGGTGAGCAAGGAGCAGTCTCTCCAGGGTCTTCATCATGTGGGACATCAGGGCCACTGGTCTGTAGCTGTTCAGGTCTTTGGGGTGGGAAGTCTTTGGTACAGGTACCACACAAGATGTTTTCCACAACTGTGGTACCCTCGCCAGCTTCAGGCTCAGGTTGAAGATGAGCTCCACAATCCCACACAGCTGGTCTGCACAGGACTTGAGGAGCTTTGCGCTGATTCCGTCCGGTCCCGACACCTTCCTCGCCTTGATCTTCCTCACCTGGGTCTTGGTGAGGGTCATGCTGGGGGGCTGTGTGTTGGGAGTGGGGGGGGGTGTTGGGGGAGTGGGGTGTGGGCAGCAGGACTCGATGTCTTTAGAGGCAGCAGTGGTTGTTGTGCAGTCGGGGGGGGGGGGCGGTTGGTCAAACCTATTAAAAAACAGGTTCAGATTGTTCGCCCACTCCCTGCCCCCGTGGCCTGGGGGAGGTGTTCTGGAGCCCAGAGATGGTTTTAAGGTTTTTCCAGACCCCACCAATGTCGCTCTGTTGCAGCTTGTCCTCCATCTTCTTCCTGAAACTGTCCTTGCCTTCTGTGATCTTCCTCCTCAGCTCCCTCTGTACGGACTTCAGCATCTCCCTGTTCCCCGACCTGAAGATCCTCTTCTTCTCTCTCAGAAGTGTTTTTATCTCAGGATTGACCCAGTGTTTGTTGTTTGAGCAACACCGTATGGTCTTGGTGGGTACGGTGTTGTCCACACAGAAGTCGATGTAGTCAGTGATGGTGTGAATGAGGCCATCGATGTCCTCACCATGTGGATTGCAGAGCTGCTCCCAGGCAGTGGTTTCAAAACAGTCCTTTAGAGCGTCCATTGCCTCCTCAGACCATAACTTCACTATGCGCTTGACCGGATAACCCGGATTAGATAACCCAATCAGTGGAGAGAGTGATTAGGGGAGATGCTGAACAGCTGTCACAACGTGACCCGGCTTTGACAGCCGGAATCCCCGCTGTGACGCTGTCAGAACAAAGGCTCGGAGAGCCATAGGAAGCACACACCAGATAGGAGGAAAATACTGCATGACCCGAGCGCGGACAACATCGGCGCTCAGACCATCACAGTACCCCCCCCGAACGGCGCACTCCAGGCGCCACAAGACATCCCAGCGCCCCCCCCACCCAACAGGCCCACCCAGGGTGGGAGGATGGGGGAAAAAGGCCAGGAGGGCGAGAACCAAAAAGGGAAAAATATTATACCAAAACCCACAAGGAACGGGCAACAAAGATGACTAATACAATGGAGAGACCAAGCACAGAAAATCAAAGGCAGCACATACAAGAAATCCTCGGGCACAGTAGAAACCAATCCTGCCTGGTAAGGAACACAAGAAACAAAATACAGGTACATGTCCAAACAATACAGATACCATAATCCCCCTGAGGGAAGAAAAAAACTCAATTAACAACTAAGCAAAGACACAAGAAAGAGTATCCCTTCAAACTACAGAGGAGGAAAAAAAAAACAATTACAGAGAAGCCGGCAGGTAGAGCACGGAGAGGGAGAAAAAATAACAGCTCAGGTGGTCTACCCGCATCCAGATTCCACCTGACTGGCAGGGAAAAAAAGCAGGTCAGGCGGCCTACCCCAGTCCCAGGCCCGGAGAAACAGTACCTCAGGCGGCCGGACCAGGTCGCCGAACAAACAAGGCAGTCCTTTGGGTGGGCGACCCGGAATGCCAAACCGGCGAAGAAGTCTCCCGGGCGGCCGACCCGCGTCTTTTGGCCAACAGAGCTGGAGGGGAAGGCTCGGAGGCGGCCTCCCCACTGAGAGGGATTGCGAGGGAGAGCCGAGCCGAATACAGGGAACCCCAACGGCACCTGGTGGAGAAGGATTGGAGGAAGGATGAGGGACCAGTCCGGCATCAGACGGCAGAGGATCTGCAGCTCCCTCACCAACCTCGAACCGAACTGGCGCTGCGCCCCTGCTGGACTCCGATCGGGTCAGCACTGCACCCACGACGGACCCCGACTGGGCTGGAGTAGCACCCACGATGGACCCCGACTGGGCCGGCGAAGCAACAGAGATGGCCTCCAACCCCGAACCCGGAGCCTCCAGCACAGCGACCAGGATGGACTCCGCACCAGTGACCCTGGGAGAAGGCTCAGGAGAAGAAGGAGAATCGGGATCAGGATCACCGGCAGCGACAGAGCCCGGCGAGACAAGCTCGGATGCAGTGGACAGCTGCACCCGGCTTGTCTCCCCTAGAGACAAAAATGCTCTAGAATTGATAGGAGAAAGACAAAATAGAGCACTTGCCTGATTTCGAGTTCTGTCGCCGTCCAGGACTTCGACAATCTGGATTCAGAAGGCAGAAGGACATCCTCTGGCTCCCACTCAGCTACGGCAGGCCCCGCAGCCGGCATGATGGTTCCCACAGCCTGAGGATCCTCCAACACTGACGACCACGCTGACGACCCGCACAGCGTGGTGGCAGGAGATCCTCGACCTGCTAGGTCGAACCACTCCTCCATGGAGACCCGGGGATGCTTCGTCGCCGGTGCAGGCTCCAACTTGTGGTCTGCCCTTCTCCTCTGCCCATGATGTGGCTGCGGGGCTGGAACCAGGCTCTCCGGGCCCGCAGGCTTCCTCCTCATCCGCCGGAATAGTCCTGGCACCGAGGAACGCTCAGGGGAAGGAGACACAAAGGCGGCAGTTTCATAATTAATTTCTGCAGCAGGTGGAGGAAGCTCGGGGGGCTGTTAACCCCGAACTCCACCCCCAGGAATCAAACAAGGCAATTCACCCAATACAGGAAAAGAATGAACACACACTTGCCTGATTCCCGGAGGGCTGATGGGACCCGCCGCAGTGAACTTGAATCTTCCCTTCCCCCACTGGATGGAAATGGAGGACCCCCCGGGAAGACGAGCCTCTCGCACTGGATCAGGAATGGGAGCAACCGGAGACGGACTCGTTGAGCTCAGAGCAGCTGGGGTGAAAGTCGAGGAGGAGGGAGAAACAGCCGAGGCGAACCGGGAACGAGGAGCTGACAGAACAGCGGGGAGAGATGACCCGGAGGCGGCTGTTTTACCTCTTCGGCGAGACGTGGAGGCTACAGCTGGCTGGGAGACAGAGTTCGTGTGGCTACCCGGAACTGGATCCGGACATGGTTCTCGCTGAGGTGTGCAATCTACATAGAGACGATGTTTACTGGCAGAGGGCAAGGCGAAGGTGAGGTTAGGAAAACGCTGCTCCTGTGCGGAAACAGAGGCAAGCAGGTCAGCGTACTCAGGATAATCACACAGTTCAGGATTCCTCTCCACCTGCTTTACCGCCGCTGTCACATGCTTCATGATCTGTGTGGGGTGGACGGCGGAGCGAGCTGCAGCCACTTGGTCCTGGATGGAAATAGCTGTCAGCTGTAACTTCTCCGGGGGAATCCCGACTGACGTCTCACTGCCTTGGGGATGACCCCTGGGTGGTGCGAACTCCTGGACTGGATCGGGGACAGGAACGGGATCCCGAAGTGAGGAGCGAGGGTCCCTTCTCTTCGGCTTCCTGCCCAAGTTTCCCTCCAGCCCATGGAGTCTCTCCCGGAGCAGAGAGATGTCCGCCATCCTCGCCATGACTTCAGGGTTGGGGTAGCAAGGATGGCAGTTAATGATTGCCTCAGCGAGGTCCAGGTGCCGGCTTACATCGCTGGGAGTGTCGTAGAGGCAAGCGGTGAAAAGGGTTCCATCAATATAGTCGAGGGCCTCCACCAGCTCGTAGCCCAGGCTTCGAGCATGGCCCCTGAGCGGCGACATAATCTCCCAGCATGCAGGTACCCAGACAGGGAAAACAACAAGTCCAAATTAGGCAAAACTCACGGTGATCGACGTCTCGTTCTGGCTGCAATCTACTGTCATGGTGCGGTCCTCGCGAACTGCAAATAAGTCACTATAGGCCGCCGATGAGTTTGCATAATTTATTACTGAAGACGAACAACAAAATAATGAGCCACGGGGGGCTAAAACATAACTAAGGTAATGGCACAGACAAAGAAACACAGAGTCTCAGAATGACACTTACAATGATGGATGAAGATGAAGGGTTGTTCACGAGTGAACGTCTGATGAGATTGCAGCAAGGATTAGCCCTCAGCTGCTTCCTTAAATCCCCGAGATAACCCAATCAGTGGAGAGAGTGATTAGGGGAAATGCTAAACAGCTGTCACAACGTGACCCGGAAGTCCTGCCGTGACGCTGTCAGAACAAAGGCTAGGAGAGCCATAGGGAACACACACCAGATAGGAGGAAAATACTGCATGACCCGAGCACGGACGATATCGGTGCTCAGACCATCACAACAACGATAGAATAGCTTCACAGAAATCAGACCAACAGAAATCAACACCATGGTTCAGCAGAGTTTTCTGTCCCTGTCGGCTGATGAGAGAATCCAGAGGCAACTAGACGGAGCAACGCGAAATGGATTTGAGGCCGCAGGAGCACCCAACTTCAACAGTTGAAAGCTGTGAAATTTGGATACAGAGGATGGCGAGTGATGTGATATGATGTGATATTATAATAATATATATTATGACTTTTTATTGAGTCATAGCACAAGCCAGTGCTTTGCAATGATGTCCCTGTATTGCTTTATTTTATTGCTCAAAGCTTGTAAAATCAACTTAAAACTGAGAGTTATCTTCCAATGTACACACAATATAAAAAATTCAGCATGGGTTTGAGCTCTTACTTGAGAAAGCATCATGCAAAAAACAAAAGAAATCCTACTCAGGTACGTTCATTTTGTCTTCTTTTCAAATAATTAATTTGCTGTTTCTTTCTTTCAGACAAAAAGGTAGAAGATGTTTGTTTTTTATACCTGCATATTTCAACTGGCATCTGCAGACATTTTCAGAATTGTCAGTTGACAAACGAGACGTCACAGTGACACGTCACAGCGATCCGCTGATGTTTCTGAAGATGTCTGCAGTAAATTAAAAGTAACTTAACAGTAAAATAACAAAAGAAATCAGTTGACAGCAAAAAACAGAATCTTAGTGAGATCAAATGACTTAAACTTAACACTCTTTGGGAATCTTAAAATAAGCATAGTATACAGTGATCCCTCACTTATCGCGGTTAATGGGTTCCAGAACCGACCGCGAAAAGTGAAAAACCGCGAAGTAGCATCACCCCCCCCATTTTTTACATACATGTTTTTCCTCATATGATACGTGTGTGTGTGTGTAAGTGTACATACATACGTAGATGTAAATAAAGTGTACATAAATATGTTTTTAGAACTCTTTTATTCTTATAACAAGACACGTAACTCAAGATGAAGATGATTTGCTGCACAGATTAATGAGAGCTTTACTGCTCCTCAGGTGACGCCTCATCGTCAGGTGCTAGAGACGCAGGATCATCGAGGGCAGCTTCCGATAGAGCTGGAGAAGCTGCAGGAGGCGGCGTTTTTCAAGGGTGTCACAAGCACTATTTCGCACAAAAAGGCACAAGAGAACAGCGAAAAGTTCCATGCGGCGAGACTAAGCAACACGAGCGATAAAGAACAATGAATGCGGTCTTCCTTCGCTGGGTATGGGCTCTCGGCAGGGAGAGAAGCTGGGTAAAACGTCTCGGCCAATCAGCTTGCGAGATTCCCGAGCCGAGCCAAGTGAATCAGAGAGGTGGATTTTGAGTTGTGCGGGCTCTCCGTGTTGATACCTGATGTTCTAATGTAGTCTCCCTGCCTTCTGCTAGCGCCCGCCCATTTTTTCTCAATTTTGAATTTTTGATGAATATTTTTGAAAAATCCGCGATGCACTGAGGGCGCGAAAGGTGAGGCGCGAAGTAGCGAGGGATCACTGTACTTGTACCAAAAGCTGAGAACATAATAAACATGAATATAATACTTTTGTAGCCTTACTTTAATCCAGAAAGAAAAAAAAATGAATTTTTCTTATTCATTCATTGAACCCACATCATGGCTCTTACTGCTGCATTTGCCGACTGATTTTGGTGACTTCACAAGTTGAACAAACTAAAAGCTGAGTGGGTAGGTAGCCAGTTGAACCCACACGCAGGTTCAACCCACACTCTTGATTATGCATCTAAATTGTAGAAATAAATGAATATTGCAGACAATACACCTTGTGAAGATTTTCATTGCTCGGTCCTTTGGTGGCAAGATCACTATTGTCACTGCAAGTACGCAACTTGCAAGGAGAGGGTGAAGATATGAAGCAAAAATGATGATCAAGGGACTTCCGGTCTGGACGCCATGGTGATAGCAACTTAACGCTGAAGCTCCCAGACCTAATCCAGGAAAATATCTTGAAAATCATATTTAACGGATTTTTGGAAGAGTGAAAATCAAAAGTCAAAATCATCATGCCTAAAGGAAAACAGAAGAAATCGACATTTTCCAGGCCAGGACACGCATCGGCCGAAGAATCTGAACCAGAGGATTTCCGTTCAGAAGACGAGGAGCTGAATGTAGCTAACAAGAAGGTTAGCTTGAAAACGTTATTTGAAGAACTACGACGATTTCGCCGAGAGGTTTGGGCCGAATTTCGTGAATTCGGAGATGAATTAAAAAGGACAAACAGCAGAGTGGACCAGGCCGAGAACCGAATCTTGGAAGCAGAAGAAAGAATAAAAGTGCTTGAAGATTCCGTGCTGGATCTACACAAAAGACAGTCAAGATTAGAAGCTAAGCTAACCGACCAAGAAGGAAGACTGAGAAGAGACAACATAAGAATTCATGGTCTGAAAGAAGGAGCCGAAGATGGTTTCAACACAATGGCGGATTGCGTGGAATCTTTACTGAGAGAGAAGTTGGATATCCCCCAAACCACCGACTTGAAGATAGAAAGGGCCCATCGTACGTTAGCCACTAGGCCAGTGGCGGAAGCGCCCCCACGTTCGGTGGTGGTGAGATTCTCCAATTTCAAAATAAAACAAGAGGTTGTAAGACTGGCTTGGCAGAAAAAAGGATTTATACACCAAGAGAGAAAAGTCTTCGTGGAACACGATTACGCCCCGGAGGTCCTTAAAAAGTACCGGGAATACAACAACGCTAAAAAGGTGCTACGAGAGAAAAAACTGCGCTTTCAGACGCCATTTCCTGCGAAGTTAAGGGTCTTCTACGGTGAAGAGTCATGTCTCTATAATTCGGCGGAAGAAGCAACAGCTGACATGGCGAGAAGAGGGCTCCCGGTAACGGTGTTTAAACCCGCAGCATACCCGAGTGATAGGATCAAGGCTCAAACATGGTCCACACAGAGACCTTCAAAATCCACGGGCCAGCAGCGGGAAACCCAGCGCCAGAGCTACAAGGATAAACTAGCCGTTTACTGGAGGGAATAGCGACCCTTACCAATACCAACTCTCTCTCTAACAAGGTAGACGAACTGAGACTGCTGATGCGATTTAAGGACCTCGCTAATTCGTCCGCCCTCTGTTTTACTGAGACTTGGCTTAATGATTCTACTCCGGACAGCGCGATCAGCCTTGAGGGATTTCAGCTGTTTCGTGCTGATCGCGTCACAGAGCTCTCCGGTAAGTCTAAAGGAGGAGGAGTATGCTTTTACATTAACAGCAGCTGGTGCTCTGATGTAACCGTGATTTCCCGGCACTGTTCTCCCGACCTAGAATTTCTCTCCATTAACTGCAAGCCATTTTATTCCCCACGGGAGTTTGCTTCATTCATATTGATCACTGTGTACGCCCCTCCCGACGCGGACGCGCGCGTGGCTCAGCGCGCACTCGCAGATCACATACAACATGCGGAGCAGACTTTCCCGGACTCCCTGGTTATTGTGGTAGGCGACTTTAACCAGAGCAATCTGAGTCACGAGCTCCCCCGATACAAACAGTTTATTAAATGTCCAACCAGAGGTGAGAACACACTAGATCACTGTTACACCACAGTGAAGGATGCGTATCGCGCTGTTCCCCGCGCTGTGCTCGGTCTATCTGATCACGTGATGGTCCACCTCATTCCCACATACAGACAGAGACTGAAGCTCACTAAACCTGTTGTGACCACCAAGAAGAAATTGACCAGTGAAGATGGAGAGAAACTGAACACATGCATGGAAATAACTGACTGGGACATGTTTAAAGGAGCCACACATGATCTTAATGAGCACACAGACACTGTGAACTCATACATCAACTTTTGTGAGGAGAACATTCTTCCATCGCGCACCAAGGTGAGGTACTCTAATGATAAGCCCTGGTTCACTGCCAAGCTCAGACAGATCAGGAAGGAGAAGGAAGCAGTGTTGAAAAGTGGAGAAAGGGACTGCTACAGGGAGGTTAAATATCGGTTTAACAGAGAGCTGAAGAGAGCTAAATCTGTGTATTCTGAGAGACTCCAGCAGCAGTTCTCTGCTAATGACTCGGCTTCTGTGTGGAGAGGACTGAGGCAAATCACCAACTATCGGCCTCAGGCTTCTAAAGGTCAGGATGACAAAGCCCTTTGTCAAAAACTGTCCCAACATTACGCCCGTTTTGACACCTCGTCAGCTGTGTCCAACTCCCCCCCTCCACCCAGCTCCACTGCCTCCTCGGCCGCTAATTCATCAAAAGCGGTCCCCGCCCTCCTCCTCCTCCCCCCCTGCCCTTGTCATCAGTGTGCAGGACGTGCACAGACAGTTCTCCAGACTGAACCCACGCAAGGCCCCCGGTCCGGACGGCGTGTCTCCCTCCACCCTGAGACACTGTGCGAAAGAGCTGGCTCCTGTCTTCACAGACATTTTTAACACCTCCCTTAAGCAATGCCATGTGCCGACCTGCCTCAAATCCTCCACCATCATCCCTGTCCCCAAGAAGCCCCGGATTACTGGACTTAACGACTACAGACCTGTAGCGCTCACCTCTGTAGTCATGAAGTCCTTTGAGCGCCTGGTCCTGTCCCACCTCAAGTCCATCACCACTCCCCTTCTGGACCCGCTGCAGTTTGCCTACTGTGCCAACAGGTCTGTAGACGACGCAGTCAACCTGGCCTTCCACTCCATCCTGCAGCACCTGGACTCCCCGGGAACCTACGCCAGGATCCTGTTTGTGGACTTCAGCTCTGCATTCAACACCATCTGCCCCACTCTGCTCCAGGACAAGCTGTCCCTGCTCAACGTGCCTGACTCCCTCTGCAGGTGGATCACCGACTTCCTGACGGACCGGAGGCAGCATGTGCGGCTGGGGAAGTCTGTCTCAGACTCTGTTAGCATCAGCATCGGATCACCCCAGGGCTGTGTACTTTCCCCCCTACTCTTCTCCCTTTATACCAACTCCTGCACCTCCACCCACCAGTCTGTTAAGCTGATCAAGTTTGCGGACGACACCACCCTCATCGGGCTCATCTCCAATGGCGATGAGTCCGTCTACAGGAGAGAGGTGGCCCAGCTGGTGTCCTGGTGCACCCACAACAACCTGCAGCTGAACGCTCTGAAGACAGCGGAGATGATTGTGGACTTCAGGAAAGTCACAACCCCCCTGCCCCCCCTCACCATCACAGGCTCTCCCATCACCATTGCAGATTCCTTCCGCTTCTTGGGCACCACCATCACCCGGGACCTCAAGTGGGAGCCAACCATCAGGTCCCTCATCAAAAAGGTCCAGCAGAGGATGTTCTTTCTGTGGCAGCTGAGGAAGCTCAAGCTACCCACCAAGATGTTAGTGCAGTTCTACACGGCCATCATCGAGTCCATCCTCACCTCCTCCATAACCGTGTGGTACGCAGGAGCTACTGCCAGGGACAGACTAAGGCTGCAGCGCGTCGTGCGCACTGCTGAGAAGGTGATCGGCTGCAAGCTCCCATCTCTCCAGGATCTGTACATCTCCAGGACCCGGAGGCGTGCAGGCCGGATCATGGCCGATCCTTCACACCCTGGTCACGTACTGTTTGCCACCCTCCCCTCAGGTAGAAGACTTCGGTCCATTCAGACTAAAACCTCCCGGCACATGAACAGCTTTTTCCCCTCTGCCATCAGACTGCTGAACATTAAGTGACTTATTGACTCTCGTGCACTATGTACAGCAGCTCAACCAGACTCATGTCATTCATCACTGTTTTTTCTGTTGCATTATCGACTGCACATCATCTGCTACTTGCTAATTTATTTAAAACTGCTGTGACTAGTATTACTCATTATTATTATTATTATTATTATTATTATTACTTATTATTCTACACTTATTGCATGGTTTTAGTCTTTAAGTTTTTTTTAGTTTATCTCTTTATCTTATCATGTTTTAAAGTTGCAGCATTGCACCGAGACAAATTCCTAGTTTGTGTACTACATGAACAATGGCAATAAATCTGATTCTGATTCTGATTCTGATTCTTTTTTTTTTAGTCAATCTGCACATCCAACCCCCCTCCTACAAGGTAACAAACATCAAAGGAGATGCAGAATCAGCATGTGGCAAAACATTTCATGGAACAGTCATAATGTTAGAAACAAATAAGTCTTTTTAATTAAAAAAAAAAACAACTTGTTAAAATAGAAATGTGACAATGATCCACATGTTCTCCCCACACTAACAAATACTGTATTAACGTGAATGTTTGCTGTGATGGGGGTGGGAGGGTGCACACAATTTCATAGGGTATAGGCATAAAAAAAAAAAATCAAATCATTACAAGTTCGGATTGGGATCTGAAATTCAAGTTAAAAACATGGGACAACTTACAGGGGTAAGAGAGGGCCCTCAACACGTAACAGAGTTTGAGGAATTTCCCTCAGAGCCTACACTCCATCAAGGCTCTTCCAGGGTCTTTAAAAAGACCTCAGCTCAAGAAGTTCTTTTGACAGTTTTTTATTTTAAAGTTTTATACACTATGTTCTTAATGTTTTTAAAGTTATCTTCATTGAAAAAAAGTGCTTTTCAGAGTAGACGTTTAGGATTCTTTTCCATGGTCATCATAGACCGATGGAGGCCGACGAAAAGTTCTTTCAGTTTCTGAGTAGCATAAAAGAGGGCCACCACACTGTTATACTAAATAAGACAATACAATGGAGAAACAGGGTGTAACCAAAATAATCTCATATAATGTAAAAGGCATCCTGAATCCAGTTAAAAGATCCAAGATTCTAGGCAAAATGAAAAAAGACAAAGCAGGAATAATATTTTTACAAGAAACCCACCTAACAGATGTGGAGCACACTAAACTCAATAGACAAGGGTTTAAAATGATCTCTTCATCTTCATATAAGTCAGGGAGGAGGAGGGGAGTAGCGACATTGATATCAACCAAAATTACATTTGAAAAAAAATCAGAACACAAAGATAAAGAAGGGAGATACAGTTTGGTAATTGGGCGGCTAGAGGGAGAAGATATCACCCTGCTGGATGTATATGCACCTCCAGGGGCTAACTGGAAATTTTATAAAAAATGTATTTGACCTAATGATAACTAAAGCCCAAGGTTTAGTGATATGTGGTGGAGACTTCAATCTAAGACTGAATCCATACTGGGATGCTTCTGGTAATTCTCCACATCAAAATAACACTCAAAGTAGGAAAACTCGGATGCTACTAAAAGAAATGAGAATCTGTGATGTGTGGAGGGAATTCAACCCCAGTGTAAAAGATTATACATTTTACTCAACGCCACATTCATCTTACTCAAGGATTGACTATTTTTTATGTTTAATAGAGACACTGGAAGAGTAAAAACATGTAAAATAGGACTGATGGATCTCTCTGACCATAGTCCGATCTATATGGACTTAAGTTTCCAAAAATACACAAATAATACATTTTCTTGGAGGTTGAATTCAAATGTCCTGAAAGGACCACTGAAAGATGAATTGGAATCAGATATTGTCAGATATTTGGAAGAAAACAATAATGGAGAAGTATCCCCTTTAATAATGTGGGATGCATGCAAAGCTGTAATAAGGGGAAAGATTATTGCAAAACTGGCAACCCAAAAGAAACTGAGACAAGAAAAACTAATCACATTAGAGTCAGAACTTAAGAACCTAGAAAAAGAACACAAAGGCAACACTCATTCTAATGACTCGCTCAAGATTAAGGAAATTAAAAATCAAATAAATGAGATCTACACAATAGAAATCCAGAAGAAACTTACATTTCTGAAACAAAAATACTATGAAGCAGGCAGTAAATCGGCAAAATTACTAGCCTATAAA
Source organism: Pholidichthys leucotaenia (assembly GCA_020510985.1). Classification (NCBI taxonomy): domain Eukaryota; kingdom Metazoa; phylum Chordata; class Actinopteri; order Cichliformes; family Pholidichthyidae; genus Pholidichthys; species Pholidichthys leucotaenia. Next base: position 100,419,216 of record CM035841.1, on the reverse strand, counting down.
TTGAGGAAACAACAAACAGAAAGAGCAATCTACAAAATCAGAGACCCAGTATCAAAGGAAATAAAATTCAGAATTCAGGATATTCTTAAAAGCTTTGAGAACTACTATAAGAACTTATACTCCCTCAAAAAACATAAAAACACATCCGAAGCATTCCTAAACACATTAAACTTTCCCCAACTTACGGAGTCTCAAAATAAAACACTACTGTCAGAAATACAACCTAAAGAATTGGAAAAAGCAATTATTGAAACTTAAAGCTAACAAATCCCCAGGAGCAGATGGCTATACAGCAGAGTGGTACAAAACCTTTAAACAGCAACTATCTCCTCTCCTCCTGAAAACATTTAACTATGTCCTCCACACAGGGGAAATCCCCCCCTCCTGGAGAGAAGGGGTCATTGCAGTTATACCTAAACCTGAAAAGGATAAACTAGAATGCTCCAACTACAGACCAATCAGTGTATTAAATCAGGACTATAAGCTTTTTACCACTATCCTTGCCAAAAGGTTAGACAATATACTGACAGACTTAATTCACTTAGACCAAACAGGTTTTATAAGACAAAGACAGACACAAGACAACATTAGACACACTTTACACATAATTCATCATGTAAAAAAATATAACTTAAATGCAGTCATATTGGGATTAGATGCTGAAAAAGCATTTGATTCGGTTGACTGGTCTTTCCTATATATAATCTTATCCAGTTTCAATTTTCATAACAACTTCATTAGAACTATCCAGGCATTATATAAAAAACCAACAGCTAAAATAAGGATTAACGGTAATTTATCATCATCTTTTGAGCTGGAAAGAGGATGTCGTCAAGGCTGCCCCTTGTCTCCACTGCTCTTTGCAATCTTCATAGAACCTCTGAGCCAATGGATAAGACAGAACCAAAAAATTCAGGGTATTACACTTGGTCAGAAGGAACATAAAATAGCACTCTTTGCTGATGACATTTTAATATACCTGGGGCAGCCGGACACCTCTTTACCAGAACTAATCTCAGTTTTTTCAGAGTATGGAGATTTATCGGGGTACAAATTAAACATGCATAAAACCCAAGTTTTAACATTCAACTATGACCCAAATCATTATTCACTAAGCAAACTCAAAACTAACTGGGAGATGGAATCTATGAAATATCTGGGGGTCAATATCCCGAAACAACTCAACAAAATTATAACACTAAACTATGATCCACTGGTGACAAAAATAAAATCTGACCTAGCAAGATGGAATATGATACCATTCTTGGGTACTGCACAAAGAATTGAAGCAGTCAAAATGAATATACTTCCACGTTTTCTATACCTTTTCCAAACAATACCGGTAGAAACTCCCAAAAAAACATGGCAGGAGCTGGACAGAAGGATCTCAAGATTTATATGGCAGGGCAAGAGACCTAGAATCAGATATAGAACCTTACAGCTAAACAAAGCAAAGGTGGGCTTGCGCTGCCAAATATCAGGGACTATTTTAAAGCCGCACAAATTAAAACTTTAATAGAGATATGTAACCCAGTCTACACTGCACAATGGAAGGAGATCGAATGCCAAATAACAAGTGACATCCCCCTACAGGCGATAATAGGGAACAATGCCTTACCTAAACTTTGGAATAACACTAACCAGTGGATAGAGACCCCGCTAAAAATTTGGTTTAAGATAGTCAGAGAGAATCAAACTAAAGAGCCCTATCGACTTCTGCAATGGATTGCCTATGATCAAGACTTTACTCCTAATAAAACAGACACTAGATTTAATAAGTGGAAAGAGAACGGGCTGATAAAATATTACGATTTTTTTAAGGGGCAAATTTTAAGAAGTTTTGAAGATTTGAAAAAAACAAGGTCTAATAAATCAAGACCTTTACAGGTTCTTTCAGCTTAGACACCACATAAACAATATACTTAAAAAGGAGGATTTGGAAAGGGCCCAGTCAGGTGTTCTGAAGGTCTTCTTAATGGCACATAAAGGGATCCCAGGGATCAGATACATCTCTAAAATATGCCAAGGTCTTCAAGACTTAAAAGGAGACAACACATCATATATAAAAGAGAGATGGGAAAAAGAGGGGGATTTCAATTTACAACTGGAAATATGGGAAAAGCTAAATAAACAGCAATGGAAAAGTACCTCATCCCTGCAGTGGAGAGAATTTGGATGGAAAAATTTGGTAAGATTTTTCAGAACACCTGCACAAAACAAATTTACCCATAAGGGGTTGAACTGTTGGCGCTTGTGTGGTGAAAAGACTACAAATCATTTTCATGTGTTTTGGCCATGCCCAGTTATACGCCAATATTGGACCAATGTACAGACAATATTGGGGAAAATATTCAAAATAACAGTTCCCTTTTCTTTTCTAACTTTGTATTTGGGTTTACTACCGGACTCACTGGAAAGACGAGGAGAAAAATACTTATTCACTGTTTTAATATTGGCAAGTAAAAAAGCCCTAACCAAAAAATGGATGTTGAAGGACTGTCCTACACCTGAAGATTGGATTAACGTGATCCAAGACATTTACTCGATGGAAAAGTTGACATTGGCACTGAGACAGGACATGGATGGGTTCATGAACTTTTGGCAATCCTGGATCGCATATGTGTCTTCCATTAGATCTATTCTTTGACAAATAACATTTCAATAATGGCTCCGCTCTTTGTTCCAACGCTACTAAGACGCTCTTTTATTTTTAATTATTTATTTTTATTTTTCTGTTTGTTTGTTTGTTTGTTTTTTGCTCTTTTGTTTTGTTTGTTTGTTTTTTTATTCTCTTTAATTTCACTTTTTTTCACTTTAAAAAAAGGGGTGTTGTAATAATTATTCTTCCAATGTTGTCAAATAGCAAAAAATAAGGAAACGTGATGAAAATGTTATCAATGCAATGCTGTAATGACCTGTATACCCTTTACAAAAACTTAAATAAAAAAAAAAAATGATGATCAAGACTTGTCTAAAAATCATCCCGATCAATAAAGCACATTTACTTGAAGAATAAGGTCTACCTTTGCTAAAAACATAATTTGGTATTAAAATAAGAAACACTCTCTAAAATCTGATGAGTAATTTCGGCTGAGTTGCCAGTTGCTCAGAGACAACTTGTGTTTGTCTTTTCAGAATCAGAATGAGATTTATTGCCATTGTTCATGTAGTACACAAACTAGGAATTTGTCTTGGTGCAATGCTGCAACATTAAACATGGAGTAGCACTAAAGATAAAAATAAAAAACTATGCATGCAAGAAAATGTAGAATAGGAATGAGTAATACTAATCTATGCAATTTTTAAAATATATTAACAAGAAGCAGATATTGTGGAGTTCCACATAAGCCTGTTTTCCACTAGCCCAGCACACCTCGGTACGGCTCGATTCACTTCAGTACGGCTCGGAATGCTTCTGTCTCCATTAGCACGGTGTTGTGCTTGTGCTGTGATGGTTTGTGTTAGGAGGTTTTAGAAGCGGGGCAGCGGCAGATTCTCAGCGAGGCGGGGCCACACTCCCGTGACATTACGCACCCGACTGAGTCCTTATTTACAGGAGACAAAAAAGGATCCAAGGATTATTGCCTTGCTCGCTCTGTGGTTTTATCTCACAATTAATTTTATCTCATAATTAAGCTGCAACAACACAAGTCACTTTTGTTTTGAATTAACTGCCAAATGACCTAGAAATAATGAGCTGAAACTTGTTTTTATTCGTATTAAATAATGAGACGGTGGCACACTGGCCAACACCAAATTGTATTTTTTTTTTTACATCCTAGGGCATTTTGGATGTACTGAATTAAAAAAAAATTCATGTTTTTCACCTTCAGGTCAACGTTTGGAACAACAGTATTATTATTTTCCATTTAGATGATGCTAACTCCTTCTAAAGTATTGTAAATCTCTGAATTTGGAATGCCGATAGAACATTCAATTTACATAAACTTGTACCTACTTTGACTTGGTGCTAATTTTTTATGATATTTCAATAAAAAGAACAGAAAGCTTACAAAAAGATTTCTTTTTTGGTCTAGTTAAAAATTACATTACCTCTACAATGGTTGACCCCTGACAGGATGATCAGCATCATTTTGATCAGACTAGGCAATGAAATTTCTATGTAATTATACTGTTTTATAATTCAGTGTTATAACAGACAAACCACACTTTCCAAAACAATTCCATTTTATTATATACAAAATATTAAAAGAAAAAAAAAAAAACTTTGCAACACAACATGAAGGTTAATCGACATTTTATACACGCCGACCACTGAGTGTCTACACCAGCTTCCCAAACTGGGTCACGAAGACTCGGATGAATGAAGCCGTCTCTGCCAGCTGTGGGTCAGGAAGGCTCGGTTGAATAATCCGTGCAGGCTGTCGCGGCGGACGCGTGGGATGATTCTACAAGGAAAATGCACACAATAAAATACAGCACGAAAGTGCAATATATACAGAAAAGACAATAATTTTTAACAAGAATACATAAGCTTATTTCAGTGTATTGTTCACATGAATAATTAAAATAAAAGCTTTAGTCCGCAGTGTGCTGCAATAAAGCAGCGATCCATCCACAAATGAACAGCTTTTTTATTGCATAAATAAACTGAGCGTCTTACTGAATATATTTGCGAAAAAACGCACAATAAAAAAAAATTAAAACTCACCGTTAAAGGACTCCGATGTCGAGACCTCCCGGTATATTTTTTCATTCTGGGCGGCTCCGTCTAACTTGCGATGGATACGTTCGTCTGACAATGCAGTGAGCAGACACTGCACCTCCTTATTGGTCCATGGAACACTCTTATTACGCGAAGCCATTTTTGATAGAGAATAAATGAAAATAGCACAGCAATACACTGAAAAGAAACCGCCAACAGTGGTTGCGTGCTGAGTAAAGGCGGTCGTGAAGATTCTTTTTTTTTTTTTTTTCAAAAACTTTATTGAGAAGGTTGTGAAGATTTGGTAGATGAGGAGGAGGAGAGGGGCGGTTACAACCTGACCAATCAGCGCCGGTTACGACCTGACCAATCAGCGGCGACCAGTCTGTTAACATCACAACACGGCACAGCTCAGCACTGCTGTACCCTGCCCTGGAGCAGGGCTGAGAATCGCGGCTGTTAAACCGTGTTGGGGCTTGTGGAAAAGCGTACAAAGCGTGCTGAGCCGTCCCGTGTCGTGCTAAAGCGTGCTAGTGGAAAAGGCCCTATAGTGCAGTCGGTAGTGCAAAAGAAAACAGTGATAATTATCATGAGTCCGGTTGAGCTGCTGTACGTAGTGCACGAGAGTCTAATAAGTCACTTAGTGTTCAGCAGTCTGATGGCAGAGGGGAAGAAGCTGTTCATGTAGCGGGAGGTTTTAGTCTGAATGGACCGAAGTCTTCTGCCTGAGGGGAAGGGGGAAAACAGTGCGTGTCCAGGGTGTGAAGGGTCGGCTATGATCCGACCTGCATGCCTCCGGGTCCTGGAGATGTACAGGTCCTGGAGGGATGGGAGCTTGCAGCCGATCACCTTCTCAGCAGTGCGCACAACGCGCTGCAGTCTTAGTCTGTCCCTGGCAGTGGCTCCTGCGTACCACACGGTGATGGAGGTGGTGAGGATGGACTCGATGATGGCCGTGTAGAACTGCACCTACATCTTGGTGGGTAGCTTGAGCTTCCTCAGCTGTCTCAGGAAGAACATCCTCTGCTGGGCCTTTTTGATGAGGGAGCTGATGGTCGGCTCCCACTTGAGGTCCCGGGTGATGGTGGTGCCCAGGAAGCGGAAGGAGTCTGCAGTGGTGATGGGAGAGTCTGTGAGGGTAAGGGGGGGCAGAGGGGCTGTGACTTTTCTGAAGTCCACGATCATCTCCACTGTCTTCAGAGCGTTCAGTTGCAGGTTGTTGTGGCTGCACCAGGACGCCAGCTGGGCCACCTCTCTCCTGTAGACGGACTCGTCACCATTGGAGATGAGCCCGATGAGGGTGGTGTCGTCCGCAAACTTGATCAGCTTGACAGACTGGTGGCTGGAGGTGCAGGAGTTGGTGTACAGGGAGAAGAGCAGGGGGGAAAGTACACAGCCCTGGGGTGATCCGGTGCTGATGCTAACAGAGTCTGAGACAGTCTTTCCCAGCCGCACATGCTGCCTCCGGTCCGTCAGGAAGTCGGTGATCCACCTGCAGAGGGAGTCAGGCACATTGAGCAGGGACAGCTTGTCCTGGAGGAGAGCGGGGCGGATGGTATTGAATGCAGAGCTGAAGTCCACAAACAGGATCCTGACATAGGTTCCCGGGGAGTCCGGGTGCTGCAGGATGGAGTGGAGGGCCAGGTTGACTGTGTCGTCCACAGACCTGTTGGCTCTGTAGGCAAACTGCAGCAGGTCCAGGAGGGGAGTGGTGATGGTCTTGAGGTGGGGCAGGACCAGGCGCTCAAAGGACTTCATGACTACCGAGGTGAGCGCTACAGGTCTGTAGTCGTTAAGTCCAGTGATCCGTGGCTTCTTGGGGACAGGGACGATGGTAGAGGTTTTGAGGCAGGCCGGCACGTGGCATGACTTCAGGGAGGTGTTAAAAATGTCTGTGAAGACAGGAGTCAGCTCCTCCGCACAGTGTCTCAGGGTGGAGGGAGAAACGCCGTCCGGACCGGGGGCCTTGCGTGGGTTCAGTCTGGAGAACTGTCTGTGCACGTCCTGCTCACTGATGGCAAGGGCAGGGGGGGAGGAGGGGGGGCGCCTTTGATGAAGTGGGGACCATGGAGGCAGTGGCGCTGGGGGGAGGGGGGGAGTTGGACACAGCTGACGAGGTGTCAAAATAGTGTTGGGACAGTCTTTGACAAAGGGCTTTGTCATCCTGTCCCTTAGAAGCCTGAGGCCGATAGTTGGTGATTTGCCTCAGTCCTCTCCACACAGAAGCAGATGCATTAGCAGTGAACTGTTGCTGGAGTCTCTCAGAATACACAGATTTAGCTCTCCTCAGCTCTCTGCTAAACCGGTATTTGACCTCCTTCAAAAGCAAACTGTCCCCAGGACGAGCTCGCCTAAATCAGCAATTTTGTACACAGTTGTAAATACATTCTTTTGTTGATTTGCCATCCATCCATCAATCTTTTACCAATTTTCTGGTGGTCTTGGTCACGGAGGCAGCAGTTCAAGCAGAGAAGCCCAGACCCCGCCACCTGCTCTAGCTCTTCAGAGAGGATACAAAGGCATTCCCAGACCAGCTGGGACACAGTCTCTCCAGTGAGTCCTGAGTCTGCCCCTGGGTCTCCTCCCAGTGGGACATGCCTAAAACGCTTCAGGTGGGAGGCATCCAGGAGGCATCCTGATCAGATGCCCAAACCACTTCAACTGGTTCCTTTCAATGTGGAGGAGAAGCGGTTCTACTCTTAGCCTCTCCAAGATGACTGAGCTCCTCACCCTGTCTCTAAGGGTGAGTCCAGCAATCCTACGGAGGAAGCTCATTTCACACGCTTCTAAGACAGAACACTTTTCTTCATTTTCTAAATAATTTTAAATTTTAATTTAATTTTTTTTCCTCTTGTAGACTTTTCAATCTCTGAAGCTCTGTGAATTACATTCATTTATAGGAAATGTCATGAATTGCCCCTCAAGGCAGAAACAAAGACCCATGCGCTGACATGTGAGTTGTGCAAGTTTCAAGAGTCTGTGACAAGATCTTGGAAATTTGCATAAGTATTCCGTATGAATTTATCTTATATCGCCCACATAGCTGGTTCTGTTGAATTAGAACGCTAAATAAGTGGAAAAATATTTCTAAGTGAATTCAAATTTAGCACCATGTTGCACTAACGCAATATCCTGAGATATTCCTTGTTTCAGGATATGACGTCATGAGGTGAGTTTCCTCTTGGCTGATCCATGTGTTGTCAATGTAAACAAGCTGTTTAGCTTCTATATCAGCAAAGAAATGCTGAAATGTTGCATGGCGGCTGGGTGTTGTAATTGATCCCATGAACATATAAGCCTGTTCTCATTCCCAAAAGATCCAGATCTTCTTAAAAAATGGGCGATGCAAGTACAGAGATCAAGGGACAAATGGCAACCAACACCATCTTCTGTACTCTGTAGCGATCATTTCAATGCAGACAGTTTTGAGGAGGCGCCTGCTATACAGGAGTCTTTAGGCTTGAAAGATCATTGCAAACGGGTTCTAAAATCGACTGCCATACCTATGGTTTTTAAACAAATACCCACAGCTCAAGATGATATCAACATATCAAAACAACGCAGAGAAGCAACAGTGTCAAAACTCGTCCGGAAAAGAGGTTGTGTAATTGATTGTTTTTTCCACATGAGGCGAATTTGATTTTATTATATTTTTTCCGGCGACAATAAAATCCTCCCCTATGAATTTTGAAGCCGAGTGTTGACTTTACTGCAAATGGAACGACTTTGTGTTAAAAAACGTTATACTTTCCTTTTTTCAATTTTCATTTTTATAAATCTCATAGCCTACCGAAACTGAATATCTGAGCAATTTTTTATTTCCCTGACCACCCGATCGGGGAAATAAGAAGAAAAAGAAAAACAAGCAAACAACTGAAGCCAAAATTTCTGTAAACCAAATGATTAAATAATGAAAAGAGTTTGTGGAATTTATTTTTTTCCCCACATAATTGTAATTTACTGTACATACTCTGTTGTCATTGAATCCTTATTTAAATCCTCCACCTGAACAATGAGAGCAAGTTTTTAGCCAAAGTCAAATTCCTTGTATGTGTTGTGCATACTTGGCCAATAAAGCTGATTCTGATTCTGATTCTGATTCTGATAAGGTGATCGCTATTAAATTGTTTGGTTTACACAAATTTTGGCTTCAATTTTTTTTTTTTTTTTATTTCCCTGGTGGTCGGGAAAATGAAAAAAAAATGCTCAGATGTTCAGTTTTGGTAGGCAATGAGATTTATAAAAATAAAAACTGAAAAAAAGTAATATAACTTTTTTATAGCACAAAGTTGTTCCATTTGGAGTTAAGTCAACACTCGGCTTCCAAATTTATAGGGGAGGATTTTACTTTCGGTGTAAAAAATATAATAAAATCACAATCGCCTTATGTGGAAAAAAAATCAGTTACACAAACTCTTTTTCTGTAAACCAAATGACTAAGTAACAATTGAATGAATGAATTCATTCAATTGTTACTTAGTCATTTGGTTTACAGAAATTTTGGCTTCAATTGTTTTTTTTTAATTTCCCCGATCGGGTGGTCGGGAAAATAAAAAAAAATTTAAAAAAATTCTCAGATATTCAGTTTCGGTAGGCAATGAGATTTATAAAAATGAAAACTGAAAAAAGTAATATAACATTTTTTTAACACAAAGTCATTCTATTTGGAGAAAAAGTCAACACTCGTCTTCAAAATTCATAGGGGAGGATTTTACTGTCGCCGGAAAAAAATATAATAAAATCACAATCGCCTTATGTGGAAAAAACAATCAATTACACAAACTCTTTTCCAGGTGAGTTTTTACACTGTTGCTTCTCTGCGCTGTTTTGATATGTTGATATCATCTTGAGCTGTGGGTTTTCGTTTGAAAACCATAGGTATGACAGTTGGTTTTAGAACCCGTTTGTAACGAACTTTCAAGTCTAAAGATTTCTGTATAGCAGGCGCCTCCTCAAAACTGTCTGCAGTGAAATGATCGCTACAGAGTACAGAAGATGGTGCTGGTTGCCATTTGTCCCTTGATCTCTATACTTGCATCGCCCATTTTTTAAGAAGATCTGGATCTTTTGGGAATGAGAACAGGCTTATACGTTCATGGGATCAATTAGAACACCCAGCTGCCGCGTAACGTATCGGCATTTCTTTGCTGATATAGAAGCTAAACAGCTTGTTTACATTGACAGCACATGGATCAGCCAAGAGGAAACTCTCCTCATGAGGTCATATCCTGAAACGCGCATCTCAGGATATCATGTCAGTGCAAACCTGCGCTAAATTTGAATTCCATTAGAAATATTTTTCCATTTATTTAGCGTTCTAATTCAACAGAACCAACTATGTGGACAATATAAGATAAGTTCATACTGAATACTTATGCATAGTTCCAAGATCTTGTCACGGACTCTTTAACCAGGAACACAAAATATACAAGGAACAAAAAACACATACAAGACTGAGGCAGGAAAAAGGATGAGAGAAGATGGGGAATCACCGTCTGAGCTGGATTAGGGTTTTGGTTTTAGCACATGGTGATTGGCAAGCAGAGGGGCTTTCAATAAATAGAAAACAAGAGGGATTGCCAATCTGAGTCAGCGGTGAGTCACATGAGCGGAGAGGAGATAGGACTGACAGCTGACAGGAGCACCGCCCATGACTAGAGTAGACCCGGAAGTGCTCACTGACAGCTGCTGTCAAGAGAAAGAGAGAATACGGATCAAAATACCCCTACAAGATGAGAACAAGACTAATGACAAATAATAACACTGGGAAAATAAACTGGAACACAAGACAGTAAAGAAATATATAAATGACAACACTTAAGCGGGAAAAACAACTAGACAATGAGAAAATACAAAGAAACCTGAACCCAACACAAACAATAGCTATCAAATACCTAGAATACAAAAAATAAGCAGGAATACAACAATGTAAAGAATGACAGAAAAGCTGAGCAAGACGGAACCCCTCCGTGCTCACCTTGGACCAGAGTCCCCCCCCCTCGCCCCCCAAGGGATGGAATCAAGACACCCCAGGGAAATATCAAAAAAGAGAAAGAAAAAAAGACCCCCTCCCCCCCACACACAGAAGACCCACCCAACAAAAACCAAGAGAACATGACTTACCCCCAGGGGGGAGGAAGGTGAACGAGTCACAGTGGGAGCAAGACCAACCAGGAAAAAAAAAAAAAAAATGCTCACGACTCACACACTGAACAAGAGATACAAGATTGGACTGATATTAACAGGAATGATAGTCCGACTCGGGTGGTCTACCAAAGTCCAAGCTCCACCCAAACATCAGGTGGAAAAGGTCGGGTGGCCAACCAGGTCTCCAAAGCCACCAAAATGGAGGAGAGAGTTCATCCGGTGGTCTTCCTAAACTCCAAAGCCACCCAAGCAAACCAAAGAGTTCATCGAAGGATCTACCAGAGTCCTTTAGCCACCCGAACAGATGGAGTAGTCCATGGGGTGGCTGCCCAGTGGGGAAACCCGGTGGTGAGGGTGGCCACCTGGCGGGGACCACAGGCAACAACGAGCGACGCTCAGTGACCTCAGGCAGAGGGGAACCCATGATGGTCTTCGGTGGAGAAGGGAAACCCACGATGGCCTTGGGAGAAGGAAAATTCACAATGGGCTTGGGTGAAGGAAAACCCACAACGGCCTCGGGAAAAGGAGAGGAACCCATGACAGCCTTTGGCAAAGGAGAGGAACCCTTGATGGCCTCAGACAAAGGAGAGGAAACCTCGATGGCCTCTGGCAAAGTTTAGGAACCCTCGATGGCCTAAAGCAAAGGAGAGGAGTGCACAATGGCCTTAGGCAAGGAAGAGGAACCCTCGGTGGGAACGAAAGGAGACTGAGGGCCCACAGCGACCTTGGACAGGAGCACAGCACCCTCGGAGGCCTTGGACTGGGGCATGGCAGCACCTGCGGTAGCCACGGACTGGGGCATCGTTGCACCTGCGGTGACCCTGTACTGGGGTGTAGCTCCACCCATGACAGCCCCGGACTGGGGCATAGCTGCAACCATGATGGCCCCGTACTGGGGCGTAGCTGCACCCATGGTGGCCACGGACTGGGGCATTGCAGCACCCACGTGGCCCAAGACTGAGGCGTAGCTGCACCTACATTGGCCCAAGGACTGGGTCATAGCACCCATGGATGAGATGAGATGAGATGAGATTCAACTTTATTGTCATTACACATGTATGAATACAAGGTAATGAAACGTGACTTGGCATTTGGGCATGCTCTGCAGAGCGCATCCAAGGCCGGGGCAGCCGCTAGGCGCCAGTCATAAGATAAGGTCCATGGAGGACCCTAGCTGGGGCGTAGCACCCATGATGGTCTCAGGCTGGGGCACAGAACCCACGAAGACCTGGGCAGAGGGGAAGCAGCAGCCATGGAGAACCCAGGCTGGGGTGCAGCACCCACGGAGACCTCAGACGAAGGGGGAGCCGCACCCACTGAGGTCCTGGTCTGAGATGAAGCACCTGTGGAGACCTCAGCCGAAGGGGAAGCAGCATCTACGGAGGTCCCAGGATGGGACGAAGCACCTGCGAAGACCTCAGCCGGAGGGGCTGGACCCACAGAGACCTCAACCGGAGGGGCTGCACCCACGGAGACCTCAGGCGGTGAGGCTGGACCCACAAAGACTTCAGGCGGTGAGGCTGGACCCACAGAGACCTCAGGCAGTGAGGCTGGACCCATGGAGACCTCTGGTGAAGTTTGACAATCCACGGTGACCCTGGGGAAAGGCTCTGACAGGAGGGACGAAGACACAGGGTCAGGGTCACTGGCAGCATTGGAGCCCAGAGAGGTGAGCTCAGGTGCAGTGGACTGCTACACTTGCCCCCCCCCCCAACATCACCACCACCAACAAGAGCAAGGCAAGATCTCTCCAAAACAGACACAGTGAAAACAAAGAAGAGTACTTGTCTGAGCTCAAGCTCTGCCACCGTCCAGGACTCCGTCAATCCAGGAGGGGGACATCTTGTGCCCAGTCTTCTGGAGGTCTAACTCCAGCTCTGCTGTGGCAGCCCCCACAGCAGGCATGGTGCAAAATTCAGTCTCGGGACCTCCAGGAGAAGCAACCCACACAGGTAGCTCGTCAGGCATGGCAGCTGGAGGTCGTCTCACTGCTGGCATAGGATCCCGCATAGCTGAAGTCAGAGGATGCTCAATCGTCGGGGCAGGCTTCAGATCACTGGAAGCGCTCTCCCTCTGTCCAGACCATGGCTGCTGGGCTGGGACAAGGTCATCCAGGACCGCAGGCTCCTCCATCATCCAGTGGCTCAATCCCGGGGCCGGCAAAGGAGGAATAGGAGGAGATACAAAGAGAACAGGTGAGAAAATTTTATCTGCAGCTGATGGTGAGGACTCAGGGGACTGCAATAACTGAGCCTCACTATCAAGAATCATGCTAGGTAATTCATGTTTTGGTGAAAGAGAATGAAAAAACACTTGCCTGTATTCCCGGGGCTCGATGGTTTCAGCTGCAGCAGACCAAGGGTCATCCCTCTTCGTGGCTGTGGTGGTTGTGGGGCCCCCAGAAGGATACATACCTGCCAACTTATAAAACCTGAAAAGCCTAGTAGCTAGCCGGGGTCCAGGGGCCACAGGCCCCGGTAGGTCAAGGACAAAGTCCTGGTGGGGGGTTCAGGGGGGCGAAGCCCCCACACAGCAAACAAATATTAGCATTAAATCAAGTTAAAATGTGGCTAACAACCTCATATTTCTTCAACAATCATGTTTCTATTTTCCTTAAATTGTCAATGCAGATATGCTGATGGAAAAGATCAAGGACAAACTCTATGGTAACTCTCAAGCATTGTTGTTTTCCATGGTGCACCTCTTAGCTTTCTTCAGTTGGTCTTTTGAATGGAACACACTGTGGCACTTGTTACCCGAAGCTGTCATCATCATTTTCCTGGTCATGAGGTTGCCCAGAACTTTAGTTGACAGACTGGACCTGAACTCAGTTTTGTTCTTGTTCACATGGCTGAATATGCGCTCACAGTCCGCAGTAATAATTCCTGGAAATACTTTGGAGTATTCCTCAGGAAAAGACTTGCCATGTGTGTGGATATGGATTATGATAGTCTCTTAATTTTCTTAATCAGTGTTCATCTATATTTATTTAAGTCAGTAAGATCTCTGATTATTATACTCTTTTGCTTCCTCAGGTGCTCCATTTAGTTTGATCCAAACTCTACAATTTCTTGTCCATGTTGCCTGTATCTTATTTTGTCTTTTCAGCATCCGTGCTTGCTGTGCTATTTCAGCATTAGTCTTTGTTAGATTTTCATTTAGCTAAACTTCTGTTGCCCCGTAACTTTCTCGCCTGCCTCAGTATGTCATTCTATACCCAGGGATGTGATTTGGGGCTGGGGAAATTATCTGAAAATTTAGCAGGGGTCCGGGGCAGAGCCCCATTGGGAGGGGGGGGAGGGGGGAGGGGGTCAAAGCCCCCCAAAGCTCCTGGGTTTTTATGATTTTTAAGTACCAGAACTGTACTTAAATGACATAAAACAAACAGCTGAATGTCACTTATTACTGTATAATATTGATTTATGTTCCAAGAAAATAAAATCTCTGAACTTAGTTCAGAGATTTTTTGATCTCTTCCATTTCCTCCTCCTTTGGTGGCATTTTTACTGACCTGTTGATAGTAAAACAATCTCTGCTGGTGTCGCCGGTATCCGATCCGACCGACCTCAAATCCAGCTGGGCCTCAGCTAGCCCCCTCCGCTGCTAGTCCAGCTGCTTACCGCCGCTGCAATTGAGCTCCTGTCCAGCCGGGGTACCGGCAGCTCCTCCACCGAGTCCCGCCGCCCACTGCTGCTGTAGTTGAGCTCCGATCCTGCTCCTGTCCAGCTGGGGTCCCGGAAGATCCTCCGCTGAGCCCCGCCACCTATCGCCGTCTTCCTCAGTAGTTCCTCCGCCGAGCCCCGCCGCTGTAGCAGGGCTCTGATTACGGCTCTTATCCAGCTGGGGCCCCGGCTGCTCCTCCACTGGTCTCCGTCTCCTACCACCGCTGTACTTGAACTCCGATCCGGCTCCCGTCCAACTGTTGCCTCGGTTGGTTCCTCCGGCGAGCCCCAATCACCGGGGACAGAGTCGCTTCTTTGTATCGGTGTTAGGTGCTACGACTAGCTATGGTGTTAGCTATAGCGATAGTGTTAGCTTAGCAAACGCTTCAGGTAAATTTAGATACGATTCCTAGCGATCTCGTGTTTGGAATTGCTTTGTGTTTTTTTTTACGATTTAAAATTTTTGACTGAATTTTTAGTGAAAAACCGTAATTTTGATTAATAAAGCCGTAACCCGGAATGGGGTCTTGAAAACCGTAACCATTATGGCAAAACCGGAGTAGTAGGCAGGTATGAGGATATGGAGGAGGCGCCCCTGCAGACACGATGACGGACGGAGCACGGTAAGAGATGGCCGGTCTCTCAGCAGTGCAAGGAGACGCCGAGGAGATGAGGATCGCAGCAGCAAAGGAGGGGGGAGAAGCTGATGGGACAGCCGCTGAAGAAAAACTAGAAGAGGGAACTACTGTGGGAATTTTCTGACTCGGCGAAGAGGGAACTGCTGACTGAGAGGTGGATGAGTTCTTCCAGTGGGATGTCACTGTGCAGAGGTGGGAAGTGAGAGGCGACTGGTCGT
Source organism: Pholidichthys leucotaenia (assembly GCA_020510985.1). Lineage (NCBI taxonomy): Eukaryota > Metazoa > Chordata > Actinopteri > Cichliformes > Pholidichthyidae > Pholidichthys > Pholidichthys leucotaenia. Next base: position 100,403,885 of record CM035841.1, on the reverse strand, counting down.
CACTTCCTTGTGGTAACGTATCGTCACTTCCTGTTTTGCTGTCTGTCTGTGTGGTGTGCTCTCCTCACTCTCCTGAGCTTTTGGGTTAGCCACTAGCAATGGCTACTAGCTCTCCTTCCTCTCCTCCTCTGGTGTGCTCTCTCTGTTAGATGTTTAGCTACACCTCTGCCTCTTTTAGTGATAATGGAAAATGTAATAAATGTTGTCTTTTTGAGGCGCTCGAGGCGAGGTTGTCCGATTTGGAATCCCGGCTCCGCTGCATTGAAACACCATCTGCGCCAGTTACTCTTGACGGACGCCCATTAGCTGCAGCGGAGCTAGCTAGCTTAGGCCCCCCTGTTAGCGGTCCTCCAGCTCTCCTCAGCAGTGAGGAGACTGGGTGGGTGACGGTGAGAAGGAAGCCTAGTCGCAAAGCCCCGGTACACCACCAACCTGTTCACGTTTCTAATCGTTTTTCCCCGCTCAGCGACACACCCGCTGAGGAAAAAACTCTGATCATTGACGACTCTGTAGTCAGAAACGTGAACCTAGAGCAGTCCTTCTCAAATAGTGGGGCGCGCCCCCCTGGGGGGGCGTGATGCGATGCCGGGGGGGGCGCGTGTGACCCCGGGGAACAGGCTTTGCTTTTGCCGTGTAAAGTGTAATTGCACATCCACGGCAGCAGGTGGTGCAGTGGCGCTCTCATTGTCAAAGTCTTTCTGCAACTGTGGGGGTCCCCCCTACAGTTGATAGTGCTATGAGATGACTGTTGTTGTGAAATGGCGCTATATAAATAAAGTTGAATTGAATTGAATTGAAAGTCTGTGCGGGAGTTTAAAACTTTTTAAATTGCTGTCAACAAACCCCTCGAGAGACACCATGGAGAAATATTTAACAGTAACGAAAAGAAAGGCGGAGAGAGACACAGGTAAAGAGACAAATGAAAGTCTCCCAAAAGCTAAGACGAGGAAATATGACGAAGCTTATCTAGTGCTTGGCTTCACTGGGACTACGGTGGGAGACGAGGAAAGACCGGTGTGTTTACTGTGTCTGAAAGTGTTGGCAGCGGACAGCATGAAGCCAAATAAATTAAGACGTCACCTACAGACATTACATCCTCAACACGTTGATAAGTCGCTTGATTTTTTTCAGCAAAAACGTGCGGAGTACGGCCAACAATCATCCCGCTTTGTGAACGCTACATCGGTAAACCAGCGAGCACTTCCAGCATCATTTAAAGTGGCGTACCAAATTGCGCAGTGCAAAAACCCCACACAATTGCAGAGGAGCTGATACTGCCTTTTTCTACCTTTTTCTTCAGACTAAAATGTTAAATATATTGGTACTCCTGTGTTAATGTTCCAGATCAATTTACATTTAATATTATTTATTGATTGAATTATTTTTCTCAGCATCAAATGGTTCAGTTGGTCAAAAATGTTTCTAGTTTAAATAAGGATTGACATATTTTTTATTTCAGGCACTTTGATGCACTTTAAGTTTTTTTTTCTGTTTTAGACTATAACAGGGTTTCTGTGTGGCAAAATAAAGTTAATATTTGTTGAAAGTTGATTTATATTGCTTTTTTCTTTTGTTAATGTTAAAAAGGATACAATTTTAGGTATACTTATACAATTTTTATAGATAATGATCTTATTTATAGTCACTGCGGTGAGTTGGGGGGCCGCGAAATATTTTCTCTTTCCTAGGGGGGGGCGTTGCAAAAAATAATTGAGAAGCACTGACCTAGAGACTCCAGCGGCCATAGTCAAATGCATTCCTGGGGCCAGAGCAGGCAACATCGAGTCAAATTTGAAAATGCTGGCCAAAAGTAACTGTAAATACTCCACAATTGTTATTCACGCTAGCATTAATGACATCGGGCTGCACGGTGGCGCAGTGGTTTAGCACTGTGGCAGCACAGTTTTACCCTCGGCCGGGGGATCGCGGGGATCATGAGATCGTGGGTTCGATCCCAGCCCCCGACCAACAGTGAGCTGTGTGGAGTTTGCATGTTCTCCCCGTGTTGCGCGGGTTTACTCCGGGATTTCTCCGGTTTCCTCCCGCACACCAAAAGCATGTAGGTTTAGGGCGCTCGCGCACGCAGCGACCAGCAACCGGTGGCTTGTCACCAGACTGCAAACCAAGTCTACCTACGGGTACAAATAAGTAACAAAAAAAAAAAAAAAAAAAAAAAAAAAAAAAATCTGTCTCCGGCAGTCGGAAGTCACGAAATTTAATGTAGAATCGGTGTGTGACTTTGCAAAAACGATGTCTGCCACTGTAGTATTCTCTGGGCCCCTCTCCAATCTGACCAGTGATGACATGTTTAGCCGCTCGTCATCCTTGAACCACTGGCTGTCTGTGTGGTGTCCTGCAAATGACGTGGGCTACATTGACAATTGGAGCTCTTTTTGGGGAAAACCTGGTCTTTTGAGACGAGACAGCATTCATCCCACTTTGGATGGTGCTTCTCATTTATCTAACAATCTGGCATCTTTTTTATCCAAATTTCCAAAACCTTGATACTCAGAGTTGGGACCAGGAAGCAGAGTCGCAGTCTTACACGCCTCTCTGCAGCTCCTCTTCATCCGCCACCCCTCAACTTAGCCCCTGTCTTCCCCATCAGAGAATCGTTGTCTGCTCCCTCCAAAGTAAATAAAAATATAATATATAAGCATCCCAAAGTGATTAAGCAAAATATTGGTAAAACTCAAATTAAACATAAAGCCTCCAAATTGAATGATTTGGCCTCTGTTCCTCCTCATAATTTAAAAATTAAATGTGGTTTATTAAATATTAGGTCTCTAACTCCCAAGTCTCTGTTAGTCCATGATCTGTTAATTGATCATCAGATTGATTTAATTTCCCTTACAGAGACTTGGTTAGGGCAAGAGGATTATGCTGGTTTAAATGAATCAACTCCCTCTGGTTATTTAAACTGTCAAAATCTCAGAAGTTCTGGTTGTGGAGAAGGGGTAGCAACAATTTACCATTCCAAATTACTAGTTAATGTAAAGCAAAAAACATGTTACAATTCCTTTGAGGGCCTGGTCCTCAGTATTGGGCACTTTAGCAATTTCAGGTTAAACCCAATTTTATTTGCCATAGTTTATCGTCCCCCATCAACCTACTCAGAATTTTTATCTGAATTTGCTGATTTCTTAGCTGATTTAGTGCTGAAATCAGATGGAATAATTATAGTAGGGGACTTTAATATACATGTGGATGTAGATAGTGACTGCCTTAATGTGGCATTTAATTCAATATTAGACTCGACTGTGTATTCTCAGAAAGTAGGAAATTCTACTCATTACCTCCACCATACATTGGACCTTGTTCAGACATATGGTATAGAAATAGAAAATCTTGTAGTGTCTCCTCATAACCCTGTACTGTCAGACCATTGTCTGTTAACCTTTGATTTTACTATTTCTGACTATTTGGCTCCTAAAGAAAAATATTATTACAGTAGATGCCTGTTACCAAATTTATGCAGATTGTTTCCTCTATGCCATGTGTCAACACAACGGAAATAAGCTATAGACAGCTTGCTCCTTCTGTAATTGATAACATGGTGGATAGTGTTACAGCTTCTCTGCATCAGACTCTAGACTTGGTGGCCCCCTTAAAAAAGAAAAAGTCTAATCAGAGATTTCTAACTCCTTGGTTCAACACAGAAACTTGTAGCTTAAAACAGAAGACTCATCAATTAGAAAGATAATGGCGCTCCACTAATTTAGATGAAATCTATTTAGCTTGGAGAAATCATCTTTTAATTTATAAAAAATCTCTTAGAAAAGCTAGAACGAGTTATTACTCTGCATTAATAGAAGAGAACAAGAATAATCCCAGGTTTCTTTTCAGCACTGTAGCCAGGTTGACAAAGAGTCAGGACTCTGTCAATCCTAGCATTCCCTTAGAGCTTACTAGTCAGGACTTTATGAACTTTTTCAATAAAAAAAAATTTCATCCATCAGAGATAAAATCAATCAGATTCTTCCCACAGTTAACTTAAATACTGTAACTACTACAACTCCTTGAATTGATGTCTGTCTTGATGAGTTTACTCCAATCGACCTTTGTGAGTTAGACAAAATAGTTTCCTCATCCAAACCTTCAACTTGTCTTTTAGACCCTATTCCCACCAGGTTATTTAAAGAAGTCTTCCTACTTATTGGTAGCTTTATTCTTCATATAATCAACTCTTCATTAACTTTAGGCCGTGTACCGCAGGCTTTTAAAACGGCTGTAATTAAACCCTTACTCAAAAAGCCAACGCTAGATCCAGGAGCTTTAGCTAACTATAGACCAATCTCTAATCTCCCTTTCATTTCCAAAATCTTAGAAAGAGTTGTTGCTACGCAATTATTTGACCACCTGCAGGTAAATGGTTTACTTGAAGAGTTTCAATCTGGGTTTAGAATCCATCATAGTACTGAAACAGCCTTAGCGAAGGTCACTAACGACCTCCTCATCGCATTTGATAATGGACTGGTTTCTGTACTTGTTCTTTTGACCTTAGTGCAGCTTTTGATACTATCGATCATAATATTCTACTTGATAGATTAGAACACTACGTTGGACTTAATGGAACTTCGTTGCAGTGGTTCAGATCTTATTTATCTGATAGGTTCCAGTTTGTTCATGTAAATAATGAGTTTTCTTTCAACTCAAAGCTTAGTCATGGAGTTCCACAGGGATCTGTGCTAGGCCCTACTCTTTTTAGTTTATATATGCTTCCGTTAGGCAACATTATTAGAAAGCACTGTCTACATTTTCATTGTTATGTAGATGACACACAATTATACCTGTCAATGAAGCCAGACGATAGTAATCAATTAGCCAAGTTAGAAGCCTGTCTTAAAGGAAATCAAAGCTTGGATGACTTGTAATTTCCTGCTATTAAATTCAGATAAGACTGAAGTCATTCTTGTTGGTCCATAAAACCTTAGAAATACCTTTCAAAATCAAACTTTCAGTTTGGATGCGGTTACTCTTTCTCTTAATAGCTCTGTGAGGAACCTTGGAATTATTTTTGATCAAGATCTGTCCTTCAATTCACATATTAAATTTGTTCCTAAGACTGCCTTCTATCATTTGCGTAATATTGCTAAGATTAGGACCATCTTGTCTCAGAGTGATGCTGAGAAACTGATCCACGCTTTTGTTAGCTCGAGATTAGATTATTGTAATTCTTTATTATCAGGCTGTCCTAAAACATCTTTAAAAAGTCTTCAGCAGATCCAAAATGCTGCAGCAAGAGTTTTAACAGGTACTAGAAAGAGAGATCATATCTCTCCGGTTCTGGCCTCCCTTCATTGGCTTCTCATAGAGTTTAGAATTAAGTTTAAAATCCTTCTTCTTACTTACAAAGCTCTAAACAATCAGGCTCCTTTTTATTTAAAAGATCTGATACTACTGTATTATCCTAACAGAGCACTACGCTCCCAAAATGCAGGATTACTTGTAATACCTAGAATCTCCAAAAGTACAATGGGAGGCAGAACCTTCAGTTATCAAGCTCCTCTCCTGTGGAACCAGCTGTCAATCTGGATTCGGGAGTCAGACTCGATCTCTGTTTTTAAGAATAGGGCTAAAACCTACCTTTTTGATATAGCCTACAATTAAGGAGGGATCATGTGTTTCTGAACCCTCCCTTAGTTATGCTGCTAATAGGTTTAGTCAGCTGGGGGACCTCCAGTAATATGCTGGGCCTCACTCCTTTCCTCACTCTCAATGAAATATTTTTTTTGCTGGTCATTAACATTTGTTTGTTCTCTCCCATAGATTGAGTCCCCATCGTGCTGTTTGCTCTCTACATGTCTGTTCTTTTCTTCTTCTCTATCCCCTCACCCCCCAGCCAGTCGCAGCAGATGACTGCCCCTCCCTGAGCCTGGTTCTGCTGGAGGTTTCTTCCTGTTAAAAGGGAGTTTTTCCTCTCCACCGTCGCCAAATGCTTGCTCACAGGGGATCGCCTGATTGCTGGGGTCTTTCTGCAACTGTGGGGGTTCCCCACCGTTGTTGTGAAATGGCGCTATATAAATAAAGTTGAATTGAATTGAAATTGAATTGGTCCAGGAGACTCTCTTCCGGGGAATTCAGTCTCACTGTGGCTCGAGGATGAGCGGAGGCAGACCCAGGAGGGCAGCGTCTCGGAGCAGGTGGAGTGGGAGCAGGAGCTGGCGAACAGAGAGAGGTGGAAGAAATCTGTCGTGAGGAGCACTTCCTCTGTTGCTTCGGTCCCGCTGGGAGCTAACCCATCGTCAGCACTGGAAATGACCGCTGTAGAGTGGAGAAGGTAGACAACAGTTACAAGAACTGGGGATACTTCAATAATCTGGGATGTGCCTCCACAATCCCGACCACTCTCTTTACATTCTCCCAGACCTTCTTAGGACTGTGGGAGGCAAAAGCTTCAACAACGAAGTCCTGGATGTAGTTGGCCGCCCATTCCTCTTCCAGGCTCGGGGTCACGGCTACCGATCCTCCTTTACTGACTGTGGGCCGCCATGCTGGCGACATGCTGAATGCTCCGGACAACACAAAAACAGGTGGGTGGAAACAAAAAAAAGAAACACAAACTCACAGCAGCTGGATCACCTTATGGCCACATCCCACTCTCATGAATTGCTCCTGAAGGCAGAAACGAAGACCCACACGCTGAACTGTGAGTTGTGCAAGTTTAATCAGGAATACAAAATATACAAAGAACAAAAAACACTTACAAGACTGAGGCAGAAAACAGGATGAGAGCAGATGGGGAATCAAGGTCTGAACTGGATTAGGGTTTTGATTTTTGAACACTGCTATTTCAAATCAATTTTTCAATTCAAACCACTTTATTTATCCCTCAATGGCAATTGATTTAAAAAGCATCTTGTACATTGATGCACAAAGTTGTGCAAACACCAGAGACAATAGACAATACAGGAAGGATTGGCAAGCAGAGGAGCTGTCAATAAATAGGCAGCAAGAGTGATTGCTAATCTGAGTCAGCTTGGAGTCACGTGAGCGGAGAGGAGACAGGACTGACAGCTTACAGGAGCACCGCCCATGACTAGAGTAGACCAGGAAGTGCTCACTGACAGCTGCCGTCGAAAGAGAGAGAGAGAGAGAGCATGGATTAAAAATACTCCTACAAGACGAGAACAAGACTAATGACAAATAATAAACATTGGGAAAATAAACTGGAAAACAAGACAGTAAAGAAATGTATAAATGACAACACTAAAGCGGGAAAAATAACTAGACGATGAGATAATACAAAGAAACCTGAACCCTACGTAGAATACAAAAATAAGCAAGAATATAACAATGTAAAGAATGACAGAAAAGCTGACCATGACAGACCCCCCTCCGCGCTCAGCTTGTGACAGGAAAGGGGCTCTACAAATAAAGATTTTTTGATTGATACTATATGGTTAAAGTGTTCTAATTGCATTAATTTTAGTTACATTACCTCCGTCTGATATCACTGGGAAACTTTTTCAAGACTACTTGGATTTTTGAGGGACAATCTTAAACCACTTGTGACTTATCTCCTAAATTTGTGGGTTTTTTTCCTCATACATATTTTACTACTTATCATAAATGTACAAATTTTTTGATCAAAGTTGAAAATTGTTCTGATAAATTTGTGGCATTTTTCATGCAAATTTGCAACTTTTTGTCATTTAATAAAAATCATAGAGTGGCAGCTGATGTGCCCCATTTAAATGATCAGAAATCCAAAGACTTATTTTAAAAGCACCAACTTGACTATAGCTACATACGTATATAGCTTCATTCTTGTGCTTTCCTGAAAAAGGTGAAGAAAGCAGCAGCAGCACCAGATTTGTAATCAGATTAGATGTTCATTTTTTTTCAATTATCAATAGATTAATTAACTGTAAAAAATATGAGTTACAGCCATACAATCTGGATAATTTTCCTTATAGTTGAAATTTGTAATCATGTTTACAACTTGTTTGATTTCTACAAGTAAGTATTATCTTAAGGTAGTGCTACTTTTACTTTTATGCACAATTTCTGGATATTCTACACACATCTGCATGAAAGTAGGGCTGGGCAATAAACTAATTTTAAATCAGAAGTCAAATTATTTGGTTTGGACAGTGTAAAAAATATATATATATATTTTTAAATCGATTTCCCTGTTCACAACAGTTAATATGGTAGCTTACAGATCTAACCCCTCCGCCACCATTAAAAGTTAATTTTATGAAAGTTAAGTTGGTGCTTTAATAATCAGAAATGTGTGAATTAAACTTTGAGAAATTTGCAATAAAGAATCATGTTTGGGGGTGGGGGAGGAATATTTGAAATGATTGTCTTAAATATTGGTGAAAATTAAATGGTGCGTGTATCACCTAGGCCAGGGGTGTCCAGTCATGTGCCATGGAGGGCCAAGACCCTGCAGGCTTTACCTCCAACAAGTGTGTTCAGCACCAGATTGCACTGAACTTCTTTCCGCTGATTGCTGATCAGTGAAAAAACCTGCTGAAGCAACTGGGTAGAAGAGAAAACCTGCAGGGTCTTGGCCATCCATGGCACATGATTGGACACCCCTGACCTAGGCCTTCTTGAACCATATTTTTATCCTCACCTGTGGCTATCCACTGGAGTTGCAGCTGCAGCCAACATAAGGATAATTCATTTAGACATGCTTTATGTAGATGAATTGTGGTACAGTCTTGGAGCGCTGGATCATTTCATCTGTCATGTATAATTTTATTACCTTAATTATCCTGTTATTTAACAAGTTTACCTCACATCTTCATTTTACTTCAGTTTTTTCAATGTTTATTTATAGTGCTTAATGTTTTTTTTTTTTTCAAGCAGAAAGCTTCTGCTTGCTTCTTTCTCTGCCTTCCACCACTTCGTATCAGCTGCCCAGCAAGGAAGGTAAAAGCCACTAATATTTACATTAGAGTCGCTACATTTACATTTCAGTGTTTCCATACATTGGCTTATTTTTAAGATAAGATAAGATAAGATAAGATAAGCCTTTATTAGTCCCACAACGGGGAAATTCCAGGATTGCAACAGCACAGGGATAGCAACACTCAGAGCAACAATCAGAAGGCAAGAAAAAAAAACAAGCAAGCAAGAGCAGCTAATAAACATATGTACGTATTACTATAAAATATATATATATACACACACACACAGACACACAGTGCAGAGCATTGTAGCTGGATGGAATAAATATATGAATATATGAACACACAGTGCAGAGCATTGTAGCTAGATGGAATAAATATGTAAATATATAAACACCCACAGTACGGAGCATTGCAGCTAGGTGGAATAAATATGCAAGTATATAAACACACACAGTGCGGAGCAATGTAGCTAGATGGAATAATATGTAGATATATAAATATATAAACACCCACAGTACGGAGCATTGTAGCTAGATGGAATAAATATGCAAATATATAAACACACACAGTGCAGAGCATTGTTGCTAGATGGAATGAAACAGCATAACCGTCTACTTAGTTATCCTACATGGTATGATTATGTGCCCATACATATTCTCACCCTCCATAGCGACCGGTATGTTCCTAGTTGTATGCCGGAGAGGACCATTGTGTAAGTCTATTGCATCTTTTGCATTCAAAAAACTATTAGTTTGTTACGTCTTTTTGCTATCTCTGCGAGCAGCCCTGCTTAGGTTGTACAGTCTGACAGCCGTTGGTAGGAAGGACCTACGAAACCTCTCGGTTGTGCACCTGGGATGATGTAGTCTGCTGCTAAATGAGCTCCTCAGTGCATTCAGTATGTCCTGCATAGGGTGGAACTCGGACTCCAGCAGAGATGACAGTTTAGCCACCGTCCTTCTCTCTCCTATCTCCTCCATCGGATCAAGGCGCTGCCCCAGGACAGAGCTAGCTTTCTTAATCAGTTTGTTCAGTCTCTTCCTATCGGCTGCAGTAATGCCACTGCCCCAGCAGACCACTCCAAAAGTGATGGCTGATGCCACCACCGTGTCATAGAATGACTTCAGCAGCGCCCCTTGTACACCAAAAGACCTGAGTCTCCTCAGCAGGAACAGCCTGCGCTGTCCCTTCTTGTAGAGTGCATCAGTATTGTGTGACCAGTCTAGTTTATTGTTCAGATGAATACCCAGGTACTTATAGGATGTCACCATCTCGATGTCTGTTCCCTGTATATTTACTGGTACTGTGAGGGGCTGCCCATGCCTGCGGCAGTCCACCACCAGCTCCTTAGTTTTCCTCGCGTTGATCTGGAGGCAGTTCCGATGGCACCAGTCCACGAAGTCCTGGATAAGCCCTCTGTACTCAGCTTCATCTCCATTGGAGATGAGGCCAACGATCGCAGAGTCATCAGAGAACTTCTGTAGATGGCAGTGTGTTGTGTTGTGTGAGAAGTCCGCAGTATAAAGAGTGAACAGGAAGGGAGCCAGCACCGTTCCCTGGGGGGCCCCCGTGCTACTGATGATCGTGTCGGACACACAGTCCCGGGTTCTCACAAACTGAGGCCGGTTCGTGAGGTAGTCCAGGATCCATGATGACAGGTGCTGGTCCACCCCTGCGCGCAGCAGCTTGTCCTTCAGGATCATCGGTTGGATGGTGTTGAAAGCACTGGAGAAGTCAAAGAACATGATCCTCACCATATTCCCGGGCTTCTCCAGGTGGGACAGAGAACGGTGAAGGAGGAAGATCACCGCATCCTCCACCCCAATGCCATGCTGGTAGGCGAACTGGAGTGGATCCATCGCTGGTTCCACCAGGGGGCGGAGGTGAGCAAGGAGCAGTCTCTCCAGGGTCTTCATCAAGTGGGACGTCAAGGTCACCGGTCTGTAGCTGTTCAGGTCTTTGGGGTGGGAAGTTTTTGGTACAGGTACCACACAAGATGTTTTCCACAGCTGTGGTACCCTCCCCAGTTTCAGGCTCATGTTGAAGATATACGTCACAATCCCACACAGCTGGTCTGCACAGGACTTGAGGAGCTTTGCGCTGATGCCGTCCAGTCCCGGCGCCTTCCTCGCCTTGATCTTCCTCAGCTCCGTCCTCACCTGGGTCCTGGTCAGGGTCAGGATGGGGGGCTGTGTGTTGGGAGTGGGGGGGTGTTGGTAGAGTGGGGAGTGGGCAGCAGGACTTGATTTCTTTAGAGGCAGCAGTGGTTGTTGTGCAGTCAGGGGGGAGGGCGGTTGGTCAAATCTATTGAAAAACAGATTCAGGTTGTTCGCCCACTCCCTGCCCCCTGTGGCCTGGGGGGAGGTATTCTGGAGCCCCGAGATGGTTTTGAGGTTTCTCCAGACCCCGCTGATGTCGCTCTGTTGCAGCTTGTCCTCCATCTTCTTCCTGAAGCTGTCCTTGCCTTCTCTGATCTTTCTCCTCAGCTCCCTCTGTACGGACTTCAGCATCTCCCTGTTCCCTGACCTGAAGATCCTCTTCTTCTCTCTCAGAAGTGTTTTTATCTCAGGGTTGATCCAGGGTTTGTTGTTTGAGTGACGCCGTATGGTCTTGGTGGGAACGGATTTGTCCACACAGAAGCTGAGGTAGCCCGTGAAGGTGTGAATGAGGCCATCGATGTCCTCACCATGTGGATCGCAGAGCTGCTTCCAGGCGGTGGCTTCAAAACAGCCCTTTAGGGTGTCCATTGTCTCCTCAGACCATAACTCCACAGTGTGCATGGCCGGAGGTTGTCTGTGCACTAGGGGTTTGTACACCGGCCGGAGATGAACCAAGTTGTGATCCGATCTCCTGAGTGGGGGTAGTTGTGATGAGGTGTACGCCTCCTTAGTGTTTGCGTAGAATAAATCCAGTGTTTTATTGTCTCTAGTGTGGCATGTGACATACTGGGTGAACGTGGGTAGAATGGGAGACAGTGAAACATGGTTGAAATCGCCTGAGATGAGGAGAAGAGCATCTGGGTGTTCTGTCTGCAGCCTGCTGGTTACTGAATGGATGACGTCACGTGCTGTCCCAGCGTTCGCCGTCGGATTTGCATAAACAACAATGCAGATCACGTGTGAGTGTTCTCTCGGGAGATATGTAGGCCTCATGCTAACAGCTAGCAACTCAATGTCTTTGCTGCAGTGTCGTTGTTTAACAGTGATATGTCCCGGTCTGCACCAGTTGTTGTTAACATACATGATCACTCCACCGCCCCTAGCCTTGCCACTGTCTGGTGTTCGGTCAGCTCGTATCATGTGAAAACCCTCCAGCTCAATGTTAGCATCTGCTGCTAGTTCAGTTAGCCACGTCTCAGTAAACAAAAGGAGAGAGCACTCCCGGTATGTGCTATCATAACGGGAGATAGCCGCTAGCTCATCTAACTTTCCCAGTATCGACCGTACATTTCCCATGACAACAGATGGAAGGGAGGGTCTGTACCTTATATTTTTTGTCCTCCGCCTTACTCCAGCCCGGCAGCCGCGGCGTTTTCGCCTCAGTTCTCTCGGTATGTCGAGTTTTTCCAATGGGACCGGGTGGCGGTTGAATGCTAGCAGCTGTTCTCTGCTGTATCGTATCCTGCTATAGACAGTGGCTCCGTCCACCGGCTCAGGAGACATTTAGGACGATCTGTGTGTCCGTGATATAAGTGGGGTGAAAAAAAAAGACGGATCAAAAGAGAGAGGAAGGGAAAAAGACTCGGAATCGAGCCGCTGTTGCAAAAGGCAGCCGACTCGTGTGGCGCCGAGAGAAAAAAAAAATGAATTCATGAATTCAAAATTCTTTTGAATTCATGTCAAAAAATCATTTTGACATGATTTTGGGTTTTAAATGACTCTGACACAGAACCACCACAGAGACGGAACACGTTTCAAGGGTTTTTATTGTGCAAATAATGCATATTGAAGTGTCTGTTTCCTGGCAGTCCTATGAAGAGAGAAAAGAGAGGGTTAATGATTGACAGCTTAGTAATGCTTGAGAATATTTGATTGGCAATTAATTTGGGTTTTTTACTCAAGCTGTTGTGCTGGTTGGGGTTGGAGACATTGGAGTGTAACAGAAGCACACCACAGACATTGAAAGGAACAGGGTGGTGAAGGATGACTGTTGGGGATATCTTCCATTTGGCCAGGTCGGGGAAAAGCAGTTAACAGAGATTATGTTGGCTAACTTGAAACAGTCCATGTACTTTTTCCAGAGTTAATCCACCAAAAAAGGAGTCCACATCTGCCAGGAGAGTCCAAGGGGTGCCTGTGCACAGGTATTTAATAGCCAGGTTAGTGAAAAGAGTGTTCTTGAATGAAGCCACGGGAAAAGCTTAGAAGGAAGAGAGGGAAAAACAAGGGCAAGGCACACAGTGGCGAGCAGCTCTGGAAAGCTGAGGTGGCAACATCAGCATAGAACGTCTGACAAGCCCACAACTTCGGGCAGCTCCTTCAGATCTTAAATAGGCAGCTCCCTGATGAGCTGCAGGTGGTGCAAAGAGACAGCTGCAGCTAATTAGAAGAGAGAGAGCTGTAGATGGTGAGGAGAGATAGGTGCAGCTTACCTCGGATCATGACAATTTTTGGTGGGCCACTGCAATACCAACTTGAAATGCACTCATAGAGTGTGTACCTCTGCCAGGGCTTCTTCTGTCCTTCATGGATCACGTCCAAAATGTTTGTGTGTCGGCTACGAGCCACTTCTGGTGAAAATTGCAGCAAAGTTTATCCAGTAGTTTTGAAGGATTCTTGCTAACACACTGAGAAAATAAAAACCTTGGTCGAGGTATGCATTCTTGGATCATCACTGAAATGCTATGAGTTCCACTCTAGCCCAAGAACCACCTCTAGTGAAAATTTAATCAAAATCCATTCAGTAATTTATTTGTAATCCTGCTGCACAAATTAAAACAAGGTCCTTGGTGGAGGTACAGTATGTACTCTCAGATCATGACAAAAATTTAATGGGTTCATCCTTGGCCCAAGGGTTACCTCTGAAATTTTCATCAAAATCCATCCAGTAGTTTTGCATAATCCTGCTAACAGACGGACGGAGAAACAGATAAGCCACCCCGATTACATTACCTCCTTGGCAGAGTTAACAATCACAGCCAATCATTGACTACATTTACACGGTAAACATATTATCAGGCAGTAATGTGGCGAGAGAGAGCTTAGACTTTCTGCTGCACATCCACCAACCACAATGCTCCGCACTGTGTGTCTCTCTATATATATATATATATATATATTTATTTATTTATTTATAGTAATATGTACACATGTATACTAGCTGCTCTTGTTTTTTCTTGCCTTCTGATTGTTGCTCTGAGTGTTGCTATCCCTGTGCTGTTGCAATCCTGGAATTTCCCCATTGTGGGACTAATAAAGGCTTATCTTATCTTATCTTATCTTATCTTAATCTAGGTGTGTTTGACACCTTGTCAGTGCTTAGCTGTCAGTAGCAGAGCAATCATTGCGTTTCTGTGATTATTACCACCCAGGGACTGTTAATACATTACTGACAAGTCAAAACACACCCCAGTCTCTGATAATGCTTTATTCAAGGTCTTAAATGCCAACATCAAGCCAATAATTGTCAGTATTTTGATTAGTCCAACAATTGACACAAAAAGCTAATGTTAGTCTCAAACATGGTGTTGCCATCAAAAACACTATCTCGGGGTAATGAAGACAGAGGGACAGTGGGATGGACTAGTTCTCATGAGCATTTAAAGCAACGTGCCATTAAAAACAACCCATTGTGAGGACAATTTCCTCTCCATGTGTAAGATGGCACTGTATTTATAAAACCCTGAGGTGTTGTGACCAAAGCACCTCACAGATATTTCATTAATTCCTTTTGGAGCTATGTCAACATGTGGGAAAAGTGCATAATCAGGGCACTTTAAGCGCCATGACTTGAGGAAGACTACAGGAGTGCAGTAGTTGTGGTTTTGGAAGTATTAGCAAGAGGAATCAGGTCTCCTAACACTATTGCCATTGATGCCACCACTTCAACAAAGAAAAATAAGACAGAAAAACACCAGAAAGGGACTACAGTATCTCACAAAAGTGAGTACAACTGTCATGCGGTGGCCCTCGCGAGCCACCATAAGACGCCAAGAGCTGTCACAATAAAAGCTCGGGGAACCAGAAGGTAAACACTGCCGTCAAACCTGGTAACGAAGATGCATGGTTCAAGCGCGGATGAAATCGGCCCGAGGGGACGTTGTTCCCCCCTTTCCCCACTGGATGGTGACAGAGGGCCCCTTGGAAGGACGAGGAGGAGCTGCTCACGAGGGTCCACTCACGGGCTTCACCGGAAGCGGATTGAGACGGGGGTCTAGCTGAGGATCACTTTGGGCATGGCACCGACGTCTTGGGTGGCCCCCAGAAGGCGTGAACTCCTGGACCGGATCGGGTACAGGAACGGGATCCCAAAACGAGGAGTGACGATGCCTTCTCTTCGGCTTCCTGCCAGAGTTTCCCTCCAGCCCACGGAGTACCTCACATTGGGAAGCAATCTCTGCCCTCCTCGTCATGACTTTCGGGTGGTCGAAGTAGCGAGGAAGGTTATTGAGGAGATACTCAGCATAGTCCAGGTGCCAGCGTATATTGTTGGGGGTGTCGTAGAGCGTAGCGGTGAGGAGCGTTCCATCTACGTAGTCCAGAGCCTCCGCCAGCTCGTAGTCCCAACTCCGAGTGTCTCCCCTACGCAACAGCATTCTCCCAGCACGCCGTTACCCAGACGGGGAAAAACAATGTCCAATTAAGCAAAACTCATGGCGAGAGGCGTCTTAGTTTGGCGGCAGTCTACTGTCATGCGGTGGCCCTCAGAGCGCTGTCACAATATAAGCTCGGGGAGCCAGAAGGTAAACACTGCCGTCAAACCTGGTAATGAAGATGCATGGTTCGAGCGCGGACGAGATCGGCGCACGACCCATGACAACAACCCTCACATTTTTGTAAATATTTTATTATATCTTTTCATGGGACAATGCTGAAGATATGACACTTTGACACAACCTAAAGCAGTGAACTCAACACACAGCCATTAATGTCTAAACCACTGGCAACAAAAGTGAGTACACCCATACGTTAAAATGTCCAAATTGTGCCCAATATGTCAATATTTTGTGTTGCCACCATTATTTTCCAGCACTGCCTTAACTTTCTTGGGCATGGAGTTCACTAGAGCTTCACAGGTTTCCACAGGAATCCTCGTCCACTCCTCCATGATGACATCACGGAGCTGGTGGATGTTAGAGACCTTGCACTCCTCCACCTTCCATTTTAGGATGCCCCACAGATGCTCAGTAGGGTTTAGATCAGGAGACATGCTTGGTCAGTCCATCACTGACCATCACTGGGCATTTTAGGATGCCCCACAGATGCTCAGTAGGGTTTAGATCAGGAGACATGCTTGGTCAGTCCATCACGGGCAGCACGGTGGCACAGTGGTTAGCACAGTGGCAGCACAGCAAGAAGGTCATGGGATCAATTCCACCCTTGACCATCGTGGGTTCGATCCCAGACCATCGGTGACCCTTCTGTGTGGAGTTTACATGTTCTCCCCGTGTCTGCGTGGGTTTACTCCGGGCACTCCGGTTTCCTCCCACATGCCAAAAACATGCAAGTTAGGTTAATTGCCATCAAAACTGGGGATTCTAAATTATCCTTAGGTATGGATGTGAGAGTGAATGGTTGTGTGTCTCTCTGTGTTGGCCCTGCGATGGACTGGCGATCTGTCCAGGGTGTACCCTGCCTCTCGCCCAAAGATGCTGGGATAGGCTCCAGCCCCCCCGCGACCCGAAAGGATTAAGCGGTAGAAGATGGATGGATGGATGGACATGCTTGGTCAGTCCATCACCTTTACCCTCAGTTTCTTTAGCAAGGCAGTGGTTGTCTTGGAGGTGTGTTTGGGATCGTTATCATGTTGGAATACTGCCCTGAGGCCCAGTTTTCAAAGGGAGGGGATCATCCTCTGCTTCAGTTTGTCACAGTACATCTTGGCATTTATGGTTCCCTCAATGAACTGTAGGGGGGCAATGGATCAGCGTTCTCGTCGCGCCCTCCGCCAGTACCCGGGCTCGCCTGGGGAAGCTCATGATCCTACCAACAGACTAAATTCGAAGAGACGACACCTCTGTGCCAAGTCAAAGAAGAATCCTAGTCAGTCCTAAAGCCGAAAGCAAACAGCCCCAAGAGCACTTTGTGGTAGGATCTGCCCTTCGCATATTACAACTAAACGTTGAAGGCCTATCTGCAACCAAGCAAAGCCTTATCGAAGTCCTCACCTTCCAACATTCGATTGATGTAATCTGCCTCCAAGAGACTCATATTGGCACAGAGGAAGCTGGCCGCTTCACCATCAAAGGCTTTGACCGCCTGTGCTATGTTCTACATGCTAAACATGGACGTGCCACCTATGTGCGTTCTGACATAGTTGAAGCAAATCACCTGATAACAACACATTTCTCAGACACCATAATCATTGGTGGCTTCCATATTGTCAATGTGTACAAGCCCCCTAATGCCAACTGGGATCTGCAGGTCTTACCCACCCTACCCCACCCTGCCATCTATGTGGGGGACTTTAACAGCCATCACCCTGACTGGGGGTACCCAGCAGTGGACAGTGATGGGGAGGCACTTTCAGACTGGGCATCCAGAAATGACCTCGCTTTGATATACGACCCCAAACAAAGAGGAACCTTCCACTCTGCTAGGTGGAAGAAGGACTATTCTCCTGACCTGTGTTGGGCCAGCTCTTTGAATGGGGAGCCATATCCTACACAGATCCTCATTCTTGATGATTTTCCACACAGCCAACACCGGCCCCTGCTTGTACACATTGGCCTACAACTTCCAGTCATATACAGCCCAAGGAAGATGCGCTGGAACTTCCGCAAAGCCAACTGGAAGAAATTCAGTGAAATTCTGGACCGGAGCGTTGTTACCATCCCACTCCACACCATCACTGTAGATGAAGCATACAACCGCTTCTGCAGCGCAATCTTCAAGACTGCCCATACTGCAATCCCACGAGGCTACCGACCCCTCTATGTCCCATGTTTGGACGGAGAAAGTGCTGCCCTCCTACAATCCTATCAAACATCAGGGGACCCAGAGATAGCAGACCATCTCATTGAATCGCTAAATACAGCCCGGCGAAAGAAATGGGAGGAGACAGTTGCTGACCGGAGCTTTACCCACTCTAGCAGGAAATGTTGGAGCCTCATCCGTCGCCTAGGAGCTGCACAGAAGCCCCCTAGCCAAAGCCGAGCATCCGTCACACCCAACCAAGTTGCATCCCACCTACTGACTATCACCAAAGCACCCCAAGACAAAGACACCAGAAGAGCAGTTACAACTGAGCTAAAAAAACACCAAAAAATGCCTGTAGAGGAAACGAACCCTGAACCCTTCGAGGCTGCTGAACTGGAGAAAGTCCTACAGGGCCTGAAATGTGGAAAGGCAGCAGGATACGATAACATCTTCCCAGAATTCATGAAAAATCTTGGCCCCCGAGCCCTAACCTGGTTGACACAATTCTACACAAGGATCACACAAACAAACTCGATCCCAAAGAAATGGCGGACAGCAAAGGTCATTGCCATCCCAAAACCTGGCAAAGACCACAAACTACCAGCAAGTTACCGCCCAATCTCCCTACTCAGCGTTCCTTACAAAATCATGGAGCGCCTAATACTGCAACGCATTTCCCCAGAAATAGAGGATATTCTAAGTGTGGATCAAGCAGGTTTCCGCAAGGACCGCAGTACAGGAGAACAAGTACTGGCCCTAACCACCTTCATCGAAAATGGCTTCGAGAGCAGACTGAAGACAGGGGCTGTGTTTCTCGATCTTACAGCCGCCTATGATACGGTCTGGCACAAAGGCCTCCTCCTGAAACTTATAAAGGCAATCCCTGCTTGGGCAACAGCAATTATAAAAACCCTGCTGACCAACCGAAGGTTCAGAGTCCACCTCAGTCAGAACACAAGTGCATGGAGAATGCAGAAAAACGGACTCCCACAAGGCTCAGTTCTAGCTCCAACTCTGTTCAACCTCTACATAAACGACCTGCCTACTACAAAATCCCGCAAATTCATCTATGCAGACGACATCTGTTTGGCATTCCAAGCACCAGACTTTGAACCACTGGAACGGGTGCTCACGGAAGATCTTGCCAAACTGGACCAGTTCTGCAAAATCTGGCGCCTAAAACCAAGCCCAGCAAAAACCGTCTCCAGTGTATTCCATCTCCACAATGCAAAAGCTGCCAGAAAACTAAACATCCACCTGAGCGGACTCAAGCTTAAGCATGCCCCAAATCCAACTTATCTTGGAGTGACCCTTGATAGGACCTTATCCTTCAAGGAACATCTAAAGGGGACGGCTGCTAAGGTGAAGGTACGAAACAACCTGCTCAGCAAGCTCGCTGGTGCAAAATGGGGGGCAGCAGTCTCCACCCTGCGCACCTCAGCACTGGCCCTTTCATACTCTGTAGCAGAATATTGTGCCCCTGTCTGGTCCAGGTCATCTTACACACACCATGTAGACACCCAGCTCAACTCAACCATGAGAACTATAACTGGAACAATCCGCTCAACACCACTCCCCTGGCTCTCTGTACTGTCAAACATAGCCCCTCCACACATCCGGCGAGCAGCATTAACTCAAAGGATGCTCCAAAAAGTTAAAGATTCTCCTCACTTACCAATCCATGCAGATATCTACACCCCACCCACTGCCCGACTTTCATCCAGACGGCCGATTTGGAAAAACCCTCCCCCAGCTGACTTTACCATCCAGACAGCTTGGCAAGAGGAATGGGAGACCAAGGAGGTCCCAAACAAACAGCTGGTGATAAACCCCAACCAACAGGTCCCGGGCACCAACCTCCCAAGGAGACAGTGGTCTACACTCAATCGCTTCAGGACTGGACATGGCCCCTGCTTGGCCAGCCTTCACAGATGGGGCAGTAGCCCTAGCCCACTGTGCGCATATGGAGAGGAGCAAACAATGGAACACATCATAGAGGCTTGCCCGCTGCAAAGACTGGAAGGAGGATTACACACCCTCCATACAGCAAACCAGGAGGCAACTGCTTGGCTTAAAGACTTTGCATTCGCTAAATAAATAAATGAACTGTAGCTCCCCAGTGCCGGCAGCACTCATGCAGCCCCAAACCATGATACTCCCACCACCATTCTTGACTGTATGCAAGGCACACTTGTCTTTGTACTCCTCACCTGGTTTCTGCCACACATGCTTGACAACATCTGAATCAAATAATTTTATCTTGGTCTAATCAGACTACAGGACATGATTCCAGTAATCCATGTCCTTAGTATGCTTGTCTTCAGCAAACTGTTTGTGGGCTTTCTTGTGCATCATCTTTTAAAGGGGCTTCCTTCTGGGACAACACTCATGCAGACCAATTTGATGCTGTGTGCAGTGTATGGTCTGAGCACTGACAGGCTGACCCCCCACCCCCACCCCCTCAACCTCTGCAGCAATGCTGGCAGCACTCATACGTTTATTTTCCAAAGACAACCTCTGGATATGACACTGAGCACACGCACTGAACTTCTTTGGTCGACCATGGCAAGGCCTGTTCTGAGTGGAACCTTTCCTGTTAAACCGCTGTATGATCTTGGCCACTGTGCTGCAGCTCAATTTCAGGGTGTTGGCAATCTTCTGATAGCCTAGGCCATCTTAATGTAAAGTAACAATTGTTTTTTTTCAAATCCTCAGAGAGTTCTTTGCCATGAGGTTCCATTTTTATCTTCCAGTGACCAGAATGAGAGCGTGTGAGAGCAATAACGCCAAGTTTAACACACCTGCTCCCTATTCACACCTGAGACCTTGTAACACTAATGAGTCACATGACACCGGGGAGGGAAAATGGCTAATTGGGCACAATTTGGACATTTCCATTAGGGGTGTACTCACTTTTGTTGCCAGCGGTTTAGACATTAATGCCTGTGTGTTGAGTTATTTTGAGGGGACAGCAAATTTACACTGTTATACAAGCTGTACACTGCCTTCTTTACATTGTATCAAAGTGTCATAACTTCAGTGTTATCCCATGAAAAGATATAATAAAACATTTACAAAAATGTGTGGGGTGTACTCAC
This sequence comes from Pholidichthys leucotaenia, assembly GCA_020510985.1. Classification (NCBI taxonomy): domain Eukaryota; kingdom Metazoa; phylum Chordata; class Actinopteri; order Cichliformes; family Pholidichthyidae; genus Pholidichthys; species Pholidichthys leucotaenia. Next base: position 100,382,843 of record CM035841.1, on the reverse strand, counting down.
TTTTGTGAGATACTGTAAGTAAATGTTTGTACTTCGATTAGAATACTCTGTTTTGATCTAGTCTTGTTGCTCTGTTTTCTCTCTAGAATCTGTTCTTTAAAACCCCACCCTTATACATCCTATGGAGGTTGAAATTGAGTCAGGAATTTAAAAGTGGCTGAGGAGGAGTGAGGACAGGCTAGGAAGATGGCACAGAGCCAAACCACACCCAAGAAGGTAAGCCAGACCCGAGCTTGTGTTAACTGAAAATTGTTTTTCATTGACAATTTTTTTTTTTTCAGCTATGACTGAAAATTCTGAAAGCTGTCTTTCATTTGACAGATTACACTGAATGGGATCTAATTAAAGTCAGTTAAAATGACAGATGGCAGATTGTGAAACAATTTATTACGGGACTGTACAGTGTGATATTTAACTGTTAAATGTCATTTCCTGTTCCTGTCAACCTGCTGTCAGATCCTATCAGTGGATTTCTGTGTTTTGGTGCTTGATTTTTGACTACTTTTTGGCTTCATCCTAGTTTCGACCCCTGCCTGATTTAAGACGCCGATAGTGGCATTTATGGACTGGGAAACGAGAGCGGAGCAGCCCACCATTCAGCTAGCTAAACAGCTGTTAGCTGTTTTGTCAACACAAATTGTCCGGGATCATGGGTCCCACAAAAGCTTAGCAGACTGAGGAGGTGGACAATATTAAAAGATCGCTCGACTTCTTTGCTGAAGAGATTTCTACTGTTAAGCTGCAGCAAAAAACAAAACAAAAAAACATTCTGGGCCTGCTCGAGGAGGTGAAAGCGCTGCGGATCCAGAACGCCGAGAAGGACAAGAGGCTGGCGTATCTGGAGAGCAGAGTGGCGGACCTGGAACAATACGCCTGGGTGAACGACGTGATCATCACTGGCCTCCGCATTAAACCCCGATCATATGCTTGAGAGGAAGCCGCAGACAGCAAAGGGAGGCTCAGTGAGTTGGAAGCCGAATCCACTGAGCAACAAGTGGCGGCATTCCTGCAGTCCAAAGGAATCCAGCTGGACTGTAACACCACTGAGGCCTTCCACCCTCTGCCCAAGAAAACCAGCGACAAACCAGCTGTATTCATGAGGTTTGTCAACAGAAAACACAAGACTGCACTTTTGAAACAAGGGAGGAAACTAAAAGGAATGAACATTTACATAAACGAGCACCTCACAAAAGAAAATGCAGAAATAGCCAGAAAAGCAAGATACCTGAGACAGCAAAAAAAGATTCAGAACACCTGGACAACAAACTGTAAAATATATATCAAACTAGAAAAGCACTTGGAGAGTGCAGACCTCCGCCAAGCGCCACAGTTCCCCCCATACAGTGTTTGTGTGTACGTTTTCAGATTCCTTGACCATGAAAACATATGACTAGCAATTGGATTGACAATGACAGGATTATTGGTTCAGTAGTTATTGAGGAAAATCGCATTTTCCGTAATGGCGGTTTTCTTCTGGACGGTGATCCGGATCACCACCAAAATCTAATCATTTGTAGGATACCCCATTTGTGACAATCTCTGAAAATTTCTTGAAAATCCGTCTATAACTTTCTGAGTTATCTTGCTAAAAAACAAACAAACAAACAAACAAACAGACAGACAGACAAACCAATGCCGATGAAATCATAACCTCCTTGGCGGAGGTAATTAAATGGATCACCTCAAGGAGCTAAAGTCATTAACATCCAAAATATTATGGAACTGGACAAATATCAATGAACATTATGAACTGGAGTCAACAGCAACAAATGAAAACTGTAAGACACTGAAGGATCACTGAAGGATCACATTCATCTGCATCAGGACATAACTACATGAAACAAAAGATCAACAAACAGGAACAACAGGAACTGAAAGTTTTTGAATATACGGATCACAACCAACAGGACGTAGAATATAACATAGACCCTGACAATAATTTATTACCTCCATCAATAATAACTGTAGTTACTACACGGATGGAAAGTTTAACACAATGGTCATATCTGATTTCAATATTTCAATGTTCCACTTCAACAGCAGAAGTCTCCATGCCAACGTTAATAACATTAAAGAATATTTGCATCATTTTAAAGAGCCATTTGATACACTGGCAATATCAGAGACCTGGCCCAGTGAAGAGAAAGGAGTGGATTTTACATAGGATGTCTACGAATTAAATTATATAAATAGAAAAGTGAAAAAAGGAGGAGGAGTTGCAATTTATGTTGACAACAGCTTGCAATACAAGGTTGTTGAAAATTTGTCAGTGACTGTGGATGATTTATTTGAATGTATTACAATCAAAATCTGTTTGGACAATAGGAAGAATATAGTAGTGAGCTGTATATATAGAACACCTGGATCAAATATTGACTTATTTAAGGACTGGATGGAAAAAATGTATGCAAAACTTACTCATAAAGTTGTGTTCATCTGTGGGGATTTCAATACAGATCTTATGAATTCAAAACAACATAGTTCGCCTGAAGAATTTATCAACACAATGTATAGCATGAGCTTACATCCAACAATCACCAGACCTAGCAGAATCACGTCACACAGTGCCACATTAATAGATAACATATTCACAAACATGGAAAATAATATCGTGAGTGGGCTTTTATTGAATGATATCAGTGACCACCTGCCGATTTTTGTTGTCTATCAATGTGATTATAGGAAGAAAAAGTATCCCCAAAATATAAAATATAAAAGAATAAGAACTGAAGAATCTATGTATATACTGGCAAAGGAATTATTAACGCAAGACTGGAAGATAGTTTGTGATGAAAATTATATAAATAAAGCATATGATGTTTTTTTTTTTTACAAATATTTCAATCATTGTACAATAAAAACTGTCCTATAAAACAAAACAGTGACAGACAACAAAACAAAAATATTCCATGGGTCACCAAGGGGTTACTAAATACATGTAAAAAGAAGAATACATTATATAAACAATTCACTCATTGTAGAATGGTAGAGGCTGAGATCAAATATAAAAGATATAAAAACAAGATAACTAATATAATGAGGACTTGTAGGAAAGAATACTATAACAGAATATTAGAGGATAATAAGAAAAACTTAAGACGAATATGGCAAGTGCTAAATGGAATTATTAGTATATGATCAAAGAATGCTAATTATCCAGAATATTTTATTGAAAATGACAATTTGATAAATAATATGGAGGATGTGGTTAATGGTTGCAATAATTTTTTTGTAAACATTGGTCCAGAATTAGCTAAAACAATAGTGACACCAGAAACAAACGATAGTGGTTCTGTAAATGAAATAGAAGATAGAAATCCAAACACAATCTTTTTGGATGCAGTAACTGAAAAGGAAATTATCGAGAGTGTGAGTAAATTTAAGAACAAAAAAATCAACTGACTGGAATGAAACTGACATGATAATAGTGAAGTAAGTAATTGAAGGAATTGTTAAGTCACTCACCCACATCTGTAACCTGTCATTTCAAACTGGTAAATTTCCAAACAAAATGAAAATAGCAAAAGTATTACCACTATACAAAACAGGAGACAGTCATCTTTTCACAAATTACAGGGCGGTCTCTTTACTCTCACAATTCTCCAAAATACTTGGAAAAAATTTTCACGAACAGATTGGATGATTTCACTGAAAAACACGACCTCCTTGCAGACAGTCAGTATGGTTATAGAGCAGACAAATCTACATCTTTGGCAATGATCAAACTCAGAGAAGAAATTACTAGTTGTATAGATAAAAAAAAAAAGTTTTCTGTTGGAATATTGATAGATTTAAAGAAAGCTTCTGACACCACTGACCACAGAATTTTACTGAGGAAATTGGAAAGGTATGGGATAAGAGGGGTCGGACTGAGTTGGGTGGAAAGTTATTTAAGTAACAGACAACAATTTGTACAAATTGGTGAGCACAAATCACCCTTCATAAACATCTCTTGTGGTGTGCTGCAGGGGTCAGTTTTGGGACCCAAACTCTTTATCTTATATATAAATGACATGTGAAAAGAATCAAAAATTCTGAAATTTATTTTGTTTGCGGATGACACAACTATCATTTGCACTGGTGAGAATTTGCAGCAGGTTTTAGAGAAGGGCACAACTGAAATGAAAAGGTTTGCACAGTGGTTTAACAAAAAATAAATTATCTATAAATCTGAAAAAACAAAAACAAAACAAAGATTATGCTTACCTATTGCAGATTCAGTCTTCCCAGCCTGGTGCAGGTCTACAGTTTTGTTTCTGGTGTCCTTTGACAGCTCTTTGGTCTTGGCCATAGTGGAGTTTGGAGTCTGACTGTTTGAGGTTGTGGACAGGTGTCGTTTATACTGATAATGAGTTCAAACAGGTGCCATTAATACAGGTAATGAGTGGAGGACAGAGGAGCCTCTTATAGAAGAAGTTACATGTCTGTGAGAGCCAGAAATCTTGCTTGTTTGTAGGTGACCAAATACTTACTTTACCGAGGAATTTACCAATTAATTCATTAAAAATCCTTCAATGTGATTTTCTGGATTTTTTTTTCTTCATTTTGTCTCTCATAGTTGAGGTATACCTATGATGAAAATTGGAGACCTCTCTCATCTTTTAAGTGGGAGAACTTGCACAATTGGTGGCTAACTAAATACTTTTTTGCCCCACTGTACATTTCACATGGGTTGTATTTAGGGAAAAGAGGAGTTGAAGTAAATAAGTGTTAACTTCTTCCTTCTCCCTTTCAAGCACTGTATACTGTCACTTTTATTGCACTTGTCATCCATCCATCCATCTTCTTCCGCTTAATCCTTTTCGAGTCGCGGGAGTGGGGGGGGGGGTGGAGCCTATCCCAGCATCTTTGGGTGAGAGGCAGGGTACACCCTGGACAGATTGCCAGTCCATCACAGGGCCAACACAGAGACACAGACATCCATTCACGCTCACAGTCATTCTTAAGGACAATTTAGAATCCCCAGTTGATGTCAATTAACCTAACTTGCAGGTTTTTGGCATCACATGCCATAAAGTTCATGGATTTAGTTAAATACACAACAGCACAAGTAATGTACAGGGCAATTAATAATCAACTCCCAATTAATATACAAAAAATATTCAAAAAAAGAGACAATGATTATAATTTGAGAGAAGACTTAAACTTTACAAAACCTAAGGTATGAACAATTAAGAAAAGTATGTGCATATCTGTCTGTGGGGTGGATTTGTGGAATAGTCTGGAGCTGGAACTAAAACTATGTACAAACAGAAATCAATTCAAAAATAGGTATAAACATTATTTGCTAAAAGGATTTATGTTTGAGGGGTAGTATTATTATGTAGGATTCACTATGCTCACTCTGAGACACTATGGTATGGTAGGTGGGACAGTACAGTGCATATCTGTGTTTATCTGTGTTGTTTGGGGCTGGGTTTAGACGTATGGACCGTATGTATGTTGGGATGGATGGGTGACAATGTTGATATGTACAAAATATAGTTAATTGTCTACTTGGGGTCTTAATTAAGGTAATATGTATATATTTCACATGGGTTGTATTTAGGGAAAAGAGGAGTTGGAGTAAATAAGTGTTAACTTCTTCCTTCTCCCTTTTGAGCACTATATACTGTCATTTTTATTGCATTTGTCATCCATCCATCCATCCATCTTGTTCCGCTTAATCCTTTTAGAGTCGCGGGGGGGCTGGAGCCTATCCCAGCATCTTTGGGTGAGAGGCACGGTACACCCTGGACAGATCGCCAGTCCATCGCAGGGCCAACACAGAGAGACACACAACCATTCACTCTTACAGTCACACCTAAGGACAATTTAGAATCTCCAGTTTTGATGCCAATGAACCTAACTTGCATGTTTTTGGCATGTGGGAGGAAACCGGAGAAATCCCGGAGTAAACCCACGCAGACACGGGGAGAACATGCAAACTCCACACAGATCACTGTTAGTCGGGGGCTTTGATCGAACCCAGGATCCCCCAGCCAAGGGTGAATTGCTGTGCTGCCGCAGTGCTAACCACTCTGCCACCGCGCTGCCCATGAAATTTATAGAAAACATAAAAAGTTTATGCTACAGTAATATTATATCATAAAAGTAGGGCATTTAAGTAGAAGCATGCAATGGTTATTTCCTCATCGCAAACAACTGACTAAAACAAAAGAAAACAACAGCTTGTCATCAAACAACTTACCGATGAGTATCAATTACAGCTTGACAATGATGTCTCATGCTTTTCATAAGTTGACTTATTTTCTGCTGAGGCATGGCATTCCACTTTTCTTGAAGTGCAGCCCTCGGGTCATTGAGATTGTGGAGTGCAAGGTGACGAGCATGTGCATGGTGACTCAGCTGATTGCATAGATTTTGTATGGGATTCAGGTCTAGAGAAAGTGCAGGCCACTCCAATTTAGGTACCCCAGCCTACTGAGTTACCTCATTATTGCTTAGCCTAAACATCTCCCTCAAATATAAGCAATAATTCGTTTGTTTTGTATTCTTCATTTTTGATCTTTATTCCTACAAATTTTGAATTTATTTGCATGCTTATATACAAACATATCTATATTCCTTGCACTCTATTTTGATTTTTGTTCACTTTCAACCTATTTTTGAATAATTCTAATAGCTGTTTTATTGTAAACCAAAACATTTACCTCAGGTATGTATAACTACATACTTTTTATCTTTGTACTTTTATAACCAAAATGTTTTAGTCATTTTCAAACATAATGTAGCTGCACATGGGGAAAACATAATGACTAGCATCTTAGATAAGAACAAAGAGCAGAGTTTCCTTGGAGATAACAGGAAGTTGTGAAAGTGTGATCTTTTGTGTGTCAGAGACTGCTTGGAGGATCCTTTGTGTGTCAGAGACTGCGAGGGGGATGTTAAGGGATTAAGGAAGTGAATGCAATGTGACCTTTGATGTGAATGCAATGTGAACTTTGATGTGTAGAAGTGGCTGTAGGAAGACCTGAGTATTTAAGAGAAGAGTTTTGTCTGAGATGTTCTCTTTCTACTATGCTCATGTGTGAGACGTGTAATAAACTGCCTGAGACAAATCTGCCTCATCATTTACACACTCCACACTGGTGACCCAAGACGAAGCATGCAACACGAAGAGAATTCCCCGGAGCCAGCCTCGTTGGGAGCCCCCAGCCAAGCGTAAGCCGTTACAATCCAGCTAACGGATTTTTGGCAGCACAATCCGCGCTCCTGGTTCCACCTGGTTGAGGCACAGTTTGTCGTCCGGGGGATATCGGTGGATGACACAAAATTCTACCATGTGGTCGCAAAGCTCGACACCCACACGGCTCAGCATGTGGAGAGCCTGCTGGATCAGCCACCAGCCAGCGACAAATACGGCGCGTTGAAGGCTGTACTCATCCAGCACTACACACTCTCGGTTGAGGAGAGAGCAGAGAGACTCCTGGCGCGGACCGGGTTAGGAGATTGCACGGCTATTGACCTGATGGAGACGATGCTGAGATTGAAGGGCTCGGACGACAACCACTTCATTTTTACCCACCTCTTCTCCAGGAACCTTCCGTCAGCGACGAGAGCGGCCCTGGCCAGTTCGCCGTTGCTGGCCAAGCGGGACTACTGTGCGCTGGCCCGGGAGGCACACCGGATCATCATGGCCAGCAGAGAGCTCGCGACCACGGCGGCAGCGACGGAGCTCGGCGCGACGGCCGGAGATGGCGAGGAGCCATTGACGGCGGTAGCAGAACCACCGACGACGGCGGCGGCGGGGGACAAGGAACGCGGAAGAGACACCCTTTTTTTCTACCACCGCCGCTTTGCAGAGAAGGCACACAAATGTATACCACCATGCCAGTTCAAGCGCTCAGGAAATGCCAAGACCGGGGGTTGGTAGCAGCTGTGGCCCTCGGGGAGGAGAACAAGCTGCTCTACTTGACGGACGCACGCTCATGGAGGGATTTCCTCATGGACACCGGCGCCCAGTTGAGTTTCATCATGCCGTTCTACACCTACCAGCTAGCAGGATCCAGCGGCCCCGAGATGGCAGCAGCAAACGGCTCGAAGATTAAGACCTTTGGTGAGAGGACTCTACTTCTGTCGCTACACGGCCGTGCATTTGAGTGGACTTTTGTCATAGCAGCATTGAATTTCAATATATTGGGGGCTGATTTTTTGTACTCACATGGTTTGTTGGTTGATGTCGCTAACAGGCGCCTGGTTAATGCACTGTCCTTTGATTCTATCCCCTGTACAGCTCGAGCGTCCCAGCCAACAGCACAAGCCAACGTCACAGCTGCAAGCGGTAATTTCCACACACTGCTCACTCAGTTCCCAGCACTCACGGTCCCGACATTTTCGGCAGCCTTTGCTAAACACGGGGTGGAACATTTTATTACCACCACCGGGCCGCCCGTTTTTGCAAAACCTCGGCGCTTGGACGCAGCTAAACTGGCCATAGCGCGCGAGGAGTTCGCCAACCTGGAGAGGTTGGGCATCATCAGGCGTTCAAACAGCCCATGGGCTTCCCCGCTACACATGGTCCCTAAAGCTGACAGTTCGTGGCGACCTTGCGGAGATTTCCGCAGGTTGAACAACGCCACAGCGCATGACCGCTACCCAATTCCTCACATCCAGGATTTTTCCGTTCACTTGGCAGGAGCGCGCGTTTTTTCTAAAATAGACTTGGTCCGCGGTTACCACCAAGTCCCAGTGCGCGCTGAGGACATACCCAAAACAGCGGTGATAACTCCGTTTGGCCTATTTGAGTTTTTGCGCATGCCATTCGGGCTTAAAGGGGCTGCACAGACGTTCTAACGCATGATGGACGCGGTGCTGCGCGATTTCCCTTTCGTATTCGTCTACCTTGACAATATCTTGGTAGCCAGCACGTCCGAAGACGAACACGAAAACCACCTCACGGCGGTTTTCCGGAGGTTGGGAGAGCACGGTTTAATAATCAACCCAGCGAAGTGCCAGTTCGGGGTGAAGCAGATTGATTTTTTGGGGGCACCGCGTCTCTCCCGAAGGAGCGGTTCTGCTGCCTGACAAAGTGCGTGCGGTAGCAGATTTTCCCCGACCGCAAACGGTCAGGGTGTTACAGGAGTTTTTGGGAATGGTGAATTTTTATAACCGTTTCCTCCCCCGCGCAGCGCAGCTCATGCAACCGCTGTATGCCGCGCTCAAAAAACAGAAACCCGCGAATAAGATCGAATGGTCCCCGGAGCGAGAGCGGGCATTCTCAGAAGTCAAGGCAGCCCTGGAAAACGCTGCATTGTTGGCACATCCAGACCCAACGGCCCGCATAGTGCTCACTACTGACGTGTCAGATGTGGCCATAGGGGCGGTCGTGGAGCAGCGTGTAGCCGGGGCTTGGCCACCGCTCGCCTTTTTCAGCAGGACTTTGCACGATAGTGAACGTAATACAGCGCGTTTGACAGGGAGTTGCTGGCTCTCCACTTGGCCATTCGCCACTTCCAGTTCTGGCTGGAAGGGCGCTGTTTCACCGCGTTCGTTGACCACAAGCCACTAACATTCGCGATGGCCAAGGTTTCAGAACCGTTGTCAGGCCGGCAGCAGAGACAGCTGGCCGCGATCTCAGAGTTTACTACCGATATTCAGCATGTGTCGGGTAAACTGAATATAGTGGCAGACTGCCTCTCACGCACCGTGGCGGCCCCGGTCCGCGTGGGGATAGATTACACAGCCATGGCCACGGAGCAGGTTAGTGACGCGGATGTGCGCATGCTCCAGTCTGGACCAACAGGGTTAAGGCTGGAGAGCAGGGTGCTGCAAGACGGTATGCCCCTCCTAATCTGCGATGTCTCCACTGGGCGACCACGTCCCGAGGTACCGATTGACTCGGTTCATTCTTTAGCGCACCCAGGAGTGCGCGCGTCAGTCAAGATGGTAAGAGAGAAATTGGTGTGGCCGAGCCTTCGCAAACAAGTGAAAGAGTGGGCAGCAGCCTGCATGGCGTGCCAACGAGCCAAAGTACACAGACACACGAGAGCTCCCTTGGAGCCGTTTCACATCCCGGCTAAGAGGTTCGACCATGTTCACGTGGACCTCGTGGGCCCCCTCCCGCCATCACAGGGGTGCACGCACCTTCTGACAATGGTGGACCGCACCACGCGCTGGCCGGAGGTGGTTCCACTGGCGTCAACCACAGCCGAGGAGGTGGCGCGCGCGTTTTTAACATTATGGGTGGCGCGTTTTGGAGTCCCGTTGGATATTACGTCCGACAGAGGCCCTCAATTTGTTTCCGAACTTTGGTCAACAATGGCCCGCAGCCTGGGTGTCACAATTCACCGCACAACCGCTTACAATCCACAGGCTAATGGGTTATGCAAACGTTTTCATAGGTCATTGAAAGCGGCTCTCAGGGCGTCACTGACGGATGCAAATTGGGTAGATAAGCTACCGTGGGTTTTATTGGGGTAATGTTCTGCGCCTAAAGAGGACTTGGAGGCTTCCCCGGCTGAACTCGTTTTTGCGCAGCCACTTCGGCTGCCTGGGGAGTTTCTCCCAGATAATCCTGCATTGGGCAGCTCCCCGTCTCAGCTGTTGCAGCGTAGCATTGACACAGGCACGCTGCCGGGCCCTGTCCACCACAGTTTTCCGCGTGTTTTTGTGCCTAAAACTTTGAAAAACGCGGAGTTTGTTTTTGTCAGACACGATGCACATCGCCCCCCACTGCACCACCTTATGATGGACCGTTCAGAGTGCTGGAAACAGGGGACAAGCATTTTTTGCTAGATTTGGGGGGTAGGAGGGAAAAGGTTGGCATAAACAGACTTAAACCCGCTTTTGTGGTGGCGGACAAGCAAGTGCTGTTGGCGAGGGCCCCTCGGCGTGGAAGACCCCCACGAGGAGCTTCCCAGAGTAAAATTTCCCCACAACACTCGCAGGGACTGACAAAAGGTTTTCACCCCCAGACAACAGCTCCCCAGCATGACAGCGCCGCTGAGGCGGTGAATCCTGGTTACAGCAGATACGGGAAAGACTGAAGCCCAAGCAGCATGTGGATTGATGTGTAATGATTCTGTCACAGCATACAGACTGTTATTCTTTTGTTCGATCCAATATGCTCGGGGGCGGGGGGTAGCTGCACATGGGGAAAACATAATGACTAGCATCTTAGATAAGAACAAAGAGCAGAGTTTCCTTGGAGAAAACAGGAAGTTGTGAAAGTGTGATCTTTTGTGTGTCAGAGACTCCCTGGAGGATCCTTTGTGTGTCAGAGACTGCGAGGGGGATGTTAAGGGATTAAGGAAGTGAATGCAATGTGACCTTTGATGTGAATGCAATGTGAACTTTGATGTGTAGAAGTGGCTGTAGGAAGACCTGAGTATTTAAGAGAAGAGTTTTGTCTGAGATGTTCTCTTTCTACTATGCTCATGTGTGAGATGTGTAATAAACTGCCTGAGACAAATCTGCCTCATCATTTACACACTCCACAATAAACCATATTTTAATACTTTTAGACGATTTTACAGTTTACATTTGTCCATATTCAAATTATGTTTTGAAATTCCAAGAAGTTTTTCAAGTTAACAAAATTCAAAGACCTCTGCTTAGTAATAGATTTTGTTTATAAGTTAGAGCTTATGTACATCAAAACCTTTAGCCCAATATTTAAGTCAAGAGTTGCCAAGGAGACGCAGCTGCCAAGGATGTGTACCAACGCTGACCAACGTTTACCATTGCTACAAAGGGAGGAATATGTACCATCAGCTTCTCCTAAGGCTAATTCAGGAAATCACCCTTCTTTATCTTAAAGAAAGTCTAACTCAACTCTGGTAAAGAATTGCTGTGTTTCTTCATCATCAAGACCCCTAGTGTAAACAACTTCCCTTTGTAGAGGAACCCGATATGGAAATGCTTTTAAAGGATTAAAAAGTACATCCTAAAATTCTCAAGCTTCCCCCTAAGCAGATTAGTAGCCTTCGTACCAGTAACTGATACTCTTAAAAAGTCATAAACTTCCAACTTTCACTCCTTAATTCGTCAGGTTTTGCTGATTAACTCTTGGAGCCTTTCCAGAAGCCCCATAAAACTCTGTAGATTGCCCCTCTCTTCACATACCAAGACCTAAAAATTATCTACAGCTCAACAGTACCTCCTAGTTGACATCTACGGAATACGTTTCATTATTTGTGCAATCTGGAACTTTGCTGTTTCTGACTGAACATTAACACTTTTTTATAGTTTACATTCCACAGGATAACTCTGGACACTGAAGATAATTGCCCCTTGTGATAGACAGTAATGGTTTGAAATAATTCATTAATCCTTGATTTAAATGTGAGTGCATGTCTTAGGATTTTTTTTTTTAATGAATATTATTAAAATGAAGGTTAAACTTATTAGTAATAGTATAAATGAATGGTGACTGAATATTAGTCTTGAATCACTTAATTTAGTTAGATTTTATGTTGAGTTTATAATGAATTTCATAGGAACTTAATGACTGTTTTCTGAAAACTTGAGTCAGCTATTTCTAACCAAACCCCAGGTGGCCTCTCTGTTGGATAATGCCCTTGCATTTGATTGGCTGTTCACAGACAAAGAACTGTTCCCTCATTGGACAAAAGCCCATTCAAACTCTTCTTTGTGGAAGATAATTGGTCCCTCTTGCTGCCAGTCACACTTTTATGATATCAGAAGCATGACCTTTTAAAAACAGAGAGGGAGCCGCCGTAGCTTTTTTTTTTTTTTTTTTTTGTCTAAGTGTCCTGTAAGCTGTTTTTGTCTAAGTTTTTCTGTGAGTCTAAGTTTCTGTGAGCTCTGTATGATCTGTGTGTCTGAACCTTGTCAAGTCCTGTGCTAGTTTCTTAAATCGCTTTTTGATAAGCTTCAGCCTGTTTTTCTGGCAACTGAGGGGAAACCATCCTTTTTCTGCTAGCTCACCTTTAAAGAGTGTTAAACTCTCAAATCTTTTTCTTCTTCACCTCAGAAGCCGTCCTTATCCTATTTAAACGTTTTTCCTGGATTTTCTGCTGTTAAAGTTGACTTTTAATTTCCCTGCCTTTAAAGTGAACTGAGTGGCTTTCCCTGCCTCACCCACGTATGACAATGTTAAGAAACTAGGAGTTGGTGGGTGAAACTGACTAAATACATTTTCCTTCAGCCTTTGGGGTTGTCCTGTGCGCCAGGGACATCCTAAATTTGGACTGGTTGCCAAAAGACATCATGCCTGGCCTTGGGTTTAGCCACTAACTCCACTGGCTACACTCTCATGAGCCCCGCGGTTGAGTCCTGTGTTCCGAGCACTGTCTGGGAGAGCTGCTGAGCCTTCACCGAACAATACTACCGGCGCCGATCACCGCTGAATGCCTGGAGCTACAGCTGTTTGTAAGTGAGACTCCCACTTTCCTATCTGCTGGGTTTAAACAAGCTGTCCTAAATATCAGTTATAATTGAACATAACCAATATTTTACCAAAATTCTTATTCTTTTTTTTTCAGGAACCTCCTTTCATTTTTGTTGATTAATTCAGAAGCTCCTTTTCAGATAATCAGCTTATGTATTTTTTCCCCATAAAACTGCGTTCTGATTTGTTAGTTACCTCAGCCTTCCATTGCATTACAGTTGAAATATAAAATCTGGTTTCCTCTTGGTTCCACAAAGGTTTAACTATAGACTTTATGCTCAGTAATCCATTAACAGCTGATGCGATATTTGACACCTGTTGATCAATCATTTGAATGTAATGTCATTTAACCTTAATAAGTTTCATTTAAAAAACTTGTAAACAAGAGAAGTTGAAGGGTTTTCCTTTGTATATACTGTATGTTTTCCTGGTCATGGCAGTAAAGGACTGATTCATCAAGTTAATTGAAGGTACAGAAATTAATTAATCAATAATTCATTCTTTTAGAACTGGTGCCCCCTTTTACGAGTGCTTTTCTATTTCATTAAGTGAGTGTTTTGGTGACTGTTTAACTTTGCCCCCCATGCACATTCACTTCTAAATAAAATAAATAATCCCTGTTCCTTATTACATTACATTTTATTAAATATTGCTACACTGAAGATAATGACATGAATACTTTAACCTTAGAAATGTAAACCTCTCAAGAAGATAAAAAAAAGAACCTTGACGCTCTGGAGATGACAACCCAGGAATCTTGCACTCAAGAGATGATGACAACATGGAAAACGTGTGGTAAGGAATGATGATAACATTGAAATTTTGCATTCAGGAGATGATATTAAAGTAGAACTGAACTCACCTTTTTGCCAAAAAAGTAGAATAGCAGATTAATTCCTTATTACCTATTGTATTTTTCAACACATAAAAGAAATTTTTAGGCCGTGCAATGGCCAAGCTATAAGCCGATAAACTTTTGCCTCTGGCTGGCAGTGCCAAACAAACCGGAAGTAGTGCAGATGACGCTGTGTGACGTCACGAGTGTGACCCTCATCAAAACAACAATGGCAGATGATAGCAGTTCCAGCAGTCAGGAACACCAGAGTTTTCACAGTGAAGAGGCATTCAGGATCGGTGACAAGACAGAGGAGGATGCAGGAGTGTCAAGTGAACAGGAAGAGAGCGAGGGAGGCATCGAACCGTACAGATTAGAGCCAGAATTTTCGGGGGATTCCGGCACCGACTCAGACCACAGCAGTGATGGGGAGGAGAGTCGCTTATTGAATACAGAATGGTGAGTCTTTACTTTGGCATGTTTGGGGTGTCAGGATAAGGAAAATTAACAATAAAAAAGAAAGGGAAAAAAAAACATCAGCATTTTTCCAACTTATTAATGTAGAAGGCAGGGAGAAGGCAGGGAGACTACATTAGAACATCAGGTATCAACACGGAGAGCCCGCACAACTGAAAATCTACCTCTCTGACCACCGCTCCTCTCCTCTCCGCCCACCTCTTCACCGCTCGGGAATCTCGCAAGCTCCTTGGCCGAGACGTTTTACCTCGCAAGCTGATTGGCCGAGACGTTTTACCCAGCGAAGGAAGACCGCATTCATTGTTCTTTATCGCTCGTGTTGCTTAGTGGCACTTTTCGCTGTTCTCTTGTGCCTTTTTGTGCAAAATAGTGCTTGTGACGCCCTTGGGGGGGGGGGGGGGTGACGCTACTAAGCGGTTTTTCACTTTTTGCGGTCGGTTCTGGTCCCCATTAAACGCAATAAGTGAGGGATCACTGTATATCTAGAAACGCATCGCTTCCCGGTCACTTTTCCTCCCCCTTTCTTTTCTTTCGTCACCATGACAGTTTTCCTTGGCCACTGAACAGATCTTCCCAGGTGTTGGAAGTGTTTTGTAGTCGACTATCACGATAAAATGCACCAAAAACAACCAGTGTCGACGTGCTCGCAATGGTAAACATGGAGGACTGTGTCACACTCGTGACGTCACGCGGAACTCCGGCTGCACTTCGGCGGATTTGTCTGATTTTTCAGGGCGGGAAATTCAAAATCGCGATTTTCTCCAAGATTCCGGGATTTGTGGAGGGGGTGCCAATGATAAATTATCTTTATAATTGTATGTACTATCACCCAGTGCCGTTCAATGCCGTTCAGTTCAGTTCTACTTTAAGGAAATCTCATAATCAGGAGATGACTACATAGAATCCTTAAACTCAGGAGGTGTCAGCATATAACCTTTAACCTCAGGAGGTAACATGGAACCGTTAACCTCAGGAGGTAACATGAAACCATTATCTCAGGGGGTGATAATATGGAACCCTAAACCTGAGGAGGTTTAAGCATGGAATCTTTAACCTCAGAAGATGACAACATGGAATAACCTCGGGAGATAACATGAAACATTTAACCTCAGGAGGTTAAAATATGGATACTTTGAACTCAGGAGAAGATAACATGGAGCCCATAAACTCAGGAGATGATGACAGGGAACCTTTAACCTCAGGAAGTGTCAACATGGAACCCTTAACCTCAAAAGGTGTCAGCATGGACACTGTAGTGTTAATCCTTTTCTGGTTTCAATTTATAAAATCATTCCTTGCTGAAGAACATAGTTTCATCTCAAAAGTCTAGTCATGAACTGCTTCTTTCATCCAAGGACCAGAGCTGTAACACTATCCATCTGCCATAAAGTGGAAGCTAATCCCTTCTTTAAGACTTAATCATTCTCCCTTTTCAGCTCTTTGGCAAAGGACTGTTTCAGATTGACAGATTTATGGTTGATATAATCCAGACGTAGGGAGTCAAGATTCTCCAGTAAACAACCAGACAGTTTCACAGTGCCACCTGGTGGACGAATCAGGAATATTTATTATTATTTTTTTCTATTTGCAGGGGATTTTAGGTATTATGGTCAAATAAATTAATTCCTATTCTTTCTCTCAAGACAGTATCCACTAATGAAGACATGGTTGAACTCTTGGGAAGGGCAATGTGGTTTCAAATGCTTTTATTGATGTGATTGGATATGTGCTGCTTTATTTACAGGAAGAACTTAATTTTTGCATGCTGACTATTACAAATTAATACAGTTACAACATACAGACATTGTATGTTCCCTGTTATTGAGTAGAAAATCTTAGTCACTAAAGTTGAAGGATTTTATGCTTTATTCAGCACACATTCTTAAAGGGGGGCTTTCACTTCTCATATCAAATGTCTCTTCCCCTTCTCTTGCTGTTATTTGGGAGACCATAGCTGAACTTTAACTGACCAAGAGAGTTCCAAGCTTCACTGCATCTCGTTTTTAGGTTGAGTTTATGACTTCTGCTGGAAAAAAAAAAAAAAGAAAGAAGCAATGTATTTGGGCCAACAAAGGTTTCATGAAAATTAGTACCATCCTGCCACACCAAGGAAAAACCTCTCCTTTGTTTCAGTTTTAGGGCATTGGTCAAGCTGGAAGGAGCAGACGTCTCTGCTCTCCCATTTTTTCTATCTTCCAAGTAAGGCCCACAGCTTGTCATGCTCTGTGAAATTTCTTTTTTTTTCTTTAAAATTCACTTGTTTTTCTTTATTTTAATATTTTTCCCTTAAATTACCATGTAAGAAGATTTGGTTTGATTTTTTTTTTAAGCTTAAACCAACTCATTTAAACCACCAGCATCTCAAGAAATGGAGTTGTGTTGTTTTTGCTTCAGTTTGAATTTCAAATGGGACTTTATACAATAAACCAACTCCTTCTTTAGTGCATAAAAGAAGACCTCGCCCAGCTTGCTTAAGAACAGCCTGTGTGATCTCAGGAGTAGGCCATCACATTGGTAAAGAGTCTGTCTATCAGTGTCTCCATCAACAGAATCCACAGACATCCAGCTGAATCAAGGTTGGCACGTGGGGGCCTTCTACCTACTGGGAGGCAATAATTCTGTGGCTGACAGTCTGTTGTTTAATTTAAACTTAATTTTTTTTCAGAATATTCCTGGTATAAGTTCTTTAAACTTAATCTCATGGAAACCCACATCAGAATTTCAAAATGCATTTTGCCCTTTCATTAATTTACATTCTTTTTCAGAGGAACACAAATTTTCCATTTTTTGAGATAGTTTTCTCATCATTTTCTTCATAAAATTGCATCCACTTTTCTTAACCAATGCTATTTTATGTTTTTTTGTTTTTTTTTCAATTTCCAGTATACTGACAAATTAACCCCTTGCACTCTGGTCAATTTCCCTAAAAACGCCAAAAAATAACGTACCCAAAGTAAATCAAAAGCTGTTCTTCAACCCTTTGCAGCATCTTCATGGGGTTGGTCTCATTTAAAAGAAAACACTTTGAATTTTTTGGCAAAACAGTCATAATCTCTCTAAGTGCTCCGCCCACTGAGTAACAGTCATCTAAACATACTGAACTTGAAGAAAATAAATGTCGCCTGGGTGTTTTTTTTGGATACAAATGCTTGCAAAATAACACACAGCTGTCAGACACGGGCTGGAAAATGCAACAGAAATGTAGAACGAATTGTTATCCACCTGAGGTCAAAATTTTGTAACAATACCACAAAAAATGAATATATTACACAGCTTTCTTCACAGGTTGTTCCCAGGCATTTTTGAACTGTGCCAAATTGTGCCAAATGGCACAGTTTGGAAAAATGTCTGTAACTTTTGAATGGTTCAATATAGAAGCTTCATCTTAGGCTCTAATGAAAGGTGACACTCAGGGCTGTGTGTGTGTGTGTGTGGGGGGGGGTATTTATTCATTCATGAATGAATGAATGAACAAACAAGCCCCCACACACAAAGAAGCATGCCACGTAAAAAATGTGTGGCTTTTTTTACAAGAAAAAATAACCTACAGTGCACTAAAAATTATACTACAATATCTGTAATGTAGAAGATAACAACTCCCACCCCCGCTACAGAGGATGGACATTGCCCGGTGCGCCGCGGTCACGGTGCGCCACGGTCATGGTGCGCCGCGGTCTACTACGCACAGTTGTAATTTACCGATCGGTCAAAAGTTATTTTTGATTACAATTTTCAGGTATAAGGAATAATTTAGCTTATAACACTTACCTGTCCACAACAGCAGTGTCACTGGCGAACTTCTCTTCCTCATTGTCAGACGAACATGACACTGGTCCGCTTGTTACGGACTCGTGGTTCTGGTCACACGACCCGGTCAAACCATAATTCCATTATTGCGGTTTTGCGCTTCCATGATTGCGGTTTTGGCTAACGATTTTTCAAAACAAATAAGAACAGTAGTAAGAAAAAAAGACTGGCAAACGCCTGTGTGTCACCCAGCCTTACACAAAACAGATTTTAGGCAAGGGAGGCACGCTTTCAAACTTCTCTGCTTCAATTGGCTCGCTGTATTCGCAGCCGTTGGTAGGCGGGTCCTTCTTGCTAGGTTTTCAGTCATTGATTCTTCAAGGTTTCAGAAACCCAATTCAAGGCTCTTATTAGTCGAATGAGAGGTCAATCACATCTAAACCAATCAAAGCACTCCTTTGGCTTTCTGTTCGCAGCTGTGTCTGTAGTGGAAGAACAGAAATACAGCTTTTTTTTTCAGTGCCTCCTAGGACGCACAGTGGGCATCCTAGGACACCCTCGTGTGCCCTAGGATGCAGAGACGTGTCCGCCCGCAGTACACCGAAGTGCAAGAGGTTAAACTATGGTTTATTTGGTTCCACAAATGCTTGATTCATAAGTAACTCAGTAATAGTCTATAATGCCCATGATGCAGGTTGAATTCTCTGTTTTAAAGTTATCTAAACATGTTAACTATTTCTGACATGTCTTAATAAGCTATTGAAAGACATATGGGAGTTAATGTTTGATTTCATGTCCATCTTCTTGATTATCAGGAAACAAGAACTCAAAAGGTTTTTTTTTTTTCTTAGATTGATTCAAAATTGGTACAAATAAAGAATTGTTAAAAAAAAGTCCATTATCTGGACTTGTGCCCTACGAGAATCTCAGTGTAATGAAAATAAACCTTCATTCCTTCTCACATTCATATTTACATTAATACTTGTACCAACATTAGAACACCAATAAACCATAAATCCACTACATATTTTATAATGGCGCCGATGTGTGAGGCTCTGCTAGAAATCTAGAAATGGACATGAAATTATGATTTCACAAGCTGTGTGGGTATAGTCAAATCTGATCTTTTGCACCGTATAACCTTTTTTTTTTTTTTCTGTGTATCTAACTGGCAACTCAGCCAGTGTTTAACCCTTTCCCTTATTTTCCTGAGTCTGGCAGTGACTGTGTGTTGAAGCACAGAGAGGGGAGAAGGGAATTTGCCCCGCTCATCCGAAGTCTGTGTGAAGAAGCTGCAAGGAGGAGGGGTCATAGACCCCCTGCTCAAACTGCTGCACTGCACGACTGTTTTGTTTTGTTTTGTTTTTTTAAAGCATGATATAAGTTCAGAAAAAGGATTATCATAGAGTGAATCGTTGTCTGTCTCTGTGTGTTGGCCCTGCGATAGACTGGCGATCCGACCAGTGTGTCCTCTGCCTCTCGCCCAAAGATGCAGGGGTAGGCTCCATCCCCCCCGCGACCCGAAAAGGATTAAGCGGTAGAAGATGAATGAATGAATGAATGAATATGCTATATTAATTAAAATAAGGCATGAAAAGATGGAAGCACAACAAAATCCGATCCATTTCTTTTGTTAACTCAACTCGTTGGCGAGAATTCCTGGTGAGGTAAATTGAATTAACCATTATTTTATTATTTTTTTTATAAACCTCATGTAAAGCAGTGGAATTAATTATTTCACGCTAGACAACAGCAATAAAAATTACTGAGAGGAAATTATTTGAAGTAACAGCAAAGCTAAAATTGTGAGATTATTCTTGCATGAAAAATCTGCAGAATTGCGAGAATAGTTACTGGTTTGCCTCATGACAAACCGGATTAAAGGGAGGCATGAAAATCGGACTGCATTCACATCCTGGGTCTCTGAGTTGCCACGTGCATGCCCCATTCTGCTTGTGGGAGCTGCACATGCACAGATTAGGCAGTGCAGATGCCATTTTGAAAGCCTCCAGGGTGAGTCACCCTAGATGCCATTTTAGAGCTGACAAAGGTAGACCACCTCTGTGCGACATCACTGGCTATGTTTATATGGACACAAGTAACCGGATTCAAAGCCTGATCAGAATAAAAATGCTTCATGTAAACACGGCAATATGAATATTTGGATTCGCTCATTTGGATCAAAATTTCATTCTGATTGAGAGGGGTGGGTTATGCCGAGCGTTAATCGAAATGGCGTGCATGAAAACACTTATTCCGAATGTACGGCAGAAAATATGTTTACTGCGCATGTCTATACACCAGCCGAACGTCGACGTGATGTATTTCCGCCTTAGCAGCAGCTAGCGGAAAACATAGCGGGAGTAAAACAAAACTGGTCAGTATCGTCGTGCTGTGTCCCTCTGATTGTCAAATGCAGAAGTCTGTACTTGTAGCTTCATAACGCAATACAGGTCAATTTCGACAAGAAGCGGGGCTTGCTAACACCAGAAGTTGCTTCTTCTTCTACTATTTTCGGAATGTCAAAATGTCAATGTGCGCATGTCAAAATGATTTATTCCATCCAAACGTGTGACACATGGAAACGCACGTCCTAATCAGATCAGCTTTTTCAGGATCCATGTAAACAGTAAAATTCTGATCTGAATTGCAATCAGATTGAATACATTTTGCCCATGTAACTGTGGCCAGTGTCACCTCCTCTTTGAGTGCAGAAGGAACTGCCTCCATCTTGTGGTCAACCATAAGAACTGCAACCTTTAATGAAATATCTAAAACTTCTCTGGTTGAACTGCTGCCTCTGCGACCTTGACCTCTGGAAAAGCGGTAGAAGATGGATGGATGGATATATATGGGGCTCCTATTAGATCTGGGTGGAAGGCAGTCACCTACCTTTGCTTAATAGTAAGTCCACATCTGCTGTCATATAAATATAAATAATAACAATTTAGTTTATAAAATAATATTAAAAAATAGCTCACATTTTATTTCAACTTTATATGGCAGCTCTGGATTTTGCACTCACTGTTTGGTTTGAGAAAATCTGGGTGGGAAATGATTTAAACCATCGTTATTCTGCTGGAGTGGATCTGAGAAAAGTTTCTGCAGCTGTTTTTTTTTTTTTTTGTTAGGAAAAAAAGGTTACTATTCAAACATAGCTAATCAAAACCTGGCACGTTGATTACCACCTGCCTTTACCTGCTGCTATAAAGATCAGTTTGTTTACCTTTGTTTGCCAGAAAAGCAGCTGCCTTCTACCATGTGTGCCAACCTGACATCTCTCCTGTGCCTTCTTCTCCACTTCTACAACATTGAACCTGTTTGAGAAAACATTTCATCTCAACTTAATTCTCTCCTTAAATACCTCCCTTATCCCCAGGACCTTCCACTGAGTTCAGTTGGTGGTGGAAAAACCCATTCACTAAACTTGAATCCTTCTGACCTTCGAGAAAGTTTCAAGCAATATTTGATTAACTAACTTTCCCCCAAGTCCCCAAATGAGGCAAACTCCCATCTTGTCCAGATCACCTTCCCTACTTTATCCAACTCTTCACAACCCAAGAGAAAGAGGAGCAACGACCTGCAAAGATTCTCTCCATGTGGTCTTCACCTCCACCTGTAAGAGAAAGAATCCTAATGTCATTTACACACTCCACACTCCAGTGTGGAGTGTGTAAATGAAGAGGCAGATTCATGACAGACGATCTATTACACACTCACATCTCACAAGCACAGAATGGACTGAATGGTTAATAGTAATTTCAAGATGGCGGAGTGAGTGGTCTCAGTCTTGCAGGTTCAGCTTAAATAATTTTTTTTAGTTGTGGTTCAGCTGGTCTGGATTCGGGGGTCAGACTCGATCTCTGTTTTTAAGAGTTGTTTTGCACTCGCTGTGAGAATTGGACTTTTGGGACTGCTCTCATTCGTGAGTGAACTGATTGGCGTTTCTTTTCGTGGTTCGCTGCTATGCTTAACCAGAAGCGTTTGCTAGGCTAACACTATAGCTAACACCATAGCTAGTCATAGCACCTAGCACCGACACGGAGAAGCGACTCTGTCCCCGGTGATTGGGGCTCGCCAGAGGAACAAGCCGAGGCAGCAGTTGGACGGGAGCTGGATCGGAGTTCAACTGCAGCGGTGGTGGGAGAGGGGACTAGTGGAGGACCACCGGGGCCCCAGCCGGAGTCAGAGCCCAGTTGCAGCGGCGGGGCTCGGCGGAGGAACTACTGAGGCAGACGGCGGTAGGTGGTGGGACTCAGTGGAGGAGCTTCCGGTACCCCGGCTGGACAGGAGCTCGGTTACGGCGGCAGTAAGCAGCGGGACTAGCAGCGGAGGGGGCTAGCTGAGGCCCAGCTGGATTCAAGGTTGGTCGGATCGGATACCGGCGACACCAACAGAGATTGTTTTACTATCCACAGGTCGGTAAAAATGCCACCAAAGAAGGAGGAAATGGAAGAGATCAAAAAATCTCTGAACTTCTTGTCAGAAGAACTGACCAAAGTGATTAGTCAGCAGGCTAAAATAATAGAGCTAATGGAAGAAGTCCAAGAATTAAAATTAACAATTAAGGAAAAAGAAAAAAAAATTGCAGACTTGGAGCGACGCGTCGAGGATCTTGAACAATATTCTCATGTGGATGATTTAATTATAAGTGGACTAGACATTAAATATCAATCATATGTTCATGCTACAGCAGGACTGAGAGGAGAGGATGCTCCTCTGAGTGAATCAGTCTCCCTGGAGAACCAGGTGCTTCAGTTCCTTGATAGTAGAAATATAAAGGTCGAAGCAAATGCAATTTCAGCCTGTCATGCTTTACCCAGAAAAGATAATTAAACAAAGAAATCAATTGTGATGCGCTTTGTGAACAGAAGGGCAAAGAATGACATACTGAGGCAGGCCAGAAAACTACGGGGAACAGAAGTTTACCTAAATGAACATCTAACAAAAACTAATGCTGAAATAGCACGGCAAGCACGGATGCTGAAAAGACAAAATAAGATACAGGCAACATGGACAAGAAATTGTAGAGTTTGGATCAAACTAAATGGAACACCTGAGGAAGCAAAGAGTATAATAATCAGAGAGGTTACTGACTTAAATAAATACAGATGAACACTGATTAAGAAAATTAAGAGACTATAAAAATCCATATCCACACACACGGCAAGAATAGTTCTTTTGACATACCATGTCAATGTACTTAAAAAAAATAAATAAACAAAACAAACAAAAAACTTATGACTGACTTGAGTAGACATCAATTATCCCCAGTTGGAGGAAGTCATTTGACACAGAGTGAGGAAATTCAAACTCTGAAAATATGCCATTATGCTGAACATAAACTACAAGAGATGGAAAATGATATTGATCCTGATAACCACTTTTTCAATAATATTCATAATCATTGTGACTATTACACCGAAAAGCAATTCAAAAGTCAAGTGCAACTAGATGGTAAACTATCAATAATACACTTCAACAGCAGAAGTCTTAACAAAAACTTTCCACAGATTCAGGACTATTTAAAACAGCTAGACAGAAAATTTACAGCTATCACAGTCTCTGAAACTTGGCTTAATGAAGAGCAGGCACCCCTGATGGCAACAGAGGGATATCAGATGTTTCATATTAACAGATCTCAAAAAAAGGGTGGTGGTGTTGCCCTGTATATTGATGACCTCTATAGGTGTAAGCTTGTAAATGGAATGTCCTTTGCACTACCAGGGATTTTGGAATGTGTTACTGTTGAGATTGACCAAGATAAAACAAAAAACCTAATTATAAGTTGTATATATAGAACGCAGGGAACTTGCATTAAGACATTCAGAGATAAATTAGTCGAGCTGTACAATAATATTACTAATAAGAAAATGGTAGTAATTTGTGGAGATTTCAGTATTGATTTACTAAATCCATATCAACAAAATGTAATTACAGAGTTCATGAATTCTATGTACAGCATGAGTCTATATCCCACAATAACACATCCCAGTAGAATCACAGTTCACACTGCTACACTTATTGACAACCTGTTTGTTAATATTATTGATAAGAAAATAGAAAGTGGATTATTGATAAATGATATAAGTGACCATTTGCCAACCTTTGCACTTATCCATGGCCACGCGGGGGCCAATACAGAAAAATTTTTAAAATCGTTCAGATACAAATCACAAAATGCAATCAGTTCTTTTAAAAAAGACTTGCTGAAGCAAGACTGGACAAAAGTCTATGTTTCAGATGTAAATGAAGCCTATGACACATTTATAAACATTGTAACCACTCTTTATGAAAAAAAAGTCCATTAGTAAAGAAAAAGCTTAAACATAAATTTGTCGATAAGCCATGGCTAACCAAAGGATTACAAAAGGCGTGTAAAAAGAAAAATTTATTATATAAAGCTTTTCTAAAGAAAAGGACAAAAGAAGCAGAGCAGCAGTATAAAACATACAAAAATAAGTTAACATATATAATAAGATGTAGTAAAAGAGACTATTACAGTAAAGAACTGGAGAAAAACAGAGACAATATTAAAAATACATGGACAATACTTAACAATATTCTTGGAAATAAAAACAGAAATACAAGCTACCCTGTGGGGAGACTTGAATAACGAAACCGAATTGTCTTTCATTTCAGTTTATTCAAGAAATCATTCCACTGTCTGCTCTTATTCTTGAGCAGCGAACAAAGAGAGTGAACACACCAAAGTTCTCTCATTTAAACCTTCTCACATCAAACCATTTCCCTCGCGGGGGAAATCACACATCTATATCAAAGTCTCTTTATTCACATTCATTAGCCTTTTATTTACATAACTCCCCCTTCTCTCTTCCCGAGCCTCAGTGGTCAGGAAGTCTTCTGTCCCCTGTCCTCCGCAGGGGGTCCAGGCTCTGTGGCTCCGCACCGCAGGGGGCTGGCTCTCCTTCATCGTGGTTAAATCACATATGCAGTGTCCAACATATACATGTCTCACAACACAGCCATATAACCCCCCCCCAAACGATGAAGAACAGACTAATTCCCAAAATTTAATAGCACCTTACTCACTACTGAATAATCAACACCAACATTCAGTCTGTGCGCCGCTTGGGCTTCAGCCGTCTGCCGAATCTGCTGTGCGTTGGCCCCGCCTTGCCTGCGGTGCTGTTCTGCTCCGGGTCTGTTGACTGAGGAAGAGAGTGGTTAATTGCCCTCTGTGGGGGCCTGCCTCGTCGAGGCGCCACCGCGACCGGTACAGACACGTCCTTCATGACAAAAGCAGGTTTTAGTCTGTCAATACTGACTGTCTCTTTTCTGTCCCCAAAATCTAGCACAAATTGCTTATCACCTGCCTCCAGCACTCGAAATGGCCCTTCGTAAGGTGGTTTGAGCGTTGCTTTAAGGGCTTCGCGCCTGACAAAAACGAAATCGGCATTTTTCAAAGCCTTGGGGACGAAAACTCGTGGAAAAGCGTGATGAACCGGACCCGGGAGCGTGTCTGCCCCCGTGCCAACTAACGGTCCCAGAGCAGAGAGAGGTGGGGGCTCTGGGTGCTCTGGTAAAAACTCGCCCGGCAGCCTCAGAGTTTGTGCGAA
The DNA here is from genome assembly GCA_020510985.1 of Pholidichthys leucotaenia. NCBI lineage: Eukaryota > Metazoa > Chordata > Actinopteri > Cichliformes > Pholidichthyidae > Pholidichthys > Pholidichthys leucotaenia. Next base: position 100,356,850 of record CM035841.1, on the reverse strand, counting down.
TACCAGCTCCGCTGGGGAGGCGTCTAAGTCCTCTTTAGGCGCAGAACGCAACCCTAATAAAACCCAAGGGAGTTTATTTACCCAATCTGCATCCGTGAGCGACGCTCTGAGTGCTGCCTTCAAAGACCTATGAAAACGCTCGCATAAACCATTAGCCTGAGGGTGGTAAGCCGTAGTGCGGTGAATTTTGGCTCCTAAGCCGTTGGCCATCGCTGACCACAGCTCAGAGATGAATTGCGGTCCTCTATCGGACGTAATGTCCGACGGAACCCCGAAGCGCGCCACCCAAGCCGTTAAAAAAACGCGAGCCACCTCCGCGGCCGTGGTCGTCGCAAGTGGGACCACTTCCGGCCAACGTGTGGTGCGGTCCACCATTGTCAAAAGATACGTGAACCCCTGTGATGCCGGTAGGGGGCCCACAAGGTCGACGTGCACATGGTCGAACCTTCTGGCCGGAATGCGGAACGGTTCTAACGGGGCTCTTGTGTGCCTGTGAATTTTGGCCCGTTGACAGGAAATGCAGGTTTTTGCCCATTCCTTCACGTGCTTGCGCAGGCACGGCCAAACAAACTTTTCCGCCACTAGTTTCACCGACGCGCGCACCCCCGGGTGCGCCAGTGAGTGGACCGAGTCAAAAACACGGCGGCGCCACGTGGCCGGAACCACCGGACGCGGGCGCCCCGTCGACATGTCGCAGATCAGGGGGGGCATACCGGTTTGTAAACACTTGCTCTCCAGCCTCAACCCTGTTGGTCCAGACTGGAGCGCGCGCACGTCTGCGTCCGCCCCCTGGTCCGCTGCCATGGCTGCGTAATCTATACCCACGTGCACCGGGGCTGCGCGCGCCACCGTGCCGCTCTCCTGCGGCGCGGTCACGGTGGCCCGTTCTGCCTCTGCGCGTGCCGGGGTCGTGAACGCGCGTGAGAGACAATCCGCTACTACATTGAATTTGCCCGCGACGTGCCTAATGTCAGTGGTAAATTCCGAGATTGCGGCCAGCTGCCTCTGCTGCCTGCCGGACCACGGATCTGAAATTTTGGCCATGGCGTATGTGAGCGGCTTGTGGTCCACATAAGCGGTGAAGCACCGTCCTTCCAGCCAGAACTGGAAATGACGAATAGCCAAATGCAGCGCCAACAGTTCTCTGTCAAACGCGCTGTATTTTCGCTCAGCCGCGCTTAAAGATTTGCTAAAGAAAGCCAAAGGCTGCCAAACTCCGGCTACCTGTTGCTCAATAACGGCCCCTATGGCTAAATCTGAAGCGTCTGTCGTCAGCGCGATACGTGCTGCAGGGTCTGGGTGGGCCAGGAGCGCAGCGTCAGCCAAGGCTTTTTTAACCTCTGTGAACGCGCGCTCCCGCTCCGGGGACCATTCGACCGCCTGGGTCGGCTTTTGTTTTTTGAGCGCGGCATATAACGGTTGCATGATTTGAGCTGCGTGGGGCAGGAACCGGTTATAAAAATTCACCATCCCCAAGAATTCCTGTAGTGATTTGACCGTTTGTGGACGGGGAAAATCCGCTACCGCGCGTACTTTCTCTGGTAACGGAACCGCTCCCTCCGGGGAGACGCGGTGACCCAAAAAATCAATCCGCTCAACGCCGAACTGGCACTTGGCTGGGTTAACTATTAAGCCGTGCTCTCCCAGCCTCCTAAAAACTGCTGTGAGGTGCGTTTCGTGTTCGTCCTCTGAAGTACTCGCGACCAAAATGTCGTCGAGGTACACAAACACGAAAGGGAGATCGCGTAACACGGCATCCATCATCCGCTGAAATGTTTGCGCCGCCCCTTTGAGACCAAACGGCATGCGTAAAAATTCAAAAAGTCCGAACGGGGTTATTACCGCTGTTTTAGGAATGTCCTCCGGTTGGACCGGGACTTGGTGATAGCCGCGAACTAGATCAATCTTTGAAAAAATGCGCGCCCCCGCCAGGTGCACCGAAAAATCCTGAATGTGCGGGATGGGATAACGATCGTGTGCCGTAGCGTTGTTTAGCCTGCGGTAATCCCCGCACGGTCTCCAGGAGCCATCGGCTTTCGGTACCATGTGCAGCGGCGAAGCCCACGGGCTCTTCGACCTACGAACGATGCCCAGCCTCTCCAGGCTGGCGAACTCCTCGCGCGCAATGGCGAGCTTAACTGCATCCAAGCGCCGAGCTTTTGCAAACACGGGAGGACCAGAAGTGGGGATGAAGTGTTTCACCCCGTGCTTCGCGACCGTCGCTGAAAAAGTGGGCACAGTGAGCGCTGGAAATTGGGTGAGGAGTGTGTGAAACTTACCACCTGCTGTAGCGACGTGGGTCTGTACTGGTGGCGGGGACACTCGAGCTGAACAGGGGAGAGAGTAAAAAGAGAGTGCATTTACCAGCCGTCTATTAGCAAGATCAACTAACAGATTGTGTGAACACAAAAAATCCGCGCCCAACATGTTGAAACTCACCGCCGCTACTACAAAAGTCCATTCATATGTGCGGCCATGTAAGCATAAAGGCAAGGTCCTTCTCCCGTAGGTGTTGATGTTCGAGCCATTTGCCGCTGTAGCTCCGTCACCGTGGGGTCCAGCTACCCGGTCCGCGTATGTTGGGGTGATGAAGCTCACTTGTGCTCCGGTGTCAATGAGGAACACTCGTCCGGAGCGCGCATCCGTGATGTAGAGCAGCTTGTTGCGTTCTCCGAGGGTCGAAGCTGCTAGCGACCCCCGGTCTTGCCGTTTCCCGAACTCCTGAAGATGCAGGGCGGCACACACCTGCGTGCCTTCTCTGCGAACCTCCGATGGTAAAAGCAGAGATCTTCTCCTCCGCTGTGTCGTGCCCGCGCCTCTGTCGCCGGGCTATTGGCTCCCCCTCGTCGCGGCCGTGTTGCCGCCATCGTCGGCCCGTCTGGTTCTGCCGCCTCTGGCTCCCCGCTGTCTCGGGTCGCTGCTGTGGTTGCTTGCCCGCCGCAGGCGTCCAGGATCCCGTCTGCCTCCTGGGCCAGCTCCCGGAACTCCTCCAGGGTGTGACACTTTTTGCCGGCCAGCTTGCTTCTCGCATGCGCCGGGAGGTTGGAGAGGAAGATGAACTGAAAAATGAAATCATCGTTGTCCAACCCTCTCAGCTGTATCATCTCCTCCATCAGGGCGCTCGGCCTGTGTCCACCTTGGTCTAGCAAAGACAGGATCCTCCTCGCCCTCACTTCAGCCGAGGGGGTGAAAAACTTGATGAGGGTGGATTTCAGCTTGCTGTACCTGTCGGTCGCGGGTGGCTGCTCCACCAAGCTTTGCACGCACCGAGCTGTGCTGTTGTCCAGTTTAGCGATGACATGGTGGAACTTAGTGTCATCCACCGTTACTCCTGCGAGCGCGAACTGCGACTCTGCTTGCAGAAACCACGACCGTGGGTTATCCTGCCAGAAATCAGGCAGCTTAACGGCCACTGCGCTCGCCAGCTCTGAGCGCTGTGAGTCCGGGACCCTGAGAATTTCTTCGTTCATTCTCAACGTCGTCAGTCACCAATGTGGGGAGACTTGAATAACGAAACCGAATTGTCTTTCATTTCAGTTTATTCAAGAAATCATTCCACTGTCTGCTCTTATTCTTGAGCAGCGAACAAAGAGAGTGAACACACCAAAGTTCTCTCATTTAAACCTTCTCACATCAAACCATTTCCTTCGCGGGGGAAATCACACATCTATATCAAAGTCTCTTTATTCACATTCATTAGCCTTTTATTTACATAACTCCCCCTTCTCTCTTCCCGAGCCTCAGTGGTCAGGAAGTCTTCTGTCCCCTGTCCTCCGCAGGGGGTCCAGGCTCTGTGGCTCCGCACCGCAGGGGGCTGGCTCTCCTTCATCGTGGTTAAATCACATATGCAGTGTCCAACATATACATGTCTCACAACACAGCCATATACCCAACCAATTTTTCAAAAAATAATAAAACAACTCAGAGTGTGAATGCAGCTTCACCTGCAGATGAATTTAATAACTTTTTTGTTAACATTGGTCTTAATTGGGCTCGAGAAATACCCATTATGGCACCCACAGGTGATACAATAAGCAAAAACACTGCTATAAAAAACTCCATTTTCATAAAGAACACAGATGAGAGAGAGGTCATTGAAATTGTTAAATCGTTTAAAAGTAAAACATCTACGCACTGTGATGGTATTGACATGCTCTTAGTCAAAACTATTACTGAATGCTTAGTGAAACCACTGACGTATATCTGTAACCTGTCTCTCCAAACAGGTATATTTCCCAATGCAATGAAAATAGCTAAAGTAATTCCGATATACAAGACGGGTGACAGAGGGGAACTTTCAAACTATAGACCAATTTCACTATTGCCGCAATTTTCCAAGATACTTGAAAAAAATATTCTATGAGAGAACTGACAACTTCATACTGAAGAATAATTTATTGTGTGAGCAGCAATATGGGTTCAGACACAAGAGGACAACTGCATTTGCTCTAATGGAATTTATAGAAGAAATATCAACTGCCGTTGAAAATAAAGAGTATTCAGTTGGGGTATTCCTGGATCTTAAAAAAGCATTTGATACAGTGGATCATAATTTATTATTAAAGAAACTACAAATTATGGTATTAGGGGAGTAGCACTGTCCTGGTTATGTAGTTACTTAAAGAATAGATATCAGTATGTATGTGTTGGTAACAAAAACTCCCAGTTACTGAAGGTTACTTGTGGAGTCCCACAGGGTTCAGTTTTGGGGCCATTGTTATTCAGTATGTATATAAATGATATATGTAAAGTTTCAGAAAAAATGGATTTAATATTGTTTGCTGATGACACTAATTTATTATGCAGTGGAAGCAATTTGGAACAACTTTTGGATACACTCGGAAAGAAATTAGGAAAGCTTAAACTGTGGTTTGATTCAAACAAATTAACGCTCAATTTAAGTAAGACAAAATTTATAGTTTTTAACAACCATCACAACAACTTAGTATCTAAACTCAGTGTGGGTGGTGTAGAGATTGAAAGGGTACCCAAAACTAAATTTCTTGGTGTAATAGTTGATAATAAACTGTGTTGGAAGTCACATATTAATTATATTAAAGGTAAAATATCCAAATCAATTGCAATACTACACAGAGTGAAATATTTGCTGAATCAACCCACACTAAACTACCATTCAAAAGTTTTGTCACGCCTGAGTGCTGATTGCTATCCACGCTCAGGTTGTCCAGTTTCGCTCCAGCTCCATCCCATTCCGGGCCTGGTCTTACGGCTTCCTCCGAGGCTCGTAGCTTTGACAGCATCTCAGACTTCCGGCTGTCAAGCCCAGCTGCTCCGGGACAGCTGTCTGTTATTATTATCAATTACCTTTGCCGCTCCTGATTGGGTTCTGTCCCTCATTTAAGGGAGCAGCTGAGAATCACTCCTCGCTGCCACCTAAACAGAGGAAAGACGTACATCGTGTTTCCGCGACTGGAGTTCCTACGTCCAACTCCAGTTTTCTCGGTGTTTCTGCTGTTCCTCACCCACCTGTAAGTGTTACTGCTCAGCGTGGGTTTCTTCCTCACTGCACTCCTTAGCCTCTCACCCTAGTTGGAGTCCACCTTGTGTATGTGCGTATTTTTGCCCCTCGTGGCTCTTTACTTTGCCATTTGTGTGTATTGTTCCTTTGTTAATAAAGTTACGCAAACTCACTGGTCGCCAATAGCATCTCCTTTATGGCTCGCGAGAGCCATTCATGACAAGTTTGGGGTCACCCAGACAATTATTTTGTGTTTTCCATGAAAAGTCACGCTTATTTACCACCATGAGTTGTAAAATGAATAGTGTGGAGTGTGTCAATAACAAGGCGGATTTGACTCAGACAGTTTATTACACATCTCACACAGAAGCATAGTCAGAAAAGAGGGCATCTCAGACAAGACTCTTCTCTTAAATACTCAGGCCTTCCTTCAGCAGCTTCTACACATAAAAGGTCACATTGCATTCACTTCCTTAATCCTTTAACATCCTCCTAGCAGTCTCTGATACACAAAAGATCCCACTTCATTCATCCTTCACACCTCCCTGTTATCTCCAAGGAAACTCTGCTCTTTGTTCTAGTCTAAGATGCTACACCATTATGCACTCCCCAAACGACCCCCCGAGCGTCTTGGATAGAACAATAGAATGACAGTCCATATGCTGTGGTAAAATCATTAAACATCAATCTACATGCTACTTGGGCTTCAGTTTTCTCCCGTGTCTGCTGTAACCAGGATTCACCGCCTCCGCGGTGCTGTCATGCTGGGGGGTGATGAATGCTGGGGGGTTGATGATTGAGGGGTAAAAGTCTGTGCATGTGGGTGCTCTGGGGAATCTTTTCTCTGGGAAACTCCCTGCGGGGGTCTTCCACGCCGAGGGGCCCTAGCCAACAGCACTTGCTCATCCGCCACAACAAAAGCGGGTTTGAGTCTGTCTATGCCAATCCTTTCTCTCCTACCCCCCAAATCTAGCAAAACATGCTTGTCCCCTGTTTCCAGCACTCTGAAAGGTCCATCATAAGGTGGGCGCAGTGGGGGGTGATGTGCATCGTGTCTGACAAAAACGAACTCCGCGTTTTTCAAAGTTTTAGGAACAAAAACGTGCGGAAAACTGTGGTGAACAGGGCCCGGCAACGTGCTTGTGTCTATGCTACGCTGCAACAGCTGAGATGGGGAGCTGCCCCACGCGGGATTATCTGGGAGAAACTCCCCGGGCAGCCGAAGTGGCTGCGCAAAAACGAGTTCAGCCGGGGAAGCTTCCAAATCCTCTTTAGGCGCAGAATGTAACCCCAATAAAACCCACGGTAGCTTGTCTACCCAATTTGCATCCGTCAGTGACGCCCTGAGAGCCGCTTTCAATGACCTGTGAAAACGTTCGCATAACCCATTAGCCTGTGGATTGTACGCGGTTGTGCGGTGAATTGTGACACCCAGGCTGCGGGCCATTGTTGACCAGAGTTTGGAAACAAATTGAGGGCCTCTGTCGGATGCAATATCCGACGGGACTCCAAAACGCACCACCCATGCTGTTAAAAATGCTCACGCCACCTCCTTGCTTGTGGTTGACGCCAGTGGAACCACTTCTGGCCAACGTGTGGTGCGGTCCACCATTGTCAGAAGGTGCGTGCACCCCTGTGATGGCGGGAGGAAGCCCACGAGGTCCACGTGAACATGGTCAAACCTCTTAGCCGGGATGCGAAACGGTTCCAAGGGAGCTTTAGTGTGTCTGTGTACTTTGGCTCGTTGGCATGCCATGCAGGCTGCTGCCCACTCTTTCACTTGTTTGCGAAGGCTCGGCCACACCAATTTCTCTCCTGCCATTTTGACCGACACGCGCACTCCCGGGTGCGCTAAAGAATGAATTGCATCAAAAACGTGGCGGCGCCACGCGGCCGGAACCACGGGACGCGGACACCACGTGGAGACATCACAGATTAAGGGGGGACATACCGTCTTGCAGCACCCTGCTCTCCAGCCTTAACCCTGTTGGTCCAGACTGGAGCGCGCGCACATCCGCGTCACTAACCTGCTCCGCGGCCATCGCTGTGTAATCTATCCCCACGCGGACCGGGGCAGCCACGGCGCGCAAGAGGCAGTCTGCCCCTACATTCAGTTTACCTGACACATGCTGAATATCAGTAGTAAACTCTGAGATCGCGGCCAGCTGTCTCTGCTGCCGGCCCAACCACCGTTCTGAAACTTGGCCATCGCGAATGTTAGTGACTTGTGGTCAATGAACGCTGTGAAACAGTGCCCTTCTAGTCAGAACTGGAAGTGGCGAATGGCCAAGTGGAGAGCCAGTAACTCCCTGTCAAACGCGCTGTATTTACGTTCACTATCGGGCAAAGTCCTGCTGAAAAAGGCGAGCAGCTGCCAAGCCCCGGCTACACGCTGCTCCACGACCACCCCTATGGCCACATCTGATGTGTCAGTAGTGAGCGCTATGCGGGCCGTTGGGTCTGGATGTGCCAGCAACGCAGCGTTTGCCAGGACTGCTTTGACTTCCGAGAATGCCCGCTCTCGCTCCGGGGACCATTCGATCTTATTCGCGGGTTTCTGTTTTTTGAGCGCGGTGTACAGTGGTTGCATGAGCTGCGCTGCGCGGGGAAGGAAACGGTTATAAAAATTCACCATTCCCAAAAACTCCTGTAACGCCCTGACCGTTTGCGGCCGGGGAAAATCTGCTACCGCGCGCACTTTGTCAGGCAGCGGAACCGCTCCTTCGGGAGAGACGTGGTGCCCCAAAAAATCAATCTGCGTCACCCCGAACTGACACTTCGCTGGGTTGATTATTAAACTGTGCTCTTCCAACCTCCGGAAAACTGCCGTGAGGTGGGTTTTGTGTTCGTCTTCGGACGCGCTGGCTACCAAGATATCGTCCAAGTAGACGAATACGAAAGGGAGACCGCGCAGCACTGCATCCATCATGCGTTGGAACGTCTGTGCAGCCGCTTTAAGCCTGAATGGCATGTGCAAAAACTCGAATAAACCAAACGGAGTTATCACCGCTGTTTTGGTATGTCCTCAGCGCGCACTGGGACTTGGTGGTAACCGCGGACCAGGTCTATTTTAGAAAAAACGCGCGCTACTGCCAAGTGAACAGAAAAATCCTGAATGTGAGGAATTGGGTAGCGGTCGTGCGCTGTGGCATTGTTCAACCTGCGGAAATCCCCGCAAAGTCACCACGAACCGTCAGCTTTAGGGACCATGTGTAGCGGGGAAGCCCATGGGCTGTTTGAACGCCTGATGATGCCCAACCTCTCCAGGTTGGCGAACTCCTCGCACGCTATGGCCAGTTTAGCTGCGTCCAAGCGCCAAGGTTTTGCAAAAACGGGCGGCCCGGTGGTGGTGATAAAATGCTCCACCCCGTGTTTAGCGACGGTTGCCGAAAATGTCGGGACCGTGAGTGCTGGGACCTGAGTGAGCAGTGCGTGGAACTTACTGCATGCAGCTGTGACGTTGGCTTGTGCTGTTGGCCGGGACGCTCGAGCTATACAGGTGATAGAATCAAAGGACAGTGCATTAACCAGGCGCCTGTTAGCGACATCAACCAACAAACCATGTGTGCACAAAAAATCAGCCCCCAATATATTGAAATTCAATGCTGCTATGACAAAAGTCCACTCAAATGTACGGCTGTGTAGAGACAGAAGTAGAGTCCTCTCACCAAAGGTCTTAATCTCCGAGCCGTTTGCTGCTGCCATCTCAGGGCCCTAGATCCTTCCAGTCGGTCGGCGTAGGACGGCATGATGAAACTCATCTGGGCGCCAGTGTCCACGAGGAAATGCCTCCCTGAACGTGCGTCCGTCAAGTAGAGCAGCTTGTTCTCCTCCCCGAGGGCCGCAGCTGCTACCGACCCCCGGTCTTGACGTTTCCCGAACACTTGAACTGGCATGGTGGTATACATTTGCATGCCTTTTCTGCAAAGTGGCGGTGGTAGAAACAAAGGGTGTCTCCTCCGCGTTCTTTGGCCCCCGCCGCTGCTGTCGTCGGTGGCTCTGCTGCTGCCGTCGATGGCCCCTTGCCTCCTCCGGACGTCACGCCGAGCTCCGCCATGATGATCCGGTGTGCTTCTCGGGCCAGCGCACGATAGTCCCGCTTGTCCAGCAACGGCAAATTGGCCAGGGTCGCTCTCGTCGCTGACGGAAGGTTCCGGAGGAAGAGGTGGGTAAAAATGAAGTGGTCGTCGTCCGAGCCCTTCAATCTCAGCATCTTCTCCATCAGGTCAATAGCCGACCCATCTCCTAACCCGTTCCACGTCAGGAGTCTCTCTGCTCTCTCACCAACCGAGAGTGTGTAGTGCTGGATGAGTGCAGCCTTCAACGCGTCATACTTGTCGCTGGTTGGTGGCTGATCCAGCAGGCTCTCCACATGCTGAGCCATGTGGGCATCGAGCTTTGCGACCACATGGTAGAACTTCGTGTCATCCACTGATATCCCCTGAAGGGCAAACTGCGCCTCAACTAGGTGGAACCAGGAGTGCGGATTGTGCTGCCAAAAATCCGGTAGCTTGACTGTGACAGCATATGCTTGGCTGGGGGCTCCCAACGAGGCTGGCTCCGGGGATCTTTCGTCGTGTTGCATGATTCGTCTTGGGTCACCAGTGTGGAGTGTGTCAATAACGAGGCGGATTTGACTCAGACAGTTTATTACACATCTGACACAGAAGCATAGTCAGAAAAGAGGGCATCTCAGACAAGACTCTTCTCTTAAATACTCAGGCCTTCCTTCAGCAGCTTCTACACATAAAAGGTCACATTGCATTCACTTCCTTAATCCTTTAACATCCTCCTAGCAGTCTCTGATACACAAAAGATCCCACTGCATTCATCCTTCACACCTCCCTGTTATCTCCAAGGAAAACTTTGCTCTTTGTTCTAGTCTAAGATGCTACGCCATTATGCACTCCCCAAAATAGAAAATATAGTCAAGACATTGACAAGGTTAGAAATAATGATTTGTATTTGAAATAATAATTTTTTCCTTCAAACTTTGCTTTCGTCAAAGAATCCTCCATTTGCAGCAATTACAGCATTGCAGACCTAACATGATTGCACAAGGGTTTTCTAATCATCCATTAGCCTTCTGACGCAATGAGCAAACACACTGTACCATTAGAACACTGGAGTGATAGTTGCTGGAAATGGGCCTCTATACACCTATGTAGATATTGCACCAAAAACCAGACATTTGCAGCTAGAATAGTCATTTACCACAATAGCAATGTATAGAGTGTATTTCTGATTAGTTTAAAGTTATCTTCATTGAAAAAAAGTGCTTTTCTTTCAAAAATAAGGAAATTTCTAAGTGACCCCAAACTTTTGAACGGTAGTGTATATACCTTGTATCATTCATTAATACTCTCATGCATGACATATTGTACTGAAGTATGGGTAAATACATTTAAAACAAACATACAGCCAGTCTTTATGCTTCAGAAGAGAGCTATTAGAATAATGAACAAAGCTGCTTACAGGGAACCAACAAACCCACTTTTTCTTGAATTGAAAGCTCTCGAGTTGAAAGAGCTGGTTGAATTTAAAACTGCAGTAATGTTTAAAGTGAAGAATCTATCACTGCCCGCAAATATCCAAAAGCTGTTCCAAATAAGGGAGAAACAATATCATTTCAGAGGAACATGTATATTTCAAAAACCTTCAGTGAGAACTACCACCAAGCAACACTGTGTTTCAGTGCAAGGAGTCAGATTATGGAACGATTTTGGACCTGAATTAAAATCATGTACAATGGACAATTTAAACAAAAACTAAAGGAAGAAATACTCCAAAATTATATATACAAGATGACATATAAAATCACATAAGGATTGTCATATCCAGTCTGCGTTGTGTTGTTGCTTAGTTTTGTTTTTTTTTTTTTGTCACATTTTGTCTTAGCTTTGTTCTGAATTGTAATTGCTCTTGTTTGTTTTTCTTTTGAATTCTTTGATGGAATATGGGTGGGAAATATAAGCTGCGGCTTCAGCCATCACCCATTTCGGATAACTTATGTTGAACTGTATAATCAGAGGAGTTATTGTCTAATTTGACCTTGTTGGATTTTCTTTCCCCCTTTGTTATATTATTCTGTTTCTTTTAATCTGTACTTTTAATCTATCCGAAATAAAGATTGATTGATTGAACTGAAGTTGTTCAGCTGTATATCCACCATTTTCCTCTTCTCTCCCATCTCCGAAGAAGTTGTCATTTCCTCTCTTATCACATCACTCTCACCTTGTAAATAAACTCATTGTTTGATCACCATACAAACTTGTTTGTGGCTGCTTCTGGCTCCATTACCTAAAACTGTCAAAGTGGGCATAATGCTTGTTAAATATCTGGAACACTCGAAAACCAGTGCGAGTGCAATCCACTCAAAAAGCACTGTTTGAATGAAAGTATGCTTTACAAATTTCTGTTGTCCTTTTATTGCTATTCCTACCTTGGGCTCCAGGTGTCCCCCGACAGCCCTGGTTGATCTGATCTTGTAAAGCTCAGCAGAGTTTCCCTTGGCTAGTACTCAGCTGGTAGACTGCCCAGGGCATACTGGGTGCTGTGCTGGATGATGGTGGTATAGGTGCACCACACACACAACCCAAAAGGATCAGATGAAGAATGTTGGCTACGACCTAATGATGATATTTAATGACAGTAAAGGGCATGTTTTCACCTTTCAACCAAATTTTGACAATACAGAGACGTCGACATGAAGATGTCTTTTCAATGCCTTTACAGAGGCACATTTTCATTTTTCACTTTTCAACCAAAATATGGAGGTTTTGTAGACAGTTGGCAAAGCCATCTTTTCAAAGTTTTTTCAATCAAATTTTGCTGGGAGGGTTAAATCAACCATCAGCCTCATCACAGACAATGTCACAACCGCAGCCATACACAAATCCCAATTCCATTGAAGTTAGGACGTTGTGAAAAATGTAAATAAAAACAGAAAACAATGATTTGCATATCTTTATCAACTTTTATTCAGTTGAATCCACTACAAAGACAAAATATTTAATGTTCACACTGATAAAATTTGTTTGGGGTTTTTTTGCATAATCAATTCAACTTTATTTCTAAAGCACTTTAAAAACAAACATAGCTGACATGTTTATATGTGTACATCTGGGAAAAATAAAATATGAAAGAAATGTAAAATATTAAAATAAATAAAAAGACAATAAAATATAGTTAAAAAGTATAAAACAAGGCAGGTAAAAATGACAATCATATAATAAAAGCAATAAAACACAAAAATCAATGTCTCATTCTTAACTGAAGGCCAAGGAGTAAAAATGGGTTTTAAAATGAGTTTTAAAAATGAACAGTGAAGGGGCCTGTCTAACAGCCAAAGGGAGACTGGTCCACAGTTTTGGAGCAGCAACACAAAAAGCTCTGTCCCCTCTGAGCTTCCACTTAGATTTTGGTACATCTAGGAGCAGCTGATAAGCTGATCTGAGAGACCAAGCAGGGGAGTAAGGATGGAGGAGCTCAGGGAGGTAAAGTGGGGCGAGGCCATTTAATGATTTAAAAGCAAATTAAAAAATTTTAAAATGAACCCTAAAGTGCACAGGCAGCTAGTGAAGGGAAGCTAAAAGAGGTGTAATGTGGTTCCTCTTACGTGTTCTAGTTAAAAGATGTGCCGCAGCATTCTTAACTGGATATTATGTTTGTAAAAATAGGACTGCAGAGGCAGGAGCTGCGCTGAACTATAACTTCATTACAGATGCAAATATAGGACACGTGCTGCAATGGATAGCCCCAAGCTAGCTACGTACTGCTGTGGACTTTGCTCTAGTGGAATGAGAGGTGCCAAAGACCAAATCTCCCACCGTTAACTCCCCTCATGGTCGGGACGTGATGACGTCACGACGGGCGTGCGTCCCCATGTCCGCAGCATGCCTAATCTGTGTGGCCATACATACATACATACATAACATCACCCCCCCCACCATTTTTTTTTTACATTGCAACAGGCAGAGAAATAGAACCTGGCCCACCGGGTAGACTGCCGGTTAACCCTGCACAACTGGGTGGGTTATTCTGCCACTGCTGAAGCAGCTGTGCTCTGTCTAAACATCTCAAAACAGTTACTGCTTACAGTTCAACTTCAGGGGCCTCAGTCGAGCCCACGGTGGGCACGTCCCCAGAGGCACCGCCTGCAGCAGACCTGGATGCCTTCTCGCTGAAGTCATGGCTCACTCGTCAGTAACGTCCCAGCCCAGATCCCACACAAGCTGGGTCAGCTCCAGCGCTGCATCTTGGTCAGAAGCAGCTGCTCTTACCTTTCGCAGACACCTGACATGCCATTTCGAACCATCGGCCATCTGAATGGCGGCTGGCCTCTATCGTGCGGCAATTCCCATCTGCGATGATGGGACCGTCTATGAGTCCAGGATTGTTGGACCCGAACCTGATCAAGAAAGGCCTGCAGCGATCTGCTCGGCTGCATTCAGCACTGCTGTTCTCTCGTCTCTGATGTTGGTTACTGCTGTGGGGGCGTGACATCCACATCAGTGGCAAGACATAACCTCAGTTTGTGTTGCTCTGCTGGGTCCTGCTGGGCCATGAACTCTCCATCCTGCTGTGCTGTGTCAGCTCCCTGAGGTTGATACTTGGCAAGGATGTGGGATGAGTTCAGCTTCTTCTCGCTCCCTTGGTGCTGGTTGTGGTTACGGTAATGTGTCGCTGTCATTGGCGATAGGACGCGTGCTGGGTTGTCATCGTTCACCGGGGTCCCCTTTCTCCACGAACTCCCTCTTCTGTGGCTCCATGGTGGCTGCTTGAAGCTCGTGCTTGGCAAGGATCAGAGTGGGGTCCGGCCTGTGCTCCCTCTCCATGCTGTATTCATTTTCTATGCTGTGTTCTCTCTCCGCGCTGTGTTCACTCTCTGTGCTGTGCTCTTCGGCTGTAACCATGTCCACGAAATTGTACTCTCCCTGCTGTGATGAGGCTGTGGCTTGCAAACACTCATGCTGCGCGGAGACAAGCTCTGGATTGCGCATGGCTGCGGACTGGGGCTCTTGCTGCTACTCCATTTCTACTGGGTTCTGTTCAGCGTGTGGTGCGAGGAAGGGAGTTGCTGTGTCCACACCCATGTGCCTCAGATTTGAGTCGTCGTCCCGGCTGAGTTTTTCACTGGGTTGTGGCACTGTAGTGTCCTTCTGTTCCGCGGTGTCTACCTCGGGGCCCTGCCAAGAAGGTGCGGGGTCGGCAGGCTCAGCAACCGGGGCAGCCGTCTGTACCAGCGAAGCTGACTGTGGGAAATGCGGGCGGAGGCCTGCCAGCTGCAATGCTACCAGGGCCATTATCACCAGGTAGGTTACCACTTCCTGTCACGCCGCGCCATTCATCAGCGGCGCCACCTGCTCACGCACCTGCTACTCGTCAGCGGCGAGGGATAAAAGCCGCCTCGCCCCGAGCTTCGGCCTGAAGCCGTTAGACTTCATCGCCTTCAACGCGAAGCGTCAACCCTCTCTTCAGCATCTAACCATTGGTAAGAAGATTCCTTTCCTTACCTCTCCCAGTCTGCTCCCCTGTGCACAGGTGGATTCCTTGGCGGTGGACAACTCCGTCCTTCGTCCTTCCTCGCTGCTGCACCGAGTCCTGCAGGTGACTGTCTCCCGGGGTTCCGTCCTTGTGGTGCCTGCCATCTGTCAAACTCAAGTAAGCTTCTCTCCCTCGCCTATTCTCCTCCTGTATCGGTGTGTGCCTGTCACCCTGTGTCTGTTCTCTCCCATAGGGTTGCCGGCTGAACGGTCTTCTGCCTCTGTGCCCGAAGCAGACGCCACCACCAATACATTAACATTCCACCGACACACACCCATACACCCCTGCTGTTAATAAACAGTTTGAACTACTCTGAACCTGTGTGTGTGCGTCTCCTGAGCCGAACGTTATGTCAGTAAGGCTTCAGCAGAGCGGCTCGGCAGACGGCGGGCTCGCGCACCGGCTTACCACTCTCGAGGTTCGGGTGGATCAAATTGCTTATCAGCAGCAGGTGATTTTAAATCAACTTATTGCCATCACTAACCGATTGGACCGCCTGGACCCCCAACAGCCGTTCCCCCCGGCTCACCAGGGTGGCGCAGCTCCTGCTGTCCCAGCGGCCGTCCAGCTGGCTCCTGCAGCACCGGTTTGGCTCACGCCGATTCCAACCCCCGCCCGCTTTAGCGGAAAGCTCGGCGGAGCGCGGGGGTTCATTATGCAGTGTGAGTCCGTATTCCACCGTGTGCCCGGAGATTTTCCCTCGGATCACAGCCGAATTGGCTACATAGGGAATCTCCTGGAGGGGCGTGCGTTAACTTGGACCTACGCCATTATGGCGAAGCCCAGTTACGCCACCCTCACCTATGACCAGTTCGTGGCACGCTTCCTGGAGGTCTTTGACCATTCCCGAACCGAGACGGTCCAAGTCGATCGGCTTCTCGCTCTCCAGCAGGGAAGCCGGTCGGCAGCGGACTATGCGGTTGACTACCGGGTAGCGGCGGAGGAACTGGGCTGGGACGAACGCTCCCTCTGTGGCCTGTTCCTCCGCAGCCTGAATGATGATCTGAGGGATGAACTGGCCGGTCGGGATATCCCTGGGACGCTAGCTGAGCTAACTTCTCTCGCCATCAGCTTGGATAACAGGCTGCGCGAGCGCTCCTCTGGGCGGAAGTCGTCTTCTTCTCGCCCTCGGGGAGCCTCGTCGCGCCTGCCCCAAGCTCGCCCCCTGGCGACGCCGCCGCCATCGCACTCCGAGGAGTCGGAGCCGATGGTGACGGGCTGGACAAAGCTCTCCCCGGCAGAGAGACAACGCCGCCGTGAGTTGAATCTCTGCATGTACTGCGGGGATAATCAACACACGGTGGAGCTCTGTCCACATAAGCCAAACGGCGGGGTCCGCGAGTCACTGTAGGGGGCCTCGCGGACGTCAGTCGGTTAAGTCCCCTCACCCAATTGAAGCTGCCCATCCGTTTTTGCCACAATCCCACTGGGCATCTCACCCACGCACTGGTGGATTCGGGTGCAGAAGGCAGCTTTATTTCACAAAGCCTGGCAACCCGTTTGGGCATTCGCTGTCAGGCACTGAAGAATCCCATCTCCCTTGTTAATCTCTCCCGTGCCTCCCTTGGGAGAGTATCACACCAAACCATCCCCGTCCCGGTCATCATCTCGGGAAATCACCGGGAGGAGATGACCTTCTACGTCCTTCCCAACTCTGTGTCGCCCGTCATCCTGGGGTATCCCTGGCTTCGCCTTCACAACCCGGTCCTGGATTGGAAATAAGCTGGGATATCGGCATGGAGTACGTTCTGTATGGGCACCTGCCTTCAGTCCACTGCCTGCTCTCCGTCCGCTCCTCCCCCCGCAACGGACGCTGCACCCCCGGACCTGTCTCTGGTGCCCCCAGAATTTCACGACCTGGGTATGGTGTTCAGTAAAGCGAAAGCTATGTCTCTCCCCCCTCATCGGCCCTATGACTGCGCCATCAACCTCCGCCAGGGGGCTCCCTTACCTTCTGGTCGCCTTTACAGCCTGTCTGCGCCGGAGAAGGAGACGATGAACGCCTACCTGAAGGAGTCATTGAGTGCTGGGATTATCCGCCCATCATCGTCACCCGTGGGGGCAGGGTTCTTCTTCGTGGGAAAGAAGGATGGGTCCCTCCGCCCGTGTATCGACTACCGGGCCCTCAATAACATCACGGAGAAGGACCGCTACACCCTGCCTCTCATGGACACTGCTTTCCACTCCCTCCAGGGGGCGACCTGGTTCACCAAGCTGGACCTACGCAGCGCTTACCACCTCGTCCGGATCCGGGAGGGAGATGAGTGGAAAACGGCCTTCCGTACCCCGAACGGCCACTTTGAATATCTGGTGATGCCGTTCGGGTTGACCAACGCTCCTGCAGTCTTCCAGCGCCTCATTAATGACGTCCTCCGGGACTTCATTGGCCTTTTTGTGTTCGTCTACCTGGACGATATTCTCATCTTCTCCAAGTCCAGGGATGAGCACCAGGTCCACGTGAGGCGGGTCCTCCAAAGGCTGCTGGAGAATCGTCTGTACGTTAAGGCAGAAAAGTGTGAATTTTATGCCAGGAGTACGTCTTTCCTGGGGTTCATCATCGCCCACGACAAGGTGCTCCCCGACCCAGAGAAGGTAAAGGCGGTGGTGGAATGGCCCACACCTGCATCCCGGAAACAGGTGCAGCAATTTGTTGGCTTCGCCAATTTCTACCGCCGCTTTGTCCCCAACTTCAGTGCCATCGTTGGACCACTGACCCGCCTCACGTCCCCGAAGGTCCCGTTCCGGTGGACCGAAGAGGTCGCTGCCGCCTTTGAGGCGCTGAAGGCGGAATTCTCCTCCTCCCGGGTCCTTCGCCAGGTCGACCCCGCGCGGCAGTGCATCGTGGAGGTAGACGCTTCGGACACAGGAGTGGGAGCAGTGCTGTCCCAGCAGTCACCGGACGATGGCGCCAAACGGCCGTGCGCCTTCTTCTCCCGGCGCTTGTCCCCGGCGGAGAGAAACTACGATGTGGGGGACAGACAGCTCTTGGCCATTAAGCTCGCCCTGCAGGAGTGGCGCCACTGGTTAGAGGGGGCGAACCTGCCGTTTGTGGTCTTCACGGACCACAAGAACTTGGAATACCTACGATCTGCCAAGCGCCTGAACGCCCGCCAGGCGCGCTGGTCCCTGTTCTTCGCCAGGTTCCAATTTTCCATCACCTTCAGGCCTGGCTCTAGGAACGTCCTGCCTGACGCCCTCTCCAGGCAGTTCGCCCCCGTGGAGTCGGAGGAGGCGCCCCACTCCATCCTGCCCAGGTCGTGCGTCGTGGGAGCCATCTCGTGGGACATCGAGAGCAAGATCCGGAAGGCACAGGAGGTGGAACCTGACCCTGGCGGCGGACCAGAGGGGAGGCTGTTCGTGCCATCCGCGGTCCGAGGACAGGTCATCCACTGGCTCCACACCTCCAAGCTCACCTGTCACCCTGGCACCTCCCGGATGATAGATCTCCTCCAACGGTCCTTTTGGTGGCCAGGCCTGCGGAGGGATGCTGCCCGCTACGCCCGGGCTTGCCCAATCTGTGCCACCTGCAAGTCAGGAAACGCCCCCCCAGCAGGTCTGCTCCAGCCCCTGCCCGTCCCTGGCAGGCCCTGGTCGCACATCGCGCTGGATTTCGTCACCGGACTCCCTGTCTCCAACTCCTATGACACCATCCTGACCATCGTGGACCGCTTCTCCAAGGCCGTGCACTTCGTCCCCCTGCGAGGCCTCCCTACTGCCCTGGAGACGGCGGACCTCCTCGTCCAACACGTGGTCAGGCTGCATGGGATTCCGGTGGACGTGGTCTCGGACCGGGGCCCCCAGTTTTCATCTGAGGTTTGGAGGTCTTTTTGTAACGCCATCGGAGCCAAGGTGAGCCTCTCCTCCGGCCATCACCCCCAATCCAACGGGCAGTGTGAGAGGACCAACCAGGAGCTGGAGGCTGCGCTCCGCTGTGTGTCCAGATCCAAACCCACGTCCTGGAGCAACCATCTTGCCTGGGTTGAGTATGCCCACAACACCGCTCGCTCTTCTGCAACAGGGATGTCCCCCTTCAACGCGTCCCTGGGTTACGACCCCCCGCTGTTTCCGGAGCAGGAGAGTGAAGTAACTGTCCCGTCAGTTAGGGCCCATCTCAGGCAGTTCCGCTCCACCTGGACTGCCGCGCGCCATGCGCTATTACGCACAGCGGAGCGCAACAGGACAGTGGCGGACCGGCGTAGAAGACCTGCCC
The DNA here is from genome assembly GCA_020510985.1 of Pholidichthys leucotaenia. Classification (NCBI taxonomy): domain Eukaryota; kingdom Metazoa; phylum Chordata; class Actinopteri; order Cichliformes; family Pholidichthyidae; genus Pholidichthys; species Pholidichthys leucotaenia. Next base: position 100,337,615 of record CM035841.1, on the reverse strand, counting down.
CGGCGTACAGAGTTGGGCAGCTTGTTTACATTTCCACCCAGGACGTCACTCTAAAAGGCGAGAGGAGAAAGCTGGCACAGCGCTTCATGGGTCCCTACCCCATCACCCGGATCATCAACCCGGTGGCTGTGCGCGTGGCTATTCCCCCCTCCCTCCGCATTCATCCTACTTTCCACGTGTCGAAGGTGAAACTGGCAATTACTGACCCCCTTTGCCCTCCTCCTGTAGCGCAACCCGCGCCCCGGATGATTGGTGGCCATCCGGCCTGGTCCGCCTCCTCCATCCTGGACTCCCGGCGCCGGGGTCGTGGGTTGCAATACTTGGTGGACTGGGAAGGCTATGGGCCCGAGCATCGACAGTGGGTGCCCCCGTCGTTTGTGTTGGACCCATCGCTCATCGCGGACTTCCACCGAGCGCACCCGGATAAGCCATCGCCAGGAGGCGCCGCTAGAGGGGGGAGTACTGTCACGCCGCGCCATTCATCAGCGGCGCCACCTGCTCACGCACCTGCTACTCGTCAGCGGCGAGGGATAAAAGCCGCCTCGCCCCGAGCTTCGGCCTGAAGCCGTTAGACTTCATCGCCTTCAACGCGAAGCGTCAACCCTCTCTTCAGCATCTAACCATTGGTAAGAAGATTCCTTTCCTTACCTCTCCCAGTCTGCTCCCCTGTGCACAGGTGGATTCCTTGGCGGCGGACAACTCCGTCCTTCGTCCTTCCTCGCTGCTGCACCGAGTCCTGCAGGTGACTGTCTCCCGGGGTTCCGTCCTTGTGGTGCCTGCCATCTGTCAAACTCAAGTAAGCTTCTCTCCCTCGCCTATTCTCCTCCTGTATCGGTGTGTGCCTGTCACCCTGTGTCTGTTCTCTCCCATAGGGTTGCCGGCTGAACGGTCTTCTGCCTCTGTGCCCGAAGCAGACGCCACCACCAATACATTAACATTCCACCGACACACACCCATACACCCCTGCTGTTAATAAACAGTTTGAACTACTCTGAACCTGTGTGTGTGCGTCTCCTGAGCCGAACGTTATGTCACTTCCATTGCGATTGTCTCCGATAGGCGTGCAGTGTCCTCAACAGCGCTAACCGTAGCCAGTCCACCGAGCCTGCTACTGTCTCGACATTTGGCTCCAACTGCAACGACTGCAACATATCACTGCATGTAGACAACTCTCGCTAGCATTAGCTAGCTCCTCAGCTTACACAAATGCCTAAAGCAACTTAAACCAATGGGGCCACTGGATGGGCGGCTCACATGGTGTCAGCAGAAACAGTGGCATCAAAGACGCTTCCGTCTTCAGGAAAATAACCAGTTTTCCTCGAGACAATAACGTTTAGTCCTCATTGCCAAATATTATGTCTGGAACAATAGGACTGCAGAGGCAAGAGCTGCGTTGAATGATAGCTACAATGGATAGCCCAAAGCTAGCTACATACTGTCATGAACCTTGCTCTAGTGGGAGGTGAGGCACCAGAGATGCATTCTCCTGCCGTTTGCTCCCTATTTTGGTCGGGACATGATGATGTCACAATGGACGTGTGTCCCCATGTCCGCAGCATGCCTAATATCTGTGTGGCCATACAAAACTCTGGAGATGTGAGAGGGACGACTGGCTGACTCCAACATAAAGTGGATTGCAGTAACCAAGCCAACATGTAATGAAGGCATGGATTACTGTTTCAAAGTGCTGCTTTGAAAGGATGGGTTTAACCTTTACCATTAGCCTAAAATTAAAAAAAAAAAAAAGATGCACTTCACTACTACACCAATTTGACAATCTAATTTAAAATCACTGTAAGTAAATCTTAAAACCCAGATTAGTAACACTGTGTTGGACAAACCCTTCATATATTCATTCATTTTGAATTTGATGCCTCTAAATAAACAAGAGAAAAATGCTTGAGCTCTGCCCCACTACACAAAGGTGTGTTGCACACAAGGGGCCCCAAAAAGATGTTAATAATTTAAAGAGCTGTCTTGAGGTAATGAATGAGTGCGGTGAAAATCTACCTAGATTCGTCTCTCATTACCTGGATGATTTGCCGTTGGTTACATTTTCCAGCTTGGACTGTTCAAGTCTCCTGAGGAGAATGGAGCACTTAAGTGCAGAGGTTTGTGCCATGAAACAAACCATGCTGTTACAGACTAACTCCAGTGAAGATCTACGTACTATTACTTCAGATATTGCCCGACGTGTAAGTGGCCTGGAGCAATCTGCTTTACGGGCCGTGGATAATGAGGCGGCTGCTCTGGGAGGGCCTGTCGGTCCCGCAGACGTCGGAGCAGAGGATGGGGTCTGCCCGATGATTGATACAATGTCTGGAGATGCATGGGAATCTTATTTGACGGCTGGAGAGAAGGTTTCGGCTGTGAATTTGGACCCGGAGGGTCAGCCTATAACCGGGAAAAATTCCGGAACAGTAGCTTCTTCACCAGGCTCTCCAAAATGGAGTCAAGTGGTGAAAAAGGGACGACGAATTGAGCACACTGCGGCTAAACCCAAGCATCCTCTGCTTCAATCAGCTGTAGGAATAAAGCCAGCAACGCGGCTACTGTTGTTGGTACGGGCTCTGGTAATATTAAAACTGTACGGACTAAGATGGTGAGTGTGTTTGCTACCCGTTTTCATTCTGATTTGGAAGCTGATGCTCTATCTGCATATCTTAAAGACAAGCTTGGACAAGAAGTTATCTGTCAGAAAATCCCTACTGGGAACGGCAGGGTTGGTTCATTTAAAGTAACGGCGGAATGTTCTGAGGTCGGGGACATGTACCAGCCAGAGCTCTGGCCAGAGGGTGCATTGGTGTGGCGATATTATGAGCCACATGAGGCTGGGAGGGCTGGAGTTAGTGGAGCGGCTGCTGTGGAGAATATGCGGGCACCCATGGATGATGGTGATCTTTCTTAACTTTTTATTCTTTTTTTTGATGGGCATTCAGGTCATGTCTTATATCTGTTGTGGCCTTAAATTGGGGCAAAGTGCTGTGGAGAAAGCTCTCCGAATAGTTATTGACAATTTATTGAACACTTGTGATATTTTGTGCCTTCAGGAAACATTTCTTTCTGAACAAGGCTTGGAATGTTTGAACTGTCTTAATCCTGATTTCCATGGTGCTGGGGAGTCTACAACTGACCTCAGCAAGGGGATTATCAGGGGTAGGATACCTGGAGGTGTGGCTATTCTCTGGAGAAAGAAGCTGGACTTCTTGATAAAAGTGGTCCGACTTGGTGTAGACTTGTGTATTGGTGTGCAGTTTAATAGTAATGATAAGGAATTTCTCATTATTAATGTATATACGCCCTTTGAATATCAACAGAATGAGGATGGATATTTAAATAAGCTTGCTTTTATTAATTCTTATATGCAAGATTATAATACTACTTGTATTTTTATTATAGGGGACTTCAATGCCGACATATCTGACACTGACTCATTTGCAAAACATATGTATCATTTTTGTTATGAAAATAACTTAATTTTGTCAAGTAAGGTGTTAATGCCTTCTGATAGTTATACCTATATAAGTGAGGCTTGGCACACTATGTCCTGGCTGGATCATTGCATCGGCACTGGTGATGCACATGCCTCTTTGGGTGGCATCAGTATTTATAATGGGTTAACAATGTCTGATCATATACCGTTTGAGATGATAATTAATGTTGACTGTCTACCTGCACTTTGTCAGAATGTCAGTCAGGATGAGGTGGGAAAATTAGACTGGGACACTCTTTCTAAGGAAGAAATTGTAGAATACTGTGTCCGTACAGATAAATCCTTGAGTAAAGTACAGTATGTCTTCCTAGAGATGCTGTAATGTGCAGCGATGTGAACTGTAGCATTGTTGAGCATAAGAAAGACCTTTGTAGTATGTACAATGCTATAGTTAACTCCCTGTATAAGGACAGTAAGCCTTATTATAGGAAGATACGTAAGACACATAATGTAAGACCTGGCTGGACTGAGGCCGCAGCTGTGCCTTGTTCTGAAGCTCGGGAAGCATATAAAGCATGGGTGGTGGCTGGGAGACCCAGACAAGGGCCAGAATTCGAGATGAAGAAATGTACGAATGCAAAGTTTAAGTATGCTATTGGTTATATTTCTAAAAATGAGCAGCTAATGAGAAGTAATTCCTTGGCCAAGAAACTGTTAGATAAGAATGTCACAGATTTTTGGAAGGAGTTTATATGCTAGCTCAAGAATTGCTCCTCTTCTTGCAATCTGTTTCACCAGCTTCATGATTCATGGGATGTTACCAGAATCATTATTGTCTGTTGTGTTGGTGCCACTCATTAAAGATAAAGCTGGCAACCTGTGTAGCCTAGACAATTACAGGCCCATAGCTATAGCCAATATAATATCTAAAGTACTGGAAAGAATACTGTTTGAAAAATTAAATGTATTCATCAAATCTACTGATCATCAATTTGGATTTAAACCCCATCATGGAACAGATCTGTGCATATAATGTATGTTTTAAAAGAAATTATAAGTAAGTATAGAAATCAAAATTCATCAGTTGTTTTTTGTGTGTGTGTGTGTTTTATTGACGCCTCTAAGGTGTTTGATCGTGTTAATCACAGAAAATTGTTTAGAAAAATGATTGACAGGGGGGTTCCCAAGTACTTAGTACGTATCCTGATTTACTGGTACGCACATCAGAAGATGTTGGTGAAATGGGGGAAGAGTCATTCATCCCCATTTGGTGTGAGCAGTGGTGTCAGACAGGGCAGTATATTGTCCCCTGTTCTATTTAATCTTTATATGGATGAGTTGTCAAAACAACTGAATGCCTGTAAAACTGGGTGTTAATAGGGAATAAGTTAGTGAATCATTTTATGTATGCTGACGATCTAGTTCTTCTCAGTCCAAGTAGTGCTGGTCTTCAGGAGTTATTAAGAGTGTGTACTGCTTATGGAGATGAAAATGACATAAAATATAATACAAATAAGAGTTGTGTGCTGATTTGCCACAATAGAGAAGATTTGATAATGAAATTCCCTGTCTTTGATTTGGCAGGCAGGGAATTGTCAGGGATAAAGTTAAATATCTGGGACATTTTATTAATGATAGAATGACTGATGATGATGATATTTTCAGAGAACGCTGCAAAATCTACATGCAAGCAAATATTCTTGCACGTAGGTTTGGCTTTTGTTCAGATGAGGTGAAGCTGGTTCTTTTTAAAACCTATTGTACACCTTTATAAACTGCTCATTTATGGATAAACTATAGAAAACAAAGCATGCAGAGATTACAGGTTGCTTAAAATGATGCTTTAAGAATTTTACTTTAAAAGCCTCGATGGTGCAGTGCTTCAGTGTTATTTGTATCATCACACTATTTTTTCAACAAGGAAAAGTGCTCCGGGGGAAGAGGTCTGCCCCGCTGGAACGGCTCCAGTGGGCTATCTATGTGACACGGGTAAATGGAAAATGCTGTGTCTCTCTAATCTTTCTATCGAAGATATTGAAGATCTGTTTATCTTCGTAATCTTGGTGATTGGGATAATTCTGATTGGGACGGGAATTGTCTTGGTTTACCGCAAATTGCTGAAGATGGATTCAACCTATCAAAATGCTGGCCAGGCGAGGTGCATCCAACAAATTGAGAAACTGGAGAAGACCATGATAGCGACTACTGGAGAACTGTCTCGTAAGGTGGATTACATCATGGGTTCGCTCAGGTCTTTCCACGACGAATTCAAAGCTGCGCAATGAAGGATTAATGTACTGAATCTACAGAAGAAATACAAGTCTTCTCTGTGATCAGTCCTATTTGGCATTATTATTCCCCATGAAAATTCCTCCTGGCTGTCTGCAGACTGTGTTTTTTTCAAAATCATGAGCACAAGGCCTTGGACAGCCAGCTGCAGCGCCAGATAAGACTGGGCGCCAGACAGACAAAACATCTTCTGCCAAGGGTCCTTGGGTCTCTCTTATTATCATCAACACTGCTCAACACCGCACACACATTGATTCATGAACTGATTAAAGATACTGTACACTGCTCTCTTGTGTCTTGTGTCTTGTGAATTCTATTGTATGCTAATGCATGAGGGTTTTTTTCTGTGTAGTCAAAATTTGGCTCACATATGAGCGTTTATTCTGATTACTATGTTTTTTCTCTCTCCTATTGTGTTTTCCTCCCCCTCCTCTCCCCTCTTTACCTCCACTGTTGACAGGCGCCTTGTATGGCGACGCGTCATTGGATGCGCCTAACGTGCGCGTCTAATGTCAAGTCAAATTCCTTGTGTGTTTACTTGTAAATATACTTGGCAATAAAGCTGATTCTGATTCTGATTCTGATTCTGATCACGTGTAAATACATTGCATGCAGTAATAAGGAATCTTATGTATAAATTCATCTGTCGGCTTGATGTATCTGGAAATGAAATCATTCAGGTTATGTCTAGCATTGGTTCCAAGGTTGTCATAGCCAGGAGTGGCACTGGGGTTAAGCTCCCAGTGCTCATAAAATGCTCCTTACGGCGTGCGTCTCGAAAAGCCTCTGACAACTAAGTCCAACTCCTAGCCTGCCCGTGTGGTTTAGTCTCTAAGCCCGGCGGAACTGCTTTTACTAATAGGAGAAGGGGCGAGGGCGGATCTCTGGCGCCTTAAAATCAGATGCTTCGGGTAGATGGTGGCTCATCAACCTGGGAAGGTAGCCCATCTAGGAGAAGGTAAACCCTGATTTCAAACCTCCGCTGCCTTGCGGCACACCCGGTCACGGGAAAGGCTTCGGGAGTCAACCCTGAGGAAAAATCCGGAGTCGGAGCCCCTAAGGCAGTTCTCTGTTGTGCTCAACATTGTTCTGGCAGCTCCTGCGATGGCGCTGGTGCCAAACTATAGCAGCCCTGCTGTTCCTTTGGATTCATCAGTGACATGGAGAGGGGGGACATGCTGCATGGGTAGCATCTTGTCCTCCATATCTTCCTGCCCAGGCTTGAATCCTACCAATGCCCAACGCTGGAAGGTAGAACACCGGTGCGCATCGGCCTGTTCAGCCACAGGCGGTGCTTTTCCAGCAGAGTAGACATTTAGGATTCTCTTCCATGGTCATCATAGACCGACGGAGGCCGACGAGAATGTCTAGCATTAAGCTCAGTTCTATTCGCTGTCAGTCACAGTTTAGAAGGCATTGGTACAGTTTTCTTTTCAAGTCTTTTTAAAGTCGGTACTGTTTTTGTACTTTTTAGTAATTGTTTCTTATTTTTTTGTAACTTTTTTAATTGTCTTGTTTTTTTATTAACTGTTTTAATTGTCTTGTTTATTTTATTTTGATGGGCCATGAGTCTGGAATAAAGTTTTGATTGATTGATTAATTTGTTTGTAATAAGAACAAAAGGTAAATAACTATAAGAAGACAAAATGAACCTACTTGAGTTAGTCCAACTGGGGAATTCGAACTTACAACCTCTGGCTTCAGAGTCCACCATTCTACCTGTGTAGCCAAGAGGGTTGACCCGCTTAGCAAGCCAAGTACAAATTCTTATATTGACACTGCTACATATTTCCCTCCAATTTTTGACATTGTGCCAATGTCAGAGGTGCATTTAAGCTTTCAGGCTCCATGGCCACCATCTGACACTAGACATGATATGGAACTGATACACCACCAGTAAGTCCTCCCAACAACGCCAAGTGGATGGGCAAATTTCCCCAACTGGCAATGTCCAACTGGGGGATTTAAACTCATGGCCTCTGGCTTCAGAGTCCAGCACTCTACCTGTGTCGCCAAGACAGTTGACCCACTTGGCAAGCCAAGTAGGAATGCTTTTATTGACACTGCTACATTATCATATAACAGTGCGAGAGATTTTAAAACTGTAAACTTTGTACTGAATTAGAATAGTTTCAGAGGGAAATATCACCGAGACCGCTTCGTAGTTTCGGTGGCATGGATACCACAGCTGATTTACATATCTGGTTTGTTTAGCTTTTTACAAGTCTTTGTTATTCATTTCAGCCAATCAGCAGCACCTTCAGGTAGAAGCACATGGCTACTTAAGCAGCTTGTCCAGAGCTGTTTTGATAATCACTGTAGGGGTTGGGTTCATGCTAAGTCATGCAAATGACCAGTTTTTGTTACTGCCCCCCACTTGGCTCCCCTGGAAGATGACAATCCTGAGAAACTTTGAACCTGATTTCTTTTAGGAGTAGTTTGAGAGGTGTGAACATTGAAATGGCAACACCTTCTTCAAATCTTTTTGGATTTCCATGTGTTAGACATCACTGGAAAGCTTAGATTCCACACTTGCAGAATCTGTAAATAACTCAAAATATCCTTCAGGAGACTTGTTCCTGGTTTTTCTATGGCTGGGCACATTTATGTATGAGGAAAAAAAGTTGCAAATTTACCCAAAAAAGCTACCAATTTATTAAAAATAAAAAAGTTTTAAATATGTGAGGAAAAAGCACAGCAAATTTACAAGAAAAAAAGGTGGAATTAAAAGAAGAAAACGTAGAAATTTATGACAAAAAAGTGGATATTTACATTGGAAAAAGTTGCAGATTTAAAATTGTTCCTTCATGTGCATTTTATTCAGAGTTGTAACAAGGTTGAAGGTTTTTCTTCCTTGTGGAAAACTTTCCCATCAGGCTGCTTCTTCCACTTCAGGGTGACTCCAGTCACTCCCTTCTTCTTCAGTTCCTCCTCCATCTGGACACACAAATGACTTTCTTTAATAAGCCTTTCAGGTAATTTAGAAAAATACATATCTCATATATACACATAAACCATCATATATACAGTGGATATAAAAAGTCTACACACCCGTTTTGAAATGCCAGGTTTTTGTGATGTAAAAAAATGAGACCAAGATAAATTATTTCAAAACTTTTTCCACCATTAATGTGAACTATAACCTGTACAACCTGCCATGTGTGGAGATGGTGTTTCAGCTCCGCCCATGATTGGTGGCTGCAGCTCTGATTTTGTTAATTGATTCCAGCTGGCAGGCTGAGCCCTGAGTTTTGGCTCTTACCAGTCTACAGCCACACCCCTCTCTCTACCAGACACTCACCAGTATTAGTTTTTCTCTCATCTGTTCTGGCATACACACACATGCACACACACACATACACACACATACATGCTTGCACACATTTTCACCTTCATTCATCAGTTGCCGCCACACCTGCATCCATTTGCCACTCATTAGTCTATGAGGGTATTTATGCGTGGCGATGTGATTGCTCAGTGCGACGGCAACAAGTCAGCTTTGTCCACAAGAGTCTTCTCCAGTCTGTCGGGTTAGTGTCTACAATTGATGTCCAGGATCTGCTCCCTTTGGCTTTTTCCCCTTGGACTTTTCACGATGTTGTTTCCCTGATTTTTCCCTGTCATGACATTATTTCTGTTCAACAAACCACACACTGCACTTGCAATTGGGCTCGTGTTTACTCACTGGTTTGCTGCATGATTATGCAGCAGACATGACAGTTTGCCGTCGTCAGTTTGAGCCCAGCAGTGTAGTGTGTGTGTGTGGTTTTTTTCACCTTTTTGTCTTTTTCACTCACCTGTTCAGGGAAGCAATCATGGCTCCGGCAGGCAAGGTAGTTTGGAGTAGAGGATGGAGCCACGAAGAGCTGAAGAGCGTGGTGGTGATTGAGGGCTTGACAGCCGACGCTCGAAACTGTTTTTCCCAAGAAGACACATTGTTATGCTGGGGAGGAGTCATCAACCAGTTTGAGCTCCGACCCAGCGTGCGTTTCCATCCCCGGGTGCTCGCTCTCTACCTGGCCCCGCTGCCGTCTCTGTTCGCAGCCACCTCGTTGATAGCTCCAGCTGAACCAGCTCCTCCACATCAGTTACCTGATAAACTGCAGCGACAACATAGTTGTACCCAGGGTCCGTGGTTGGATTACTCAGCCGCCTCGGCAGCAATTTCCCTGGCACTGATTCCGGCCAATCCTGTAGCGGAGCCTTCCCCAGTGCCTCCTCCCACTGCCAAGGGACGCTTGTTTTCCTCACCGGCAACTCCCATTCTCGTAGCCACAGGGGTGACTCTCCTACAGTTATTCGGGAGAGTCAGATCCATTTTGGACACAGAGAGGGACAACGAATTGATTCCTGCAGCAGATATCACCTACCAGGATAACAGGCAAGTGCAATTAACTTCTATTCAAACTAATCATGTAGTGTCTTGCCTGGATCCTGGTAGAGAGGCTCAGGGTGTGCAGCCCTCTGAGAGCTCTTCATCTGCTGCAGTTTGTAAATTCCCTTCTGCCCTCTCCATGTCTTCCCCTCCTGTCTATGAGAGTTTGCCTGCTACAGTGAGGACATTGGGGACCTGTCAAGGTTGGTGGATATTTATCACCTAATGGACGAAGAAGGATCTGTGGCCGTTTCTCCCTCAATTTTCACCTCCACCAAGGCGTGGGGGGCAGAATTACCTTCTAATCCATCCCCTCCGGAGCCGGTTTTGGAGGCTTCTCAGCAGCCTGTGGAGGAACCCAGGGCCATTACTTCTTCAGAGAGGGGGAATCGCCTCTCCAGCTGCAGCAGAGGACACCACAAACCAGGAGGACAGGCAAGTTAACTCCTTTTTCCCTCCTAACATTGTTAAAACCTTTTGCATGATTCCTGGAGAAGAGTCTCAGGGGGAGCAGTCCCCAGAGATTTCTCTGCCTGCTGCAGCTATACACTGCTCACCAGCCCTCTCCATGCTCTCTCCTGCCTTCTCTGAGGGTATGCCGGCTCCAGAGCTGAACCACCGGAACCAGGAGGAGCCAGAGGTTCGTGAGGATTTGCTCCTCACCACCATGGTGAGCCGGACCCCATCCACTACACCGGAGGAATCGTCAGCGTGGGTAATGACGGCTTGGACTCCGAAGACTGCAGGGACCATCATACCTGCTGCGGAGGCTGCTGCAGCAGAGCCAACACCGGATCTGAACCTCCAGGAGGCCGAGCCTGTGACATTGCCTGGATTGTCGGAGTCCTGGATGGCCGTGGAGCTTGAGCTAAGGCAAGTGCTCTCTTTTGTCTTCCTTCTATCCACTTTAGAGCATTTTTGCCTAGCTCTAGCAGCCATACGCTGCACCTGAGCCCTCCCCACCGGGCTCCACTGCTGCCGGTGACCTTGACCCCTCCTCTTCTTTGTTTAAGTCCTCTTCCAGGGTCGCCGGGAGTCGTGAAACATCACCTGACGAGTCCGAGGATCCAGGCTCGCTCGTGGAGGTCGCAGGTGCAACGCCGGCCCAGCCTGGTCTCACTGTGAGAGCAATGAGGTTCTGGACAGGAACCACCACTGGTGAGACTTCGACCCAGGCTGGGTCCACCGTAGGGACGTCTGAGCTGCAGTCCCAAGCAGGGACTGCCGAGGGTGCACCCAGCTGGCCCAGGGACACCAGGGTAGTCTCTTTCATAATAGAAGTAAACTGGGTGTTCCTGTCATTCTTCTTTGGTTGGGTTTTTGTTTCTCTCCCTCCGCCACCAGTCACTGCAGGGGTTGTCCTTCCCCTGTCGGTTCACCCACCTTCTAGCCTTTCGGTGGGTAGGCCACTGTCTTGTCCGTCACTCCAGTACTAATGGCTTAACTGTATGGGCCGGCCGCCCGATGAACTGGGGTTTCGTGTCAGGTGGCCCATTCGGCCTGGTGGACTACCAGGTTACTTCTGGTTGTCAAACCCTGAGTTATATTTGATCTGATTATTCCTCACTCTTGTCTCCCACACCTGATCAGTATCTGTAATCAGTCTTGCTTGCATGTTTAAAGTGTCTGTGACACAATGTAGGAAGAATGGATCAATATTCAGTATGAATTTATCTTCAGTCATCCACATAGTTAGTTCTGTTTGTCATGTTCGGCTGCGGGAAAACGCAGAGAGCATATTAAATGGCAATGAGCCTGAAATGCAGAGCAAGTAACGTGTTTATTGACAATGGGTGAAGTGAACAATGGTTCCAAAAACAGTCACAATAGGGAAAGACACCCCGCTACAAGCTTGGTTGGTTAGGATGTGCGGAACACGCTCCAAAAAACAGGAGCAGAGAAAAGGAACAAGGGAGGACTTATAGTACGTTGGAGCAGATAGGCTCTGAGGAAACAACGAGGTAAAGTCCAGGGAAAACCAACAGACGCAAGACTGGATGTGCAGAGTTGACAATGCAAAGCTGCCACATCAGCTGGTCTCGTAGGCCTGCTACTTATACACAGCCTTAATGACAGCAGGCAGACCAGCTGTGTGGCAACAGGTGTGTGACTGATTGGACCAGTGTATGGATGTGTGTGTGTGACTATAAGAGTGAAAATGAATGTGTGTGGATGTGTGTGTGCATGCGTGAGTGTGTGAGTATGTGGTCAACATACTGCCGGTGGATGCCTGGTGAGGGGGATGCCTGGCTGTGGGACTGGCAGAGTGCAAGCTCAATTAGTCAGCTGGAGTTAACAAGCAATAATAAGACCCACAGCAATCATGTGGTCTTATGTTCAAGGTGACAACCCTGAACATGACAGTGCCCCCCCACCCAAGGGGTGGGGACCAGACACCCACCGTACCGTCAAGGAAAATATAACCTACCACCCCAGTCAAAAAAAAAAAAAACAACATACAAACATCCAAGGGTGGGAGGTGTGGGAAAAACGGGTTAGGAGGGACACAACATGATGAGCAAATCACCACAAAAACAACACAACACTCCCCAACCCCAAAACTAAACTAACCCACCCCATCCCAAAGAATCCCACAGTTCCGGGGGCCAACCAGAGTCCAAGGCACAGCAGGTTGCCATAAGTTCAGGGGGCCGACCGAGATCCCAGGGCCAACAGGCGGCCTGCAGAACAGTATCAGGCAGCCTGCCAGAAAAAATGGGCATTTGACACGGGAACCAAATCCTTTGGGTGGCCTGACCACATGATTAGGCCACCAGGACTGGAAGGGCAGACAAGGCGGTGGCCTACCCACTGGAAGGCTGAGTGGTGGGTGGCCAGATAGGAAAAGAGGGACCACTGCGGTCAATGGCGGCGAAGGGAGAAGGACCCCGATGGTGCCCGGCAGAAGGAGGAGGAACACCCACAGGGCCTCCACAATGGAAAGGAAGATCCCGGCGTCCCCAAACTGTCCCATGGTACCCACGGTGGTCCAGACGTCGGGCTGAAGTGTGGCTGCATCCTCGATGGTCCCGGCATGGGACTGGAGTTCAGCTGCACCCTCAATTTTTGAGGTGCTCGAGGCGAGGTTGTCTGATTTGGAATCCCGGCTCCGCTGCACTGAAACACCGTCTGCGCCAGTTAATCTTGACGGATGTCCCCTAGCTGCAGCGGAGCTCGCTAGCATAGGGTGACTCGTTAGCAGTCCTCCGGTCCTCCTCAGCAGCGAGGAGACTGGGTGGGTGAAGGAGAGAAGGAAGCCTAGCCGTAAAGCCCCGGTTCACCACCAACTTGTTCATGTTTCTAATCGTTTGTCCCCGCTCAGCGATACACCCGCTGAGGAAAAAACTCTGATCATTGGTGACTCTGTAGTCAGAAACGTGAACCTAGAGACTCCAGCGGCCATAGTCAAATGCATTCCTGGGGCCAGAGCAGGCGACATCGAGTCAAATTTGAGAATGTTGGCTAAAAGTAACTGTAAATACTCCACAATTGTTATTCACGCTGGCATTAATGACATCCGTCTCCGGCAGTAGGAAGTCACGATGTGTGTGACTTTGCCAAAACAATGTCTGCCTCTGTAGTATTCTCTGGGCCCCTCCCCAATCTGACCAGTGATGACATGTTTAACCACTCGTCATCCTTCAACCGCTGGCTGTCTGTGTGGTGTCCTGCAAACAGGACAGTTGGCTGCACGGTGGCGCAGTGGTTTAGCACTGTGGCAGCACAGTTTTACCCTCGGCCGGGGGATCGCGGGGATCATGAGATCGTGGGTTCGATCCCAGCCCCCGACCAACAGTGAGCTGTGTGGAGTTTGCATGTTCTCCCCGTGTTGCGTGGGTTTACTCCGGGATTTCTCCAGTTTCCTCCCGCACACCAAAAACATGTAGGTTTAGGGCGCTCGCGCACGCAGTGACCAGCAGCCGGTGGCTTGTCACCAGACTGCAAACCAAGTCTACCTACGGGTACAAATAAGTAACAAAAAAAAAAAAAAAAAAAAACGTGGCCTACATTGACAATTGGAACTCATTTTGAGTTCCATTAGACGGCATCCATCCCACTTTGAATGGTGCGTATCATTTATCTAACAATCAGGCATCTTTTTTATCCAAATTTCCAAAATCTTGACAACTCAGAGTTGGGACCAGGAAGCAGAGTCGCATTCTTACACGCCTCTCTGCAGCTCCTCTTCATCCGCCACCCCTCAACTTAGCCCCTGTCTTCCCCATCAGAGAATCATTGTCTGCTCCCTACAAAGTAAATAAAATTATAATGTATAAACATCCCAAAGTGATGAAACAAAAAGTTGGTAAAACTCAAATGAAACATGAAGCCTCTAAATTGAATGATTTGGCCTCTGGTCCTCCTCATAATTTAAAATTTAAATGTTGTTTGTTAAATATTAGGTCTCTAACTCCCAAGTCTCTGCTAGTCAATGATCTGTTAATTGATCATGAGACTGATTTAATGTCCCTTACAGAGACTTGGTTAGGGCAACAGGATTATGTTGGTTTAAATGAATCAACTCACTCTGGTTATTTAAACTGTCAAAATCCCAGAAGTTCTGATCGTGGAGGAGGAGTAGCAATAATTTACCATTCCAAATTACTAGTTAATGTAAAGCAAAAAACATGTTATAATTCCTTCGAGGGCCTGGTCCTCAGTATTGGGCACTTTAGCAATTTTAGGCTAAACCCAATTTTATTTGCCATAGTTTATCGTCCTCGATCAACCTACTCAGAATTTTTATCCAAATTTGCTGAATTCTTAGCTGATTTAGTTCTGAAATCAGATAGTAGGGGACTTCAATGTACATGTAGATGTAGATAGTGACTGCCTTAATGTGGCATTTAATTCAATATTAGACTCATTTGGGTTTTCTCAGAAAGTAGGAAATTCTATTCATTATCTCCACCATACGTTGGACCTTGTTCTGACATATGGCATAGAAATAGAAAATCTGGTAGTGTCTCCTCATAACCCTGTACTGTCAGACCATTGTCTTTCAACCTTTGATTTTACTATTTCTGACCATTTTGCTCCTAAAGAAAAATATTACTACAGTAGATGCCTCTCAGATGATGCGGTTACCAAATTTATGCAGATTGTTTCCTCTATGCCATGTGCCATGTGTCAACACAATGGAAATAAGCTATGGACAGCTTGTTCCTTCTGTAATTGATAGTATGGTAGATAGTGTTACAGCTTCTCTGCATCAGACTCTAGACTTGGTCGCCCCCTTCAAAAAGAAAAAGTCTAGTCAGAGATTTCTAACTCCTTGGTTCAACACAGAAACTCGTAGCTTAAAACAGAAGACTCATCAATTAGAAAGAAAATGGTGCTGCACTAATTTAGATGAAATCTATTTAGCTTGGAGAAATCATCTTTTAATTTATAAAAAAATCTCTTAGAAAAGCTAGAACGAGTTATTATTCTGCATTAATAGAAGAGAACAAGAATAATCCCAGGTTTCTTTTCAGTACTGTAGCCAGGTTGACAAAGAGTCAGGACTCTGTCAATCCTAGCATTCCCTTAGAGCTTACTAGTCAGGACTTTATGAACTTTTTCAATAATAAAATTTCATCCATCAGAGATAAAATCAATCATTCTTCCCACCATTAACTTGAAAACAGTAACTACTACAGTTAAAAAACTTAAAAACAGTAACTACTACAACTCCTTCAACTGATGTCTGTCTTGATGAGTTTACGCCAATTGACCTTTTAGCTGTACTTGTCCTTTTAGACCTTTGTGCAGCTTTTGATACTATCGATCATAATATTCTACTTGATAGATTAGAACACTATGTTGGACTTAATGGAACTTCGTTGCAGTGGTTTAGATCTTATTTATCTGATAGGTTCCAGTTTGTTCATGTCAATAATGAGTTTTCTTTCAACTCAAAGCTCAGTCATTGAGTTCAACAGGGATCTGTGCTAGGCCCTACTCTTTTCTGTTTATATATGCTTCCATTAGGCAACATTATTAGAAAGCACTTTATACATTTTCATTGTTATGCAGATGACACACAATTATACCTGTCAATGAAGCCGGATGATAGTACTCAATTAGCCAAGTTGGAAGCCTGTCTTAAGGAAATCAAAGCTTGGATGACTTGTAATTTCCTGCTATTAAATTCAGATAAGACTGAAGTCATTCTTGTTGGTCTAAAAAACCTTAGAAATACCTTTCCAAATCAAACTTTCAGTTTGGATGTGGTTACTCTTTCTCTTAATAGCTCTGTGAGGAACCTTGGAATTATTTTTGATCAAGATCTGTCTTTCACATATTAAATTTGTTTCTAAGACTGCCTTCTATCATTTGCGTAATATTGCCAAGATTAGGAGCATCTTGTCTCAGAGTGATGCTGAGAAACTGATCCACGCTTTTGTTAGCTTGAGATTAGATTATTTTTTATTATCAGGTTGTCCTAAAACTTCTTTAAAAAGTCTTCAGCTGATCCAAAATGCTGCAGCAAGAGTTTTAACAGGTACTAGAAAGAGCGATCATATCTCTCCGGTTTTGGCCTCCCTTCATTGGCTTCCCATAGAGTTTAGAATTAAGTTTAAAATCCTTCTTCTTACTTACAAAGCTCTAAACAATCAGGCCCCTTTTTATTTAAAAGATCTGATCCTACCATATTATCCTAACAGAGCACTACGCTCCCAAAATGCAGGATTACTTGTAATACGTAGAATCTCCAAAAGTACAATGGGATGCAGAGCCTTCAGTTATCAAGCTCCTCTCCTGTGGAACCTAGCTGCCAATCTGGATTCGGGAGTCAGATTCAATCTCTGTTTTTAAGAATAGGGTTAAAACCTTCCTTTTTGATATAGCCTACAATTAGGGAGGGATCATGTGTTTCTGAACCCTCCCTTAGTTATGCTGCTAATAGGTTTAGTCAGCCGGGGGACCTCCAATAATGCACTGGGCCTCACATCCTTTCTTCACTCTCAATGAAATATTTTTTTTTTTTTGCTGGTCGTTAACATCTGTTTGTTCTGTCACATAGATTGAGTCCCCATCATGCTGTTTGCTCTCTACATTTCTGTTCTTTTCATCTTCTCGGTCCCCTCACCCCCCAGCCAGTCGCAGCAGATGACTGCCCCTCCCTGAGCCTGGTTTTGCTGGAGGTTTCTTCCTGTTAAAAGGGAGTTTTTCCTCTCCACCATCGCCAAGTGCTTGCTCACAGGGGATCGCCTGATTGCTGGGGTCTTTCTGCAACTGTGGGGGTCCCCCCTACAGTTGAAAGTGCTATGAGATGATTGTTGTTGTGAAATGGTGTAAATAAAGTTGAATTGAATTGAATTGAACTGATGGTCCTGGCATGGGACTGGAAACCTGCTGCACCCTCGATGGACCCCGACTGAGCCATTACTGCACCCACGATGGAGTCCAGCTGGACCCCTGCTGCACCCGCGGTGGGACCCGGCTCTGGCCACTGCTGACCCCAACGCCATCTTGGCCATGGGCGAGCCGACCCGTTTGAGCACCCGAGCGAGGAGATGGTCGACCACTGGCACCCTGGGCTGGGGCCGTGTGCCCCCGACAACCACTTCGTCTGGAGCCTCGATGACCTCCGATGGTGGACCTGGATCTGCAGCCTTGTCCGGTGATGGGAGACCCTGTCCGACGACTCTGGAAATGGACTCAGAGAGCTCAGGTGCAGCGTTTGGCTGCAGCTGGCTCTCCTCACCTAAAGCTAGGCAAAAGTGCTCAATAATGGAAAGACGAAAGACAACAGAGAGCACTTGCCTTAGCTCAAGCTCTACCACCGTCTAGGACTGCGACGAGCTGGGCGATGTCTCCTCAGGTCCAGGCTTCACGAGGTTCCGTTCAGGCGCCTACTCTGCTGTGGCGGCCTCCACAGCAGGCGTGATTGCCGCAGCAGTCTTCTTTCCCCAGCTGCCATAATCCACGCTGGTGACTCCTCCAGCGTGGGAGCTGGGACTTGGCTCATCAAAGCTGTGAGGGGACCCCACTCCCGGACCTCCGGCTCTTCCTGATCCAGGCGGCTCGGCTCCGGTTCCAGCAGGACCACCAAGGAAGGAAGAGAGAGGGCTGGTGAACAATTCTTGACAGCAGCAGGCGGGGAGACCTCAGGGGACTGCTTACCCTGAGCCTCCCTACCGGGAATCAGACAAGACATTTCATTATCAATGTGAGAAAAATGAAAAGAAACATGCCTGTTCTCTCGATTGGTGATGTTATTTGCCGTTGCGGCTGTTTGGGCGTCTCTACTCGTTCGTCCGGGAAAGGCAGTGTTTGGCTCCTGAGAAAATGATTTGGGAGCCGCCCCTCTCACCTCAGGGATAGTAGGCCCCGGTGACGAAGGCAAACACCCCACTGCCACCGGAGAATGAGCCGGGAAAGATGACCTCGCTGCAGATGCGGAAGGGAGTCCTGCAGGCAGAACCGCTAGGGACTGGAGACGATCCGCTGCAGAGGTAACCAGGCTCGGTGTGGGAGCAGTTGGCGGGGCTGGATTTATCCTCCGGGAATCCGGGTGACGTTGACGCTGCTGACATGGTGGACACCATCTTGGAGCAGTGGACGGAGCAGAAGAGAAGATGGCTGCCAGCGGAGAAGGGCGTCTCTGTTTTGGCTTCGTCCGGAAAGCCCTTCTCTTCAGGTCGGGGAAAGCCTCCTCGAGCGCGAAGACCGCGGACAGCAGCTCGGAGTACTCGGGGTAATTCCAGAGGCCCCGGTGAGACCTCAGGATCCGGATTACTCTATTGAGGCAGGCTAGACACTCTCCGGGTCCGATGGAGTCATGCACCTCCTCCAGGAGCTCCCAGACTTGCCAGGCTGCCCTCTATTCCTCCCTGCTAGACCCATCGTGGGAATGGCTTGACCAGGACATGTCGCTCAGAGCAAGTTAGTGAAAAAAACAAAAAAATGAGTAACTCGTTACTGCTCGCTCGGGCCCTGTTGGTGGCAGCGTTCTGTCATGTTCGGCTGCGGGAAAGAGCAGCGAACATATTAAATGGCAGCAAGCCCGAAATGCAGTGCAAGTAACGTGTTTATTTACAATGGGTGAAGTGAACAATGAGTCCAAAAACAGTCACAATAGGGAAAGACACCCTGCTACAAGTTTGGTTGGTTAGGATGTGCAGAACGTGCTCCAAAAAACAGAAGCGGAGAAAAGGAACAAAGGAGGACTTACAGTATGTTGGAGTGGATAGGCTCTGAGGAAACAACGAGGTAAAGTCCAGGGAAAACCAACAGACGCAAGACTGGATGTCCGGAGTTGACAATGCAAAGCTGCCACATCTGCTGGTCTTGTAGGCCTGCTACTTATGCACAGCCTTAGTGACAGCAGGCAGACCAGCTGTGTGGCAACAGGTGTGTGACTGATTGGACCAGTGTATGGATGTATGTGTGTGAGTATAAGAGTGAAAATGAATGTGTGTGAGTGAGTATGTGGTGAACATACTGCCAGTGGATGCCTGGTGAGGGGATGCCTGGCTGTGGGACTGGCAGAGAGCAAGCACATTTAGTCAGCTGGAGTTAACAAGCAATAATAAGACCCACAGCCGTCAATCATGCTCATGGTGATGACCCTGAACATGACACTGTTGACTTTGAACGCTAAATAAGCTGAAAAATATTTCTAAGCGAATTCAAATTTAGCGCCGTGTTGCACTAACGCAATATCCTGAAACGTGCCTCGTTTCCAGATATGACGTCATGAGGTGAGTTTCCTCTCGGCTGATCCACGTGCTGTCAATGTAAACAAGCCGTTTAGCTTCTGTATCAGCAAAGAAATGCCGAAACGTTGCATGGCGGCTGGGTGTTCTAATTGCTCCAGTAAACGTATAACCCTGTTCTCATTCCAAAAAGATCCCAATCTTCTTAAAAAATGCGCAAAGTCCTGTGCACATGAACTCAGTCCTGTGTTTCACTATATTTTTAATAAGTCCTTACAGACACAGCATGTGCCTAAGGTCTGGAAAGATGCTGTGGTTGTCCTGTTCCAAAATCCAGCTGTCCAAAAACGGTAAATAATTTTAGACCAGTTGCTTTGACTTCAATTCTAATGAAAATTTTTGAAAAACTGGTCAGATTTGAGGTCCTAAACCAGACTGAGCATGCATTGGATCCTTTGCAGTTTGCCTATAGGCCTCACAGAGGAGTGGAGGATGCCACTGTCACTCTGTTTAACATGCTTTTTAAACATCTGGATTTTAATGGGACACACCCCAGGCTTTTATTTGTGGACTTTTCTTCCACTTTCAATCCAATCCAACCTCATATATCAGTTGAAAGGCTCCTGCAACAATTTGACTTGAGTAATAATCTGGTGGGTTGGATTCGGGATTTTTCAACCAACAGGACACAGAGAGTAAGGGTCAATGGTACATTGTCTGACCAAAAGTGTTCTTCTACTGGCTCTCCTCAGGGGTGTGTGTTGTAACCACTACTCTTCATCCTGTACACAAACATGTGTCGGAGCAGATATGACAACAGACACATTATAAAGTATGCTGATGATTCAGTTGTTGTCAGTCTCCTTCAGGATGGTGAGAGTGGCCACGGCCAAGAAGCTAATGATTTTGTTCACTGGTGTGAGGATTCCTACCTGCAGCTGAATACAACAAAAACGAAAGATATGATTATTGACTTTAGGAGGAAAACTCCCAGGCACAAAGTCACTGTACTAAAAGGCCAGACCACTGAATGTGTGCAATCTTACAAATATCTTGAGACGATTATTGATAGTAATTTAAACTTTGAAGAGAAGTGTGAAAGGGTGTGCAAAAAGGGTCAGCAACATTTGCATTGTTTAAGGAAACTTGAACACTTCCAAATTGACCGAACCATAATGACAATGTTTTATCGGGCTTTTTGTCATGGTGGCCAGTGGGCCGTCATCAGCCCCGGCTGCGCACACACCTGCCACCAATAACCAGCAGGCCTTAAAAGCCGGTGTCGCTGACTGCTCAGCACGGAGTCGTCTGTCTACTTCGCCACGCAACGCGTCACGGACTCGACCTCTAGCCAGAGCATCCACGACGCATCATCGTCATGCCTCGTCACGTAAGCCTCAGAATAACTCACCTTGTCAGAGTATTCTCCCCTGTGCACAGGTGGACCTCCCTGGCGGCGGACCTGTCTCCCCTAGCAGCAGGGCTTCTCCTCCTCCTCCTTCTCGGATCTCCTCCTCATCATGTCAGTACGACTCCGTCAAGACGACCCAGCAGACAGCACGCTGACGTGCTGTCTTAACACTCTTAGCGCCCAAGTAGACCTAATTGCCCATCAACAGACAGTTATTCTAAATCAATTGACTCAAATTAACAGCTGGCTGGATTGCCTGGAAGGACGCCAGGCCGGGGCACCACCAGGCCCTGCCAATTCACCTGCTAGCCAGGCCCACCAACCCTTCTTACCTCGCCTCACTCCCGTGCCTACCCCCGCCCGCTTTAGTGGCAAACTC
Organism: Pholidichthys leucotaenia; assembly: GCA_020510985.1. NCBI lineage: Eukaryota > Metazoa > Chordata > Actinopteri > Cichliformes > Pholidichthyidae > Pholidichthys > Pholidichthys leucotaenia. The sequence continues at coordinate 100,316,081 of CM035841.1, read as the reverse complement.
GGGGAGGCACGAGGCTTCCTGCTGCAGTGTGAGACAGTGTTTCACCGTGTCCCGGGCGACTTTCCCACAGATCACAGCAGAACAGGGTATTTTTCCGACCTGCTTGAGGGTAGAGCGTTAGCTTGGGCCTACGTGATTATGGCGAAGCCCAGCTACGCTCATTTAACGTACCAACAATCTGTAGCAGAGTTCTTGGAAGTTTTTGATCACACTGATCGGGACGCGGTGTTAACAGACCGTCTCTTGAATCTTCGGCAGGGCAGTAAATGTGCAGCCGATTTTGCTGTGGACTTCCGGGTATTAGCTACGGAGGTGGGGTGGGAGGATTCGGCTCTGTGTAGCAGTTTTCTCCGCAGCCTTATCCCAGAACTGAGGGATGAGCTAGCGGAACAGGATAAACCAGACAAATTAGACGAACTGATCTCCCTTACCATTAGCCTCGACAACAGGCTGAAGGAGCGGGCAGCCGAACGTAGAGCTGCTAGTCGCTCAATTAAATCACCCCCCCGCTCCTCTCAGCCACCTCTGCCGGCTCTGCCTCCCCCGGAGGAACTTCCGGGGCAGGGGGAGATGAGCTTAGGGCAATCAGGTGTTTCAGCAGCTGAGAGACAGTGCCAAAGGGATCTGGGTCTGTGCTTTTACTGTGGTAGTGGGTCCCACGGGGTAGCTGAGTGTAGCAATCGGTTAAAAGGGGAGGTCCGTGCTCATTGATGTGCTCATTGACTCTGGAGCTGAACAAAGCTTCATTTCAGAAGACCTGGCAACCCGTTTGGGCTTCAGCTGTCAACCCCTCTGCCCACCTGTCAACCTTGTCACGCTGTCAAAGACCCCGCTCGCCACTGTTTCCCACCAGATGGCCCCTGTGTCGGTGATCATTTCTGGTAACCATCGGGAGGATATCCGGTTCTTGGTATTGCCCATCTCCACCTTTATCCTTTATCGATTATCCTGGGTTATCTATGGCTGTGCCTACACAACCCCTCGTTTGATTGGCAGGCGGGAAACATCACGGCATGGAGTCCTTTTTTTTTTTGTTACTTATTTGTACCCGTAGGTAGACTTGGTTTGCAGTCTGGTGACAAGCCACCGGCTGCTGGTCGCTGCGTGCGCGAGCGCCCTAAACCTACATGTTTTTGGTGTGCGGGAGGAAACCGGAGAAATCCCGGAGTAAACCCGCGCAACACGGGAAGAACATGCAAACTCCACACAGCTCACTGTTGGTCGGGGGCTGGGATCGAACCCACGATCTCATGATCCCCGCGGTCCCCCGGCCGAGGGTAAAACTGTGCTGCCACAGTGCTAAACCACTGCGCCACCGTGCAGCCTTTTGTCTCAGCGCCTGTCTTCAGTCTGCAGCATGTGCTCCCTCTGTTTCAGTGACCCCTCCCACGTCCCCGCCCCTGGACCTGTCCAGAGTACCAGAGGTCTATCACAATCTGGGAGCGGTCTTTAGCAAGTCACGGGCGCTGTCCCTTCCCCCCACCGCCCCTACGACTGTGCGATCAACCTCCGGGCAGGGGCCCCACTGCCGGCAAGTCGTTTATACAGCCTGTCAGCTCGGGAGCAGGAGGCCATGGACACGTATATCAAGGAGTCCCTCAGCTCCGGAATCATCCGTCCATCCTCCTCGGTGGTGGGGGCAGGATTCTTTTTCGTGGGAAAAAAGGATGGCTCCCTACGCCCCTGCATCGATTTTCGGGGTCTAAATGAGATCACCATCAAGGACAGCTATACACTGCCCCTCATGAACTCAGCCTTTGACTCCCTCCAGGGGGCGTCATGGTTCACGAAACTGGACCTTCGCAACGCCTATCACCTGGTGCGCATCAGGTAGGGCGACGAGTGGAAGACGGCTTTTCGGACCCCAAGCAGCCACTTTGAATACCTGGTGATGCCGTTTGGGTTAACCAACGCTCCAGCCATCTTCCAGCGTCTAATCAACAACGTCCTCCGGGACTTCCTGAACTCCTTCGTGTTTGTGTATCTAGATGACATCCTGATCTTCTCACGCACATTGGATGAGCACCAGGTGCATGTTCGACGGGTCCTGCAGCTCCTCCTGGAGAACCCGCTATTCATCAAGGCTGAGAAGTATGAATTCCATACGAACTCAACGTCCTTTTTGGGGTTTATTATTGCCCATAACCAGGTGCTCCCGGACCTGGCCAAGGTCAAGGCGGTGGTGGATTGGCCTACTCCCACGTCCAGGAAACAATTGCAGGGGTTTCTGGGATTTGCCAACTTTTACCGTCGCTTTGTGCCGAAGTTTGGGATCATCGCCAAGCCCCTGACCAGCCTCACGTCCCCCAAGACCCCTTCCGCTGGAGTGAGGAGGCTGCTGCGGCGTTCGGGAAGCTGAAGGAGGAGTTCGCTTCTGCCCGTATCTTGACCCAGGTGGACCCGGACCTGCAGTACTTGGTGGAGGTGGACGCCTCGGATTCTGGAGTTGGGGCAGTTCTTTCCCAGCGCTCTCCCGTGGATGGGGTGATCCGCCCGTGCGCTTTCTTTTCCCACCAGCTGACGCCTGCCGAGAGGAACTATGGCATGGGGACAGGGAGTTGCTGGCTGTCAAGCTCACCCTGGAGGAGTGGAGGCACTGGCTGGAGGGGACTGCCCAGCCGTTCATCGTCTGGACAGATCACAAGAACCTTGAGTATCTCCGGACGGCTAAGTGGCTAAACTCCCACGAGGCTCGCTGGTCTCTCTTCTTTGGGTGGTTTAATTTTACCATCACCTGCCGGCCAGGGAGCAAGAACACCAAGACGGACGCCCTCTCCAGGCAGTTCGAGGCAGAGTCGTCTGGGGATCAGGAAGAGACCATTCTGCCTTCATCCTGTGTGGTGGGCGCCCTCTTGTGGGAGATCCGGGACAGAGTCAGGAAGGCGCAGAAGAATGAGCCCGACCCGGGTGGGGGTCCCCCGGGATGATTGTTCGTCCCCTCGTCGGTCAGGAGTGAGGTCATCCAGTGGGGTCACGCTTCCAAGTTGGCATGCCACCTGGGAATCGCCCGCACCATCAACCTGCTCCAGAGAGCCTTCTGGTGGCCAGGGCTGAGGAGGGATGTCACCAACTATGTCCGGGCCAGTGCCCAGTGCGCCACCGGGAAATCGTCATCTTCCCCCCTGGCAGGTCTTCTCTATCCTCTGCTGGTCCCTTCTTGCCCCTGGTCCCATGTGGCTCTGGACTTCGTGACAGGCCTGCCCCCTTCGGACCATTTCACCTCAGTGCTGACGATAGTGGATCGTTTCTCCAAGGCAGCCCATTTTGTGCCACTCCGGGGGCTGCCTTCGGCATGGGAGATGGCGGACCACCTGGTTCAGCACATGGTTCATCTTCACAGCATCCCTGCAGATATTGTCTCGGACCGAGGCCCGCAATTCATTTCCCAGGTCTGGAAGGTGTTCTGCACGGCATTGGGGGCCACAGCGAGTCTCTCCTCGGGGTATCACCCTCAGAATAACAGCCAGTGTGAGCGAGCTAATCAGGAGCTGGAGGCTGTGCTCCGCTGCATCATTTCTTCATGTTCCTCGTCCTGGAGTACGTTTCTGCCCTGGATTGAGTACACACACAATTCCACGGTGTCTTCAGCAACGGGAGTGTCCCCCTTCAAGGCATCTTTGGGGTATGACCCCCCGCTGTTCCCAGAGGAGGAGAAGGATGTGGCTGTCCCTTCTGTGCAGGCCCATGTCAAGCGTTGCCGCCGGATCTGGACCATCACCCGTAAGGCCCTCCTCAAGACCGCGGAACGCAATACCCAGGTGGCCAACCGTCACAGGAGACCTGCCCCGGATTATAAGGTGGGTCAACAGGTTTGGCTATCCACAAAGAATATCAGTGTGCCGGCCGAGAAACGCAAGTTATCCAAGTGTTTCATCGGTCCATATGTGATTTCTTGGATCATTAACCCAGTGACTGTGCGCCTAGCTCTCCCCCCTTCCATGCTCATCTGCCCCTCTTTTCATGTCTCCCAGGTGAAGCCCTACATCTCCGACCCCCTGTGCCCACCCCCCGCGGCGCCTTCCCCCCCGAGGATGATCGACGACCACCTGGCTTGGGGGGTTACTGCCATCTTGGATGTCCGCCGACGGGGTCGAGGTCTTCAGTATTTGGTGGACTGGGAGGGATTCAGTCCTGAACACCATTTCTGGATTCGCCCCGCTTTGATTCTTGACAAACAGCTCATCTGCGATTTCCATCGGGCACATCCAGGTAGGATGGGGCAGGTGCCTGGAGGCACCTCTAGAGGGGGGAGTACTGTCATGGTGGCCGCTGGGCCGTCATCAGCCCTGGCTGCGCACACACCTGCCGCCAATAACCAGCAGGCCTTAAAAGCCGGTGTCGCTGACTGCTCAGCACGGAGTCGTCTGTCTACTTCGCCACGCAACGTGTCACGGACTCGACCTCTAGCCAGAGCATCCACGACGCATCATCGTCAAGCCTTGTCACATAAGCCTCAGAATAACTCACCTTGTCAGAGTATTCTCTCCTGTGCACAGGTGGACCTCCCTGGCGGCGGACCTGTCTCACCTAGCAGCAGGGCTTCTCCTCCTCCTTCTCGGATCTCCTCCTCATCGTCACAGCACCAAGCCCCACGTTCACCTAGCCACACTGAGCCACGGAGCAGGCAAGAGTCTCCCAGCGCCACCTGCAAGTAAGCAGCGCACTTTGTTACATCTTCTTACTGCGAGCTACATTAATTCCCCCTGTGCTTGTGTGTTTCCAGGGTTGCCAGGTTGCAGCGGGACTCGCTCAGCTCCAGCTGTCTTCCAGCATCACACTCACCCACACATCCACACTCACAACACACATTGATTTAATAAATAATTGTCAAATGGTCTTACTCGTGTCAGTGTCTGTCTCCTGGGTCAAGCAATTATGTCACTTTTATTGAAAAGCACTAAGCGGATGTGGCAGGGAGTTTGGGCGCTGACAGACTATAAGTCTAGGCAGGGGGTCGATGATGACAACGCTTCGCTTCCAGACAGGCTCAACAACTTCTTTGCACGTTTTGAAGCATCAAACCTGACAATCAGAGGGAGGGCTGGCCCATCTCCACCATTGGTTGGGCCAGCTATCACCATCAACACAGTGGACACACGGAGGACCCTAACCAGGGTCAACCCACGCAAAGCTGCAGGTCCAGACAACATCCCGGGACGTGTGCTCCGAGACTGCGTGAGCGAGTTGGCGGATGTCCTGACTGACATTGATAACATCTCCCTGAGTCAGACCATCATTCCCAGATGCTTTAAGACCTCTACCATAGTACCGGTGGCAAAGAAACCAGTTGTGTCCTGTCTGAATGACTATCGTCCTGTTGCACTGACACCAATTGTGATGAAGTGTTTTGAACGGCTTGTCAAACCACACATCACAGCCTGCCTCCCTGCAACACCTGACCCGTTCCAGTTTGCATATCGTTCAAACCGCTCCACGGAGGATGCTATAATCACCACCCTGCACTCTGTCATCACCCACCTGGATCAGAAAGACACCTACGCCAGACTCCTGTACAATGATTTCAGTTCAGCATTCAACACCATTATTCCCCAGAGACTGATGGAGAAATTACTCCTTCTTGGTCTGAACACCGCCATATGTCTCTGGATCCTGGATTTCCTGACTGAGAGACCTCAGTCTGTCCGGGTTGGAAATAACATCTCCAACTCTATCACGCTGAGCACTGGATCCCCTCAAGGCTGCGTACTCAGTCCACTGTTGTTTACACTTCTAACACATGACTGTGTATCCAGACACGAGGGGAACCAGATTATTAAGTTTGCAGATGACACCACAGTGGTGGGTCTTATTCAGAGGGATGAGGAATCAATGTACAGGGAAGAAGTGAGAGACCTGGAGGGCTGGTGCAGGGAGAACAATCTGGTGCTCAACGTGGACAAAACGAAGGAGATGATTATCGACTTCCGGCGGTCACAGCCTGAACACGTCCCTCTCAGCATCGACGGCCGTTTAGTGGAGAGAGTGGAGAACATCAAGTTCCTCGGAGTGCAGATCTCGCAGGACCTGACCTGGAGCAAGAATTCCTTGGGGATCAGGAAGCGGGCCCAGCAGAGACTGCACTTCTTGAGGAAACTCAAACAGGCCTCTCTCCCCATCTGCATCCTCAGGACCTTCTACAGAGGTGTGGTGGAGAGTGTTCTGACGTATTGCATTGCAACATGGTACTCCAGCTGCAGTATGTCAGACAAAAAGCCCTGCAGATGATAGTTAAGGGAGCTGGGAGAGTAATTGGAGTTTCCCTGCCCTCAGTCCAAGAACTTTTTCAGAACTGTTGTAGGAGCAGGGCACTGAACATTGTCAAGGACCATTATCACCCTCTGCATAAACACTTTGAACTTCTGCCATCTGGCAAACGATTCCGGAGCATCAGAGGCAGAACCACCAGACTGATTAACAGCTTCCTTCCACAAGCTGTTAGGATGCTGAACAGTTGATCTGGAATCTCTCATACATACTACTGCACCTATAGATCATGTATATTATTTGTATATTATGGTTCTGGTTAGTTTTCAAGTATGTCTCAGGGAAGTGTGAATGGTTGTGTTGGGGTGGGGTGGGGGGTGAGAGTGTGTGTGAGTGTGTCTTAAATTATGTTCTTTTTACTTATATGGATGCCGAGAGAAACGGAATTTCATCTTGCCTGCACTACAGTTGTATGTACAGCAATATGACAATAAAGGTTGATTTGATTTTTGATTTGATTTGAATCTGTTTTATCCTTTTCTTTAGTGTCATGGTTTGGTCAGATAAAACTGAAAGAGGAAATCCTTGGATCAGGTAATTAGATGGTCCAGTCATTTTCTTGGTGAGTCACAGCTGAGCCTGACATCCCTGTACACCAGACAGTTACAGAGAATTGCTACCTCCATTCTAAATGATGACTCCCACCCTTTGCACTGCCACTTTCAGCATCTTCCCTCCAGACGGAGGTTTGTTGTCCCAAAAAGTAAAACCCAGTGCTACAAAAACAGCTTTGTTCCTGCTGCTGTCAAAGAGTTGAACAAGATGGAGCAATATATTGCACATAATTCAGTTATCTATTTATTAATTTTTATTTTATATTTACTTATTTTTGTGGGTTTTTTTATTTGGGTTCTAAATCTTTTATTGGATTTTAGACTTTTTTGAGGTTTTAATCTCTTTGACTAGTTTTTAACTTTTTAATATGACCCTTCTCTCTTCTCTCTTTGTTTTTTCTCTTATCTCTTTGTTCTATGTCCTGATTGGTGGAGCCTTTGAGTACTTTTATTGTGTTTATAGTCAGCTTCATGTGTGCCTGTGTTTGTGTTCATGTTGAATGTAATTGTGGTTTGTAAATATGGATGTCACCTGACTGCAAAACAAATCTACCTACAGGTACAAATAAAGTAACCTGAACCTGATCTTCTGTACTCTGTAGCGATCATTTCACTGCAGACAGTTTTGAGGAGGCGCCGGCTATACAGGAATCTTTAGGCTTGAAAGTTTGTTACAAACAGGTTCTAAAACTGACTGCCATACCTACAGTTTTTAAACGAAAACCCACAGCTCAAGATGATATCAACATATCAAAACAGGGCAGAGAAGTAACAGTATCAAAACTCGCCCGGAAAAGAGTAAGTCCCATTGTTTATGTATTAGGGTGTGATAGAGGTGTGTGTACACATCAGATAGGCAAAACAATTGAGGTGTTTAGTTACAATCTCAAAACAAGAAGCACATTATGGATATTTTATCTGTAGTTTTGTCCTAAGTATTGTTACTTCTTTAACCTATACACCCACACACACACTTACATACATACTACATACATACATACATACATACATACATACATACATACATACATACATACATACATACATACATACACACACACAGATATATACACATATATAGTGCTCAAAAAAAAAAAGGGAACACTTTGAAAACACATCAGATTTTAATGGGAAAAAACAAGGTGGATATCAAAATTGTGGCAGGCTAGTCCAGTTTACTCAGATTAAAGGAACACTTTTTAATATATATATTCAAATTCAAATTCAAACGTTTATTTCAAACTCAGGGTTCATATTAAATGCAGAACTAAAACGAGTAGAAAATAAATAAATACAAGTATATACAGATCAGCAGACACTTGGCGCTCTTGTAACAACAATAACATACAATATTGGACTCAGTATAAAATAGAACGCCACCACTTCCAAATGCTGGAGTGAAGTGTGAGTGACGAGTTGACAAATGCTGATATAAGATGATTGTTACATGCCAGCAACCTTCTCATAAAACTGTAAACATTCTTTCGTATCAACTCGCCAAAAGACGGAATGTTCAAGGACACAAACATCTTGCTTGCACTCGACCTTCGTGGTATATCTAACAACCTTCTTAGGGAGTTATTATATGCAATGCGGATTTTGTTCCTAACAGCAACATTGCTATTAAACCATAAAGGCGAGCAGTACATTGAGGTACAGAAGGTCTTGAACAGCATACATTTAACATCAGGAGAACATCTATGGAAATTTCGCAACAGTAAATTTGTTTGAGCATAGAGTTTCCTGAGTTGCCTGTTACAATCAACATTGGTCTTATCAGATTCAATCCACACACCTAGGTATTTGACTTTTTCAACAAAGTTCAAGCTATTACCACAAAGTGGCATAACAAGATTCGAAGTATTGACACCCTTCGGTTTGAAAGCCATACACATAGATTTACACATAGATTTAGTACAGTTGAACAAGATGTCATTTTTTTCACCAAATTTTTCACATACCGAAAGGAGATGTTGCATCGCTGCAGTAGACAAACAACAAACAGAGATCATCAGCATAGAAAATGTGATTTAACAGCGCACCGTTAATAGAGCCGCCCACATTAGTATTGTTCAACAGTACACTGAGATCATCAACATAGACATTAAACAACAAGGGCGACAGTATACCACCTTGTTTAACACCGTTGGTCACATGAAATTTGGATGAGGTAACATTGCCCCACCTAACAACCATAGACTGCCTTCTGTACCAGTATAACAGGATGCTAACAATGTAAATAGGAATACCTCGATCGATCAGTTTTCTAAACAAACACCAATGGTTAATCCTGTCAAAAGCTTTGCTAGCGTCTAGGAACGTAGCATAGACACTAGTGGATTGGCTTCTGAAGTACTCAACAAATTCATGGAGTAGGTAAACAGCCTTGTCAGTTGAAAGAGCTGACTTGAAACCAAACTGATTGTCGTTTGTCCACAGATAATCCTCAATTCTGTTCAGAATTAAACCCTCTAACAATTTAGATATAACATTTGCAATAGCTATAGGTCTGTAGTTGTTCAAATCAGACAGACTGGCACACTTGTTTTTCACCAAGGGAATAATAACAGAGTCCATCAACATATCTGGCATGTAACCATGAACAAACATACAGTTAAAACACAATGACAACAGAATACACAAATTGAAATCAGCATTGATGAGGCATTCACTGGTGAGACAGTCAGGGCCAGCTGATTTGCCTTTCTTGAGAACTTTGATCAGTGAAGCAACTTCAACAGGAGTAACAGCAGAAATATCGGAGGTATCAAACAGGTCATTATACAGGCGAATATCGTGCATAACAGAATCCTTCATTGAAACATTCTTGACTGAGTTGAAAATAGCTTCATATTGACATTTCCACTTTTCAGCAATATTAACATCACCAGTCACACCATCAATAGTGTTTGATCTAACAGACCGGTGGGAGCTCATAGCCTTCATTTGTTTCCAAAATTCTACCATGTTCAGTTCACTCATATGACTAGCTAACTGGTCACATTTGATACTTTCTTCATTGCGCCTACATGCTCGTAGAGCATATTTGAACCTAGCCCAACAACTTTTCATGTTATCAAATATTGGACCACAGCGTGGTTTGCTGTTACTCCTCCACCACAAAAAAGCATCCCGAGCAGCTGTGTGAGCCTCGCTAACAACATCATTCCAGCCTGGGACGTTATATTGGGTGGCCACACTGTGACTAGGAATGCATTCACTCACACAATAATTTAAAGCATCAACAATATCACTGTAAAACCTGTCGATATCATCCCTGTGTGCTGCACAATTACGGTCGTGACACCTGATGGCGTTCCGAAGGAGCACGGATGTTATATATATATATATATATATATATATATATATATATATATATATATATATATATATATATATATATATAGTATATATATATACTATATATATATACAGTATATATATATATATAAACATATTAAAAATTATATGTATATGAGTTTGTTTTCTGGGTGAAATATTTTGGGCTTTTGTCCCTGATAAAGAGTGTGTAATATTGCAATTAATTATTTCATTTAGGAAGTCTCAGAACTGCTGACAAAAAAGCCAGAATCGACTATCACTCGTGAAGAACTTCAAGAGGAACATGAAGAAGAAGGCTTATCTTCAAGCGACATTTTTCAACCTACATGTCTGCACATTATGAAGGTAAAGACCCATAAATAATGTCGTATAACATATGATTCAAGACTTTTAACAATTAGGTGATTGTTATTTAATAGTTTTGTTTACAAACCCTCCGATGTGACCAGAATTTCCCCACCAAGAGAAAAAAAATTAGCACACGTGATTTGATTTGATTTTTTCCGCCAAAAGTAAAATCCTCCCCTATGAATTTTGAGAGCCAAGTGTTGACTTCACTCCAAATGAATGACTTTGTGTGAAAAAACGTTATATTACTTTTTTCAGTTTTCATTTTTATCAATCTCATTGCTTACTGAAACTGAATATCTGAGCATTTTTTTGTTTCATTTCCCCAACCACCCAATCGGGGAAATAAAAAAATAAAATTGAATCCAAAATTTCTTTAAACCAAACAATTAAATAACAATCGCCTTATGTGGAAAAAAAATAATAATTACACAAATGCATGATTGTTACGTATAATTTTTTTTATTTTTAATTTTTAGAATACTCAAAATACACAAACCTGCCCCAGTGGAAGAAGTGTTCGGGTACAAGTTTGAATCCGAGAAGGCACAAGAATAGATAGATAGATAAACAGATGTACTCTATTGATCCCAAACTGGGAAATTACAGAAGAAGAAACAAAGGTATTTTAGATATGTCCATTGCTATTCACCAAAACAAACCAAAACATGTGGCAGGGAAAGAAAAATTTGGATTGTACTTCCCAAAGTGGGAAAAAAGGTGGTTATGTAGTAAGGAAACTTCTAGAAGGTCCTACTTTTGGTGAGTTTTATTGGTTCATATCATAATCATAATTATTTCAAATAATTTACTGTATTTTCGGGACTATAAGTCGCACCGGATTATAAGGCGCAATATCAATGAACGGTCTATTTGATGGTCTAATTTCATACATAAGGCGCACCGGATTATAAGGCGCATTAAAGCGAGGTAGTTGGAGCCAGGAAAAATAAAAATTTTGCGTGCATGGAAAGCAAATCCTATCTATAGTCATTATAGACACATATAGCGCAATTGTCTGCGAGTGTGAATGACCTGTTCCACGAGCAGGCGGAACGTTTTTAGTTCGTAGCTGTTCATCGCCATATTGGCCAGAATACTCGCTCGGTACTCGATACTCGTATTTACAGCCGTATTTACTGCTCCCATTAACAGCTAAACGGGAGCAGTTTTGATGCTGAAATTTCACATACAAATCCTAATACTATAATAATATAATCTGGATACGACTTCCGGCGCCACACGAGTCGGCTGCCTTTTGCAACAGCGGCTCAATTCTGAGTCTTTTTTTTTCCCTTCCTCTCTCTTTTTGATCTGGTTTTTCACTCCATTTATATCACGGACACACAGATCGTCCCAAATGTCTCCCGAGCCGGTGGACGGAGCCACCGTTTATAGCAGGAGACGGTACAGCAGGGAAGAGGTGCTAGCACTCAACCGCCACCCAGTGCTAACGGAAAAACTCAACATACCGGGAGAACTGAGGCGAAAACGCCATGGTTGCCGGGCTGGAGTAAGGCGGAAGACAAAAAATATAAGGTACAGACCCTCCCTTTCATCTGTTGTCATGGGGAATGTACGGTCATTACTGGGAAAGGTAGATGAGCTAGCGGCTATCTCCCGCTACGATAGCATATACCGGGAATGCTCTCTCCTTTTGTTTACCAAGACGTGGCTATCTGAACTAGCAGCAGATGCTAACATTGAGCTGGAGGGTTTCCACGCGATACGGGCAGACCGAACACCAGACAGTGGCAAAGCAAGGGGCGGTGGAGTGATAATGTATGTTAACAACAACTGGTGCAGACCGGGACATATCACTGTTAAACAACGACACTGCAGCAAAGACACTGAGTTGCTAGTTGTTAGCATGCGGCCTACATATCTCCCCAGGGAATACTCACATGTGATCTGCATTGTTGTTTATGCAAATCCGACGGCAAACGCTGGGACAGCGCGTGACGTCATCCGTTCAGTAACTGGCAGGCTGCAGACAGAACACCCAGATGCTCTTCTCCTTATCTCAGGCGATTTCAACCATATTTCACTGTCTCCCATTCTACCCACGTTTACCCAGTATGTCACATGCCACACTAGAGACAATAAAACACTGGACTTATTCTACGCAAACACTAAGGAGGCGTACACCTCATTACAACTCCCCCCACTCAGGAGATCGGATCACAACTTGGTTCATCTCCGGCCGGTGTACAAACCCCTAGTGCACAGACAACCTCCGGCAATGCGCACAGTGAAGTTATGGTCTGAGGAGGCAATGGACACTTTAAAGGGCTGTTTTGAAACCACTGCCTGGGAGCAGCTCTGCGATCCACATGGTGAGGACATCGATGGCCTCACTCACACCATCACGGACAACATCAGCTTCTGTGTGGACAACACCGTACCCACCAAGACCATACGGTGTTGCTCAAACAACAAACTCTGGATCAACCCTGAGATAAAAACACTTCTGAGAGAGAAGAAGAGGATCTTCAGGTCGGGGAACAGGGAGATGCTGAAGTCCGTACAGAGGGAGCTGAGGAGAAAGATCAGAGAAGGCAAGGACAGCTTCAGGAAGAAGATGGAGGACAAGCTGCAACAGAGCGACATCAGCAGGGTCTGGAGAAACCTTAAAACCATCTCTGGGCTCCAGAATACCTCCCCCCAAGCCACGGGGGGCAGGGAGTGGGCGAACAATCTGAATCTGTTTTTCAATAGGTTTGACCAACCGCCCTCCCCCCTGACTGCATAACAACCACTGCTGCCTCTAAAGACATCGAGTCCTGCTGCCCACTCCACACTCCACCAACACCTCCCCACTCCCAACACACAGCCCCCCAACCTGACCCTGACTAAGACCCAGGTGAGGACGGAGCTGAGGAAGATCAAGGCGAGGAAGGCGTCGGGACCGGACGGCAGCAGCACAAAGCTCCTCAAGTCCTGTGCAGACCAGCTGTGTGGGATTGTGGAGTACATCTTCAGTCTGAGCATGAAGCTGGGGAGGGTACCACAGCTGTGGAAAACATCTTGTGTGGTACCTGTAGCAAAGATTTCCCACCCCAAAGACCTGAACAGCTACAGACCAGTGGCCTTGACGTCCCACATGATGAAGACCCTGGAGAGACTGATCCTTGCTCACCTCCGCCCCCTGGTGGGACCAGCGATGGATCCACTCCAGTTCGCCTACCAGCATGGCATTGGGGTGGAGGATGCGGTGATCTTCCTCCTTCATCGTTCTCTGTCCCACCTGGAGAAGCCTGGGAATGCGGTGAGGATCATGTTCTTTGACTTCTCCAGTGCTTTCAACACCATCCAACCGATGATCCTGAAGGACAAGCTGCTGTGCGCAGGGGTGGACCAGCACTTGTCATCATGGATCCTGGACTACCTCACTAACTGGCCTCAGTTTGTGAGAACCCGGGACTGTGTGTCCGACACGATCATCGGTAGCACGGGGGCCCCCCAGGGAATGGTTTTGGCTCCCTTCTTGTTCACCCTTTATACTGTGGACTTCTCACACAACACAACACACTGCCATCTACAGAAGTTCTCTGATGACTCTGCGATCATTGGCCTCATCTCCAATGGAGATGAAGCTGAGTACAGAGGGCTTATCCAGGACTTCGTGGACTGCCATCGGAACTGCCTCCAGATCAACGCGAGGAAAACTAAGGAGCTGGTGGTGGACTGCTGCAGGCAAGGACAACCCCTCACAGCACCAGTAAATATACAGGGAACAAACATCGAGATGGTGACATCCTATAAGTACCTGGGTGTTCATCTGAACAATAAACTAGACTGGTCACACAATACTGACGCACTCTACAAGAAGGGACAGCACAGGCTGTTGCTACTGAGGGGACTCAGGTCTTTTGGTGTACAAGGGGCGCTGCTGAAGACATTCTATGACACGGTGGTGGCATCAGCCATCACTTTTGGAGTGGTCTGCTGGGGCAGTGGCATGACGGCAGCCGATAGGAAGAGACTGAACAAACTGATCAAGAAAGCTAGCTCTGTCCTGGGGCAGCACCTTGACCCAGTGGAGGAGACAGGAGAGAGAAGGACGGTGGCTAAACTGTCTTCTCTGCTGGAGTCCGGGTTCCACCCTATACAGGACACATTGAATGCACTGAGGAACTCATTTAGCAGCAGACTACATCATCCTAAGTGCACAACCGAGAGGTTTCGCAGGTCCTTCCTACCAACGGCTGTCAGACTGTACAACCTAAGCAGGGCTGCTCGCAGAGATAGCAAAAAGACGTGACAATCTAATAGTTTTGAATGCAAAAGACGCAATAGACTTATACAATGGTCCCCTCCGGCATACAACTAGGAAAATACCGGTCGCTATGGAGGGTGAGAATATGTATGGGTACATAATCATACCATGTAGGATAACTAAGTAGACGGTTGTGCTGTTTCATCCCATCTAGCAACAATGCTCCGCACTGTGTTTATATATCTGCATATTATTCCATCTAGCTACAATGCTCCATACTGTGTGTGTTTATATATCTACATATTTATTCCATCTAGCTACAATGCTCCGCACTGTGTGTTTATATACTCATATATTTATTCCATCCAGCTACAATGCTCCGCACTGTGTGTGTATATATACAGTGTATATATATATATATATATATATATATATATATATATATATATATATATATATATATATATATATATATTGTGGTGGACACACTCATGGAGATTTTGTGACTCACATTTTAGGTCAGAACAAAGGCAGGAAGCTGCAGGAATATTAGCTTTGGTATGCAAGACCTGAGTCATTAAAGGATTAAGGAAAGGATGCATTGGAGACAGTGGAAGTGATATCATGGAGAGAAATGCATTGTGACTGTCTTTATAATGCAAAGTGGTCTGTGTGACGTGTGATTTATGAAGTGTGAAGTCCCTGATATTTAAGGATGAGAGTTTACTGTTTCATCCTCTTTTTTTTTCTCTCTGCTTTGAGACGATGGTGTTGTGAATAAAAGCTGACTTTGAGAAAGAACTCTGTCTCGTCATTTTCACAGCACCACACTGGTGACCCGAGATGTATCATGGAAGAAGAAAATTCCCCCGGGCCAGCCACGTCAGGAGCCCCCAGCCAAGCGAATGCCGCTACAGTCCAGCTACCGGACTTCTGGCAGAACAATCCACGCTCCTGGTTCAACGCAGTTGAGGCGCAGTTTAACCTCCGGGGGATATCGGTAGATGCCACGAAATTCTACCACGTAGTCGCAAAGCTGGACAACAACACGGCCCAGCATGTGGAGAGCCTGATCGACCAGCCGCCGGATAGCGACAAATACGGCACATTGAAGGCTGCACTCATGCAGCAATTCACCCCCTCGGCGGAGGAGCGAGCAGAGAGACTCCTGGTGCTGACAGAGGGGGGAAACGACATGCCCGCAAGCCTGATGGAGAAGTTGTTGAGGTTGAAAGACTCTGACGATGATCACTTCATTTTCACCCACCACTTCCTCAGGACTCTACCGTCAGCAGCGAGAGCGACCCTGGCCAGTTCGCCACTGTTGGCCCTACGGGACTACCGCGCACTGGGCCGAGAGGCGCAGCGGATTGCCAACACCACCAAGCGTCGCGCAGCCGCGGCCGCGGAACTCGGCACGACGACCAGAGACGACAGGGGGCCAGAGGCAGCGGTGCCAGACTCACCGACGACGGCGGCGGCAGGGGCCAGGGAACGTGGACCGGACATCCTTTGTTTCTACCATCGCCGCTTCGCAGAGAGGGCACGCAAGTGTGTACCGCCATGCCAGTTCGGGCGTTCGGGAAACACCAAGACCGGGGGTCGGTAGCAGCCGCGGCCCTCGGGGAAGAGAACAAGCTGCTCTACTTGTCGGACGCACGCTCGGGGAGGCAGTTCCTCGTCGACACAGGCTCCCAGTTGAGCTTCATCACACCTTCCTACGCGGACAGACTAGCTGGTTCCGGAGGTCCCTGGATGACGGCAGTGAACGGCTCGGAGATTAAGACCTTTGGTGAGAAGACTCTGCTTCTGTCTCTACACGGCCGTACATTTGAGTGGACTTTTCTTGTAGCAGCAGTAAATTTCAATATGTTGGGGGCTGATTTTTTGTGCTCACATGGTTTGTTTGTTGATCTCGCTAACAGGCGCCTGGTTAATGCACTTTCTTTTGATTCTATCCCCTGTACAGCGCGAGTGGCCCCGCCAACAGCACAAGCCAACGTCACAGCAGCAAGCGGTAAGTTCCACACACTGCTCACTCAGTTCCCAGCACTCACGGTCCCCACATTTTCGGCAACAGTCGCTAAGCACGGGGTGGATCATTTTATTACCACTACCGGACCGCCCATTTTTGCAAAAGCTCGGCGCTTGGGCGCAGTTAAACTAGCCATAGTGCGCGAGGAGTTCGCCAACCTGGAGAGGTTGGGCATTATCCGACGTTCAAACAGTCCGTGGGCTTCCCCCCTACATATGGTCCCGAAAGCTGACGGATCATGGCGCCCTTGCGGGGATTTCCGCAGGTTAAACAACGCTACAGCACACGACCGCTACCCAATCCCACATATCCAAGATTTTTCCGTTCATTTGGCAGGGGCGCGCATTTTTTCTAAAATAGACTTGGTCCGCGGTTACCACCAAGTCCCAGTGCGCGCTGAGGACATACCCAAAACAGCGGTAATAACTCCGTTTGGCCTATTTGAGTTTTTACGCATGCCATTTGGACTTAAAGGGGCTGCTCAGACGGTCCAACGCATGATGGACGCGGTGCTTCGCGATCTCCCTTTCGTGTTCGTCTACCTGGATGATATTTTAGTAGCCAGCGCGTCCGAAGACGAACACGAAAAACACCTGGCCACAGTTTTCCGAAGGTTGGGAGATCACAGGTTAATAATCAACCCAGCGAAGTGTCAGTTCGGGGTGGCGCAGATCGATTTTTTAGGACACCGCGTCTCCCCTGAAGGAGCAGTTCAGCAGACAAAGTGCGTGCTGTGGCAGATTTTCCCTGGCCGCAGACGGTCAGGGTGTTGCAGGAGTTTTTGGGAATGGTGAATTTTTATAACCATTTTCTCCCCCGCGCGGCGCAACTCATGCAGCTGTTGTATGCCGCGCTCAAAAAAAAGAAACCCGCGGATAAGATCCAGTGGCCCCCGGAGCGGGACCAAGCGTTCTCGGAGGTGAAAGCAGCCTTGGCAAAGGCTGCGTTGTTGGCACACCCAGACCCAACGGCCCGCAGAGCGCTCACCACTGACGCATCAGAGGTGGCCATAGGGGCAGTCGTGGAGCAACATGTAGCCGGGGTTTGGCAGCCACTAGCCTTTTTCAGCAGGGCCTTGCGCGATAGCGAACGTAAATACAGCGCATTCGACAGGGAGCTGCTCGCTCTCCATTTGGCCATCTGCCACTTCCAGTTCTGGCTGGAAGGACGCACTTTCACCGCGTTCGTTGACCACAAACCACTAACATTCGCGATGGCCAAGGTCTCTGAACCGTGGTCAGGCCGGCAGCAGAGACAGCTGGCCGCCATATCAGAGTTTACCACTGATATTCAGCATGTGGCGGGCAAACTCAATGTAGTGGCAGATTGCCTCTCGCGCGCCGTGGCGGCCCCAGTCAGCGTAGGGGTAGATTATGTAGCCATGGCCGCGGAGCAGGTTGATGATGCGGACGTGCGCGCGCTCCAGTCTGGACCAACAGGGTTAAGGCTGGAGAGCAGGGTGCTGCAAGACGGTATGCCCCCCCCAATCTGCGACGTCTCCACTGGACGGCCGCATCCAGTAGTACCGGCCGTGTGGCGCCGCCGCGTTTTTGACTTGGTTCATTCTTTGGCGCACCCTGGAGTGCGCGCATTGGTCAAAATGGTGGGAGAGAAATTTGTGTGGCCGAGCCTCCGCAAACAGGTCAAAGAGTGGGCAGCAGCCTGCATGGCGTGTCAACAAGCCAAAGTACACAGGCACACGAGGGCTCCTTTGGAACCATTTCACATTCCGGCCAAGAGGTTCGATCACGTTCATGTGGACCTCGTTGGACCCCTCCCGCTGTCACAGAGGTGCACACACATTCTGACAATGGTGGACCGCACCACGCGCTTGCCTGAAGTGGTCCCGCTGGCATCAACCACAGCCGAGGAGGTGGCGCGCGCGTTTTTAACAGCTTGGGTGGCGCGCTTCGGTGTTCCGTCGGACATTACGTCCGACAGAGGCCCTCAATTTGTGTCCGAGCTTTGGTCGACAATGGCCCGCAGCATGGGTGTCACAATTCACCGCACAACCACGTACAATCCGCAGGCTTACGGGTTATGCGAACGTGTTCATAGGTCATTGAAAGCGGCTCTCAGAGCGTCACTGACGGATACAAATTGGGTTGACAAGTTACCATGGGTGTTATTGGGGTTGCATTCTGCGCCTAAAGAGGATCTAGAAGCCTCTCCAGCGGAGCTCGTGTTTGCGCAGCCGCTCCGGCTGCCTGGGGAGTTTCTCCCAGATAACCCTGCGCCAAACGCCTCCCCGTCTCAGCTGTTGCGGAGTAACATAGAATCAAGCACGCTGCCCGGCCCCGCGCACCACAGTTTTCCGCGCGTTTTTGTGCCTAAAACTTTGAAGAACGCAGAGTTTGTTTTTGTTAGACACGATGCGCATCGAACCCCGTTGCGACCGCCTTATGACGGACCATTCAGAGTGCTAGAAACAGGGGACAAGCAGTTTTTGCTAGATTTGGGGGTAGGAAAGAGAAAATTGGCATAAACAGACTTAAACCTGCTTTTGTGGTGGCAGATGAGCAAGTGCTGTTGGCAAGGGCCCCGCGGAGAGGTAGACCACCACGGGGGGCTTCACACAGTAATGTTTCTCACAAGAATGTTTCCCCAGAACACCCGCAGAGACTGACAAAGGGTTTTCGCCCCCAGACAGCAAACCCCCAGCGTGACAGCGCCGCAGAGACGTTGAACCCCAACTTCAGCAGATACGGCAGGAGGCTGAAGCCTATACAGCATGTGGACTGTTGTGTATTCTCTTGTTGTTCTGTTTGTCTAAAATGCTGGGGGGGCTTTGTGTGGTGGACACACTCATGGAGATTTTGTGACTCACATTTTAGGTCAGAACAAAGGCAGGAAGCTGCAGGAATATTAGCTTTGGTATGCAAGACCTGAGTCATTAAAGGATTAAGGAAAGGATGCATTGGAGACAGTGGAAGTGATATCATGGAGAGAAATGCATTGTGACTGTCTTTTTAATGCAAAGTGGTCTGTGTAACATGTGATCTATGAAGTGTGAAGTCCCTGATATTTAAGGATGAGAGTTTACTGTTTCATCCTCTTTTTTTCTCTCTACTTTGAGACGATGGTGTTGTGAATAAAAGCTGACTTTGAGAGAGAACTCTGTCTCGTCATTTTCACAGCACCACTATATATATATATATATATATATATATATATATACATGTACATATGTATACTTGCTGCTCTTGTTTCTTTTTTTTCTCTTGCCTTCTGATTGTTGCTCTGAGTGTTGCTATCCCTGTGCTGTTGCAATCCTGGAATTTCCCCATTGTGGGACTAATAAAGGCTTATCTTATCTTATCTTATCTTAATATACGTGTTCTATACACCATCGGCTTTTGGGTATTGACTACCTCGCGAGGTAGTCGGATCTGGGAATTTTTTTTTTTTTTTTTGCGTGCATGGAAAGACAATCCTATCTATAGTCATTATAGACACATATAGCGCGATTGTCTGCGAGTGTGAATGACCTGTTCAACGAGCAAATGTACGTTTTTTGGTCCGTGGCTGTTTACATCGCCATATTGGCCAGAATACTCGCTCGGTACTCGCTCGGTACACGATACGGCTCGCTCTCCGGTGGCAGCCCCGAGAAGTAAAAAATGCAAACAAATGCCGGAACGCTTGAATTCTTTCGTCCCGAAAATATCATTTTTGAATATTAATTACAGCTAAACAGGAGCAGTTTCGATCCACGATCCATTGGCAGATAGTGGCGTAACTCGCTAGCAATTTAACTTTGAACGACTTATTGACACCAATATAGCGGTTGGAGTTCTTTGGTTAATCCACCCGGAATGACGGCAAGCTCCGAATTAGTTTGCTTCATTTGGGTTTTGACAGTATCGGTGAGATGGGCGCGCATGGAGTGGCAGATCAATAGGGATGGAGATTTGTGGAAAAAGCCATCCGGCCACTATGTTGAAGCACATATTACTCCGCGAGGCTCCTGACTACCGTAATGCGACAATCCATCAAGCGGTTCGGCATCGTAGCTTACCAAAGTCGTACTAAAATGTCTTTGACAGATTTTTGAGCGCCATGTACCACATAAAATCAGTTCGAGGTCAGTAAGCACAACCAGAATTAATACATAAGACGCACCGGATTATAAAGTGCACTGTCGATTTTTTAGAAAATTAAAGGATTTTAAGTGCGCCTTATAGTCTAAAAAATACGGTATTGTATTCCAAACAATATTTAAAAAAATGTTATAAACTCAGATATTTCTGATAATGTTTATTCACAATTTTTATGGCTTATTTAATACAAGGAATTATTAGTTTCACCTCAATAGTATATCTGAATTAGGATGTTTTTGTGAAAATGTTTTTCTTTTTGGGCAGACTATGTGGCTGATGTAGTTACAGAGGTACTTGCTCTCTGCCAAAGTGGAGACGAGGACCAGTCTGCGTATCACATAGAAGAACCTCTTCCTCTGAGCAGCGAATTCCAGCACCCTGACAAAGACACGGCTGTTGCTGAAAGATATTCAAGATACTAGTCTCATTCCAGATGAGGGAAATGGAAGCCAGTATAATCTGCTGCAGGAAAAGTGTTGCGGATCTTATTAACCACACATGATGGAAGTGGTACTCTGTGATGTCTTCCCAAGTGTCCCCAGCACATAAGTATGAACTGTCTGTATGCTATGTACCAATACCTTCTGAAAAACAGAATCAAGATAATAAGTGATTAATGAAGAAATAATTTACATATTCATGTATCATTATTTTGTTTTACTGTGTGAATGTAATAGATTTCTTACTCTTGTTGTTGAGTATGCTCATCATCGTGCCTCCTATACTGATCAATGTAGGCAAAGTTTGCTATTCATAGCACATCAGTATTGAAACAACATGTCTCAGAGCTAGAGAGCTGTGTAACACATGTCACATCTTCACCTTTTCTCAGTATTTCATCTTGCACTTCTTGTATTTCTCAACAACACTGGCATTCAATAGCCTTTGGCATAGCCTGACAGTTGTTACAGGTACACTTGGACTATAAATCATTGTTCTTACTGTACAATTCACTGTTTCTACCTTATCTTAACTACTGTGTAGAAGTCTGGGGAAACACCTACAAGACCAACCTACAGTCAATATGCACATTACAAAAAAGAGCTATAAGGATAATAAATAATGTAGGATATAGAGACCATACCAATTCGTTGTTTTTAAAGTCACATGTCATAAAGTTAATCGATTTAGTTAAATTTAAGACAGCACAAGTCATGTACAGGGCAATTAATAATCACCTCCCAACTAATATACAAAAAATATTTTAAAAAAGAGACAATGATTATAATTTGAGAGGAGACTTCAACTTTACAAAACCCAAGATACGAACAACCAAGAAAACCAAGCCGTGACAACCTAACCGTATTGAATGCAAAAGACGCAATAGACTTAAACAGTGGTCCCCTCCGGTATACAACTAGGAAAAATACCGGTAGCTATGGAGAGTGACAATATGTATGGGTACATAATCATGCCATGTAGGATAACTAAAGTAGATGGTTATGCTGTTTCATTCCATCCATCTAGCTACGATGCTCCGCACTGTGTGTGTTTATATATTTATTCCATCTAGCGACAATGCTCCGCACTGTGTGTTTATATATTTACATATTTATTCCATCTAGCTGCAATGCTCCGCACTGTGTGTTTATATATTTACATATTTATTCCATCTATCTACAATGCTCCGCACTGTGTGTGTGTTTATATATTTACATATTTATTCCATCTAGCTACAACGCTCCACACCATGTGTGTGACTATATATTCACATATTTATTCCATCTAGCTACAATGCTCCGCACTGTGTCTATATATTTATGTTTATATGTACATATGTATACTCGCTGCTCTTGTTTTTTCTTGCCTTCTGATTGTTGCTCTGAGTGCTGCTATCCCTGTGCTGTTGCAATCCTGGAATTTCCCCATTGTGGGACTAATAAAGGCTTATCTTATCTTATCTTATCTTAAAAGTATGTGCATATCTGTCTGTGGGGTGGGTTTGTGGAACAGTCTGAAGCCGGAACTGAAACTTTGTACAAACAGAAATCAATTCAAAAAGAGGTATAAACATTATTTGCTTAAAGGATATATGTTAGAAGGGTAGTATTTATATGTATGATTCACTATCAAATCAAATCAAATCAAATCAAACTTTATTGCCATATTGCTGTACATACAACTGTAGTGCAGGCAAGATGAAATTGCGTTTCTCTTGGCATCCATATAAATAGAAGCAGCATGATTTAAGACACACTCACACATAGCTTCACCCCCCCACCCCCCCATCCATTCACACATCCCTGAGACATACTTGGGGGGGGGGAAACAACAAAAAAAAAACTATAATATACAAATAATATACAAAATGTCCGTAGGTGCAGTAGTGTGTATGAGAGATTCCGGGTCAACTGTTCAGCATCCTGACAGCTTGTGGAAGGAAGCTGTTGATCAGTCTGGTGGTTCTGCCTCTGATGCTCCGGAATCGTTTACCAGATGAAAGCAGTTCAAAGTGTTTATGCAGAGGTGAGAACGGTCCTTGACAATGTTCAGTGCCCTGCTCCTACAACGGCTCTGAAAAAGTTCTTGGACAGGGGGGAGGGAGACTCCAATTACCCTCTCAGCCCCCTTGACTATCCTCTGCAGGGCTTTTTTGGCTGACATACTGCAGCTGGAGTACCATGTAGCAATGCAGTACGTCAGAACACTCTCCACCACACCTCTGTAGAAGGTCCTGAGGATGCAGATGGGGAGAGAGGCCTGTTTGAGTTTCCTCAAGAAGTGCAGTCTCTGCTGAGCCCGCTTCCTGATCCCCAAGGAATTCTTGCTCCAGGTCAGGTCCTGAGGTCAGGTCAGGTCCTATGCTCACTCTGGGACACTATGGAATGGTGGGTGGGACAGTACTGTGTTGTTTGAGGCTGGTTTTGATGTATGGACATCAATGTATGTTAGGATGGATGGGTGTTAATGTTGATATGTACAAAATACAGTTAATTGTTTACTTGGGGTCTTAAATGTGGTAATTTGAATATAATTCACATGGGTGTATTTATGGAAAAGAGGAGTTGGAATTAATAAGTGTTCACTTCTTCCTTCTCCCTTTTGAACACTGTATACTGTTATTTTATTGCATTTGTCATTTGTATTGTTTTTGTTTTACTTTTTTGTTCGAAATAAAGTAAGTATCTATCTATCTATCTATCTATCTATCTACACCTGAAAAATAAACATATTATTTTAGCTGGTGAATAAATACATGTATTCATATATAGTAATGCATGTTTGTTAAAAAGTACAGTTTTGGCACATATATTGAGTTCATATTTCCCACAAATGTATGGCTGTATGTGTATTGGGCGTTTCACGTCTCGCGGGACAAAGAAGGTCTGGGTCTGCAGAGATCTATCCACGACGGACTCAAAGCCCCGCAATGAAGGATTAAGTACTGAATCTACAGAAGAAATAAAAAGCTCCTTCTCTGTGATCAGTCCTATTTGGCCCAATTTCCCCATGAAAATTCCTCCTGGCTGTCTGCAGTCTGTGTTTTCAAAACAACGAGCACAAGGCCTTGGACAGCACCTGCTCAGATAATCGCAAGGACGATTGGCGAGCAGCCAGACAAAACATCTCCTGCCAAGTGCCCTTGTTGTTCTCCTATTATCATCAACACTTTGCATCAACAGTGCACACATATTGATCCACGAACTGAAATAAAGATACACACACTGCTCTCTTGTGTCCTGTGTCCTGTGAAACTTGTCCGCGAATGTGCATTGAGAGCTTTTTTTTTCCTTGTAATCATAATATTGATTGATTATGCAACCAGTATTCTGAATCAATGATTTTTTTGCTCCTTCCTATTGTTCCTTGTATTATTCTTATTCTTATGCTATCTGTACCCTCTATCCTGTTGGCAGGCGCGTCCCCGATGCAGCCGTGTCACTGGAAATGCAGGTTCATTTTCTGTGTCAAGTCAAATTCTCTCGTATGTTATCAGTGATCTGTTAATGTACTTGGCAATAAATCTTTTCTGATTCTGATTCTGATTCTGATCTACAGGAGATGACGAGGAGGTGCGAGTTTTGGCCTTTGTCTCAGAGAGGATGCCCCAGGAGGATTCCCGGAACATCGAAGGATAGGAGACGGACATCAAAGAGTTGCATTGTGACTGGGAATTAAATGCCATGTGATTGTATGTTTGCTAAAGCACCATGTGACTTAGGCAGTATAAGAGTGTGGTATTTCTTTGCTCGGTCTCTTTTCTTGTTTAGAGATTGCTAGAGAATGTGTTCTCTTAATAAAGCTGAACCTGAGAAATAAACTCAGCCTCATCCTTGAATGCATTCTCTACACTGGTGACCCGACGACAAATTATGGCCGGGAACGACATTCCCGCGCTGGACTCATCAGGAGCCAGCCAGGCTAATGCAGCTACCGCAGTCCAGCTGCCCAATTTCTGGCAGCATAGCCCGCGCTCCTGGTTCAACACTATCGAGGCACAGTTCCATCTTCGGGGGAATTTCGGCGGATGCAACGAAGTTCTACCATGTGGTCGCAAAGCTGGACAGCCTCACAGTCCAGCGGGTGGAGAGCCTGACTAACCACCCACCAGACGACGACAAGTACGGCACATTGAAAGCCGCTCTCATCCGTGATTTCACCCCCTCGCTGGGAGAGCGAGCGGAGAAGCTCCTGGCGTTGACTGAAGGCGAGGCAGACAGGCCTGCGGACCTGATGGCGAGGATGCTGAGCCTGAGGGGCGATGATGATGACGGCTTTATCTTCGCCCATCTTTTCTTCAGGACATTACCGCCAGCGGTGAGAGTTACCCTGGCCTGTTCACAGCTGCTGACCAACCGAGATTACCACGAGCTAGGCCAGGAGGCACAGCGACTCACCGATGCCCATAGACACCACACGGCCACGACGGAGGCAGCGGAGCTGAGCGCAACACCCAGAGACGCCAGGGGGCCAGAGGCTGCAGCACCAAATTCGCTGACGTCAGCAGCGGCTGAGGCCAGGAGACACGGAGCGGACGACGTCCTCTGCTTTTATCATCGACGTTTCGCCGAGAGGGCACGCAAGTGCACTCCACCGTGCCAGTTCAGACGTTCAGGAAACGCCGGGACCGAGCCAGTAGCAGCTGCAGCTCTCGGCGTGAAGAACAGGCTGCTCTACCTTACGGACGCAAAATCAGGGAGACGGTTCCTGGTGGACACAGGCTCCCAGCTGAGTTTCATCACACCTTCCTACGCTGACCGGTTGGCGCCTTCCAGCGGACCCCTGGTGTTGGTGGCGAACGGCTCGACGATCAAGACCTTCGGGGAGAAGACCCTCCCCCTGTCTTTTCACGGTCGGACATTCGAGTGGACTTTCGTCGTAGCGGCAGTCAGTCATAACATGTTAGGTGCTGATTTTTTGTGCTCGAATGGTTTATTGGTTGATCTTGCTAATAGACGTCTGGTTAATGCACTGTCTTTCCATTCTATTTCCTGTACAGCCCAGGTGGCCCCGTCGACTGCACAGCCCAACGTCACAGCTGCGGGTGGTAAGTTCCAAGCACTACTCACTCAGTTTCCAACACTCACAGTCCCAACGTTTTCGGCGTCGGTGGTTAAACATGGGGTGGAACATTTTATAACTGCCACCGGCCCCCCCGTTTTTGCAAAAGCTCGGCGCTTGGACTCAGCTAAACTGGCAATAGCGCACGAGGAATTCGCCAACCTGGAAAAGCTGGGCATCATTAAACGCTCTAAGAGCCCCTGGGCCTCACCGCTGCATATGGTCCCCAAGGCTGATGGCTCGTGGCGGCCTTGCGGTGATTTCCGCAGGTTGAATAACGCTTCAGCACACGGCCGCTACCCGATTCCACACATCCAAGATTTTTCGGTGCATTTGGCGGGGGCGCGCATTTTTTCTAAAATAGATTTGGTGCGCGGGTACCATCAAGTCCCAGTCCGCGCTCAGGACATACCCAAAACAGCGGTAATAACTCCTTTTGGGCTTTTTTGAGTTTTTGCGTATGCCGTTTGGACTCAAGGGGGCTGCGCAGACTTTCCAGCGCATGATGGATGTAGTTTTACGCGACCTCCCTTTCGTGTTCGTCTACTTGGATGATATTTTGGTAGCCAGCACGTCCGAAGACAAACACGAAAGCCACCTCTCAGCGGTTTTTCGGAGGCTGGCAGAGCACGGGTTAATAATTAACCCAGCGAAGTGCCAGTTTGGGGTGGCACAATCGATATTTTGGGGCACCGTGTTTCACCAGAAGGAGCGGTCCCTCTGCCCGATAAAGTACGCGCAATAGCAGATTTTCCCCAACCTCAGACGGTCAAAGCATTGCAAGAATTTTTGAGAATGGTTAATTTTTATAACCGCTTCCTCCCAAGCACAGCGCAGCTCATGCAACCATTGTACGTGGCACTGAAAAAACAAAAACCTGCAAATAAGATCGAATGGTCCCCGGAGCGGGAGCGCCCTTTTTCCCAAGTCAAATCAGCCCTGGCGAATGCCGTTTTGTTGGTGCACCCAGTGCCAATGGCCCGCATGGCGCTCACCACGGACGCTTCCGATTTAGCGGTGGGGGCGGTCGTTGAACAGTTTGTGGCAGGTTGCTGGCAGCCGCTCGCGTTTTTCAGCAGAACCTTGCGCGATAACAAGCGGAAATACAGCGCGTTCAACAGGGAGCTGTTGGCCCTGCATTTGGCCATCCGCCATTTCCAGTTCTGGCTGGAGGGGCGCCGTTTCACCGCGTTTGTGGACCACAAGCCGCTAACGTTCGCGATGGCCAAGATTTCAGAGCCTTGGTCAGGCCGGCAGCAAAGACAGCTGGCCGCGATATCGGAGTTCACCACCGATATTCAGCACGTCGCGGGCAAACATAATGTAGTGGCAGATTGTCTTTCGCGCACGGTAGCAGCGCCAGGCCCCGTAGGGGCAGTCTCGGCAGCCGCGGCCACGGGCCAGGGTTGTGGAGCGGAAGCGCTCGCAGCCCCGGTCCGCTTAGGTTTGGATTATGCAGCCATGGCCGCAGAGCAGGATAGCGACGCGGACGTGCACGCACTCCAGTCTGGACCAACAGGGTTAAGGCTGGAGCACAGGGTGCAGCAGATAGGTATGCCCCCTCTAATCTGCGATGTCTCCATGGGGCGGCCTCGCCCCGTGGTTCCAGCTGCGTGGTTCCAGCTGCATGGCGCCGCCGCGTTTTTGACTCAATCCATTCCCTGGTGCACCCGGGGGTGCGCACATCGATTAAAATGGTGGGGGAGAAATTTGTTTGGCCGGGGTTGCGTAAACAGGTCAAGGAATGGGCAGCAGC
The DNA here is from genome assembly GCA_020510985.1 of Pholidichthys leucotaenia. Lineage (NCBI taxonomy): Eukaryota > Metazoa > Chordata > Actinopteri > Cichliformes > Pholidichthyidae > Pholidichthys > Pholidichthys leucotaenia. Next base: position 100,287,961 of record CM035841.1, on the reverse strand, counting down.
CTGCGTGGCATGTCAGCGAGCCAAGATACATAAGCACACTAGAGCCCCTTTGGGAGCCTTTTCACATCCCGGCTAAGCGTTTTGATCATGTGCATGTTGACTTGGTGGGCCCCCTTCCGTTGTCGCAGGGGTGTACACACCTTTTGACGATGGTGGATCGCACCACGCGTTGGCCAGAAGTGGTTCCTCTGGCGTCAACTGCAGCAGCAGACGTTGCACGCGCGTTTTTAACAGCTTGGGTCGCGCGTTTTGGAGTCCCCAATTTGTTTCCGAACTCTGGTCATCGATGGCCCACAGCCTAGGGGTGAAGATTCACCGCACTACCGCGTATAACCCCCAGGCTAACGGTTTGTGCGAACGCTTTCATAGGTCATTGAAAGCAGCCCTCAGATCGTCCCTTACGGATACAAATTGGGTGGATAAACTTCCATGGGTTTTATTGGGGTTGCGTTCCGCACCTAAGGAGGATTTGCAGGCTTCTCTGGCTGAATTAGTTTTTGCACAACCCCTCCGTTTGCCAGGGGAATTTCTTCCCGACAACCCTGCGCCAAATTGCCCCCCCCCCCGCTCAGCTGTTGGAGAGCGACACAGGATCAAATACCCTTCCTGGCCCAGTTAATCACAGTTTTCCACGCGTTTTTGTGCCACAGGCTTTAAAAAAATGCGGAGTTTGTTTTTGTTAGACACGATGCCCAGCGCCCAGGTTTGCGACCGCCTTACGACGGGCCGTTCAGAGTGTTGGAAACAGGAGAGAAACATTTTTTGCTTGATTTAGGAAGCAGAAAAGAGTCGATCTGCATGAACAGACTCAAACCCTCTTTTGTTCTGGCTGATGAACACGTGCAGTTGGCTAGGGCCCCCCGCCGTGGCAGGCCGCCGAGAAGGCATTCTTCGCAGCCCTCACAGAGATGTGCTAACGATTCTGATTCACAGATGCACCAAGTCGGGGCAGAAGGAACAAAGCCGGCTTACAGCAGATATGGAAGGAGGTTAAAACCCAAGCAATTGGTGGACTGATTTGTGATATGCAGTGATGTTTTTTGTCATGCATCTCTGGTTATGTTCTGTCCCTTACTAGATGTTTGGGGCGGGGGGGGTTATGTGGCACATATATTGAGTTCATATTTCCCACAAATGTATGGCTGTATGTGTATTGGGGGTTTCACGTCTCGCGGGACAAAGAAGGTCTGGGTCTGCAGAGATCTTCAGGAGATGACGAGGAGGTGCGAGTTTTGACCTTTGTCTCAGAGAGGATGCCCCAGGAGGATTCCCGGAACATCGAGGGATAGGAGACGGACATCAAAGAGTTGCATTGTGACTGGGAATTAAATGCCATGTGATTGTATGTTTGCTAAAGCACCATGTGACTTAGGCAGTATAAGAGTGTGGTATTTCTTTGCTCGGTCTCTTTTCTTGTTTAGAGATTGCTAGAGAATGTGTTCTCTTAATAAAGCTGAACCTGAGAAATAAACTCAGCTTCATCCTTGAATGCATTCTCTACACAGTATAGTATTACTATAAAATGACTGGTTTATTTGTATTACCAGGGTAAAAGCTCTGGCATCATATCCAGATTGTATTTCAGAATTATTAATCAGAAATTAATGTTGTTACAAAAAAATGCAATAAAAAGAATTACTTATTACGAACTATTTTTTTTTATTCATACAAAAATATTTGTGTAAATGAAATAGTTAAAGTTACAAAGGAATACCACATATGTTAAATGCATTTGACAATTTGGACCTAAAAATAAAATTGCTTGAGGATGGTTTCTTAGTGCCTACATTCAGGCTATTATTGACTACATGGAGGCCAACTGCTGCTTGCAATGTCACCTAACAGACAACGAGGATAACATTTTTCGTAAAACATATGCACAAAATCAGCGCCTATGGTTGATATTTACAACATAGCAAAGGTACATGATCAAAGTTGCACATCCAGTTCTTTTAGATCTATCTGTATATTACCATTCAGTGTTTTGGAGGCGACCGATGTCCATCTCTAACCCTTCACCGTCAGACCCTTCATCCTCTGAAACGAGCGAGTCATTGTCGCTTCCTGAACGATATGGTTCAAATAATTAGGGTCGCAGTCATTCGTTAGAACCAACTCGCTCTTCTTCATCACTCGATCCTGCTTCTTCCTCAAAAACTATCGACAAATCGCTCAAATCTTTGCTGAAATCGCTCACAACTTCCTCCGCTTCAGTGTACTCAGCCATGCTTGTCTACATATTTGGTTCACCTCATGACGTCACAAAATGGCGGCGGTGTTTGACCCAACAAACATCACAATCTCCTGCATTACGATATAATTTATGCTAGTATATGGAAAAAAAATTATTGACTTTTTTTGTCTACACAGAATAAAAACAGTAGTTCTTTTTTCTCATGATGTCTTGGTTGAATTATGTCACGGGCTCTTTAAGGACTACTGCTCAATTGATTGTTTGCTGCATCATTAGCTACTTGTCATTCCTAGATGAAGTCCCCGTTTCCTCTGTATCCTGCTTTTGTTGTAAGCTCAGCCTCTGTGCTGAGAATTCCTAGTCTCCTGCCATAGCCAAAAGTCCAGCACCCGTGCTGGGAAATTGTACTTTCCTACCTTAGTTATAAGTTTTGTGTTTTTATGTATTTTTGTACTTTGTGTTTTTTTCATTATCAAAGTGTGCAAACTCACAGCCTGCGCTTGATATCTTCTGTCCACTCCTGCTGGGCCGGTTCATGACAGAAGCCTGAAGGTTTTGTGCCAACACTGACTGATATTTGGAACTGATTATAATTCCCTCCACTTTGACAAAGGCCCCAGTTCCAGCTGAAGAAAAACAGCCCCAAAGCATGATGCTTCCACCACCATGCTTCACTGTAGGTATGGTGTTCTTTTGGTCATGAACAGTGTTGGATTTGTTCCAAATATACCTTTTGGAATTATGGCCAAAAAGTTAAACCTTCGTTTCATCAGACCATAACACATATCCCCACATGCGTTTGGGAGTATTCAAATGTGTTTTTGCAAAATGTAGCTGGGCTTGGATGTTTTTCTTCATAAGATAAGGCTTCCCATCTTGCCATCCTACACCATAGCCTAGACATTGACGAGATTGTTGTCACATTCATTCATTCATTCATTCATTCATCTTCTTCCGCTTAATCCTTTTCGGGTTGTGTGTGTGTGTGTGGGGGGGGGGGGGACGGGGGGCTGGAGCCTATCCCAGCATCTTTGGGCGAGAGGCAGGGTACACCCTGGACAGATTGCCAGTCCATCGCAGGGCCAACACAGAGAGACACACAACCATTCACTCTCATAGTCATACCTAAGGACAATTTAGAATCCCCAGTTTGATGCCAATTAACCTAACTTGCATGTTTTTGGCATGTGGGAGCCAAATACTTGCCAGAAATTCCTACAGCTCCTTCAGTGTTGCTGTCAGCCTCTTGGCAGGCTTTCTGACCAGTTTTCGTCTCGTCTTTTTATCAATTTTGGAGGGATGTCCAGTTCTTGGTAATGTCACTGTTGTGCTATATTTTTTCCACTTCATCAATCCATCCATCTCCTACCGCTTTTCCGGAGGTCCAGGTCACAGAGGCAGCAGTTCAAGCAGAGAAGCCCAGACTTCATTCTCCCCAGCCACCTGCTCCAGCTCTTCAAAGAGGATACCAAAGCATTCCCAGACCAGCTTGGAGACATAGTCTCTTCAGCGAGTCTTGAGTCAGACCCGGGGTCTCCTCCCAGTGGGACGTGCCCAAAACACCTCAAGTGGGAGGCGTCTAGGAGGCATCCTAATCAGATGCCCTTACCACCTCAACCTGACTCCTTTCAATGTGTAGGAGCAGCGGATCTACTAAGCCTCTCCCGGATGACTGAGCTCCTCACTCTATCTCTGAGGGTGAGTCCAGCAATGCTACGAAGAAAGCTCATTTCTGCCGCTTGTATCCACAATCTTGTTCTTTTGGTCATTACCCAAAGCTCATGACCATAGGTGAGGGTAGGAACGTAGATTGACTAGTAAATCGACAGCTATGCTTTAGAGCTTAGATAGATAGATAGATACTTTATTTCGAACAAAAAAGTATAACAAAAACAAAACAAATGACAAATGCAATAAAGTAACAGTATACAGTGTATGAAAGGGAGAAGGAAGAAGTGAACACTTATTAATTCCATCTCCTCTTTTCCATAAATACACTCATGTGAATTATATACAAATTACCACATTTATGAATGAATGAATGAATCTTTATTTCGGATAGATTAAAAGTACAGGTTAAAAGAAACTGAATAATATAACAAAGGGGGAAAGAAAATCCAACAAGGTCAAATTAGACAATAACTCCTCTGATTATAGTTCAACATAAGTTATCCGAAATGGGTGATGGCTGAAGCCGCAGCTTATATTGCCCACCCATATTCCATCCAAGAATTCAAAAGACCCCTTTAAGACCCCAAGTAAACAATTAACTGTATTTTGTACATATCAACATTAACACCCATCCATCCTAGCATACATTGATGTCCATACATCAAAACCAGCCTCAAACAACACAGATATACACAGTGCTGTCCCACCCACCATTCCATAGTGTCCCATAGTGTCCCAGAGTGAGCATAGTGAATCGTACATATAAATACTACCCTTCTAACTTATCCTTTCAGCAAATAATGTTTGTACCTCTTTTTGAATTGATTTCTGTTTGTACATAGTTTCAGTTCCGGCTCCAGACTGTTACACAAATCCACCCCACAGACAGATATGCACATACTTTTCTTGGTTGTTCGTATCTTGGGTTTTGTAAAGTTTAAGTCTCCTCTCAAATTATGATCATTGTCTCTTTTTTAAATATTTTTTGTATATTAGTTGGGAGTTGATTATTAATTGCCCTGTACATGACTTGTGCTGTCTTAAATGTAACTAAATTGGTGAACTTTATGACATGTGCCTTTAAAAACAACGAATTGGTATGGTCTCTATATCCTACATTATTTATTATCCTTATAGCTCTTTTTTGTAATGTGCATATTGACTGTAGGTTGGTCTTGTAGGTGTTTCCCCAGACTTCTACACAGTAGTTAAGATAAGGTAGAAACAGTGAATTGTACAGTAAGACCAATGATTTATAGTCCAATATGTGTCTTGTCTTCCCCAGTATGCCTATACATTTTGCCAACTTGGCCCGGATGTGACTGATGTGAGGTTTCCAGCAGATTTTATTGTCTAGCTTATACTAGACAATAAAACAGATGCTAGACAGATGCTTCTCCGATCCGTCCGTCAATCTTCCGCTCCATTCTCCTCTTACTCGTGAAGGCAGGAGCCTGTCCCCAACCCGGAGAGGACAATCGACCTTTTTCCAGCTGAGGACCATGGACTCGGACTTGAAGGTGCTGATTCTCATCCCAGCCTCTTCACACTAAGCGGCAAACCATCCCAGCAAGAACTGTAGTTCATTGCTGGATGAAGCCAACAGGACAACATCATCTGCAAACAGCAGAGATGAGATCCTGTGGTCACCAAGCATGACACCATCCGTTCCCTGGCTGCACATAGAAATCCTGTCCATAAAAATTATGAACAGGATCGTGTCAAAGGGCAGCCCTGGCGGAGCCCAACTCTCACTGGGAATGAGTCTGACCGAGTGTTGGCAATACGAACCAAACTCTCACAACAGCCGTACAGAGACTGAATAGTTCGTAAGCCCAATACCACAAACTCCCGAAGCACCCCCACAAAAAACCATGAGGGACACAGTCGAATGCCTTCTCCAAGTCCACAAAACACATGTAAACTGTGCTCTTCTGGAAGCCTTCTTCTTCCGGCTTCCAGAGAGAGCAGACACTTTTCTCCTCCTCTCCTTTCCTCCTCCTACCCTGACTGATCCCAGCTTGCTGTGTCCTGTCTGTGTCGCTCTTCTTCTGGCTGAATCTTGATCCAAACGGAAAATTATGGATTTGGTAAGCTGGGCTTTAAATACAATTGACACCGTCTTTTCAACTAGGAAATCGGGCCCGGGGGAGCCCAACTGAGGGACACATACAATTGGAAACTTATGTGTCTGTGACCTTTCGATCGAAGATGTGGAAGACATCTATCTATTTGGCATTATGATCTCAGGACTTCTACTGATCGGCTTTGGAGTGGTCCTGGTGTATCGAAAACTAAAGAAGATGGATAGAGCTAATCAAAATGCTGACCCAGCGAAGCTCCTTCATCAATTTGACCAGCTGGGGAGGGCTCTGATAGCAGCTAATGGCGAACTGAACACGAAGATTGGTAACATCTCGATGTCGCTAGGAGCTCTCCAGGAAATGATTTTAAAGCCTGGAAATGTATATGGAAATTATGAAGCACAGAATCGCATGAGAGATGAAAATTCTATGCTCTGAGTGAATTGTGCTTATTTGACCTTGTTTCGGCGCCATGAAGCTCTCACTCCTCCTGGAGGAAGATAAGGCAGAAGAGAGTTTTGGCTTCTCTAACCCAAACAATTAACAAACAATTGCTGTTGCGCAGCAACCTGAACTCTTCAAGGACAGCGTGATCATGTGTCTAAATGGAATTTTACCATCTGGCATGCTCTGAAGAGAGATGGACTCTGGACATGCTTATCTATGTTTAGAATACATGAACATAACATCCAGTCGTTGCCTAGGAGATGTCCTTTGTTGTGCACCAGCAACTGACACATTCACACTGCATTCATACTGATACCACATGACTGATACACACACACACTGGCCTCTCTTGCTTTTGCTGCTTTGTTAATGTGAGATCTGTATTGTCTGCTAATTGTGCATTAGAGGTTTTTTTTTCTATGTAATCACAATTTTGCTCATGCGAGCTTTATTCTGATAAACTATGTTTTTTCTCTCTGCCCAATGTGTCATCCCCCCCATCCCCCTCTTTACCCTCCACAGTATGACAGGCGCCTTGCACGGCTGCCGCGTCATTGGGAAGCGCTTATCGAGCGTGCCCAATGTCAAGTCAAATTCCTCGTATGTTTACATGTAAACATTCTTGGCAATAAAGCTCAATCTGATTCTGATTCTGATTCTAAACTGGTTGGGCAAACTCTCACGAACAATCAAGGATTCTTGAGAGGGTAAAGAGCTGGTCCAATGTGCCACGGCCAGGACAAAAACAACATTGCTCCTACTGAATCTGAGATGCAACCAATGGCCAGACTATCCTCTCCAGTACCCTGGCATAGACCTTCCCAGGGAGGCTGAGGAGTGTGGTCCCTCTAAAGTTGGAGCACACCCTCCAGTCTCCTTTTTTTAAGAGAGGAACCACCACCCCGGTTTGCCATGCCAAAGGCACTGCCCCTAGCCTCCATGCAATGTTGCAGAGGCGTGTCAACCATAAAAACCCTACAACATGCAGGGCCCCTAGGTACTCAGGGCAAATCTCGTCCACCCCCGCTGCCCGGCCATGAGAGAGATTTTTAATCACCTTACCGACCTCATCTCCTGTGATAGGCGAGTTGTCCCCCTCGTCCACAAGCCCTGCTTCCTCTGTGGAAGGTGTATCAGTGGGATTGAGGAGATCCTCAAAGTATTCCCCCACCACCCAACGATATCACCAGTAGAAGTCAGAAGTGCCCCATCCGCACCATACACAGTGTGGACAGGGAGCTGCTTGCCGCTCCTGAGCCACCAGATAGTTTGCCAGAATCCCTTCGAGGCTGACCGAAAGTCTTGTTTCATGGCCTCACTGAACTCCTCCCTTACCCAAGTTTTTGCTTCAGCAACCACCCGAGCTCCTCTCCGCTTGGCCTGCCGGTACACCTCAGCTGCTTTGTGAGTCCCACAAGAAAGCCAAGCTTGATAGGACCCCTTCTTCACCTTAATGGCCCCCCTCACCACTGATGTCCACCACTTGGTTCGGGGGTTGCCACCACAAGATTCCCCGATGATCTTGCAGCCACAGCTCTGGGATGCCGCTTCAACAACGGAGGTGAAGAACATCCAGACTTCCTCGGAATGTGGTTGAAATCCTTCTGGAGGTGGAAGTTGAAGACCTCCTGGACAGGGGCCTGAGTCAGATGTTCCCAGCACACCCTCACTATACGTTTGGGTCTACCAGGTCGGAATGGCATCCCCTCCGCCATCAAATCCAACTCACCACCAGGTGGTGATCAGTTGATAGCTCTGTACCTCTCTTTACCCGAGTGTCCAAGACATACGGTCGCAGGTCTGATGACACATTAACAAAATCCATCATGGACCTGCGACCTAGGATGTCCTGGTGCCAGGTGCACAGATGGACACCCTTATGCTTTACCATGGTGTTCGTTATGGACAAACTGTGGTTAGCATAGAAGTCCAATAACTGAACACCACCCGGGTTCAGATCAGGAAGGCCGTTCCTCCCAGTCACCCCCCTCCAGGTTTCACTGTCATTTCCCACTTGTGCATTGAAGTCCGCCAGTAGGACAACGGATTCTTCAAGAGGAGCACCCTCCAGCACCACAGTCAGAGACTCCAAAAAGGGTGGGTACTCTGAAACATCATTTGGTGTTTGTTTATTGTTTGGGGAGGCCAAAACGTTTTGGCCTCCCCAAGATGGCACCCACAGTGGTCGCCATGGTGCTTCGCTGCGCTTTGTTTTGTTTGTTTTTGTTCGTAAATTGTGTGTCTGCCTGCTCTTACACCTGTGAAGAGCTACTAAATATCAGGACTTTCACTCCCACGGATCTACTCCCAGTTTTTTTGGCTCCTGCCGCCAATCTGGTTCACTTTTTAGCCCAAAAAGAGAGACGGCGAAAGAGAGGAAGACGAGCGGGCGCTCTGGTGCGGCTTCGCAGGAGAGGCACGCGCACGGCTTTTCCTGGGATCTTTCTGTCCAACGTCAACTCACTTTGTAACAAGGTAGATGAGCTGAGACTGCTGATGCGATTTAAGGACCTCTCCACCTCGTGTGCCCTCTGCTTCACTGAGACCTGGCTCAAGGAAAAGACACCGGACAGCCCGCTCCTCCTCGAGGGATTTCAGCTGTTTCGTGCTGACCGAGACACGGGGCTATCCGGCAAGACCACAGGCGGAGGAGTCTGCTTCTACATCAACAGCAGCTGGTGCACCGATGTGACTGTGATCTCCCAACACTGTTCTCCTGCTCTGCAGATGTGATGAGGAGGTCACTAACGACCTCCTCATCGCATCTGATAATGGACCTGTTTCTGTACTTGTCCTTTTAGACCTTAGTGCAGCTTTTGATACTATTGATCATAATATTCTACTTGATAGATTAAAACACTATGTTGGACTTAATGAAACTTTGTTGCAGTGGTTTAGATCTTATTTATCTGATAGGTTCCAGTTTGTTCATGTAAATAATGAGTTTTCTTTCAACTCAAAGCTCAGTCATAGAGTTCCACAGGGATCTGTGCTCGGCCCTACTCTTTTTAGTTTATATATGCTTCCGTTAGGCAACATTATTAGAAAGCACTGTATACATTTTCATTGTTATGCAGATGACACACAATTATACCTGTCAATGAAGCCAGATGATAGTAATCAATTAGCCAAGTTAGAAGCCTGTCTTAAGGAAATCAAAGCTTGGATGACTTGTAATTTCCTGCTATTAAATTCAGATAAGACTGAAGTCATTCTTGTTGGTCCAAAAAAACCTTAGAAATACCTTTCCAAATCAAACTTTCAGTTTGGATGCGGTTACTCTTTCTCTTAATAGCTCTGTGAGGAATCTTGGAATTATTTTTGATCAAGATTTGTCCTCCAATTCACATATTAAATTTGTTTCTAAGACTGCCTTCTACCATTTGCGTAATATTGCCAAGATTAGGAGCATCTTGTCTCAAAGTGATGCTGAGAAACTGATCCACGCTTTTGTTAGCTCGAGATTAGATTATTGTAATTCTTTATTATCAGGCTGTCCTAAAACATCTTTAAAAAGTCTTCAGCTGATCCAAAATGCTGCAGCAAGAGTTTTAACAGGTACTAGAAAGAGAGATCATATCTCTCCGGTTCTGGCCTCCCTTCATTGGCTTCCCATAGAGTTTAGAATTAAGTTTAAAATCATTCTTCTTACTTACAAAGCTCTAAACAATCAGGCTCCTTTTTATTTAAAAGATCTGATACTACCGTATTATCCTAACAGAGCACTACGCTCCCAAAATGCAGGATTACTTGTAATACCTAGAATCTCCAAAAGTACAATGGGAGGCAGAGCCTTCAGTTATCAAGCTCCTCTCCTGTGGAACCAGCTGCCAATCTGGATTCGGGAGTCAGACTCGATCTCTTTTTTTAAGAATAGGGCTAAAACCTACCTTTTTGATATAGCCTACAATTAGGGAGGGATCATGTGTTTCTGAACCCTCCCTTAGTTATGCTGCTAATAGGTTTAGTCAGCTGGGGGACCTCCAGTAATGCACTGGGCCTCACTCCTTTCCTCACTCTCAATGAAATATTTTTTTCTGCTGGTCATTAACATTTGTTTGTTCTCTCCCATAGATTAAGTCCCCATTGTGCTGTTTGCTCTCTACATGTCTGTTCTTTTCATCTTCTCTATCCCCTCACCCCCCAGCCAGTTACAGCAGATGACTGCCCCTCCCTGAGCCTGGTTCTGCTGGAGGTTTCTTCCTGTTAAAAGGGAGTTTTTCCTCTCCACCGTCGCCAAGTGCTTGCTCACAGGGGATCGCCTGATTGCTGGGGTCTTTCTGCAACTGTGGGGGTTCCCCCTACAGTTGATAGTGCTATGAGATGACTGTTGTTGTGAAATGGCGCTATATAAATAAAGTTGAATTGAATTCATCAACTGCAAGCCATTTTATTCCCCGCATGAGTTCGCTTCATTCATTGTGGCCACTGTTTACATCCCGCCCGACGCGGACGTGCGCGAGGCTCAGCGCGCGCTCGCGGATCACATTCAGCAAGCGGAGCGGACCTTCCCGGACTCTCTGGTTATTGTGCTTGGCGACTTTAACCAGAGCAACCTGAGCCACAAACTTCCCCGGTACAAACAGTTTATTAAATGCCCCACCAGAGGAGAAAACACGCTAGATCACTGTTACACTACAGTGAAGGACGCATATTACGCTGTTCCCCGCGCTGCGCTCGGACTATCTGATCACGTGATGGTCCACCTGATCCCCACATACAGACAGAGACTGAAGCTCACAAAACCTGTTGTGAGCACTACGAGGAAATGGACCAGTGAAGCTGTGGAGGAGCTGTGCACGTGCTTGGAAATAACTGACTGGGACATGTTTAAAGGAGCCACGCATGATCTGGATGAGTACACGGACACTGTGACCTTATATATCCACTTTTGTGAGGACAGCATTCTTCCATTGTGCACCAGGGTGAGTTACTCCAACGACAAGCCCTGGTTCACAGCTAAGCTCAGACAGATCAGGAAGGAGAAAGAAGCAGCGTTGAAAAGTGGAGACAGAGACTGCTACAAGGAGGCCAAATACCGGTTTAGCAGAGAGCTGAGGAGAGCTAAATCTGTGTATTCTGAGAGACTCCAGAAGCAGTTCACTGCTAACGACTTTGCTTCTGTGTGGAGAGGACTGAGGCAAATCACCAACTATCGGCCTCAGGCTTCTAAGGGACAGGATGACAAAGCCCTTTGTCGAAGACTGTCCCAACACTATGCCCGTTTTGACACCTCGTCAGCTGTGCCCAACTCCCCCTCCGCCCAGCGTCACTGCCTCCATGGTCCCCACTTCATCAAAGGCGGCCCCCCCTCTTCCCTCCCTGACTTTGCCATCAGTGAGCAGGACATACACAGACAGTTCTCCAGACTGAACCCGCGCAAGGCCCCCGGTCCGGACGGCGTGTCTCCCTCCACCCTCAGACACTGTGCGGAAGAGCTGACTCCTGTCTTCACAGACATTTTTAACACCTCCCTGGAGTCATGCCACGTGCCGGCCTGCCTCAAAACCTCTACCATCGTCCCTGTCCCCAAGAAGCCACGGATCACTAGACTTGACGACTACAGACCTGTAGCGCTCACCTCTGTAGTCATGAAGTCCTTTGAGCGCCTGGTCCTGCCCCACCTCAAGACCATCACCACTCCCCTCCTGGATCCGCTGCAGTTCGCCTACAGAGCCAACAGGTCTGTGGACGACGCAGTCAACCTGGCCCTCCACTCCATCCTGCAGCACCTGGACTCCCCGGGAACCTATGTCAGGATCCTGTTTGTGGACTTCAGCTCTGCATTCAATACCATCCGCCCCACTCTGCTCCAGGACAAGCTGTCCCTGCTCAACGTGCCTGACTCCCTCTGCAGGTGGATCACCGACTTCCTGACGGACCGGAGGAAGCATGTGCGGCTGGGGAAGACTGTCTTGGACTCTGTAAGCATCAGCACCGGATCACCCCAGGGCTGTGTACTTCCCCCCTGCTCTTCTCCCTGTACACCAACTGCTGCACCTCCAGTCACCAGTCTGTCAAGCTGATCAAGTTTGCGGATGACACCCCCCTCATCGGGCTCATCTCCAACGGCGACAAGTCCATCTACAGGAGAGAGGTGGCCCAGCTGGCGTCCTGGTGCAGCTACAACAACCTGCAGCTGAACGCTCTGAAGACAGTGGAGATGATCGTGGACTTCAGAAAAGTCACAGCCCCTCTGCCCCGTTACCCTCACAGACTCTCCCATCACCACTGTGGATTCCTTCCGCTTCCTGGGCACCACCATCACCCGGGACCTCAAGTGGGAGCCGACCATCAGCTCCCTCATCAAAAAGACCCAGCAGAGGATATTCTTCCTGCGGCAGCTGAGGAAGCTCAAGCTGCCCACCAAGATGTTGGTGCAACTCAACACGACCATCATCGAGTCCATCCTCACCACCTCCATCACCGTGTGGTACGCAGGAGCCACCGCCAGGGACAGACTAAGACTGCAGCGCGTTGTGCGCGCTGCTGAGAAGGTGACCGGCTGCAAGCTCCCATTCCTCCAAGACCTGTACATCTCCAGGACCCGGAGGCGCGCAGGTCGGATCATAGCCGACCCTTCACACCCTGGTCACGCACTGTTTTCCCCCCTCCCCTCAGGCAGGAGACTACGGTCCATTCAGACTAAAACCTCCCGCTACATGAGCAGCTTCTTCCCCTCTGCCATCAGACTGCTGAACACTAAGTGACTTATTAGACTCTCATGCACTATGTACAGCAGCTCAACCGGACTCATGAACAATTATCACTTGTTTGCACTGCTGACTGCACTATGTGGAACTCCACAATATCTGCTGCTCTTGTTAATATATTAAAAAATTGCATTGAATAGCATTACTTATTCTTACTCTACCTTTTATTGCATGCATAGTTTTTATCTTTAGTGTTACTCTACGTTTAATGTTGCAGCATTGCACCAAGACAAATTCCTAGTTTGTGTTCTACATGAACAATGGCAATAAATCTCATTCTGATTCTGATTCTGGTGCATAGGCACAAATGATGGTCAGAACCCATTTCCAAATCCAAAGGTGCAGGGAAACAACCCTTTAAGTCCACCGGGGAAAACTCCAATATAGAGGCAGCAAGGTGGGTGGATACAAGAATACCCACCTCTGCTTGTCGCCTCTCACCCGGGGCAACTCCAGAGTAGGCCAAGCTCAGGACACTGGTTCTGGAACCGGAGCTGTGTGTTGAGGTGAGGCCGACTATATCTAGCCAGTATCTTTCAACCTCATGCACCAGCTCAGGCTCCTTCCCCACCAGAGAGGTGACATTCCACGACCCAAAAGCCAATTTAGGAAGCCTGGGATCAGACCGCCAAGGTCTCTGCCTTTGACCGCCACCTGATCCACATAGCACCAGACCCCCATGGTCCCTCCTGCATGTGGTGAGCTCACTTGAGGGTGGACCCATGTAACTCCTTCGGGCTGAGCCCGGCCAGGTCCCATGGGTGGAAACCTGGCCACCAGATGCTAGCCATCGATCCCCTCCTCCAGGCCTGGCTCCAGGGTGGGGCCCCAGTAACCCCATACCAGGCGGGGTACACTGAATCCTTGTTCTAGCGTTCATCATGAGAGTTTGTTAGATCGTTCTTAGTCTGGCCCTTCACCCATTACCAGTTTGTCTTGGGTGACCCTATCAGAGGCGAATTGCCCCGGACAACATAGCTCGTGGGATCACCAGGGCTCGCAAATCCCCCACCACAAGATCCATGGGGGTTTTCATTGTGTTCCGTGGTACTTTCATGTGAAAAAATTAGGACACCCTTTTTAAGCCTGTGCGGGGTTTTTTTTGTTTTTTTTTTACATATTTGGACATATGGATATGGATGCGGCTGTGGCACAGATGTAGTGTGACTGACTACTGATTGGAGGTTCATGGGTTCGATTCCCGCTCTGTCTGCAGTCTGAATGTCGAAGTGTCCTTGAGCAAGACACTCAACCCCCAGTTGCTCATGGTGGCCAGGCTAGTGCCTGTGTGTGTATGGCAGCTCTGCCGCCATCAGTGTGTGAATGTGTGCATAAACGGGTGGATAGCAGGAACTGTAAAGCGCTTTGGTCATCCAGAAACGAGAAAAAGTGCTATATAAGTGATCGCCATTTACCATTTAATATCAGTGTTAAAAATACTAGAGATTCATGTAATACAACTTAACTAAAAATTAATTACAAACTTTTTTTTTAACTTTCTGTAAAATATAATTCTAAACAAATAGTGAGGAAGAAATTAGGACACCCCCATCTTTTTTAGGACACCCCCACATTAATTCCCACTTAAAATGGCTAAAATAAATGTTAAAAATGCAAATAAAAACAAAAAAATAAGGTTAGACATAGATATGTGAACATTTCTCAATAAAGAACTGAATATTTAACAGGGTGTCCTAATTTTTTTACATGACTATATTTAATGCCTTGGAAATTCTTTTGTACCTTTCTCCTGACTGATACCTTTGAACAATGAGATCCCTCTGATGCTTTGGAAGCTCTCTGCAGACCATGGCTTGTGCTTTAAGATGTGACTACAAAAATGTCAGGAAAAGCCAATTACAACAGCTGAACTTTATTTGGAGATAATCACTTTAAATGGTGACAGGTTTGTGCTGACTCCCATTTAACATGAGTTTGAATGTGTTTGGTTAATTCTGAACACAGCCACATCCCCAGTTATAACAGGGTGTGCATATTTATGCATCCAGGTTATTCTAAGTTTTTTTTTTTTTTTTATTTTTCCCCTTAAAAGATTTCAGTTTATTTTTCAATTAGGTTGTACAGGTTATAGGTCATATTAGGCTGCACGGTGGCGCAGTGGTTAGCACTGTGGCAGCACAGTTTACCCTCGGCCAGGGGATCACAGGGATCGTGAGATCGTGGGTTCGAACCCTGCCCCCGACCAACAGTGATCTGTGTGGAGTTTGCATGTTCTCCCCGTGTTGCGTGGGTTTACTCCGGGATTTCTCCGGTTTCCTCCCACATACCAAAAACATGCAGGTTAGGGATACGGGGCGCTTGCACACGCAGCCACTGGCAGCTGGTGGCTTGTCGCCAGACTGCAAAACAAATCTACCTATGGGTACAAAATAAGTAATAAAAAAAAATATTAATTGTAGAAAAAGTTTTGAAATGATTTTTCTTGGTCTAATTTTTTTACATCGCAAAAACCTGTCAATTGAACAGGGGTGTGTAGATATATGTATATATCTACACACCCCACATATAGATATATGTACATAGCTATATATCTATATGTATAGCTATATGTGTTTGTGTGTGTTTGTGTGTGCATGCACACACACACACACATACACACACACACACAGACTACTCACAATAAGTTAGGATTATTTGGCTTTCAAGTGAAATTTATGGAAAATGTAAAAACTTCACGCTACAGTGATATATCATGAAAGTAGTAGGGGTGGGTTCAAAAGATCAATATATCGATATGGATCGATACATGTTTGACTGAGCCGATATCGATCCACAAAATCTGCGGATCGATCTTTTAATATTAATATGTTTTAATATCATATTTTTACGTTTGTGAACGTCTGCTGAGTATAATCGGGTCGAAACCGGGCCAGTGAGCCAGGAACAACGGCCGAGAAGCATAAACAACCGACGCGCTAACGGAGCTAGCAAGCTAACGGATATGCTAGTTCTTCTTCTGTGGTGTTAAAACGGTTCTCATCCGGCAAGAGTTTCCTGCCACGCGTGCTCTTTCGTGTTTACACGAGTGGAGATAATAACATGCGTCTCTTAATTTAGCAACAAAAGTCACCGTAAAGACTGTCCTCAACAGCTTCTGAATATTTTTCATAAATAAAACTTGTGTGTTCCCTGCGGCGCGTGCACACGTCTTTTGTGTTTACATGACGCAGAGTTAATAACGTGCGTCTCTTAATTTAGCAGCAAAAGTCACCGTATAGACTGTCCTCAACAGCTTCTTAATATTTTTCATAAAGCGGGGATAAACGTACTTTTACTCCATGCAGCGCTGTGTTGGAACATAAAGTTGACGACTGATAAAGGGAAAATGCGCGGAGACTGAAACCCGTGAAGCAGAGACTTGGAGCTGCTGAGACTGTAAGTATAATATTTGTTTCTTTTAACGTCTGTGTCGTCAATTAATAATTTATCTGGCATGATGATGGTTTCTTTTACAAACTATAGACACAGAGAGAACTGTTGGTTAAGCACTGTGAATAAATGCAGAATTAAGGTATATTTTATGAGATTATGGACTTCTGCCACTTAAGCGATGTGAAGAGAATAAATCACAATAAAATTAATAAAGGCTGCAGTATAACAAGCTATTTTTACTCAGTAGAACTAAATTGAAATGAACAAACCTTCTCAGGAAATGAACTGAAACCCTTTTCCAACATTGAAAGTTAATTTGTAGTTAAAATATAAAAAAAAACCCTAAATTATTAAACCCTACTGTGGTGTGGCGATCTAAAAATATGAATGTTAATTTTACTGTGAAATCTATTCTTTTTATCTGCCTTCAGATGTGTAAAGACTGGAAGCTTCATCCTCACGGAGACCTTCTGAAGGTCAGAGGTCGTCAGTGGAGGAGCATCCCTGCTTCATGTGGATTTCAGCACAGAAGAAGACCTTCAAATTCAAGATTCAAGGAGGTGCTGCCATCATTTTCTCCAGACTAACATGCATTCAATGCAATTTAGTTGTTGTAATGACAAATTCTTTTATTTCTTTTTTAAAGTTCTCAGCAAGAACACAATATTGGTCTTTTTTTTTTTTTTTTTACAATTTTACTGAGCATTTAATTCTAAATAAACCACTGTTTAACAGGAAATTTTTGGCAATCCTGTGCTTTTCTTGTGGTGTTACATAGAACAGCATCACTGTAAACTATGGAAAAAGCAGCTGCTTTAAAATTTGTACTTCCTCACACAACTCTGAGTGCAAAAAAACTCTAAAAGTGCCATAACTTTTTTGGAAAAACTCCCACAAATCCAGGCTTTTGGGCCACAACAATCACAAAAACAGCTGACAAAATCCTGGAGGGACTGAAATACAGTGAGATTATGTCTGCATGGTTCATGCATTGAATTTGTTTACTTACTCTGGGTGGTGAACTTGACACGACACACCCTTTGCACTAAAGAAAGCACCTGTGAGCACTTTATGAAATGATAAGTTAAATAATAAAAAGTGCATTATTGTAACTGATTTTGGGTCAGTTCTATATGTGATAATTTATGTATTAACAAAGTTAGAAGATTCTTGGTACAATTTGCAGCATTAGGTCTCGAAGATTTTTGTTTCATGGGAAGTAAAATGGCTATTAAAATGGTAATTCCCCAGATCGAATCGGGATTGAATCGAATCGATTCAGAATCTCAAGAATCGGAATCGAATCGATTCTGGAAATTAGGGATCGTTCCCAGCCCTAGAAAGTAGGGCATTTAAGGAGACGCATGCAATGGTGATTTCCTCATCTCAAACAATTTTTTGAAATAAAAGCCAACAACAGTGGTGGGCATACCACAAGAAAAAAATGTCATTGTCTCAATAACTTGTCATGTGCCCTTGAGCATCAATTACAGCTTGACAATGACGTCTGATGCTGTTCATAAGTCAACTTTCTTTTTTCTGAGGCATGGCATTCTGTCATGTGTCTTAGGCGAATTGGCCACTCCAGACCCCAGACACAGGCTATTATTGCATTTTGCTTTCCTGTGCTGTCCACTTAGCACTTAGAGTTATTCTCTTTTCTGTTTTGCCTCTCCCTCTTTCTCCAGGCACTTCCCATTGGCTGCTCAGCCTGCCGCTGCAGTGGGCAGCCTATAATCAGTACACCTGTGCTACCACGCACCTGTATTCACTCTGCACCATCAACTGACTGTGTATTTATTTCCTATCGGTTCATTCATCCATTGTCACAGTATTAATCTGCATCCTGCATGCTGTTAGCCTCTCAGTCAGCCACTCTCTGTGTTTGGACAGAGTGTGGTATTCCAGAGCTCTGCTGTGCTCCAACACTTTCACATAAGTCCACCTTCTCCCGGTTTCCATTTCTTATTTCCCCAGTGGCCTGTTTTCCCTGGGGTGGGAAGTGAACTTTTTCCTCATAGCCAATCTGACTAAGCTCAACTGTGCTCACCAGTCATGTAGTTTATTATTTGTGGATATATTGTGTTGGACAGTTGTTGCATTTTGACTTTTCATTTAATAAACACGCTCTTCACCTGCAAGTGGACTCACTCTTTCCATTTTGTATGTGTGTAAAGCGCACGCTCATGATAGCATTCCACTCTTCTTGAAGGGCGGCTCTCAGGTCATTGAGGTTTTGGGGTGCAGGGGTCCGAGCCTCTACACTGCAACTCAGCTGATCCCATAGGTTTTCTACGGGTTTTAGGCCTGGAGAAGGTCCAGGCCACTCCATCTGAGGAACCCCGGCCTCCAGCAGCCGTTCCCTAATGATGCAACCTCAATGAGATGGAGCATAGTCATCCCTGAAGATGAAATTAGGCCTGCGTTGTTCATGGAGGGACAGAATGACTGGATTAACCCTTTAAATAGCCAGACGCGCCCCTAGTGGCACAGCGCAGAAACTGCACCTGTCAACTTAATCTGTCATCCCAGCTGTCCACAGCTGTACTGAGGATTTGTACTGATCTGCCAGTTCAGAAGGTGGCAGACACACATTGGAGGAATCATGGCTGACATGGAATACACCAAAGACGAATAAATCCTTACTCTTCTTTGCCTTTTTCCTGCTTTGAGCTTACAAGACCAATATGGCCGCCATGCATCGTCAGATAAAACTGCATCATACACGAAGAATACCTGCGAAATACAAACAAAATTGACATGGGATAATCATAAGAGTTTGTAGATGTGATAGAGAGCGTAAATGACTGACAGAACACAAAATAACGACCACGATGGACAAAAACGGAGCGACCATGCCAGAGGGGGAGCCCGCCCTTTGCCAGCAGTGAGTGAGAAATTTCTTTGTTTCTTTACATTGTACTCATTTTCTTGTTCATATACTTTGAAGATAAGATAACAACATACCCCGGAAGAAAAAAATGGTGTCAAAAAACAGAACCATTCTTTGTGTAAATATGTCCAAAGTCCACTTTTGACTGAGTTATAAAATTTGATATAACTGCCGCGGCATTATGCAAACTAGATTTGTAATTTTATTCATATCTGAAAGTTTGGATCATATTCTACATCTTTGTAAGTGACAGTAAGCCATTATCTCTTGCAACTTTGAAGTTATAGCCTTGGAAATCTCACCAGACGATGTGAATATTTTCTTGACAAAAAATCTATACCACTCTTGACCACTAGGGGTTATGGTGCCAAATGGCGCCTGGGACAGTTAAGGCACTTTTCCACTTGGCCCAGTTTGGCCTCGTTTGGCCTCGTTTCGCACGGTTCAGCCTCCTTTGTCCACTTTTCCATTCAGCACCCAATGGCCTAACAGTTCTGTTATTTCGGAACTGTTCCACTTTTATCGGCACCAATCAAGACTAGGTCTGAAGGGTACCGGCACGGTTTCGTCACGACACTGCTGGCCATTCATTGGTCTGGGCGTAGCGTCATAAGAGTGGGCGTTATGCTGACTTTCGAGAATCGCTTGCTGGCCGCCATTTGCAATTTTTCTTCAGTGAGCCCACGAACAAGTGATATAATAAACAATAACGATAGAATGGCTTAACAGAAATCAGCAGAAATCTAACACCAGGTCCAGCAGAGTTTCCTGTGCATTTCGGCTGATGACAGAATGCAGAGGGAAGCAGACTGAGCTTGCAGTGGGGCGCACAAGCAGACCCACCACAAAATAGACGGAGATGCACCAGGAATTAGACCCAGCCACCCGAATTGAATTGAATGTACAGCCGTGACGCACCCAACTTCAGCAGTTGAAGCCGTGATATTGTGATATACAGGACGGTGAGTGATGTGATATTCATGTTTTATGATATTTTTTCCAACAGTGGAAAGTTCACTTAGGACAGACGAAAACTTAATCGTGTTTAAACGATGACCTAGCTTAATGCTACGTCCGTCCTTGTATGTTGCTTTTTTGTGCTGACAATATCTGATGAAATAAACTAGTTGTAATCCTGGTTAAAAAGGTGTTTTGTTTTGTTTTTTTGTTTTTTTTACATGTTGCACTTTCGTGCTGTGCATGTACTTAATTTGTGTGTATTTCATTGTAGAGACCAAACAGGATCTGCTCGGAATGGCAACGTTTTGACACCAATGTACTGTGACAGATAAACAACACATCATATTTATAGTCAAATCTTTTCCTTTTAAAAGCGAGGTAGTCGGATACGCAAAAGCCAATGGTGTATAGAACACATATATTAGGATTTGTATGTGAAATGTCGGCATCGAAACTGCTCCCGTTTAGCTGTAATTAATATTCAAAAATGATATTTTCGGGACGAAAGAATTCAAGCGTCCCTGCATTTGTTTACTTCTCGGGGCCGCCGCCGGAGAGCGAGCCGTGTGCAAAATGCGATCGTGTTGTTAATATAGCACATTTTTTGTGGAAATGTTACTATTATTAGCTGTGAAATGTGTTATAAAATGATTAGACAACGATACTATGGCTCTTCCTGCTGTTCCAGTTTCACTGTTTTTTTCCGGATGTAAAATATGGGATCCCTACGGCAAATCGGCGCACGAAGTATCCTGGCCGATGTAAACAGCCACGGACCAAAAAACGTACATTTGCTCATGGAACAGCTCATTCACACTCGCAGACAATCATGCTATATGTATCTGTAGGATTTTCTTTCGATGCACGCAAAAAAAGCATGTTTTTCCCTGATCAGACTACTTCGCTTTAAGTTAAAGTTTAGGTAAACTGCCAAATTTAAAGTAGCACAATTTCCACTTAATATGAAAGTGACTGAATTGAGATTTATTTGTGTGAATATTAATTACAGAGTAAATGAAAATGAATGGCACATCCAACAGTAGCCACCATAAAATAAACCGCTTGTTTATTTATTTTTATCAGATCACTTCTGTGATCCTTTATGAGTTATAGTCATCATAGAGTATCTTGCACCTTGGGGAATGAGAGTTGTTCAGTCACCATTAGAATTTAGTTTGTGTGTGTAGTCTATAGTATTTCATCTTTAAACTCATTCAGTAACAGAACACATTACAAATATCTGAGACCCATTGTAGTGCTTCCTTTTATATTTTAGCAATACAAGCACAAAACACCACCCACACTTGAAACCAGGGCGACACAGCGGTGGCTAAACTTTATTGATAATGTTATTTCACACCATCACAAAAACTCAGTATCTAAACTCAGTATAAATGGTGTAGAGATTGAAAGGGTATCCAAAATTAAAATCCTTGGTGTAATAATTGATAATAAACTGTGTTGGAAGTCACATATTAATTATATTAAAGGTAAAATATGCAAATCAGTCGCAATACTGCGCAGAGTGAAATATTTTCTGAATCAACCCACACTATAGACTTTGTATCATTCATTAATGCTCCCATACATGACATCCATCCATCCATCTTCTACCACTTTTCCAGAGGTCCGGGTCGCAGAGGCAGCAGTTCAAGCAGAGAAGCCCAGACTTCCCTCTCCTCAGCCACCTGCTCCAGCTCTACAGAGGATACCAACACCCATACATGACATATTGTACTGAAGTACGGGGAAACACATATACAACATATATCCAGTCGTTATGCTTCAGAAGAGAGCTATTAGAATAATAAACAAAGCTGCTTACAGGGAACCAACAAACCTACTTTTTCTTAAATTAAAAGCTCTCAGGTTGAAAGATCTGGTTGCCTTTAAAACTGCAGTAATAATGTTTAAAGCTAAGAATCTATCACTGCCCGCAAATATCCAAAAGTTGTTCCAAATAACAATATCATTTCAGAGGAACAGGTATATTTCAAAAACCTTCAGTGAGAACTACTACCAAGCAACACTGTGTTTCAGTGCAAGGAGTCAGACTGTGGAATGCTTTTGGACCTGAATTAAAATCATGTACAAAGCTTAGACAATTTAAACAAAAACTAAAGGAAGAAATACTCCAAACATACACACGTGGACAAAATTGTTGGTACCCCTCTGTTAATGAAAGAAAAACCCACAATGGTCACAGCACAGTGACTACTTGTCACCCTTTAAATAGGCCGATTGACTGATTACAAGTTTGTAGACACCTGTGATTGTTACAACCCGAGCGCCGGTCCTGTCCGCGCTCGGGCTATGTATATTTGTTGCCGCCTTTGACAGCTGTGGGTTATATTCTGGCTTCACCGGGCTCTTATTGTGAAGGCGCTCGGTGGGGCTTCCGGCTGTCAAAAACGGTCAGCTGTTTGTCATTACTGCTCGTTAGCACTCACCCTTATTAGGCGGGTGCTGACGGCAGTCAAGTTGCGGGAGTATCGTTGTATGTTCATTTTACCCTTGTCAAGTCATGGTCAAGCTGGGACGGGGCTCTAACCTCATCAGACCTTCATGTCAGGTTCGTTTGTATTCTTGTCATGTCATAGTTTAGCTCGTAGTGGCTGGGGTTAGCCCTACGAGCCCCTGTACCTCGTAGCGTGTGTTTTTGCCCTTAGCGGCTCACAGTCTTGTGTCACGTATTGTGTCGTTAATAAACATCTTTGCAAAACTATCCGGTGACTCTTGGCGTCTTATGGTGATCCGCGAGGATCACCGCATGACAGTATACTTCCGCCAGACGTCTAAACGGAGACGCCACACCGAGACGCCTTTTTCACCGTGAGTTTTTGCTTTAATTGGACTATTGTTCTTCCCGGTCTGGGTGTCATTTGCTGGGAGAATGCCGTCATCTAGGGGCCGCGGTCGGCGCCTGGGCAAAGAGTTAGTGAGCGCGCTGGAGTATGTCGACGGGACGCTCCTTGCCACTACCTTTGACGTCAACTCCAGCTACAGTGGGGCAAAAAAGTATTTAGTCAGCCACCAATTGTGCAAGTTCTCCCACTTAAAAGATGATAGAGGTCTACAATTTTCATCATAGGTATACCTCAACTATGAGGTTTACCTTTTTACCTTTTTTTTTATGAGCCTTCTTCTTCCGGCTTTCAGAGAGAGCAGTCGCATTTCTCCTCCTCTCCTCCTCCGCCTCCCTGACTGATCCCAGCTTGCTGCGTCTTGTCTGTGTCTCGCTCTCCTTCTCGCGGATCTCAATCCAAACGGAAAAACGGAAAATATGGAATTTCGGGCTTTAAATGCAATTGACACCACCTTTTCAAACAGAAAATCGGGCCCGGGGGAGCCCAAATGTGTGACTCATGGGACAATTGAAACTCATGTGTCTGTGTGATTCGATTGAAGATGCGGAAGACATCTATCTGTTTGGCTATGATCACAGGATTTCTACTGTTTGGCTCTGGAGTTTCCTGGTGTATCGGAAATTAAAGAAGTTGGAAGAGCTGGTCAAAATGCGGATCCCGGCGAAGCTCCTTCAACAATTCGACCAGCATGGGAGTGCACTGATAGCGGCTAATGGTAAACTGATTGTCGAACTGAATCAGGAGGTTGAAAACATCTTGAGCCGCTGGGTGCTCTCCAGGGAATGATTTTAAAGCCTGTGAATTGAATTAATTGTGATGCACAGAATCGCATGAGAGTGAAAATTACTATGCTCTAAGTGACTGTGCTCATCAGGCCTTGATTCGACGTCCTTGGGAACTCATTCCTCCAGGAGCAGAGATTGCAGAAGGGAGTTTTTGCTTCTCTTTAACCCAAACAATTAACAATCAATTGCTGTTGTTCAGCAAACTGAACTCTTCAAGGACAGCGTCATCATGTGTCTAATACGAAACTTTACCATCTGGCATGCACAAAGAGAGATGGACTTTGTGGACATGCTTATCTATGTTTAGAATACATGAACATAACATCCATCCGTTGCCTAGGAGAGGCTTCTTTGTTGTGCACCAGCAACTGATACATCCACACTGCACTCATACTGATATTACATGACTGACTACACACACTGGTCTCTCTCTTTTTCTTTGTTAATGTGTGATCTGTATTTTGTCTGCTAATTGTGCAACTGAGGGTTTTTTTCTGTGATCACAATTTTGCTCATTCGAGCACTATTTTGAAAACTTTGTTTTTTTCTCTCTGCCCAATGTGTTCCCTCCCCCTCCCCCTTCCCCTCTTTACCCCCCACTGCATGACTGTCGCCTTGTATGGCTGCCGCATCATTAGGAAGCGCTAATCGAGCGCGCCTAATGTCAAGTCAAATTCCTCATATGTGTAAACATGCTTGGCAATAAAGTTCATTCTGATTCTGATTCTGATTCTGAGAGACAAAATAAGAAAAAAAAATCCAGAAAATCACATTGAAGGATTTTTAATGAATTAATTGGTAAATTCCTCGGTAAAATAAGTATTTGGTCACCTACAAACAAGCAAGATTTCTGGCTCTCACAGACCTGTAACTTCTTCTTTGAGAGGCTCCTCTGTCCTCCACTCGTTACCTGTATTAATGGCACCTGTTTGAACTCATTATCAGTATAAAAGACACCTGTCCACAACCTCAAACAGTCAGACTCCAAACTCCACTATGGCCAAGACCAAAGAGCTGTCAAAGGACACCAGAAACAAAATTGTAGACCTGCACCAGGCTGGAAAGACTGAATCTGCAATAGGTAAGCAGCTTGGTGTGAAGAAATCAACTGTGGGAGCAATTATTACAAAATGGAAGACATACAAGACCACTGATAATTTCCCTCGATCTGGGGCTCCACACAAGATCTCACCCCGTGGGGTCAAAATGATCACGAGAACGGTGAGCAAAAATCCCAGAACCACACAGGGGGACCTAGTGAATGACCTGCAGAGAGCTGGGACCAAAGTAATAAAGGCTTCATCAGTAACACACTACGCCGCCAGGGACTCAAATCTTGCAGTGCCAGACGTGTCCCCCTCCTTAAGCCAGTACATGTCCAGGCCCATCTGAAGTTTGCTAGAGAGCATTTGGATGATCCAGAAGAGGATTGGGAGAATGTCATATGGTCAGTTGAAACCAAAATAGAACTTTTTGATGAAAACTCAACTTGTTGTGTTTGGAGGAGAAAGAACACCATGCCTACTGTGAAGCAAAGGGGTGGAAACATCATACTTTGGGGCTGTTTTTCTGCAAAGGGACCAGGACGACTGATCTGTGTAAAGGAAAGAATGAATGGGGCCATGTATCGTGAGATTTTGAGTGAAAACCTCCTTCCATCAGCAAGGGCATTGAAGATGAAACATGGCTGGGTCTTTCAGCATGACAATGATCCCAAACACACCACCCGGGCAACGAAGGAGTGGCTTCGTAAGAAGCATTTCAAGGTCCTGGAGTGGTCTAGCCAGTCTCCAGATCTCAACCCCATAGAAAATCTTTGGAGGGAGTTGAAAGTCTGTGTTGCCCAGTGACAGCCCCAAAACATCACTGCTCTAGAGGAGATCTGCATGAAGGAATGGGCCAAAATACCAGCAACAGTGTGTGAAAACCTTGTGAAGACTTACAGAAAACGTTTGACCTCTGTCATTGCCAACAAAGGGTATATAACAAAGTACTGAGATGAACTTTTGGGATTGACCAAATACTTATTTTACCGAGGAATTTACCAATTAATTCATTAAAAATCCTTCAATGTGATTTTCTGGATATATTTTTTTTCCTCATTTTGTCTCTCATAGTTGAGGTATACCTATGATGAAAATTGGACACCTCTCTCATCTTTTAAGTGGGAGAACTTGCACAATTGGTGGCTGACTAAATACTTTTTTGCCCAACTGTATATGCGCTGGCACCTGGACTATGCTGAGGTTCTCCTGGACAACCTTCCTCTCCACTACGACAATCACCCGGAGGTGATGACGAGGAGAGATGAACTCCCCACGCAGCGCGAGATACTCCGTGGGCTGGAGGAGGAGGAAAGCAGGAAGCAGAGGAGGAGGCATCCTCGCTCCCCTTGTTGGGATCCTGTTCCTGTCCCTGACCCGATCCAGGAGGTTGCGCCATCTGGAGGTCATCGATGACGTCGGCGCCACGGCCAAGGAGTACCTTGGCAGAATCCCCGGCTGGACCTGCTGCCGGCGAAGCCCATCAGCGAGCCTCTGAGAGCGGCTCCACCTCATCCTTCCAGGGGGCCCTCTGTTGCCATCCAGCGGGGAGAAGGAGGAACAGCGTCCCCTACAGCAGGCACCATCTTTCCTCCGGGAGAAAGGCAAGTGCAAGTTAATTTATTACGCCATAATTGTAACCTGCCTTGTCTGACTCCTGGGGGCGGAGTTCGGGGTTCACAGCTCCCCGAGCTCCCTCCACCTGCTGTAGTGATAATAACTAAACCTGCTGCCTCTGTGTCCCCTCCCCCCCACCGTTGAGCGCTCCGCGACACCAGGCCTACGTCGTCGGATGAAGAGGGGTCCTGCAGTGCTGGAAAGCCTGGATCCGGCCCTGAAACCACGTCGTGGACGGAGGAGAAAAGCGGACTGCGGCCCGGAGCCTGAGCCGATGATGAAGCGTCCCCGGGTCTCCTCGCCAGAACGGTCTGAGCCAGCGGGTCGAGTGTTCCCAGCCCCCACGCCATATGGGTCATCGGCGTGGACATTAGCGCGGGAGGAACCTCAGGCTGCAGACATCATCTTGCCAGCTGCAGAGCCCAACGCAGCTGAGTTGGAGCCTGCTGACGAGAGTCGCCGTCCTGAACCTGGATCGTCGGAGTCCTGGGTGGCAACAGAACCCAAGTGCAGGCAAGTGCTCCCTCTTGTGTCCCTGTCCCCTGTTTTGGAGCATTTGTGCCTGCCTCTCGGGAAGGCGAGTGAGGAGCAGCCACCTGCTGCGCCCGAGCTCATCTCGCTGGGTTCTGTTGCTACCGGTGATATTGATCCCGGTTTTCTTGTTTTTTGGGAGCCTCATTGCAGTGTCGCCGGCATGGAGCCAGTCGGAGTCACTGATTTGGAGGTTCCAGGTTCAGGAGTGGAGATCGTCAGTGGAGCTGCGCCGACCCAGTCGGGGTCCGTTGTAGAAGCTGTTGTGGCCCAATCGGAGTCCGACGTGGGTGCGCCAGAGGTCCAATCGAGTTCCACCGCAGGTGCGGTTCTGGCCCAATCGGGGCCCGACGTGAGTGCGCCCGAGGCCCAATCGGGGTCCATCGCGGGAGCTGCTTTGGCCCAATCGGGGTCTGACGTGGGTGCAGCCGGGACTCAATCGGGGTCCAGCGGAGGTGCAGTGCCGGTGTGGTCCGCGGACGGTGGAGGAGCTGCAGACCCTTTGCCGTCGGACAGAGTACGGGCTCATCCTTGCCTTCTAGTCCCTCTACAGAGTTATTGCCCCTGTGCATCATTGCCGGGGGCTGGGGGGGGGGTCCCTTTTCGCTCGCCCCGGCTCTCCCGAGTTTTGTCCTCGCCAGTGAGGCCGCCGCGGGCTGTTTTCCCCCGGTACTGGTGGCTGAGGGATGCAGGTCGGCCGCCTGTGTAACTGCTTCGCCGGTTCGGCGCCTCAGGTCGGCCACCCGACATGTTACGTGTTCTTCTGGGTGACCTGGTTAGGCCTCCGGGGGAGGGGACTTTCCGGGCCTGGGACTTTGACAAGCCACCCGGTCATGTTCCCCCTCCCATGACCACCCGCTGGCTGTTGGATGCGGGGAGACCGCCCGAACTGTTCCTAGGGCGCTGGGTCTCCGTCGTTTGGCATGAACTGTTGGGGGGGGGGGGGGTAGAGGTCACCTTTTTGGTGGGGGTTGATCCAGTAATTGTTCTCTTTTTTTGCTATTCTGTGTGTTCTGTGTAATGGTCATTTGGGTGACTGTGGGTATTTGTGATTACGTCCTGCAGTTGCCTTATTCTGTTTTGTGTGCAGTTAGGTTTGACCCAGTAATTGTTCTGTTTTTCTGTCTTTGGTTACTTGAAAATTCACATGAGAATTCACACAGGTGGGGAGCCGTTTTCTTGTGAAACATGTGGACAAAGGTTTAATCAGCATGGTAATTTGAAAATTCACATGAGAATTCACACGGGTGGGAAGCCGTTTTCTTGTGAGACATGTGGGCAAAGATTTAATTTTCTCTTGCTGTCCTGTGCTGTTTTCTGTAACCGTTATTTGGGGATTCTTGGCAATTTATGTTTTATGTCCTACAGTTGCCTTATTTTCCTCCGTGTGTATTTAATCTGATTTGAGTATTTGGTAATTTTTGTGATTGTGCTGTGTTTATTTATTTTTTTTTTTTTTTGCCTTGTCTGGTCTGGAGTTTGTCTTTTTCCTGTACTGATTCTGTGTTTGTTTTTTTTCTCCCTCCGGACCTACCCCCATCCGCCCAGGTGTGTGGGGGGGGGGGCAGGGTGGTCTATGGGCGTGCTGGAAGCCCGCCCTCGGAGGGAGGGTACTGTTATGACCCGAGCGCCGGTCCTGTCCGCGCTCGGGCTATGTATATTCGCTGCCGCCTTTGACAGCTGTGGGTTATATTCTGTATTCACCGGGCTCTTATTGTGAAGGCGCTCGGTGGGGCTTCCGGCTGTCAAAGACGGTCAGCTGTTTGTCATTACTGCTCGTTAGCGCTCACCCTTATTAGGCGGGTGCTGACGGCAGTCAAGTTGCGGAAGTATCGTCGTATGTTCATTTTACCCTTGTCAAGTCATGGTCAAGCTGGGTCGGCACTCTAACCTCATCAGACCTTCATGTCAAGTTCGTTTGTATTCTTGTCATGTCATAGTTTAGCTCGTAGTGGCTGGGGTTAGCCCTACGAGCCCCTGTACCTCGTAGTGTGTGTTTTTGCCCTTAGCGACTCACAGTCTTGCGTTACGTATTGTCTCGTTAATAAACATCTTTGCAAAACTCTCCGGTGACTCTTGGCATCTTATGGTGATCCGTGAGGATCACCGCGTGACAGTGATGTTAATTAGAGGACACATCTTGGTTGAACATGTCCCTATTGTCATGTTCATGTCCCTATGGCCTATTATTTTCAATCTTTTCTAGGAGTACCATCATTTTTGTCCAGGTCTGTTTCATGAGTTCGTTTTTTTAAAATAATTCTGTTGAACCATAATTCAAAAGCATTGTCTGATTTTCATTGGTTAATTTTCATAGAATTTTTATTTATTACCACTTTTGTCAGATTCAAGTTATTTCTGTGACCATTGTGGGTTTTTCTTTCATTAACAGAGGGGTACCACCAATTTTGTCCATGGCTGTATATACAAAACGACATGTAAAATCACATAAGGATTATCATATTCAGTCTGTGTTGTGCTGTTGCTTAGTTTTTGTCACGTTTTGTCTTAGCTTTGTTCTGATTTGTAATCACTCTTATTTTATTTTTGAATTCTTAGCTGGAACATGGGTGGGCAATATAAGTTGCGGCTTCACCCATCACCCATTTCGGATAAGTTATGTTGAATTGTATAATCCAAGGAGTTCCTGTTTAATTTGACCTTATTGGATTTTTTCCCCCCTTTGTTTTATTATTCTGTTCCTTTCTTTTAATCTAATCTATTCGAAATAAAGATTCATTCATTTCTCAAATATGTTTTAAACTTTGTTTAATTATCCACAACCCATGTCTGTCTTTCATCTAGGCAAGGGGAAAATGATCCACCTAAACCAGACCTTGCCTCACTATTTAGAGGAGCAGGCTGAAGATCTGCTGAACCGGGACCAGTATGAGGGGCCGAAGCAGTTGCTTCTCAGTGAGGCAGCGCGGCTGGCGTGTGTGATCCATTCCAGTTTGTTTTTTTTTTTACAGTTTGAATTTTGCACATTCTAAATAATCTGTAATTTGCTGCTGATTGGAATAAACAATTTAGTGATTTATGTGTTGGCATCATGATTTTCTATTTTGTCTGTTAAATTAAATCAAATTAAATTAAAATCACCCTTTATTGTCATTCAACTGTACAACCAATCATGTACAGTAGAACAAGATTGTGTTTTACCTATCTACAGTGTTAATCACACACACCCCAAGTGTAGAATCAGAGTGTCTGGTGTCTGACTGGTGTCACTGGTGTCTGTTCAGATACCAGTGGGAAAAGACTCAACATTACAAACCATTTATCAGTGACTTTGAAAATAATGGCTCATTTTTAAGAAAAGTAACCATCCATCCATCCATCCATCTTCTACCGCTTTTCCGGAGGTCCGGGTCGCGGAGGCAGCAGTTCAAGCAGAGAAGCCCAGACTTCCCTCTCCCCAGCCACCTGCTCCAGCTCTTCAGAGGGGATACCAAGGCGTTCCCAGACCAGCTGGGAGACATAGTCTCTCCACCGAGTCCTGGGTCTGCCCCGGGGTCTCCTCCCAGTGGGACGTACCTGAAACACCTCAAGTGGGAGGCGTCCAGGAGGCATCCTAATCAGATGCCCATACCACCTCAACTGACTCCTTTCAATGTGGAGGAGCAGCGGTTCTATTCTGAGCCTCTCCCGGATGACTGAGCGCCTCACCCTATCTCTGAGGGTGAGTCCAGCAATCCTACGGAGAGAGCTCATTTCAGCTGCTTGTATCCGCGATCTCGTTCTTTCGGTCATTACCCAAAGCTCGTGACCATAGGTGAGAGTAGGAACGTAGATTGACTGGTAAATCCACAGCTTTGCCTTAGAACTAAGCTCCCTCTTCACCACAACAGACCGGTACAACGTCCGCATCACTGCAGATGCTGCTCCAATCCGTCTGTCGATCTCTCGCTCCATTTTCCCCTCACTTGTGAACAAGACACCAAGATACTTAAACTCCTCCCCTTGGGGCAGGAGCCTGTCCCCAACCCGGAGAGGACAATCCACCTTTTTCCGGCTGAGGACCATGGACTCGGACTTGGAGGTGCTGATTCTCATGCCAGCCGCTTCACATTCAGCGGAAAACCGTCCCAGCAAGAGCTGTAGGTCATTGCTGGATGAAGCCAACAGGACAACATCATCTGCAAACAACAGAGATGAGATCCTGTGGTCACCAAGCATGACACCCTCCATTCCCTGGCTGCGCCTAGAAATCCTGTCCATAAAAATTATGAACAGGATCGGTGACAAAGGGCAGCCCTGGCGGAGTCCAACTCTCACTGGAATCGTCAATCCTCCTCATGGATCGTCACCTTATCGTGGTGGGGGGGGGGCTGCGTGCCCCAGTGATCCCAGGAGCTATGTTGTCCGGGGGCAATTTGCCTCTGATAGGGTCTCCCAAGACAAACTGGTCCTGGGTGAAGGGCCAGACTAAGAACGATCCAACAGACTCTCATAATAAATTGTATATCAAGGATTCAGTGTACCCCGCCCGGTATGGGGTTACCGGGGCCCTACCCTGGAGCCAGGCCTGAGGGAGGGGCTCGAAGGCTAGCGTCTGGTGGCCGGGTTTCCACCCATGGGACCCGGCCGGGCTCAGCCCGAAGGAGTTACATGGGTCCGCCCTCCAGTGGGCTCACCACCTGCAGGAGGGATCATGGGGGTCCGGTGCTATGTGGATTAGGTGGCGGTCAAAGGCGGAGACCTTGGCGGACTGATCCCAAGCTTTCTAAACTGGCTTTTGGTACGTGGAATGTCACCTCTCTGGTGGGGAAGGAGTCTGAGCTGGTGTACGAGGTTGAGCGATACCGGCTAGATATAGTCGGCCTCACCTCAACACACAGCTCCAGTTCCGGAACCAGTCACCTGGAGAGGGGCTGGAGCGTGGCCTTTTCTGGAGTTGCCCCGGGCGAGAGGCGACGAGCAGGGGTGGGTATTCTTGTATCGCCCCACCTTGCTGCCTCTATATTGGAGTTTTCCCCGGTGGACGAAAGGGTTGCTTCCCTGCGCCTTCGGGTTGGGAAACGGGTCCTGACCATCATTTGTGCCTATGCACCAAATGATGTTTCAGAGTACCCACCCTTTTTGGAGTCTGTGACTGGGGTGCTGGAGGGTACTCCTCCTGGAGACTCCATTGTCCTACTGGGGGACTTCAATGCACACGTGGGCAATGACAGTGAAACCTGGAGAAAAGTAACCAACACAATTATTTGCTGAAGACTGTAAAACAAAATACAGACATCTGCAAAAGTACAAAGGTTTACTGTCAAAATTCCCAGGGCAATACTACATGAATACAAGTATAGTTCATTTTTGATGCAAAGAATATATATATTTGTACAGTATCTACATGTAGTCAGCAATACTCAATACGATATATTTCCAGTTAATCCACATATTTCTCCATGTAACCTTGTGACTGCATTATTTCAATTACTTTTAATCCTTGATCCATTTGTTTTGGCTTAAAATGCATCATAATTGCTAAATATATCTTATGCCTAACAGTACTGTTTACCTGTTGAAATATATATATTTAACGGCTCATATGGCACCTGATCCATGTTTTGCCACGACACCACTGGCTAGAGCAGGTAAATCCCATGACGTCTCAACAGTCTCTCCATGATTTTGACACAGATCAGATCAATTTATTTCACAGGAAGCTAAACATTTCTACAGACATTATAGCCACTTCGTGTTTGTGAACTTGGGGTCACATCACTGTGTTGAACGTTAACGCCGACCGTTTGAAGCGATATTTTTGCCACAAGAGAGCCATCTGAAACACACACACAGAGTACATATTTTAGGACCTAATATCGATAACTTGCCGACATTACAATGTTGAACGGCGGACTTAAAAGCAAAGTAGCATTAGCAATCATGGTTCCAAGGTTGTCATAGCCAGGAGCGGCACTGGGGTTAAGCTCCCAGTGCTCATAAAGTGATCCTTATGGCGTGCGTCTCGAAAAACCTCTGACAACTAAGTCCAACTCTTAGCCTGCCCGTGTGGTTTAGTCTCTAAGCCCGGCACGAACTGCTTTTACTAATAGGAGAAGGGGCGAGGGCAGGTCTCTGGCGCCTTAAAACCAGATGCTTCAGGTAGATGGTGGCTCGTCAACCTGGGAAGGTAGCCCATCTAGGGGAAGGTAAACCCTGATTTCAAACCTCCGCTGCCTTGCAGCACACCCGGTCACGGGAAAGGCTTCGGGAGTCAACCCTGAGGAAAAATCCGGAGTCGGAGCCCCTAAGGCAGTTCTCTGTTGTGCTCAACATCGTTCTGGCAGCTCCTGCGACGGCGCTGGTGCCAAACTATAGCAGCCCTGCTGTTCCTTTGGATTCATCAGTGACATGGAGAGGGGGGACATGCTGCATGGGTAACATCTTGTCCTCCATATCTTCCTGCCCAGGCTTGAATCCTACCAACGCCCAACGCTGGAAGGTAGAACACCGGTGCGCATCGGCCTGTTCAGCCACAGGCGGTGCTGTTCCAGCAGAGTAGACGTTTAGGATTCTCTTCCATGGTCATCATAGACCGACGGAGGCCGACGACGATTAGCAATCATTAGCTTACCGTCATACGTAATGTAGTTCACATCCTCATGGCTTCTAAATGCTCTAGTACCTTTCCAGAGTGTGTCGTATTGTGGGTTTGCCTTCTGTTCTCCGTTTTTGCCTTTATTCTGGCAAAAACAGCCAGAGAACGCAGACGCCTTGTATCCTGCCAACTTGTGTTTTTACGTAACATTACGCTTGATTTACGTCAGTTACACTTGTTTTACGTAGCGGGAGGGAGAGGGTTGCGCCGCCTCCCTGTAACTATTTCCCACCCACTTCAAATGACAACCTAGTGCAGTAGAAAAACATGCAGGCCGAACTGTACCATGCGAAACGAGGCCAAACTGGGCCAAGTGGAAAAATGCCTTTTGAGGGTTGTTTTTCAGGTAGTATTGGCTTGTCACTGTACCATTCACAAGGTTGAGGGCAGTTCTGTATTGACTAGACCCACTTGCCCAGACTGTAACACCACCACCACCACCAAAGGCTTGTCTGGTGACAACAGTGGCTGATACATAGCACTCTCCTTGACGTCTCCAACATTGTTGGTGGCCATCATTTCTGCTCAAGGTGAATCGATTTTCATCAGAGAACGGCACTAAGGGCCATTGGTTCCTTGTCAAGCGAAAATGCTCCCTGGCCCATGCAAGACGGTGACGCCTGTGCTTGGAGGTATAGTCAGGTACCCTTGCATGTCATCTAGCACGCAGACCGCGCTGAAGTAAACAGTTTCCAATGGTCTGAAGTGACACTTGGGTGCCTCTCACCTCCCTTAAATGTGCCTGGAGTTGAGTGGCATTCATCATCAAGTTCTGCAGGGGACTGGTCACAATGAAGCAGTCATCAGCGTGGGATGTGGCCAAAGGACGTCCACTTCTATGCCTTTCTGTGACTCTTCCAGTCTCTCTGTATCTCTGCTACAACCTGGTGATGACACTCTGTGATACTCTAAGCTCAGTGGCCACTTCCCTCTGAGAACATCCTGTTTGAAGTCTCGCAATGATGAGGTGCTGGTGATCAATTGTTAGCTGTCGTCTTGGTCTCATGATGTCAAAATGTGAACAGCATGATGAAGAGGACTGTTTAAATACCAATTCTAAGTGAACCACAAAAATGTATTATTCAATTCTTGGATCACACATCTGCTGTGAATTTTGCCGTTAAGCACCTTGTTAGAGAACAGCAAGTTATGCGAAAAAGTACTGAGAAATTGAACAGCTGGACATGTGCATTTGAAAGGTATAAACATTATTTGCTGAAAGGATATCTGTTAGAAGGGTAGTATTTATATGTACGATTTACTATGCTCACTTGGGGACATTATGGGACACTATGGAATGGTGGGTGGGACAGCACTGTGTATATCTGTGTTGTTTGAGGCTGGTTTTGATGTATGGACATCAATGTATGTTAGGATGGATGGGTGTTAATGTTGATATGTAAAAAATACAGTAAATTATTTACTTGGGGTCTTAAAGGTGGTAATTTGTATATAATTCACATGGGTGTATTTATGGAAAAGAGGAGATGGAAATAATAAAGCCTGTTTTCCACTAGCCCAGCACACCTCGGTACGGCTCGATTCACTTCAGTACGGCTCGGAATGCTTCTGTCTCCATTAGCACGGTGTTGTGCTTGTGCTGTGTTTTTTTTTTTAGGAGGTTTTAGAAGCGGGGCAGCAGCAGATTCTCAGCGAGGCGGGGCCACACTCCCGTGACGTTACGCACCCGACTGAGTCCTTATTTACACGAGACAAAAAAGGATCCAAGGATTATTGCCTTGCTCGCTCTGTGGATTTATCTCACAATTAATTTTATCTCATAATTAAGCTGCAACAACACGTCACTTTTGTTTTGAATTAACTGCCAAATGACCTAGAAATAATGAGCTGAAACTTGTTTTTATTCGTATTAAATAATGAGACGGTGGCACACTGGCCTACACCAAATTATTATTTTTTACAGCCTAGGGAATTTTGGATGTGCTGAATTAAAAAAATTCATGTTTTTCACCTTCAGGTCAACGTTTGGAACAACAGTATTATTATTTTCCATTTAGATGATGCTACACTCCTTCTAAAGTATTGTAAATCTCTGAATTTGGAATGCCGATAGAACATTCAATTTACATATACTTACTTTTTTACATACTTGGACTTGTAAGCTTGATCAGTCTCTCCTGCTGCATTTTAAAGTCCAACTGTGCAACTTCTTATAAGTTAACATAAAAAATGTACCCAAAGTTTAGAACTGGATCATGTGGGGCTAATTTTTTATGATATTTCAATAAAAAGAACAGAAAGCTTACAAAAAGATTTCTTTTTTGGTCTAGTTAAAAATTACATTACCTTTACAGTGGTTGACCCTGACAGGAAGATCAGTATCATTTTGATCAGATTAGGCAATGGAATGTCTATGTAATTATACTGTTTTATAATTCAGTGTTATAACAGACAAACCACACTTTCCAAAACAATTCCATTTTATTATATACAAAATATTAAAAGAAAAAAAAAATTTTGCAACACAACATGAAGGTTAATCGACATTTTATACACGCCGACCACTGAGCGCCTCTACACCAGCTTCCCAAACTGGGTCACGACTCGGATGAATGAAGCCGTCTCTGCCAGCTGTGGGTCAGGATGGCTCGGTTGAATAATCCGGACGGGCTGTCGCGGCGGACGCGTAGGATGATTCTACAAGGAAAATGCACACAATAAAATACAGCACGTAAATGCAAGATATACAGAAAAGACAATAGTTTTTAACAAGAATACATAATGTCATAATTCTATGACACGGTGGTGGCATCAGCCATCACTTTTGGAGTGGTCTGCTGGGGCAGTGGCATTACTGCAGCCGATAGGAAGAGACTGAACAAACTGATTAAGAAAGCTAGCTCTGTCCTGGGGCAACGCCTTGATCCGATGGAGGAGATAGGAGAGAGAAGGATGGTGGCTAAACTGTCATCTCTGCTGGAGTCCGAGTTCCACCCTATGCAGGACATACTGGATGCACTGAGGAGCTCATTTAGCAGCAGACTACATCATCCCAGGTGCACAACCGAGAGGTTTCGTAGGTCCTTCCTACCAACGGCTGTCAGACTGTACAACCTAAGCAGGGCTGCTCGCAGAGATAGCAAAAAGACGTAACAAACTAATAGTTTTTTGAATGCAAAAGATGCAATAGACTTACACAATGGTCCTCTCCGGCATACAACTAGGAACATACCGGTCGCTATGGAGGGTGAGAATATGTATGGGCACATAATCATACCATGTAGGATAACTAAATAGACGGTTATGCTGTTTCATCCCACCTAGCAACAATGCTCTGCACTGTGTGTGTTTATATATTTACATATTTATTCCATCTAGCTACAATGCTCTGCACTGGGTGTGTTTATATTTATATATCTATATATTTATTCCATCTAGCTACAATGCTCAGCACTGGGTGTGTTTATATTTATATATCTATATATTTATTCCATCTAGCTACAATGCTCCGCACTGTGTTTTTATATATCTACATATTATTCCATCTAGCTACATTGCTCCGCACTGTGTGTGTTTATATACTTGCATATTTATTCCACCTAGCTGCAATGCTCCGTACTGTGGGTGTTTATATATTTACATATTTATTCCATCTAGCTACAATGCTCTGCACTGTGTGTTCATATATTCATATATTTATTCCATTCAGCTACAATGCTCTGCACTGTGTGTCTGTGTGTGTGTGTGTGTGTATATATATATATTATAGTAATATGTACATATGTATATTAGCTGCTCTTGCTTGCTTGTTTTTTTTCTTGCCTTCTGATTGTTGCTCTGAGTGTTGCTATCCCTGTGCTGTTGCAATCCTGGAATTTCCCCGTTGTGGGACTAATAAAGGCTTATCTTATCTTATCTTATCTTATAACCTTATTTCAGCGTATTGTTCACATGAATAATTAAAATAAAAGCTTTAGTCCGCATTGTGCTGCAATAAAGCAGCGATCCATCCACAAATGAACAGCTTTTTTATTGCATAAATAAACTGAGCGTCTTACCGAATATATTTGCGAAAAAACGCACAATAAAAAAAAATTAAAACTCACCGTTAAAGGACTCCGATGTCGAAACCTCCCGGTATATTTTTTCATTCCGGGCGGCTCCGTCTAACTCGCGCTGGATACGTTCGTCTGACAATGCAGTGAGCAGACACTGCAGCTCCTTACTGGTCCATGGAACACCCTTATTACACGAAGCCATTTTTGATAGAGAATAAATGAAAATAGCACAGCAATACACTGAAAAGGAACCGCCAACAGTGGTTGCGTGCTGAGTAAAGGCGGTCGTGAAGATTTTTTTTTTTTTTCAAAAACTTTATTGAGAAGGTCGTGAAGATTTGGTAGATGAGGAGGAAGAGAGGGGCAGTTACAACCTGACCAATCAGCTCCGGTTACGACCTGACCAATCAGCGGCGACCAGTCTGTTAATGTCACAACACGGCACAGCTCAGCACTGCTGCACCCTGCCCTTCAGCGGGGCTGAGAATTGCGGCTGTTAAACCGTGTTGGGGCTTGTGGAAAAGCGTACAAAGCGTGCTGAGCCGTCCCGTGTCGCGCTAAAGCGTGCTAGTGGAAAAGGCCCTTAAGTGTTCACTTCTTCCTTCTCCCTTTCGAACACCGCATACTGTTACTTTATTGCATTTGTCATTTGTTTTGTTTTTGTTATATTTTTTTGTTCGAAATAAAGTATCTATCTATCTATCTATCTATCTATCTATCTATCTATCTATCTATCTAAAGGTTAGAAAAGGTCAAATTAATTTCACCTGTAAAGGTTATAGTGCATTTTAGGTGCATCCTGAAATTTCACCCGAGAGCCAATTATGCCTCGTCGGCAGACTGTCGGGGTCGGTGATGGCTGTAAGATTTGAGGTAATTTTTAGTGTAGGCTGCGTCTACAACGGTCTCACAACAGGGTCTCAGTACGACTGTTGTGAGAATTTGGTTTGTATTGCCAACACTCGGTCGGACTCATTCCCAGTGAGAGATGGACTCCACCAGGGCTGCCCTTTGTCACCGATCCTGTTCATAATTTTTATGGACAGGATTTCTAGGCGCAGCCAGGGAATGGAGGGTGTCATGCTTGGTGACCACAGGATCTCATCTCTGCTGTTTGCAGATGATGTTGTCCTGTTGGCTTCATCCAGCAATGACCTACAGCTCTTGCTGGGACGGTTTGCTGCTGAGTGTGAAGCAGCTGGGATGAGAATCAGCACCTCCAAGTCCGAGTCCATGGTCCTCAGCCGGAAAAAGGTGGATTGTCCTCTCCAGGTTGGGGACAGGCTCCTGCCCCAAGGGGAGGAGTTTAAGTATCTTGGGGTCTTATTCACGAGTGAGGGGAGAATGGAGCGAGAGATTGACAGACGGATCGGAGCAGCATCTACAGTGATGCAGACGTTGTACCGGTCTGTTGTGGTGAAGAGGGAGCTGAGTTGTAAGGCAACTCTGTCGATTTACCAGTCAATCTACGTTCCTACTGTCACCTATGGTCACAAGCTTTGGGTAATGACCGAAAGAATGAGATTGCAGATTCAAGCGGCTGAAATGAGCTTTCTCCGTAGGGTTGCTGGACTCACCCTCAGAGATAGGGTGAGGAGGTCAGTCATCTGGGAGAGGCTCAGAGTAGAACTGCTGCTCCTCCACATTGAAAGGAGTCAGTTGAGATGGTATGAGCATCTGATCAGGATGCCTCCTGGATGCTTTCCACTTGAGGTGTTTCAGGCACGTCCCACTGGGAGGAGACCTCGGGGCAGACCCAGGACTCACTGGAGAGACTATGTCTCCCAACTGGTCTGGGAATGCCTTGGTATCCTCTCTGAAGAGCTGGGGGAGGTGGCGGGGGAGAAGGAAGTCTGGGCTTCCCTGTTTGAACTGCTGCCTCCGTGACCCGGACCTCCGTAAAAGCGGTAGAAGATGGATGAATGAATGGATGGATGGATGGATGGATGGATGGATGGATGGATGGATGGATGGATGGATGGATGGATGGATGGCAGGGTCTCATGTGGGCTACGAGGCCTGCTCTTTACCTGCAGCAGTGCTGGCATTTTCTGCAGGTAAAATTGTTTGAAGAGGTGGGGAAGTGATGCCTTTCGTGTGCTTTCTCATACTCTTTCTGTCTTTTCTCTTTGATTGCTTCCGTGGTTTGTTTGAGTTTATTCTTCTATGTCGTACACTGCAGGGTATGCTCTGAGCACGCTTTCTTTAACCCACCTTTTGTAGGGGCTCCCCAGTTGGGGCAGGCAGTGCTGTCCCTATAATGGGCTGCCCAGACACTCACATTGCTGCCTCAACCAACTGGTGCTCAGAATTCAGTATAAGTTTCAACCTTCAGAAGGGAGCCACCTATGTGCATATACCTAATACAAAGGGTTTTTTTTATGGTTTTAAACTGTACTAGTATTTTTTTCTGGTTACATGATTTTTTTGTTGTCTTCTGCTGGAATTTGGAGACTTACCTTTCTCAGGAGCTCTTCCTTCATGACAGGATTGTTCGGATCAATGGAGGAGGAAAAAGCTGTTCTTATCCTGAACACACATCTCTTTCCTTTAGGTGTCTGAGCTGTAAGGCCTAATAAAGAGAGAAAAAAAAAAGGAACCCGTTGCTGAAAATCTCTCCAAGAATTTGCAGATCAGATGTGCAGAACAAAGGTGAAACAGAGAATGAAATGTGACAATTGTAAGTTTAATTTGATTGAACTCATTTAAACTGTACATTATAATTGCCATTGTATAAGTTTTAGTGATGAATAGGACAGCACTCACGAGGGTCACCGTAGCAGGCAAATGAGCGTCTTTTTCCACAATCATAAAACCTCCAATATCTCTTTATGTGAGTCTGATCCACAGTGCCACAGTTGACATTCATGGAGCCAAGGGCAGTGAAGCTTTTATGTATGTTGTTGGTGCCGAAGCTGCTCCCGTCAGACCAAAAATTATTTGGATCACGAAATAAACCAATCCATGAAGGGTCCATCACAAGACCTGTGAAGAATTCTTTCATCTTGTCTGACTCTATATCGTTCCTCACAGCGGCCAGGTCTACGTAGTTCTCCCTGCAGTACCTCTGAGCATCAGCCCAATTCCTCTTTTCTTTCACAAGAACATATTCAGGATTGAGCGGTGTTCCTGCAGTCAGAGAGCATGAGGTCACACATTCAGAGTCTAAAAAGTCCTTTTCTACATATGTCTGACACATGGGCAGATATTTCATTTCACTGTTGCAGGACAATAAACAGAACATTTCCTCAAGAGTAAAGACTGAGGTGGGAGTCCAATCTCAGCAAAAAAAAAAATGTTCAATTGCACGTTTTGTCACTCAGAGAAAACATACACAAACACGTAAAAAAGATTTTTGACATGCAGTGGGTACGTGGCGTTAACAACTTTAAGAAAGGTGTCTAACGGCAGTTATTTTTTCACTTGTATTGTCTTTCAGCATCAACTGGAGATTCTAATTTGTCGTTAGGCATGAATGTGAGAGTGAATGGTTGTCTGTCTCTCTGTGTTGGTCCTGTGATGGACTGGTGATCTGCACTGGGTGGACCCTGCCTATCACCCAAAGATGCTGCACTGTCAAACCAAATTAGTTCACAGAACTCAAAACTTATGTGGAAACCCATTACAAAATAATTTTTAAGCAAATAAAATTAGTTTTTTGTGTAATCTTAAATTAAAAAAATAAAATGCTGAAAATGTATTTTTTCACTAAAGTTTACTAAAAAAATCATTTAATTTACTTAAAATTTATTAGGTAATCAGTTTCCACATAAGTTTTGAGTTCTGTGAACTATTTGGTTTTACAGTGTGGGATAGGCTCCAGCATGTCCCCATGTCCCCCGACTGATTTAAGACTCTGGTCTTACATGATTTTTGTACTTACCGCGGTAGCACACAAATGTGTACTTCAAGTTGGAGTCAAGACTCAACCATTTGTCACCCAGAGTCGACACACAATGCTGATGCTCGAAAAAGTCTGAGAAATCACCAAAGTTCCTGTACTCAGCCCCGCTCCCCGTGAACCCGTCTGACCACCTCCAGTCAATTTTACCATACAGACCGATCCAGACTGGATAGCGGAGACCAGCAGAAAAAGCATTCTGTACAAATGTGGTCAGTTCTTTTCCATCTCTGTCAATGGTGGCCAGGTCTGTGTAGGTCTGTCTGCAGTAAGCTTGAGATTCGGGCCAGGTCTTTTGGTCGTAGACAAAGTGGTACTGACGGAGAAGGCAGTTGGAGATGTAGCACCCTGTGGGAAAAGCATCACATCTATAAGAAACCAAACTATTAGACTGTATAAGTCTAATAGTCTTAGTCTAATAGTCTTAGTCTAATAGTCTAATAGTAAAAAAGTCTTTTTTTTTTTTTTTTGAATGCAAAAGATGCAATAGACTTACACAATGGTCCTCTCCGGCATACAACTAGGAACATACCGGTCGCTATGGAGGGTGAGAATATGTATGGGCACATAATCATACCATGTAGGATAACTAAATAGACGGTTATGCTGTTTCATCCCACCTAGCAACAATGCTCTGCACTGTGTGTGTTTATATATTTACATATTTATTCCATCTAGCTACAATGCTCTGCACTGGGTGTGTTTATATTTATATATCTATATATTTATTCCATCTAGCTACAATGCTCCGCACTGTGTTTTTATATATCTACATATTATTCCATCTAGCTACATTGCTCCGCACTGTGTGTGTTTATATACTTGCATATTTATTCCACCTAGCTGCAATGCTCCATACTGTGGGTGTTTATATATTTACATATTTATTCCATCTAGCTACAATGCTCTGCACTGTGTCTGTGTGTGTGTGTGTGTATATATATATTTTATAGTAATATGTACATATGTATATTAGCTGCTCTTGCTTGCTTGTTTTTTCTTGCCTTCTGATTGTTGCTCTGAGTGTTGCTATCCCTGTGCTGTTGCAATCCTGGAATTTCCCCGTTGTGGGACTAATAAAGGCTTATCTTATCTTATCTTATAAACCTTGAATAAGCTGATGGTGTACACAGACTGACCAACCTGAAAGGCACAGGACCAAGAACAGGATCCTCTCCATGGTGATGCACCTCTGGGGACTCTGGGATCAATCACACACATGTTAATGTTGCTCTCAGGCAAATCAAGGCAAATTCAGCTGCAGCTCTTTGTCACCATCAGTGGCCCCTCCCAACCCTGTACCTTCTAATGCACAGGTGGCAATATCAAGGCCTGGGGGCCTCCACAATATTAACTGACTCATTAATAAGTTGCGATTCCCCCCACAATTGTGATTTTTTTTTTATTTTTTTTTTTTTGACTCACAAATTTTTTATGTTTTTCCCAGCATTTTAAATTTGAGACTTTGTTCTGGATTCATGCTAGATTTTTTCTTTTCCTTCCCCACTCAGGGTTTCAGGTTTAGTTGGTGGTCTGGGGTGTGGTGTTGGCATCAGCCTCAGGACCCTGCTTGGACTCTGTATGATGCCTCAATAAGTAATTTGTTTGACATTGTCTGAAATGATGGATGGGTAAGGGAATCAGGGGAAGAAGAAGTTAATTTTTGAATGTGTGTTTGTGTGGCCCGGCTATGGTCCGGAGGTGCTAATCAGAAGGGTGTGGTGGCCCCTGGTCTGCTCAAGTTCAATTTAAATCTTAGAGAATGCATTGATAAAGAGGTTCAAATTAAAACTGCCTTCATGGTTTAGAAATATTAGGTTTACATTATTTTTTTCCCATAGTTTTCTTTTTTTGTGTGTCAAATCATTCAAAATGATTTAATTGCAGGTAGGATATGTTTCATGAAGCCAAGGTGTGCTGCTATTTCAACCAGTAGTACTGTGCCATATCTGTGTTTAGATTAGAAAAAGTTGAGCTAACATCCCACAGATGGATGAAAATTGGACCAAGAAACTCAGACAGTAGCTTTAAATGTAAAAATGTAAAACAAGTAGCATCAACAGTGTTATTTATAACACTTAAAAGAGTGATAAGCCTGTATATGGATTGGTAGTTTTTAACTTTAAATACAGGGCTGGATGTCTCTTCAAACACTTTTCTGATAAATCTTAAAATCGTGGCTCTGGTTAATGGCAATAAAGGTAGGTTAATCCCATGGACACAAATCAGACCTATAAGC
This sequence comes from Pholidichthys leucotaenia, assembly GCA_020510985.1. Lineage (NCBI taxonomy): Eukaryota > Metazoa > Chordata > Actinopteri > Cichliformes > Pholidichthyidae > Pholidichthys > Pholidichthys leucotaenia. Next base: position 100,244,006 of record CM035841.1, on the reverse strand, counting down.
CTTCAAGTCTTCAGATGGTCCCATAGAAACATGCAAACTCCAAACGTGGGTCAACATCCAGCAAAACAAATTACAGCCAAATTTTGGCCCTTTCCTTTCCTATTTGGGGAGGCGTCTTAATCCTGCCAGGCGTACTCTCCTAGACTCAACATTTGATTATTTAAATGCTACACATGCCATGACGGGCTTTGTAATGCTGATCGGACAATAAAGAATTCAGGGCCCGTGTGCTCAAGCATTCTGAAAATCCTCAAGCAGAGCTCCTATTTTAGTGTAAAAATTCCTATCAAGGGGTCCTAGTTTAAAAGTGATTAAAGGGGTCATTGACTGCACTTTTTACACATTTTAACTGCTCACACTGTCAGGCGGTGACCCTCGCGGGCCACCATAAGACGCCAAAAGTCGCCAGTGAGTTTTGCATTGGTGTTTTATTAACAAGACACAAGACACGAATAAGGGACTATGAGCCGCTATGGGCAAAAATACACTACACAGGATGCATGGGATCGTAGGGCTCACCCAGCCACCTACAATCTTAACGAGGACATGGACGATAACAAGAACAAGAATACATACATGAACCTTGAATCGAATGATGACATCACCCAAGGAATCTCTCAGGATGTTTGACCAGGACATTTGACCAATACTGCTGCATCAACCAGCTGTCAGAGCCCGCTAATAAAGCCGGCGACTAACGAGTGGTGAGGCAGAACAGCTGATCAGCTCTGACAGCAAGAAGCCCCACTGAGCGCTGTCACAATAAGAGCCCGGGGAGCCAGAATGTAATCCACTGCTGTCAAAGCCGGCAGAGATGATGCATGGCCCTAGCGTGGACGAGATCGGCGCTCGGGTCATAACACACAAATCTTAATGAAATGTTTGTGACATATTTTTTTCACATTTCCTGTAATTTTTTAAATTATTGAAACAAATTTGTTTATTTTTCCTGGCTTTCTTTAAATGATTTAAATAATTTAAAGCCTATGACTTTAAGAACCATCCTTCATCGTTTCAACTCCGCCCTCCCTCTTGTGTCAGTTAGCCATTATAGCTGACTAGCTTTAGGCCTCCCAACTTGGTTGAGCAGTGCTCTGGTTTACTGATCCACAGTCGATGGTGTATCTCACATCAGTCCGGTCTATCTCCCAATAATTTTGCCATGATTCCACAACAAATCACTAGCACTGTGTGCTGGACGGTCGCTGCAACCCGAGGAAAGCTACCGAGCCAAGCTCAGACAGATCAGGAAGGAGAAGGAAGCAGCGTTGAAAAGTGGAGACAGGGACTGCTACAGGGAGGTCAAATACCGGTTTAGCAGAGAGCTGAGGAGAGCTAAATCTGTGTATTCAGAGAGACTCCAGCAGCAGTTCACTGCTAATGACTCAGCTTCTGTGTGGAGAGGACTGAGGCAAATCACCAACTATCGACCTAAGGCTCCTAAAGGTCAGGATGACAAAGCCCTTTGTCAAAGACTGTCCCAACACTATGCCCGTTTTGACACCTCGTCAGCTGTGTCCAACTCCCCCCCTCCCCCCAGCGCCACTGCCTCCATGGTCCCCACTTCATCAAAGGCGCCCCCCCCCCTCCTCCCCCCCTGCCTTTGCCATCAGTGAGCAGGACGTGCACAGACAGTTCTCCAGACTGAACCCGCGCAAGGCCCCCGGTCTGGACGGCGTGTCTCCCTCCACCCTCAGACACTGTGCGGAAGAGCTGACTCCTGTCTTCACAGACATTTTTAACACCTCCCTGAAGTTATGCCATGTGCCGACCTGCCTCAAAACTTCTACCATCGTCCCTGTCCCCAAGAAGCCACGGATCACTGGACTTAATGACTACAGACCTGTAGCGCTCACCTCTGTAGTCATGAAGTCCTTTGAGCGCCTGGTCCTGTCCCACCTCAAGACCATCACCACTCCCCTCCTGGACCCGCTGCAGTTTGCCTACAGAGCCAACAGGTCTGTGGACGATGCAGTCAACCTGGCCCTCCACTCCATCCTGCAGCACCTGGACTCCCCGGGAACCTACGCCAGGATCCTGTTTGTGGACTTCAGCTCTGCATTCAACACCATCCGCCCCGATCTGCTCCAGGACAAGCTGTCCCTGCTCAACGTGCCTGACTCCCTCTGCAGGTGGATCACCGACTTCCTGACGGACCGGAGGCAGCATGTGCGGCTGGGAAAGACTGTCTGACTGGCACCTAGCGGCTGCCCCGGCCTTGGATGCGCTCTGCAGAGCGTGCCCAAATGCCAAGTCACGTTTCGTTACCTTGTATTCATACATGTGTAATGACAATAAAGTTGAATCTCAATCTCAATCTCAATCTCAGACTCTGTTAGCATCAGCACCGGATCACCCAAGGGCTGTGTACTTTCCCCCCTACTCTTCTCCCTGTACACCAACTCCTGCACCTCCAGCCACCAGTCTGTCAAGCTGATCAAGTTTGCGGACAACACCACCCTCATCGGGCTCATCTCCAACGGCGACGAGTCCATCTACAGGAGAGAGGTGGCCCAGCTGGCGTCCTGGTGAAGCTACAACAGCGTGCAGCTGAACGCTCTGAAGACAGTGGAGATGATCGTGGACTTCAGAAAAGTCACAACCCCTCTGCCCCCCCTTACCCTCACAGACTCTCCCATCACCACTGCAGATTCTTTCCGCTTCCTGGGCACCACCATCACCCGGGACCTGAAGTGGGAGCCGACCATCAGCTCCCTCATCAAAAAGGCCCAGCAGAGGATGTTCTTCCTGCGGCAACTGAGGAAGCTCAAGCTACCCACCAAGATGTTGGTGCAGTTCTACATGACCATCATCGAGTCCATCCTCACCACCTCCATCACCGTGTGGTACGCAGGAGCCACTGCCAGGGACAGACTAAGACTGCAGTGCGTCATGCGCGCTGCTGAGAAGGTGATCGGCTGCAAGCTCCCATCCCTCCAGGACCTGTACATCTCCAGGACCCGGAGGCGTGCAGGTTGGATCATAGCCGACCCTTCACACCCTGGACATGCACTGTTTGCCCCTCTCCCTTCAGGTAGAAGACTTCGGTCCATTCAGACTAAAACCTCCCGCTACATGAACAGCTTCTTCCCCTCTGCCATCACACTGCTAAACACTAAGTGACTTATTAGACTCTCGTGCACTACGTACAGCAGCTCAACCAGACTCATGATATTATCACTGTTTTCTTTTTGCACTACCGACTGCACTATGTGGAACTCCACAATATCTGCTGCTTGTTAATATATTTAAAAATTGCATAAATTAGTATTACTCATTCATATTCTACATTTTATTGAATGCATAGTTTTTTTTTAATTTTTATCTTTAGTGCTACTCCATGTTTAATGTTGCAGCATTGCACCGAGACAAATTCCTAGTTTGTGTACTACATGAACAATAAGATAAGAGAGATAAGATAAGCCTTTATTAGTCCCACAACGGGGAAATTCCAGGATTGCAACAGCACAGGGATAGCAACACTCAGAGCAACAATCAGAAGGCAAGAAAAAAACAAGCAAGCAAGAGCAGCTAATATACATATGTACATATTACTATAAAATATATATATATACACAGACACACAGTGCAGAGCATTGTAGCTGGATGGAATAAATATATGAATATATGAACACACAGTGCAGAGCATTGTAGCTAGATGGAATAAATATGTAAATATATAAACACCCACACCAATGGCAATAAATCTGATTCTGATTCTGATGGCGTGCCTCGTGTCACTGCAGTCCTTCTCTCAGTGGTTTCATCCTCATTCTGTGGCAGTTTGCATGTTCCGGTGTTATGCTGAGAATTCCCCCACCATTCCGGGGGAGTTCTCGGCATAACAGCGGCCAGTAGCCCTGGTCCCTTGCCATAAAAGCGACCGGTGTGCCAGTCACCTCTCTAAGATGGGCTGGAGTGAACCAGGTGGTAACAGGGATGGCTATTAGGATGACTAAGATCTGAAGAAATTAACAACATAAGCCTTGGTTTCAGCCAATGTCCTGGTACCAGTGTTAGCTCATGGGCTAATAGCTCAGGGGCTAACAGGCTACCTTTAGCCCCACCTTCCATCTTTGTGATGGACAGTTAGGCGGCCCAAATAATAGAGCAATGGGTGTGTCTTTATGATGGCAGTGGGGGGGGGGGGCTTTTTCAAGACTTGACTTCGGAAACTTACCCAGAAGTGTAAAAAAAAAAAAAAGTTTTTGTGAGTTTCTCTGAGAGAAAAAACGAGATAAAGGCAGTGTGCTTTTTTCAGATTGTTGACTATTTGGGAAATTTCTGGTTAATTATGTGACCATTTAACATATTTGAGACAGTTAAAACCTACAAACACACCATTTTTCAGTCAGTGACCCCTGGACACCTGTGGTCCAGGTGTAGTGTGGCTGACTACTGATTTGAGGGTCAGGGGTTCAATTCCTGCTCTATCTGCACCCTGCATGTCGAAGTGTCCTTGAGCAAGACACCGAACCTCCAGTTGCTCCTGGTGGGTAAGGCCAGAGCCTGTGCATGGCAGCTCCTCCTCCATCAGTGTGTGTGTGGATGGGTTGATAGCAGGATCTATAAAAAAAAAGCTTTGGTCATCGAGAGATGAGAAATAGCACTATATAAGTGAATGGCATTTACCATTTAAGGAGCACTCTCAGAGCAACTTGGAGCAAGGAAGATCCTAACTCTTTTATCTTAGTGTGGAAGTGTGGTTGTCCCCATTGCTAGATATGACACTGTCCTTTGAGAGCTGTGATTGTCATGACTTAGGCATGTGGTCCACGCCTTCTATTATTTTTGAAGTGTTTGCACAATTCTGTTACCTTAATTTTTTGGGTTATCCTCAGTTGTTAGTTCAGTTATGTTTTCTCCATGTTTTGGTTTATTTATGATTATTGTTTGCATTATTTGCCCTCTGTTCTCCAGTGTTCTTTGTCTGCACAGCCCGCTCATCCTGTTTGTAGCTGCTCCTCTGCCATCTCCTAATTAGTCCCAGCTATCTTATATTAGTTTAATTATCTGCTCCCTATATACAGTATATGTCAGCCTGAGTTTGTGTTGTGGCGTCATTGGTCAGTTACCCTCTTCATCGTTTGGTTGTGGGTTTCATCGTTCTCTGCGTAATTTGTGTTTGACAGCCCCTGAGATGCTTTTGTTTGTTCATTTTGTTTTTTGTTAAAAAAATCATTATTGCACCAAGTCCTGCCTGCTACCTTGGATCCCACTTTAAAAAAGTAACTGCCTTTCAAAGCAGTTATTTCTGACAGTGATTGGTCACAACAGAGAGGAGGGGAGGGGAGGGGGGTAACAGTTAAAGCTTATGTTGTATAAAACTTTGAATGGTGCACAAATGTTAATTAAAATTAAAATATCACACCAACCAAACTTTGAACATATGTACACCAATAACACAGTAAACTTGCAGTTTAACTAAGGCAGCATACCTGCCAACTTTTAAAACCTGAAAAGCCTAGTAGCTAGCCGGGGTCCAGGGGCCGCAGGCCCCGGTAGGTCCAGGACAAAGTCCTGGTGGGGGGTTCATGGGGGCGAAGCCCCCCTGACGGCAAACAAATATTAGCATTAAATCAAGTTAAAATGTGGCTAACAACCTCATAGTTCTTCAATAATCATATTTCTATTTTTCTTACGAAGAACGTAGAAAGTTTGCCGCTGGTGTCACTGGCATTGGCATTCGACTTGTGTTATTTCGTTCCCATGTGGTCTTTCACATAGCTGATTCCTCCATGTCCGATTGAAAAATCTTGTCTACACAAAGTGCAGTTGGTGTAATTTTCACCCTTTCTTGAGCGAATAACAATTCCTGGAAATGCTTTGGAGTATTCCTCGTGAAAAGACTGTAATTTTCGTTTGTTTTTCACACTCATTTGTGATTTTTCTCTGGCAGATTCCATGATGAAAACGTATACAATGCTGACCTAATTTCTTCGCGATTCCAAATGGAAACAATGGCTCCAGAGATGTGATTTGGGGTTGGGGAAATTATCTGAAAACTTAGCAGGTGGTCTGGGGGACATAGTCCCCCAGCGGGGTCCGGGGCAGAGCCCCGGTGGGGGCGCAAGGGGGGCAAAGCCCCCCGAAGCTCCTGGGTTTTTATGATTTTTAAGTACCAGAACTGTGCTTAAATGACATAAAACAAACAGCTGAATGCCACTTATTACTGTATAATATTGACTTATGTTCCAAGAAGATAGCATTCCTAAAATATTCCAACAAGCATTATCCATCACATGCTTTAACACCTGATCAAATCAAAATCAGTTAATTTTATCTATTCCAAAATAGAAATAAAATTCCAACATACCATTACTTTTTATAATTTCAGCATTCATTTCAGATCACCAGTTTCAATCTCCACTGAGTCTTGAGCAGTTCATTTTGCACAATAACTGATGTAGCTAAGTCTTAGAAATATTCAAAAGTTATGAGTCAATGTCCACTGTGCACTGTCAATTTACAACTGGTTGGAATCATAAAAGTAATTAACTAAATTGTTTTGCTATTTTTTTCTCCTCAACATCAATGTCAGGGCGCTGCAGGAGTTTTTGGGGATGGTTAACTTTTATAACCGTTTCCTCCCCCGCGCAGCCCTGCTCATACAGCCGTTGTACGCCGCACTCAAGAAACGGAAACCGGCGGACAGAGTCGACAGGACTCCTGAGTGGAGCAGGCGTTCTGAGGTTAAAACAGCTCTGGCGAACGCTGCACTACTGGCGCACCCAGACCCGACGCCTCAGACGTGGGCATAGCGGCCATCGTGGAGCAATGCGTCGCCGGTTCTTGGCAGCCGCTCACCTTTTTTAGCAGGTTTTTGCACTACAGTGAACGTAAATACAGCGTGTTCGACAGAGAGTTAATGGCTCTCCACCTGGCCATATGCCACCTCCAGTTCTGGCTGAAAGGGCGCACCTTAGGCTCAGACCTCTCGCACATGCGCAATACACCTACAGGAAGCAGTGCCGATTGCCTTTGTTCTAAATTTAGATACGATTCCTAGCGATCTTGTGTTTGGAATTGCTTTCGTGTTTTTTTACGACTGAAAATTTTTGACTGAATTTTTAGTGAAAAAACGTAATTTTCATTAATAAAGCCGTAACCCGGAATGGGGTCTTGAAAACCAGAACCATTACGGCAAAACCGGAGTAGTTGGCAGGTATGAGGCAGGAGTGTCCAATCATGTGCCATGGAGGGCCGAGACCCTGCAGGTTTTCTCTTCTACCCAGTCTCTTCAGGAGGTGTTTTCACTGATCAGCAATCAGTGGGAACAAAATCAGTTGAATCTGCTGCTGAAGACACTGGTTGGAGGTAAAGCCTGCAGGGTCTTGGCCCTCCATGGCACATGATTGGACACCCCTGAACAAAGGAGATATGGCTTATTATCCAACATTTAACATGTCCTATCCCTGGGTCCGATGTTCTGCGGGAGTCAGTCTCGTGGTTCTTTTGTTGTATTTGGATACATGCATCTGTTGTATTTTTGGTGCCTTATCTTTAGTTATTACTACGTTCTAGTTTGTCTGTTTGTATTTCTGACTGTTGGACAGGTTTTTCTTCATTCATAATTATTTTCTATTCTGTATTTGGTTTTGCTCACATTTTCTCTACGGGCTGACAGTTTGCACTTCCGAGTTTGTGCGGGCACCTGACAAACTGTCAGCCGCTCCTCCCTCACCCCTCATTACTACTACCAGCAGATTCAAATTATTGTTTTCTTCTCCTGCTCAGGTCAGCCCACCCCTGTTATCACTCATGTTGTTATTTCACTTATTACTTAAGCTCAGTCTGTTCACCTTGTCCTGGCCATTACATTGCATTGTCTACCCACTTCTCCACCACAGCTCCATCTGCTTTGGGGAGTCATTCTGTAAGTACCCTTTCTCGCTTGCCAGTAAGTTTGTTGGAGAGCTCTGTTTAAATTCTCTATTTTTTTTGTGTTCACCAGTTTATTTGTTGGAGCACCTTGTGTTTATTCTTTTGTTAATTAAAATGCACAACAACATCCAGAGGGTGGACTTTGTCCTTCTGCTCCAAAGGGGCACTAAACATGACAGAATGTAACAGCCAATGAAACCAAGTCGTGGTGTTTGGGTGGGTTTTTTTTTTTCAATTTTTTGTGTTTTTCACTCACTTGCTTCTGGAGCTCATCATGTCCTCAGCGAGCCGTTCTCACACCAGCAGAGGGGGATTGGCAACGGGGTATCCGACTGTGGAGGAAGAGTGGGAAACAGACTTTATCCAAGATTTTGTGGATGGAGCTCTCAAAGCCAAAGTGTAACAATATATCTATCACTATAACCACTGGAATAATACCACAATATCACTGGGCAATTGGGTATTTGGGGGTAACAGGGTAACACCCACTAACACCTGCGCGCGCCAGATTTTTGTGTGTAACCCTCACTAACACCTACTCACTTTAGGTGTAGTACCCTTTTGGTAGTGTTGTGTTATGGCAGTGTAGTTACCTTAACTTTACTACCTGAGGGAAAAGGGATAATTGGGCCAGGTCAGACCAACTCTGGGTTCCTAGGAGCCTGGGAGGTGCAACAACAGATGACACACACACACACGGTGTATGGAACTTGGAAATATATACACTACCGTTCAAAAGTTTGGGGTCACTTAGAAATGTCCTTATTTTTGAAAGAAAAGCACTTTTTTTCAATGAAGATAACTTTAAACTAATCAGATATACACTCTATACATTGCTAATGTGGTAAATGACTATTGTAGCTGCAAATGTCTGGTTTTTGGTGCAATATCTACATAGGTGTATAGAGGCCCATTTCCAGCAACTATCACTCCAGTGTTCTAATGGTACAATGTGTTTGCTCATTGCGTCAGAAGGCTAATGGATGATTAGAAAACCCTTGTGCAATCATGTTAGGTCTCCAATGCTGTAATTGCTGCAAATGGAGGATTCTTTGACGAAAGCAAAGTCTGAAGGAAAAAATTATTATTTCAAATACAAATCATTATTTCTAACCTTGTCAATGTCTTGACTATATTTTCTATTCATTTTACAACTCATGGTGGTAAATAAGTATGACTTTTCATGGAAAACACAAAATAATTGTCTGGGTGACACCAAACTTTTGAACGGTAGTGTATATTATTTTAACAAATGTGTATTGTTTACAAATATGTACAATAAAAAAACACACACTTGTCACAATAATAATAATAAAAAAAATAAAAACACAATACCCCAAAATATAGTTACAATATTCACAGTTCTTGATGTATCAGTTCCAGGTGACCAGTTGGGTCACCTCTAGCAGTTTCTTGGGTTCGGGCTTCGGCTCGCCATCCAGATTTGGAGAATCCACGCTCTGGTCAAACCAGTCCAAAGGAAAAAAAAAAAAAAGAAAAGAACCTGACCTATAAAATAGGTCAGAACACAACAAATGAGCCACTGCTCTAAAGCGTATCACAAAATAATTCTAAGTTGTACACAAACAACATTTTCAAACACCTTTAAACCATGGATGTAATATTCACTACTAAATACATTCAATGGCAAGTGAAATGGATCCTTCTGCTAACCATTACAGCTCTGAACATAACCTCCTTCTGTGTAAATCCTAGCCAGATTTAGCATCGGAGGTTTAGCATGTTAAGCTAGCACAAAGATTTATCACCATTTCCGCACTTTAAAACACATATAAATCACAGATATAACTTTCACCATTAAGTACCAATAAATGGCAAGGGAACTGAGACCTTTGCTAACCGTTACAGCCTTGAAAAATAGCTTTTTCTGATGACAAAACTAGCCGAATTTAGCATCGGCGGCTAGCGTTTTTAAGCTAGCGGTTAGCATCCACATACACAATGAATAAATAGCGCTCACCATGCTAAGTGGCTCGTGCGTCAATGGGGTTCCCGCGCTCAACGGCGTCGGCAGCCTTTGGATCCCAATCTAAAAATTTAATAGTCGGGGCATTAAGAATTTGGCAATACCGCAATGTCTCATTTCGCATTTTGGTTTAGGCTTACCAATTTCAAGGGTTTTATCCAGGCAAAGGCTGCTATTAGCACGTTAGCGTCACCATATCACCAAGGTTCGTCTCTATCTCTGGTCTGTCTCTTTCGGTGTCTGACATGACTGAGCCAAAAATGCAAGTCATCCCAGACACAGGGAGAGAGCGCTTAACCCATTGGGTGGCGTGACCCAGCAACGGCACAGCCATTGGTTACTCGAAATATCAACACACAATACTAGGAACTTTATCAGAACCTTCTAGAAAATGTTCCTACTATTTATGAATATATATTTATTTAAATTCGTCGGCCTCCGTCGGTCTATGATGACCATTCGCCCCTTTCACATTCCCCACAATGCAATGCGCAACCAGCAACATCCGGTAGTTTGTTTACACTGGCTCACATGCATACACAATGGAGACAGAGTTCAAGATACGTCGAAATAAAGCCAGAAATCAGGGTTCCAGATGCGTAGTACCTTTCTGTAGTAATCGCCAGGGTACAGACAAGGAACAGGGCATAAGAAGATCATACTATAGGTTTCCCAGCGGTGAAAAAAACGCAGATCTTCGGCGAATTTGGGAGAGCAAAATCAGGCGTGAAGGATGGACTGCAAGTGCCAGTGACAGAATTTGTTCAGACCATTTTCAAGGAGGTAAGAGCACTGTTTGAATAATATATTTATCTATATTGTATTACCTGTTATTACTCAATAAAATATTAGCATTTAGTCTAATTTTAGGTTCCAAACTAATCACTGATCAAATCCAATACAAAGTTAGCATAGTATCAATTTTCTTTATTTTATTAGTTAATATAGTCTTGTCAGACTTCTGCATTATAAATTATATAGTTGTATGTGTGTGTATTTTGTTTGTTTATTTACATATATATATGTATTTGAACTTTATACATATATAATAAAGCTGTCAGTAACTACTGACACTGCCTCCTTTTTTTATTTAAATTCTGGCATAATTAGTATCTGTTAAACTAATTTCTATTTTTATCCAACAGGTGTACGCACACACAAGAAAGGTTCGCTGGGATATATTCCTACGAAGTTTAAATGGACCGGACAAATGAAGAAGCGACAGACGATGACATCAACTTCTGCCTCCCCTGTCATTCCATTGCCATTCTGCAAAGATTCGTGGACTCCAAAGGAAGAATCCCCAAATAAAGTCAACATATCACATTATCTAGTGACCACTTCCTGAATGCTTTGCCACTTAATTCTTCAGTTATGGCTGATAAGGGTTTCAATGTGTCAAGGGAACTTAGAGACAGGGGGGTGAAACTGATTCTCCCTAACTACAAAGGTAGTGACCGGTCGCAGATGTCGGCGGAAGAAGCTGCAAACTGCGAGGCAATCTCGAGCACACGTATTCATGTTGAGAGAATTATCCAGAGAATACAAACATTTCACATTCTGGATGCCAGTCTGAAAATTTCACAACAGGATGTGACAGAGCAAATGTTTACAGTTTGTGCCTACTTGTCTAATTTTCAAATGCCTATTGTTAATATTCACAGTGTTCTAGCAAGTCCAGTATCAGAGTCTGAAAGTATCTTTGATTTCATTTAATTTGCTTTTTGAACAAGTGGGCAGCTATTTCTTGTAATCACTAGACAACACACTTAAAGACTGTAGTAAAGTAAAATAGTTTTTATTAGATTTCAGAAAAGGAATTTCAAGACATATACAATCAATATTTCTGTACAGCTGTATATAGGATATTGTGGAATGTTAGTCAAAACTGCATTATGTTTTTGTTAATAAATGTATCCCTGGTCACTATGGTGTAAACTTTAAACAAAGATTTATTGTTTATATTGTGTATTGTATTTTTGTTCTAGATAAGAATTTGTAGTAATAAAGACCATTTTATTCAACCTGACAAATTTGTATTAAATGCATACATGTATAACACAAAAAAAGGTAATGTAATACCTACACAATCAATGCTAAACATATGTGCACTTTTATAGTACAATCATGGAATGATAAGTCCATGGTAGAAACATCCAATGACTAGCTACAAAAAGCCAAAATGACTTGAAAGCTAAAAATATTTCTCATAAGAAGTACATTTGCATCATGACAAAAACTAATAACGTTTCTGAAAATGACTAGCTATTCACATGAATAATCACAGAAATTATAGCGCCATCCATCAAGAAATACTAAACATTCATGTAAACATTTGGTCAATTCCTTACACAGGATATGCAAAACCACGGAATATCTTCATCTACCATGTCTTGGTTATAGTTCGCACATCTCCAGCATGACCAGGAATCACAGTTGCATGGACATTCAGAATCAGAATCAGAATCAGATTTATTGCCATTGTTCATGAAGTACACAAACTAGGAATTTGTCTCGGTGCCATGTTGCAACATTAAAAACATGATGAGATAAAGAGATAAACTAAAAACCTAAAGGACTAAAAACATGCAATAAGTATAGAAAAATAAGTAATAATAATAATAATAATAATAATAATAGTAATGAGTAATACTAGTCAAGGCAGTTTTAAATAAATTAGCAAGTAGCAGATAATATGGGGTACCACAGTGCAGTTGATAATGCAACAGAAAAACAGTGATGAATGTCATGAGTCTGGCTGAACTGCTGTGCATAGTGCACGAGAGTCAATAAGTCACTTAATGTTCAGCAGTCTGATTGCAGAGGGGAAAAAGCTATTCATGTGCCAGGAGGTTTTAGTCTGAATGGACCGAAGTCTTCTACCTGAGGGGAGGGGGGCAAACAGTACGTGACCAGGGTGTGAAGGATCGGCTATGATCCGGCCAGCACGCCTCCGGGTCCTGGAGATGTACAGGTCCTGGAGAGATGGGAGCTTGCAGCCGATCACCTTCTCAGCAGTGCGCACGACACGCTGCAGCCTTAGTCACACCGTACAGTTCACACCGTACACTTGCATCTGAGTTGTCTGGCTTAATGTTCTCCGCTTCAGGCAGTGTTTCAGTGTTTTTGCTGGCAGTGCTTTCACCTCTGTGTACGTTTTAGGGACTTTCCCTGTCATTTTCTGCTAGAATCCATATGACATTATGCACCTGCAAGAAATGAGGAAAAGATGTCACATTGTGTATAGATAAATGTATGTATAATACTATATATATGTGTAGCCACTAGTTGAAAATAAACGTTTAATGTACATCAAAACTGAGCAGCTGATAACCTGCTGACATGCACTCACATGGGTTATGCCTCATGAGTCATGGGTGCAACTTACAACTTCTAAATATGTCACAAAAACACGCTGCATACGCGATTAGCATAGCATGGCATACAACCAAAACATAATAGAAAGCTCGAAAATATTACTAGGTATATTACTGCAGCTTGATATGTATAGAAAACTGTTTAACTTACCACAAATAAGTAAAAAATCGCTCCCCCGTTGCTAGATTCAAGCGAGTTTATATTGGGCGCTGGGAAACCGGATGTTGCCGGTCGCGCGAGGAATTGTGGGATTGTGAAAGGGGCGAATTGAAGAGAATCCTAAACGTCTACTCTGCTGGAACAGCACCGCCTGTGGCTGAACAGGCCGATGCGCAAATGGCAGTCCCTGTCACACAGGTCGCACTTGTGGGTGGTCTTCGTGCTGCTGGAGCTGTGGCGGTTCTTCCTGCGGGTCCTTTTTTCATCTGCTGCAGCAGTCAGTCTCTCTTCACCCGCCTTGAGCTGTCTGGTCAGGGTGCCTCTCCATTTGGAGCGGTCCGTTGCAAGGTCCTCCCAGCGCTCTGTGTTGATCTCCAGGGCCTTCATGTCTCTCTTGCATTCGTCTCTAAAGCGCACCTGTGGGCGGCCAATGTCTCTCCTGCCAGTCACCAGTTCTCCGTAGAGGATGTCTTTGGGGATTCTGCCATCCTCCATACAGTGAACGTGGCCTAGCCAGCGCAGCCTGTGCTGCCTGAGTAGAGTGAACATGGAGGGAAGGCCGGTGCGGGACAGAACTTCTGTGTTGGGCACTTTGTCCTGCCAGGATATGTCCAGGATACGGCAAATGCAGCGCAAGTGGAAGGAGTTCAGTCTCTTTTCCTGCCGGGCGTATGTTGTCCACGTCTCACTCCCATAGAGCAGTGTGCTGATGACGCAGGTGTTGTACACTGCCATCTTTGTCTTGACAGAGAGTCTGGGATTCTCCCACACTCGTGTGGTGAGGCGAGCGAGTGTGGAGGCTGATTTTCCAATCCTCTTGTCGATCTCTGTATCAAGGGAGAGGTTGCTGTTGATCGTGGACCCCAGGTACGTGAACTGATTCACGACCTCCAGCTCGTAGTCGTCAATGGTGATGGTTGGTGGTGCTTTCGGGCCTTGCACCAAGACGTTAGTCTTCTTCAGGCTGATGGTAAGCCCGAAGTCCTTGCATGCCTGGGAGAAGCGGTCCATCAGGGTCTGAAGCTCCTGCTGTGTGTGGGTTGCAACTGCAGCGTCATCTGTGAACAGCATGTCTCTGATTAGAGCCTCGCGTACTTTGGTTCTGGCTTTCAGGCGGGCGAGGTTGAAAAGCCTGCCGTCAGATCTTGTGTGCAGGTAGATTCCCTCTGTTGCTGTGCTGAAGGCATGCCTCAGGAGCATAGCAAAGAAAATCCCAAAGAGGGTTGACGCAAGTACACAGCCCTGTTTCACTCTACTGCGTATGTTGAATGGCTCTGAGACGTTGCCGTCGTGCTGCACTATCCCCTGCATGTTGGTGTGAAACGATTCGATGAGGCTTTGCAACTTTGGTGGGCATCCTATCTTTGACAGGATCTTGAAAAGGCCCTCTCTGCTGAACAGATCGAACGCTTTGGTGAGGTTGATGAAGGCAACGTACAGGGGCATGTTCTGTTCTCTGCATTTCTCCTGGAGTTGGCGGATGGAGAATATCATGTCTACCGTCGATCGCTCAGCGCGGAAGCCACACTGAGACTTGGGGTAGACACATTCAGCAAGCTTCTGTAGATGAACGAGAACAACTTGTGCGTAGACTTTGCCAACAACGCTGAGGAGGGAGATGCCCCTGTAGTTGTTGCAGTCGCTTCTCTCCCCTTTGTTTTTTGTAGAGGGTGATGATCTTGGCGTCCCTCATGTCCTGTGGTACGACACCTTCCTTCCAGCACTGGCAGAGGACGTCATGCAATGGCAGCAGTAGGGCGGTCTTGCAGTGCTTGATCAGGTCGGGGGGTATGCCACCGTTGCCGGGTGCCTTGCCAGCAGCCAAGCTATCAATGGCCTTGCTGAGTTCATCGATGGTTTGCTCGGCGTCAAGTTCGTCCATGGATGGCAGGCAATCGATGGCATCAAGGGCTGACGGTGTCACGGTGTTCTGTCTGGAGTAGAGGTCGGAATAGTGTTCCACCCATCTCTCCATCTGCTTCTTCTTTTCTGTGATCATCTCCCCAGTGGAGGATTTGAGGGCGGCCGTCTTGCTCTGAGCCGGACCAAGTGCTTTCTTGATGCCATCGTACATACCACGGATGTTCCCTGTTATGGCAGCGGTTTGAATGTCTTGGCTGAGCTGAGTCCAGTACTTGTTGGCACAGCGCCGAGCAGTCTGCTGAACTTTGCTTCTCGCAGCCCTGAGAATCTGGAGATTCTTCTCGTTTGGGTACTTCTTGTACTCAGCAAGTGCTGAGCACTTGGTTTCAATGACGGGGGTCATCTCGGTCAACTTGGCATCAAACCAGTCCTGTGACTTCGAGGTCTTCCTCCCAAAGGTAGCCAAGGCTGTGCGGTGGTACACCAAGTTCCTTCTCTTGACTGGCGCCTAGCGGCTGCCCCGGCCTTGGATGCGCTCTGCAGAGCGTGCCCAAATGCCAAGTCACGTTTCGTTACCTTGTATTCATACATGTGTAATGACAATAAAGTTGAATCTCATCTCATCTCATCTCAAAGGTGGAGGCAAACTGCTCAACAAGTTCTGGTTGGGCCATCTTGCTGGTGTCAATCCGTGCCTTTCCAGGCTGTCTAGCACGATGGAATTTCTTCAGCTTCAGCTTGACCTTGCAACACACCAATGAATGGTCTGTGTCGCAATCTGCACTCTGGAACGAACGGGTGATTAGCACGTTCTTCAGTGAGGTACGCCTGGTCAGGATCAAGTCCAGCTGGTGCCAGTGCTATGAGCGTGGATGTCACCAGGAAACCTTGTGTTGGGGCTTGGTCTTGAAGAACGAGTTTGTGATGCACAGATCGTGATAAGTGCAGAACTCGAGCAGCCGCTGTCCGTTGTTGTTCATTCTGCCCACGCCAAATGGTCCAAGACAGGAGGGCCAGGAGTCATGGTCAGCACCCACTCTGGCATTGAAGTCTCCAAGGAGAATGAGTTGTTCACAGTTGGGGATGATCCTGACAGTTGTTGAGAGATTCTCGTAGAACTTGTCTTTTGCCTCTGGTGTGGCTGTCAGTGTTGGGGCATACACACTGACGAGGGTGACTGGGCCTTGAGTGGTGTTGAGGCGGAGGGTGAGGAGCCGTGCAGAGCCATTGCTGCCCGGTTCCACCATCTTCAGCAAGGTGTTCTTCACTGCGAAGCCCACTCCGTGTTCCCTGTGTTCGTCACTGCCCTTTCCCTGCCAGTAGAACGTGTAATCCTTCTACTACACGTAGTCCTCCTCTCAGTGTGCCTGCGTCAGCCAACCGTGTTTCCTGGAGAGTGGCGATATCCACTTCCAGTCTCTTCAGCTCATTATTGATGATGGCAGTCTTCCTGGTGTTGTTGATGTCCTTGAGGTTAGCAGCGAGTCCTGTCATCATAGTGCAGATGTTCCAAGTTCCCAGTTTTAGAGTTGGTCTCTTTTGGTTTTTTGTCTTGCCTGGTGCGAAAGTTCTCAGCCTGCCGTTCGGACTTCTCCTCATCCCCATGCACCCAATGAGGAAAGCAGACTGTGGCGGGACAACACCTTATTGGCTGGGGGCTGCCCAGCTTGAGGCGGGCGGTAGCTGTCCAGTGAGATCCGCTGATCCCTCCCACCATCGGGAACAACCCCTGGCGCCGCGCTCTACGCCAATTGAGCAGTGGCTTATAACCGGTAACTGTCATTCCCCGTGTTTTGTCTATGCCAAAGGCGAAGCTGGAGTGTCCTCTCCAGTGATCCGGTGTTCTACCTTCCAGCGTTGGGCGTTGGTAGGATTCAAGCCTGGGCAGGAAGATATGGAGGACAAGATGTTGCCCATGCAGCATGTCCCCCCTCCCCACGTCACTGATGAATCCAAAGGAACAGCAGGGCTTCTACAGTCTGGCACCAGCGCTGTCGCAGGAGCTGCCAGAACGATGTTGAGCACAACAGAGAACTGCCTTAGGGACTCCGACTCCGGATTTTTCTTCAGGGTTGACTCCCGAAGCCTTTCCCGTGACCGGGTGTGCTGCAAGGCAGCGGAGGTTTGAAATCAGGGTTTACCTTCCCTTAGATGGGCTACCTTCCCAGGTTGACGAGCCACCATCTACCCGAAGCATTTGGTTTAAAGGCACCAGAGAGCCACCCTCGCCCCTTCTCCTATTAGTAAAAGCAGTTCCGCAGGGCTTAGAGACTAAACCACACGGGCAGGCTAGGAGTTGGACTTAGTTGTCAGAGGCTTTTCGAGACGCACACCATAAGGAGCATTTTATAAGCATTTTATAAGCACTGGGAGCTTAACCCCAGTGCCGCTCCTGGCTATGACAACCTTAGAACCTTATTTAAATATTCATATTCGAATTATGTATTCCCATTGTGAAATGGGTGTTTTTCTTTTCTAAAAGCGGTATCGATATTTATAATTTAATTCACGTTAAATTATCTACTCCCATTGTGAAATGAATGTCCCCCCTTCTTCTTAAAGGGGTATCAACATTCATAATTTTAATCACGTTTTTAACACTGGGTTACACTATCCCCCCCCTTAGAATCATGCAAGTCCCTTTGCATGGGATTAGCTAAATAGTAATGACAGGAGAACTAGTGTTCATGGGAATAATCCTAAGATCTGACTCTGTTAAGGCTCTGGTAAAAGCCAGGTTTGAATAATCTTAGGCTCTGTCTCTGCTAACGCTCTGGTAAAAGCCAGGTTTAATCCTTGAAACAGGGACTGGGCAACAGTTAGGAGAGGGTTTCCCAACTGACTATACTGTAGTCTTTCTGGCTGGGAGGTTGTCCTCTCGGAACGTCTCACAGTCTGTGGGACTTCTTTTTCAGGTTCTTTTTCTTCCACAGGTTCATCACAGGTACTTTTATCAGGCAAGTTGGTTTCACTTCCAGTTCCATTCTCATTGTTCGATGGTTCCACATTTGTTTCAGTTTCCTCCAGGTTTCCATCATTCGGTAAGTTGTCACATCCAGGTGAAGTGACATTTTCCATTTGGTTGTCATTCTCAGGTAAGTGAGTTTCAGCAGGAATGTCTCCTTTATGACGTCACTGACACTGTGACGTCATACATCTGTTTCTGCGAGGACATGTGTGTGCAGACCAAGACCTTCTGCACATACAACAACAATAAACCCTGGTTCATTCCTAAACTGAAGCAGCTACGTCAGACCAAGGAGGAGGCCTACAGGACTGGTGACTGGACTCTGTACAAGCGGGCCAGAAACATGCTGACGAAGGAGATCAGGCTTGCTAAGAGGAGCTACAGTGTGAAGTTACAAAAAAACTTCTCAGCGAACAACTCTGCTTCTGTCTGGAGAGGCCTACGGAATATCACCAACTACAGGAGACCATCCCCCCACCCTGTGGAAATCCTCCAGCTGGCTAACGACCTAAACAGCTTTTACTGCAGGTTTGAAAAGAACCTACAGTTCTCACCTCCCACCCACACAAAAGGATTATCTGCAGCCCCAGGAACTCCATCCCTCCTCCACTCTGACCTCCCACCAGCACTAACGATATGTGAAGAGGAGGTGCGCCAGGTCTTTCAGAGACAAAAGATCAAGAAGGCTGCAGGACCTGATGGTGTGTCTCCGTCCTGCCTGAGAGTCTGCTCCAACGAGTTGGCCCCCATCTTCACCCGGATCTTTAACAGATCACTGGAGCTGCGTGAAGTGCCTTCCTGCTTCAAACGCTCCATCATCATTCCAGTTCCCAAGAAACGCTCTGTTACAGGATTAAACGACTACAGACCTGTTGCCCTGACCTCTGTGGTCATGAAATCCTTGGAGAGATTGGTGCTGAACCACCTGAAGGTCATCACAGGCCCCCTGATGGACCCACTGCAGTTTGCCTACCGGTCAAACAGGTCAGTGGATGATGCAGTGAATATGGGACTACACTACATCCTGCAACACCTCGACTCCCCAGGGACGTACGCCAGGATCCTGTTTGTCGACTTCAGCTCAGCGTTCAACACCATCATCCCAGGCATTCTTCATCAGAAACTCCTCCAGCTCAATGTGCCCCCCTCCACCTGCCAGTGGATCTCCAGCTTTCTGACTGACAGGTGGCAACAAGTGAAGCTAGGGAGATTTACATCCAGCTCCCGAAAAATTAGTACTGGCGCCCCCCAAGGATGTGTCCTTTCCCCACTGCTCTTCTCCCTCTACTCCAACGACTGCACCTCAGAGGACCCTTCGGTGAAGCTCCTGAAGTTTGCGGACGACACCACAGTCATCGGTTTGATCCGGGATGATGATGAGTCTGCATACAGGCGGAAGGTGGAACAGCTGATCCTCTGGTGCAGCCAGAACCATCTTGAACTTAACCCAGCCAAAACGGTGGAGATTACTGTGGATTTCAGGCGACACCCCCCTTCATTCCCCCCACTCACCATCCTCAACAGCACAGTGTCTACTGTGGACTCCTTCAAGTTTCTGGGTACCACAATCTCCCGGAACCTGAAGTGGTCCTCCCATATAGACACTGTCCGGAAAAAGGCCCAGCAGAGGTTGTTTTTTCTGTGTCAGCTCAAGAAGTTTGATTTGCCTCAGGAGCTGCTGGTTGTCTTCTACACCGCCATCATCCAATCTGTCCTCTGCTTTTCCATCACTGTCTGGTTTGGATCTGCCACTAAACAGGACAAGACCAGACTGCAGCGGATCGTTAAGTCTGCGGAGAGGATCATTGGTACCGACCTACCCTCCATTGAGAACTTATATCGGTCCATAACCAGGAAACGGGCGGGAGACATCTGTGCTGACCCATCACACCCCGGCCACAAACTGTTTGAACTTCTATCTTCTGGTCGTCGTTACAGATCACTGAAGGTCAAAACCACCCGTCACAGGAACAGTTTCTTTCCTCAAGCCATCACTCTGATGAACTCCTAACATTCACCTAGTCCTACCTGTTGCTGTACTCATGACTTTTCATCCATTATTACATTGCACATAACTCTCACACTGCTTTTTACTTCATTCACATTATATCACTGAATCTGAGTTCACATTGAAATACTGTGTGACTGTATATTTTTTCATATATTTCTGCAAAGTGTGGTTAGTCTGAGTAAATAACTGCATATATTCCTGTATATATTTGCATCCTTTTATAGAAACGTGGACAGACTGTAATTTACTGTACATACTCTGTTGTCATTGAATCCTTATTTAAATCCTCCACCTGAACAACGAGAGCAAGTTTTTAGCCAAAGTCAAATTTCTTGTATGTGTTGTGCATACTTGGCCAATAAAGCTGATTCTGATTCTGATTCTGATTCTGATTTAAAGAATGTCTTTGGATGGGGAATTTCATAAACTCAAGTGAGCTTTATGGGTGTTGGTGATGTACCAATAGACATCTTCATTTTCCGGTTCTGAATTCTCACATTCCTCACTTTGTTCAGGTGATTGTCTTGTCTTAGGTTTGGGGACACGTTTTGGTTGGACAGGTTCGTCTTCAACAGGGGCAAGAAAACCACAGGGAAGCAAGAGGTCGCGGTGAACGGTGCAAACAGGACCATCTTTTGTCTCAGGTTTTATGATGTAAACAGGCAAGTCACGTGCTTGGCTCACCACAATGTGGATTTCAGCTTCCCACCTGTCTGCTGGTTTTTGCTTGCCTCTGAGGCGGTCTGCACGTACCAAAACTCTTGTCGCCTGGTTCTAGTTTTGAGGGTTTCACTCACATATCAAATCTTGTTTTGTTTCTTTCAGCCATCTTGTTAGCATTTTCTATTGCTAGTTTGTTGCTTTCTTGTAGAATTGTCTTCAGTTTTTCAATGTACTGGGAATGTGACTTGAAACTTTTGTTGTGAAACGGGAGCCCAAATGCCCAAATGCAAGGTCGAAGCCAGAAAATTTCCGGGCATGGCGGTCTTCTTTCACAAATGCAGCCGCTGAGGTTCAACTCACAGCATCCCAAGAACTGGACCTCATGACCAAGTGGCTCGGAAAGGAGTCAGGTGAACAGGTGAAACGCATTCGCTCTGTCTATATTAACAACCCCAATTTGGCCTTACACAAAGCATGGGACAGATTACATGAGTGCTATGCCGCTCCTGAAATTATTGAGAGGTCACTGTTCCAAAGGTTAGACACCTTTCCCAAGATTTCAGTCAAAGACAATGCCAAGTTACGTGAACTTGGTGACTTGTTCATGGAGATCCAGGGTGCCAAAGAAGATGGATATCTCACTGGCCTCTCTTACCTAGACACATCTCGCGGAGTTGCGTCAATGGTCGATAAGCTTCCATATGGACTGCAGGAGAAATGGGTGTCTTCAGGGTCACACTACAAAGAAGAGAACAATGGTCGCTTCCCTCCCTTTGAATATTTCTGTGATTTTGTGTGTCGTGAAGCAAAGAAACGAAATGACCCTAGCTTCATTTGTCAGAACACTACTACGACAACCGCCAAACACGATAAACCCACTATGAAGAGTTTTAATGCCCATAAGCCCATTACAGTCCATAAAACCAATGTTTCCCCAACCAATACGGCTCCTTATAAAAACTGTCCTTTGCATAACAAACCACACCCTCTTAAAAGATGCAGAACATTCAGAAACAAGTCCCTTGAAGACAGAAAGGCCTTCCTCAAAGAGAAAGGAATATGCTTCAAATGTTCTTCCTCGCCTAGCCACCTAGCCAAAGACTGCAAATTCCCTGTGAAGTGTTCTGAATGCGGAAGCACCAATCACGATGCAGCCATGCATCCTGGCCCTCCACCTCAAACTGAAAGGGCTCCTTCACCGTTGCGAAAGAACGGCGGGGAGGGGGAAGTGTCTAACATATCTGATGTTAGTACAAGTTGCACAGAAGTTTGTGGTCATGGTCAGTGGAGTTGTTCGTGCTCCAAAATATGTCTTAAAAAGATATACCAGAAGGGCAACAAGGACAAGGCAATCAAAGCCTATGTAATTCTTGATGACCAGAGCAACCACTCTTTAGCCAGACCAGAATTCTTTCAACAGTTTGGTGTGGATGGCGAACCACTCTCTTACCAACTCATAACCTGTGCCAGAATAGTGAAAACATACGGCAAGCAAGCAGCAGGATTTCAGATCGAATCATTGGACGGCAAAACCGTCATCTTGCTCCCACCACTCCTCGAGTGCCAAGAGATTCCAAACAATCGGGCTGAGATCCCAACACCCAACTCTGTTTTGCATCACCCCCATCTCCATCACATCTCCAAATGTATTCCTGAGCTAGACCCAGAAGCAGAAATACTCCTGCTACTCGGAAGAGATGTGCTAAGGGTGCATAAGGTCAGACAGCAGATAAATAGACCACACAATGCTCCATTTGCCCAACTTCTAGATCTGGGTTGGGTAGTGGTAGGCGAAGTCTGCTTAGGCAACGCACACAAACCAACAGTTGACAAATTCAAGACCAATATATGGGATGGTGGGCGCCATTCCATTTTCAAACCCTGTTCAAGCTCCATGTCTGTCAAAGAGACACAACAAAACTTTACCAGGCCTAGCAAATCACCGGAAAGGATGCTAGGACAGACTGTTTTCGACCGAACTGAGCACGACAACCAACTAGCTCCATCCAGGGAGGACATTCTCTTTCTAAAGATCATGGATGCAAATGTCTACAGGGACAACAGCAACAACTGGGTAGCTCCACTCCCGTTCAAAGAACCACGTCAACGTTTGCCAAATAACGGAACAAGCAGCGATGCGGTTTCTCTCTCTCCAGCGAACCCTGCAAAGGAGGCCTGAGATGCAGGAGCAATATGTTGCATTCATGGAGAAAATTATTGCTAATGGGCACGCAGAGGTAGCGCCACCAATAGAGGAAAATGAGGAATGCTGGTATCTTCCTTCTTTTGGAGTTTATCACCCACAAAAACCCAATCAAATCAGGGTGGTGTTTGATTCCAGTGCCAAGCACTGCGGCCTCTCTCTCAATAATGTGCTTCTTGCGGGACCCGACCTTAATAACTCCCTCATTGGTGTCCTTCTGCGGTTCCGAAAAGAAAGAGTTGCAATCCTGGCAGACATCCAGCAGATGTTCCATTGTTTTTTGGTGCATGAAAACCACCGCAACTTCCTCCATTTTTTGTGGCACAAGGACAATGATCTCAGTAAGCCTGTCATAGAGTATAGGATGAAGGTGCATGTTTTTGGCAACCCACCATCCCCTGCAGTGGCCATCTATGGGCTGCGAAAGGCCATCAGAGAAGGGGCCCAAGAACATGGTGATGACACAGTCAAGTTTGTAGACAGACACTTTTATGTAGATGATGGCTTAATATCTTTGCCGTCCGAAACAGAGGCCATTGACATTCTCCAACGAACACAGGCTTCACTCGCTGAATCAAACCTTCGGCTGCACAAGTTTGTGTCTAACTCTAAGGTAGTCACTGAAGCCTTCTCACCTGAAGATTGTGCCCCAGTAATCAAAGACTTGGATCTCAATGGAGAAACAGTGCCCACACAGCGGAGCTTGGGTCTACTCTGGGAGATCAAGTCAGACACATTCACCTACTCCACATCAAACACAGACAAGCCATTCACGAAACGTGGAGTTCTTTCTACTGTTAATAGTATCTTCGATCCTTTGGGTTTGCTGGCACCCATTACAATCCATGGAAGAGCCCTTCTCAGGGAGCTTACCTCTGAACTATCCGACTGGGACACGCCAATCCCAGAAGACAAGCTGAAGAGTTGGGAAGCTTGGAGAGATTCCCTCCAAGTTTTGAAAGAGCTTCATGTTCCACGTATGTACACAACAACTTCCCTCACCAAAGCAGTGCACACAGAATTGTGTGTGTTCTCGGATGCCTCAAACAAGGCTATTGGAGCTGTTGCTTACCTGAGAGCAGTTCAAGAAGATGGGAAAGCTGAAGTAGGGTTTGTGATGGGCAAGGCAAAGCTAGCACCTCAGTTAGAACCAACAATTCCTAGGCTTGAACTTTGTGCGGCTGTTCTTGCCGTGGAGATGGCAGATCTCATCCAAAATGAGCTGGATCTCAACATAGATACTGTACAGTTCTATACGGACAG
The DNA here is from genome assembly GCA_020510985.1 of Pholidichthys leucotaenia. Taxonomy (NCBI): domain Eukaryota; kingdom Metazoa; phylum Chordata; class Actinopteri; order Cichliformes; family Pholidichthyidae; genus Pholidichthys; species Pholidichthys leucotaenia. The sequence continues at coordinate 100,219,627 of CM035841.1, read as the reverse complement.
TAAAGTTGTCCTTGGATATATCTGTAATGAGACCAAACGGTTCTACACATACGTCCACAACAGAGTACAATGTATCCTTCAGTCTTCAGGTCCTGAGCAGTGGAATTATGTGTGTACAGAAGAGAACCCAGCAGACCACGCATCCAGATCCTTGCCTGCTGCTCACCTTGTACGGACATCTTGGTTCACTGGCCCCTCATTCCTGCGTCAGTCATCACCAGCAATATCAAAAGACACTAAAAGGTTTGAGCTCATTGAACCTGAGAAAGACTCTGAAATCCGGCCACAAGTGCAAACTTATGTCACTCACGTGGAGAAGGCAGCTCTTTGTGCTGATCATTTCCAACACTTTTCCACCTTCACCTCGCTGGTAAGAGGAGTCGCTTTCCTTATCCACATGGCAAGAGCCCACAAACAGTCGAATCAAAACAGCAAGTGCAAAGGTTGGCATAAGTGTCATCTACCTCGTACTGCAGATGAAATGGCCCAAGCAAGAGATGTTATCTTGAAAGCGGCTCAAAGGGCAGCGTTTACAAGAGAACTGTCAGCACTACGATCTAACAAGGTATTGCCAACAAACAGCCCCCTGTTGAACCTGAGCCCGACCCTGGAGGGTGGACTGATACGTGTTGGAGGGCGGTTAAAGCATTCTGAATTGATTCTGCAGAAAAGAATCCAGTAATTCTTCCCAAAGATAGCCACATTTCTCTGTTGCTTAGACGACATCACCACGAGTAGGTAAAGCATCAAGGCCGCCATCTGACGGAAGGAGCAATCAGAGCAGCCGGTCTGTGGATCTTGGGTGGCAAGACACTGATCAACACAGTTCTTCACAAATGCATCAACTGTTGCAAATTGAGGGGAAAAACGGAAGAGCAATCCATGGCTAACTTACCACCTGAACGCCTTAAAGTTTGTCCCCCCTTTACTTATGTGGGGCTTGATGTTTTCGGGCCCTGGCCTGTTACAACTAGACGAACCAGGGGAGGACAGGCAGAGAGTAAGAGGTGGGCCATCATGTTCAGTTGTCTCAGTTCAAGGGCTGTGCACATTGAAGTGATAGAGTCAATGGACACTTCCAGTTGTATAAATGCCCTTAGACGCTTTTTTGCACTCAGAGGCCCTGCAAAGCAACTACACTCTGATTGTGGCACCAACTTCACTGGAGCATGTAAGGAGCTTGGTATGGACAAAACTGTGCAGAAGTACCTGAGTGAACAAGGATGCAGCTGGACATTCAACCCGCCACATGCCTCCCACATGGGAGGTTCTTGGGAGCGTATGATTGGAGTTGCCCGGAGAATCCTTGACTCAATGCTGTTGCAACAGAAAACTCGCTTAACCCATGAAGTACTTTGCACGCTAATGGCAGAGGTCACAGCTGTCATCAATGCATGACCACTCTTACCTGTATCCACAGATCCACAACAACCCTTCATTCTTTCACCATCAATGCTCCTCACACAGAAGTCTGGTGTTCCACCTCCACTCGGAGATTTCACAGACAAGGACCTTTATACAAACAGTGGAGACAGGTACAGGCCCTTGCAAACCAGTTTTGGAGACGTTGGAGTCACGAGTACCTACCTACCTTGCAGCACAGACAAAAGTGGACTGTGCCACGCAGAAATCTTCATGTTGGAGATCTTGTTCTTCTCAGAGACAAACAGACTGTTTGCAACTGCTGGCCAATGGCCAGAATCACCGCCACATTCCCTGGAAGGGATGGCCTCGTAAGAAAGGTTGAAGTGAAAACCACTGACCAGGGACTCAAAACACCCTTCTTTCAGGCCAGTTTCAGAAGTTATTTTACTTCTGCGTAAGGACTGATATCAAGTTATATGTTTTAGGCTCTCCAATATTCAAAGTGGCCTCACTGAGGCCAGGCGGGGAGTGTAATGCCCATAAGGCATTTGTTTATTCTTTGCATAGATATTTCTCATTTAAAAAATGTTTTGTCCTTTATTTTAGTCAAAATATAAATAACTGTCGATAAGGTTTACCTTTGTTTGCCACAGGTAACTTTGTTTTGAAGTGCCTCATCCGTTTACCTCACATCCTGTCTATTATCTTCCTGTCTCTTTCCTGGCTCTCTTCAAGAGTATGGCAGACATGTTTTCCATGTTCTGAATTTAACCCATTGCCATCCACTGTTAAACATCACGGAAAGGCAATGCCGTAAGTTCATATATTTAACATTAAGGAGTTTAAGATTCATAAATATTAACGATTTGTTTAAAAGGGTTGTAATTTTATTGACAGATTCGAGGAAGTTTATTTGCAGTTGAAAAAACACGGTAAAAAACATGTAGAACAGTTTACATGAGCTAAGTAAAGTGCATATGTAATGTGAATTCAATGTTAAAGGATATGTACGGTAGAAATTATTTGTAAAACAGAGACGTAATATATATTATGTAATGTCTTGTTACAGTTTTCACCACAAATGTTGATGAAGAAGTGTGGGAAGTAATGATGAACCCTTGGATCGACTCTGTCTTCATTGACTACGGTTTAGCTTGGTGTTTAGTCAGCGTTCCAACACACTGTACGAGAACACTAAAACTGACCAATGGCATGCCAGTATTTCTTTCAAAAATTTTTAACTTTCCAGAGTGTTTACTAGTAGTTGTGATCATCATATATTTAAAATGACTGGTGATTATGACTCTTACAGAATCCCAGCACTGCTGTTTCCCTGACTTCTGGAGCTGCACATTTCAAAACATGCCACTGTCGGGGCTGGGACCTGCAGTATCTTGTAAATTGGAAGGGTTATGTACCGGAGGAAGAGGACATGGATTCCCAGATCGATTTTACATGACAAGGACATGGTTCGGCTTCCTCTTGGACCGTATCCCAACAAGCCCAGAGGGACTCCAGGAGGCACCCCTTGAGAGGGGGACACTGTGATGATCAGGTAAGCGTGGTCCCCCTCGCCTCCTATTTTTTTTTTTCTCTCTGCCTGTTTTCCGGCTCCGGAGTTGATTACGCTCACCTGCATGATTGTGCGCACCTGCTGCTACCTCATCTACCAGTTTTAAAAGAGCCAGTCTGCGAGTGCTTCTTCGCTGGACCACTGGGTATTGCCACCAAGCAACTAATGTTAAAATTTTTTTGGTGTTTATTCTTCACAGTTTTTTTTTTTTTTTTTTTTTACCCTTTTGTCTTCTTCTCTTCAGGTTTGCTGCCATCTCAGCAGTGTGTCCTCTGGGACAACGCACCTGAACCTCTCAACCTCCAAGACAACATCTACTCCACCCAGGTCTACCAACTACTCCACTCCATCCTGCCAACTTCCCTTCACCTGTCATTCCGCTGGTATTTCTCCTACCACCTTCTACCACCACACACTGGGGTCCAAAGCCAGGCTCTCTGCTCGGGTATTAAGTCCCTCCTCCTCTTTGCCTCATCTTCTTCCTTTTCTACCAAGTTTTATTATTAATCATTTCCCCTCTCTCTACTCTACAGGCTGTGTGTTGATCCAGCGTGACTGCTTGTGTTATTTTGTGTTTATTAGGGTTTTGTTGTTTATTCGTTAGGTGCTTTTGTGGCAAATTAAACTGTGTTAAATGTTACCATCTGAGCCTGACTGTTCTTCTGGTGTCGTTTGCTCTGCGCTTGAGTCTCTTCCAATCATGAAAAAACTTTGGGAGCTCAACATTGACAGCAGTGGCTTACAGTCACCAGAGCTGAGTGAGTTGACAATGATATTTTCAGGTGCATGTGGTTTCATTTTAAAGTTTATGGTCTTTAACCTGGTATTTGCAATGACATAGTTTTTATGTCTTTTCTGTCTGTATGTCTGGTCACATTAACTGGTCACTAACAACCTGTAAACAGAGACCCTAAGTCATGCCCCTTCTACTTCTGCATATGGGACCTTAAATGGAAAAAAAAAAAAAAAAATCTTCATATGCCTCAAGCCAGCACCCTCAGGTCCCGGCCCAGGTCAGTCACAGTAACTGACGTGGGCAAATCCCTGCAGCTTACCTGGATGAACCGGATTCAGGACAGCCAGATGATGATGGTGGTGATGAACCAAGGAGAAATGAAGATGAGTCGCAGCTTGACCCTCACAACACTGTGAACTGGTACGTGTAAATGTATTTATTGATGTTTCTTGTCTTACTTTTACTGTATATTATAGAAAATTTCAAAATTCACTTTGCGATTGTCTTTTCTGTAAATTCAAAAAAAAAAAAATCAAACTTACATTTCCTTCCAGTGAAGTCAATCCTTGATTTTTCTAATGAAATGAGAGGAAATCAAATTTTATCAAGTTAAGTTTAGGGTATTGGAATACAATCTCTATTTCAGGAAAAAAGCAACAAAGCTGGATCTCATCTTTGCTGTTTGCAGCTGATGTTGTCCTGTTGGCTTCATTTAGCAATGACCTACAGGTCTTGCTGGGATGATTTGCTGCTGAATGTGAAGCACATGAGAATCAGAACCTCCAAGTTTGAGTACATGGTCCTCAGCTGGAAAAAGATTGATATTCCTCTCCGGGTTGGGGAAAAGCTCTTGCCCCAAGTGAAGGCGTTTAAGTATCTCGAGGTCTTATTCACGAGTGAGGGGAGAAAAGAGTGAGAGATTGACAGACGGAACGGAGCAACATCTGCAGTGATGTGGTTGTTGTACTGGTCTGTCATAGTGAAGAGGAACCTGAGCTCTAAGGCAAAGCTGTTGATTTACCGGTAAATCTATGTTCCTACCCTCACCTATGGTCATGAGCTTTGTGTAGTGACCAAAAGAATAAGATCACAGAATCAAGCGGCTGAAATGAGCTTTCTCCGTAGAATTGCTGGACTCATCCTAAGACACAGGGTGAGGAGCTCAGTCACCCGGGAGAGGCTTAGAGTGGAACCACTGCTCCTCCACATTGAAAGGAGCCAGTTGAAGTAGTTTGGGCATTTGATCAGGATGCCTCCCACTTGAGGTTTTTCAGGCACATCCCACTGGGAGGATACCCCGAGCAAGACCCAGGACTCACTGAAGAGACTATGTCTCCTAGCTGGTCTTTAAACACCTTGGAATCCTCTCTGAAGAGCTGGAGCAGGTGGCTGGGGAGAGGGAAGTCTGGGCTTCTCTGCTTGAACTGCTGCCTCCGTGACCCGGACCTCCGGAAAAGTGGTAGAAGATGGATGGATGGATGGAAAAGCAACAAAATAATGTATTAAAAGCTATGTACAAAATTGTGGGGCTGGGTGATCTCGTCCTTGGGACAGCTTGCCTTTGAAAAGAAAAGGACAAGTTTTCTCTGAGTGATCGGCAACTCAACCGAAATTGCTCATCGGATTTTAGAAAAAATTGAGTGTTTCTTATTTTAATACCAAATTATGTTTTTACCAAGGGTAGACCTTATTCTTCAAATACACGTGCTTTATTGATCAGGATGATTTTTAGACAAGTCTTGATCATCATTTTTGCTTCATATCTTCACTCTCTCCTTGCAAGTTGCATGCTTGAAGTGAGAATAATGACCTCACCACAGAGGGACAAAGTGATGAAAATCTTCACAAGGTCTGTTGTCTGCAATATTCGGCTATTTCTACAATTTAGATGTATAATCAAGAGTGCAGGTTGAGTCTGTGTGTGCGTTAAGCTGGCTAGCTACCCACTGAGCTTTTAGTTTGTTCAACTTGTGACGTCACCAAAATCAGTTGGCAAATACGGCAGTCAGAGCCACGGTGTGGGTTCACAGAATGAATAAGAAAATTCATAGTCTTTTTTTTAAACTTTATTTTCTGCTTTTTTAACATATACAAATGGAAAACATACATAAACAAGAGAAACCCCCACCCCCATCCCTCAAGGCTTAAAAAAAGGGGTGGGGGCAGGGTCGTCCTGCTGTTTTTTTAACCCTTAGATGCATGACCAACCAATTCCAACACTCTTCCATGAGTGTGGTCAAAATGACCCCATGTGTGTGTTTTATGCTGTAAACTTAAGAAATTTCTTTCATTTTGGTTAAAGATGATTATTTGTATTATATTTTGGGTGATTATTATTATTATTATTATTATTATTATTATTATTATTATTATTAATTATATTTTTGTCAAGAAAAGAAGGGGACAGCTCGGGATCATTTTTGACCCCACATATGGAAAAGTGTGGTACTGATACAAAAAATGCAATTAAAAAATATAACAATTAGATACAAATCCAAATGGCCTCATGTCAAAGACAACCTATTTGAGGAATACATGGAAGATTAAGTGATAAAAAATTAAAATTACAAAGATATTGCAAAAAAAAAAAAACAACCGCTTGGGCATTTTTGGCATCTAACAATACCTACATTGTCCTCACTGTATACACTGTATTGTCCTCATCTGTTTACCCTCTCTGTTTACCCTTGGCATCCAGTCTGAGATGTTAATCGCAGCGTCTACAGTGTTACTTATAACACTGTATATAATATATAATACTTATAACCGTGGTGAAATTGAAAAGGGGACAGCTTGGGAAAAGCTTGGGGTCATTTTTGACCCCACATATGGAAAAGTGAGGTACTGATACAAAAAATGCAATTACTTAAAAAATATAACAATGAGATACAAATCCAAATGGCCTCATGTCAAACACAACCTATTTGAGGAATACATGGAAGATTAAATGATAAAAAATTAAAATTACAAAGATATTGCAAAAAAAAAAAAAAAACAACCGCTGGGGTAATTGTTACCCCACTTATGCATCAAAGGGTTGCAAAGGCATCAAACGTTTATAATCTCCTTAGTTTTCCAACCAGACATTCATTAGTTAAATAGACATAATTTTCAAAAAAAACAGAAGCCCTCATTGTAATCTATAAAGGGACTCCAGGTCAAGATAAAGTTCCTGCAAGCTCTACAGACCTGATATCTGAGCTTTTCTATGGTAGGAAGGAAAGCACCTCCACCAGAAAAAAAAAGATGGAGCATTATTTGACTTCCACTTAAAAAGAACAAGCCTGCGGGCAAGTAAAAAGGCAAATGCCAAAGCGTTACCCTGATGACTTGTGAGTTTGCAGTCTGGGGGTGATGTGCCAAAAATGGCTGTATGAAACTTTGGAGTTATTTCTTGTTTGCAAATATGTGAGAAAACCTCAAATATAAGTCCCCGGTGCGGTGGAGCAGTGGTTAGCACTGCACCAGCACAGCAACTCACCCTTGGCCATGGGATCCCTGGTTCGATCCCAGCCCCTGACCAACAGTGATCTGTGTGGAGTTTGCATGTTCTCCCCGTATCTGCATGGGTTTACTCCGGGATTTCTCCGGTTTCCTCCCACAGGCCAAAAACATGCAGGTTAGGTTAATTGGAGACTCTAAAGTGGCCCTAGGTGTGAATGTGTGTGTGAATGGTTAAGGGATAGCACCGTACCGTGGCTGCTTCATCCATCCAGGTGGATGCCCTCAATTTCCCCTCTGGGGATCAATAAAGTATCCAAAAAAAATAAAAAAAATATCAAAAGTTTGTGGGAGCGGGGCACAGCCAAAACATGTGTCCTACTGATGCTGGGGTGTGACCGCATCTTGGACAACTAGGGTCACTAGTGGGGAAAATCTTAGCAAGCTTATCTTTTGAATCATGGAGAAAGTGAAGCATCTTGAATTTAATAAGCCCATGACGGACACACAAGGAAGAAGTATGTATGTGTGCCAGACTTTCGAGCCACTGTCCTTCAGGAAGCTTCACACCTAAATCTTTTTTTTTTCCCATTCTATTTTTGTCTTGTCCCATGATATCACAGCTAAATTTTGTATAATCACATAGATCAGAGAAATACGTTTCTTGGCACACGGGTCCAAGTCTCAGATTTGATCAAATTGTTTTTTCGGTGTCAAGAGGGAAAAGAGGGAAACACTTTTTTTTTTTTTTTTTTTTAAACTATGGATTTGAAGATATCTGAAAAAATGAGATCTGGATATGTCATAATCTTTAATTAACATATTAAAAGAGGGGAAAGTGTCTCCTTGAAATAAATCCTTTAAAAAAATTAATCCCTGTCTGCGCCAGAGGTGAAAAGCATCATTGAACACAGAGGGTGTGAAAAACTGGTTATTTGCTATTGGATAAAACCTGCTGGCCTGTACTAACTCAAAGTGCCTTCTAAATTGGAGCCATATTTTTAGGGAGGATCTGACCACCGGATTAAGCAGCTGTATGTGACGGGCATATGCCAATGGTGATGATAGGATGGGTAGTGGGTCAGAAAGGAGTTCCATCTCAACCCAACCTAAACCCTCCTTATTCCTGTATGTGTCGATGTAGGAATTTTATTATATTTGCTGCCCGATAGTAAAAAAATAAAACTAGGTATCCCCAGGCCTCCTGCTTTCTTTGGTACCTCCGAGTATTTCTTCCTCATCCTAGGGTTAGAACTATTCCAAATAAATGATGAGATCAGCCTGTCTAATTGTTGGAAGGCTATTTTTGTCTTATTCAGGTGAGAGCTCGCCCCTGTCATGGTCTGAGCGCCGATCTCATCCGCGCTCGGGTCATGCAGTGCTTTCTTCCGATTCTTTAGTAATTCCTTGTGGGCTGTCTGAGCTCTTATTTTGACAGCATCTCTGTGGGGCTTCCGGCTGTCAGAGCTGAGCTCAGCAGTGACAGCTGGCCTTGATCTGATTCAGCTGTTGACGCCTCATCAGCTGATTAATTATCTCGCCCTATTTTAGGGAGCAGCTTCTGTCTCTCAGCGCTGCGATCTCGTCACACGTTCACTCGTTGAACATCCCTTCATCTGTCATCCGTCTCTGTAAGTGTATATACTGAGAGTCTGTATTCCGGTGTCTGAGTCAAACCTTAGTTTTGTTTTTGCACCCCGTGGCTCATTATTTTGTCATCTGTCACTCAATAATAAATTATGCAAACTCATCGGTGGCCTATAGCGCCTCATTAGCGGTCCACGAGGACCGCACCATGACAGCCCCCTCCTTCCTGATCCTCCTGCTCCTCAGGCAATCAGCACACCTGGGAGATTAGATGCACCTGCTACCTCTGCTTTGCCAGCACTTATAAGGATCTGATCTTCAACGTCTCAGCGCTGGCTCATTGGGTAAACTGCTTAAGAAAACGACTAAGCTAAGCAAACTTATTTTTGAAGGTGAATTTTTGCCATTCACCCGCTCAATCTCTCCTTCACTTTCACGTTACTGCCATCTGTGCGGTGTGTCTCCGAGGATTGTTGTGTGCTTACCTGCCCCATCATCCTCATCCCGCTGCAGCTGCTAACCTCCACCGAGTCAGGCACTCCTCAGCTCATCCCCTCTCTATTTCCCACCAGCGTCATCCTGCTGGTTCGTCTCTTCACGCTGGGGTTTTTCTGTTGGGCTGTCTGCTCAGCTCACGGGAGTGGCCAATTTGTATTTTCCACTTCCCTGTCTCCCTTCTCCTATTTACAGCTCTCGTCTCTCTCCCCACAAGCTGCCTTCCTCTGGCGAGTGATGTTTTCCCTAGCTGCACTCCTCCTCTTTAAATTTAATAAACTGTTAAATGTGCTTCCAGTGTCATGAGTTATTCTCTCTGGGGTTGCATTCTGTTACTGGGCTGATCTTACGTTGAACATGAGAGTTTTAGGTATAAATATGGGAATCATTTGAAATGTATATAAAAATCTAGGCAAAATTTTAATTTACCATATTTACTGTATGTGGCCTACTATTGAAATGGGTAAATTTGACCATTTTTTTACTGTCTTGAGTCCGTTCAAATAATTTTCTAAAATTATGATTATACAGTCCACCCATTGAGCTAGTGATCTTAATGCCTAGGTACGTGAATGTATTCATCTCAAATTTAAACTGAAACCAAGAGTAGACACCATCTTCATCGCTGATGGGAAATAGTAAGCTCTTAGAGTAATTAATTTTATTGCCTGAGAAATGACCAAAATTATCTAAAATGTATAATAATTTTGGTATGGTTTCCTCTGATTTGGATACATACAATAGCAGGTCATCCGTGTACAGCGATAACTTATGGAGTTTACCGCCCCGTGAAATGCCCCTCACTTCATCTTCCTTTGTAATAGCTATGGCAAGCGGTTCAATCGCTAAGTTGAATAGGCAGGAGGAAAGGCTGCAGCCCTGTCTGCAGCCCCTATGGAGCCTGAAATAGTCAGAGAATATAGTGTTCGTCCGTACTGCTGCCATAGGAGAACCATATAATGTTCTAATCCAAGCTAGGAATGATGGGCAAAAACCAAATCTTTCTAAAACAGCAAATAAGTATTGCCACTCAACTCGGTCGAACCCCTTTTCAGCATCTAGTGAAATCACTACTTCTGACTCTTCAGTCGGGTGTGGTGAATACAGTATATTCAAAAGATAGTGCATGTTGCAAAAAGATTGCCAACCGGGTACAAAACTAGTTTGGTCATTATTCACAATTGGTGCTATAACTCTCTCAATGAGAGTGGCCAAAATTTTTGTGAAGATTTTGAAATCACAATTTAGCAAGCTCATCGGGTGATGTGAGCCGCATAGTGAAGGATCTTTATCTTTTTTTAAGCAAAACCGAAATAATTTCCTGTGTCATGGTCTGAGGTAGTTTCTGTCGAAGGAAGGTGTCTTTGTATAATTGCTTAAGAATTGGTGCCAATTTAAGTGCGAATTCTTTATAAAATTTGATAGAGAAACCGTCAGGGCCTGGGGCTTCATTGCTCTGCATAAATCTTATTGCTTGTAATATTTCTCCTGTCGATATTTCTCTATCCATTTGTGCGCAGTCGTCTGGTGTAGTTTTTGGAAAAGTCAGGCAGCCTAAAAATTTGGAAACGTGAGAAATCACTGGGTGGTTCAGAAGAGTAAAGACTAGTATAAAATTGTTTGAATTGGTCATTTATATCATCCGGGTTGGTGGTTTCTACTCCTAATGATGTACAGATTTTAAGAATGGTATTGGAAGCTGCAGATTGATCTGATGAGCCAATAATTTCCCACTTTCTCTCCTTGTTCATAAAACATCTGTTTAGATTTGAAAAAAAGTCGCTCCATATGCTTAATAGAAATATTATCGAATTCTGTTTTAAAAAGTAACTTTTTTTATATAATTCAGGGGAAGGGGAGACAGTATATAACAGATCTGTTTCCGCTATATTCTGAGATAATTCTGCCACTCGTTTATTTTTTTTTCCCTCTCATATGCAGTATATGAACTTATTTGGCCTCTAAGATAAGCTTTAAGTGCTTCCCAAATAGCAGATAATTGCACATCAGGAGTTTGGTTGAGCTCCATAAAAACTGCGATTTGTTGAGAAAGGAAACTTTTAAAGGAGTCCTTAGAAAGCAGGAGGGGATAAAACCGTCAGGTGCGTCGGGGTCTGGGGCTATCTGGAAAGCTCATATCCAATTGTACGGGACTGTGATATAATGTGTGAGATAATGATAGGAGGGTCATAAATTGAATTTTTGCCGATTCATCCCTATACTCCCCCTCCACTTGCTGAAAACAAAGCTGGCAGTGAATCAGAAATCCTTTTCATCCCCCCTCCTCTCCCGCATTGGGAGAAGGCAAGGGTATGGAAATAGTTCAGCAGATGGGAGGAGCTGCCGGAGCAGCAGGTGCAGGGTTAGCCGCCAAACCAGGAAGTCAGCATAAATGCTCAGTGACAGTTACCAGTTGTTGCATAATAGTCCGAAGTTGTTCAGACTATAAAATGACCTTCCGCTCTTTGACATCCAAATGCTAGAGCGCTGAATGATCACTCAGTGAAGCGCCTACTGAGCTTCGATCCTGGCTGGACCATTCTGTCATGATTTAATACTAGGAAGGGTCAAATGCAGGGCTGCCACACCGAATGAACACTCAGACTCAAGTTTGAAAATTTTAAACAACTTTAGTGAAAACACAAAAACACTCAACACTAACTTAATAAACATAAACCAACGCACAGCTACAGAATAACACAAAATAAACACCAAATTAAATATGCATAAAGCCAGAGCATGCTGGAGCCCACATAGTCTGAAAGAGAGGAACAGAGAAATAATTAATACAACAATAACTAGAGAGGAAGAAGGTGAGAGAGTAGAAGGGCTTACGGATAGAGCTGATGGCCTGAAAGGGAACTCCTGCATGGGACACAAATGGGTAAGGACGGGATGAGGAAAGGATGGGTGACCTGGGTGGATGAGTCTGTTGTCTTGAAGGAGAATGGTTCAGGTGAGCACACATGGCCCCGGAGACACACCGCTTACGTGGCAGCAACCCTGAGGAGAAGAAGACACAAAAAGATAAGACAAAAGGAATCAAAACTAGCCAAACAATTACTGGAGTTGCATGTGGCAGCAATACCCAACAGTCCAGCGGAGATGCACTCACACACAGGCTCTTTCATACGCTGGTAAACCAAGAAGCAACAGGTGTGTCCAATCACACAGGTGCGCTGATGAGCTCCGGAGTTGGGAAGAACAGAAACAGGGGTGGAGGGGAGCACGCTCACCTAATCATGACACTCACTTAATTTATTGTGCAGTAGCCTGGTGGTGCACATACAATTTTGTTGTACTGTACAACTGTACAATGACAATAAAGCCTGTTCTATTCTATCATTGAGAGATCTATTAGAGTCGGGAATTTTTTTGATCTATAAATGATCTTCAATGATCTCCAAAGCTACAACAGTCTCCTCAAAGATCTGACTCAAGATCAAAGCCCAGCCAGGTTCAATGGGCAGAAAACAAGGCACCAGGTGTTTCCCATCAATCCCCTTCTCCAGACATGACTCCAGTGTGGGGCCCTAGCAACCCCAGAATCAAAAAAGCTTTAAAAGTAAAGTTTTAAAACTTAGAGAGTATATTGATAAAGACTGTTCAAATTAGTTTTAGTAAAACTGCCTTCATCACTTAGAAATATTAAATTTACATATTTTTTTTTGCCGAATCATGAAAATATTAGAATTAAATTACAGGTATGTTATGTTTTATGAAGCCAAGGTGTGCAACTATTTCACCTATAGTAATATGTCACACCTGTGTTTTTTGCTATAGATAAGAAAAAGCTGATTGAACATCCCACAAATGTGGTTTTTGGCTGAAAATTGGATACGGAAACTCAGACGTTACCTTTTAATATCAAAATGTAAAACAAATAACATTATCAGTGTTATCTGTGACACTTAAAACAGTGATCAGTCTGAATATGGGCTGGCAGTTTTTAGCTAAAGATAAAGGACTTGATATCTCCTTTAGCACTCTTCTTACACATTTTCAGATAGTGGCTCTGGTTCGTGACAACAAAGGAAGGATAACCTGAAGTACATCAATCAGTCTGCATCTACAAGCCTTCAAGTCTTAAGCTGATTCCATAGAAACATGCAAATTCAACTAATTAAAGAAATGTGAGGCAACATCCAGCAAAGCAAGTAGCATACAAACCAATTTTTTGTCCTTTCCATTTGTATTCGAGGCGGTGTCTTAATCCTCCCTGGCATCCTCTCCTAGATCCCAAATTTGATTATTTAAATACTCCTCAAGCCATGATGAGCTGTGTGATAGTCATTGATCAAAATAAAGAAGGATTCAGGGCCCAAATGCTCAAATATTCTGAAAATCCTCGAGCAGAGGTCCTACACTGTAACCAATATTTTTAATTTGCACAGCATACTTTACTGTAATGTATACAGTAAGATACTGCATAACATCTTTACAGTACATTTCTGTAAACTGCAAAGGATTATGGGAAAATATTGAGTCACAACTGTAAACATACGGTGGCAAACATACGGCGGCAGCGCGCATGGACGCAGCGGCCCCTCTTGGCATCAGCGAGTGTGAGAGTTTTGAGTGTTTTAATCATCCCAGACGTACATTCTGTAAAACTTACAACCGTGAGACCTTATTAAACATCAAGGTACTGCACGCTGCAAGAATCGCGGCGATCGGTTGTGATTTGGACATTCTACGTCAGCATGGAATTCTGGCAGAGTCCCCGCTGGAAGCTACCTGAGAGAGGAGGAGGCGTAAGCGGAGCGAACGCAAGCAAAAGCGTGGAAAAAGGGCCGGGATCCATGCTAGGCTAAAGGCTAACCCCTCCAGACCAGCGGTACTGTCGCTCATTCTCTCTAACGTCCGCTCCCTCGACAACAAGCTGGACGAATTGCGTCTGCTGAGAGAAACCCGGAGAGAGTGGAGAGACTGCTGTGTGCTTGTGTTCACAGAGACATGGCTCCACAACAACATCCCTGACGAGGCCATTCAACTGGAAGATATGGCAATGTTCCGTGCTGACAGGGAAACGGCGAGCTCCGGTAAGAGCCGTGGAGGTGGGCTATGCATCTATGTTAACAAGAACTGGTGCGTTAATGCCACGTTAGTGTCTAAACACTGCTCTCCGTTGGCAGAGTTCCTTATTGTAAATTGTTGGCCATATTATCTGCCGAGGGAATTCAGCAACGTGTTTGTAGCGGCTGTTTACATAACGCAGAGCACTAACGCTAACGCTAATGCTAAGAAGGCACTCGGGGAACTGCACAATGCAATTAGTGAAATCCAAACTTTACACCCGGACAGTTTTGTGGTGGTTGCAGGGGATTTTAACCACACCAGCTTAAAGACTGTGCTCCCCAAGTTTAAACAATGTGTAGACTTTAAGACCAGAGGAGAGAATATGTTAGACTTAGTGTACACAAACACAGATGCATATAAGGCGATACCCCACCCCCATCTCGGCCTTTCTGACCACATATCCGTGATGCTGCTGCCTGCCTACAAACCTTTATTGAAGCGCAGCTGGCCAGCAGTGAAACAAATCAGAATTTGGCCAGAGTGTGCAACCTCTGCACTTGAAAGACTGTTTTCTGCACACAGACTGGAAGGTCTTCAAAATAGCAGCCTCCCAGGAAGACAAGACAGATGTGGAGGAGTATGCTGAAACGGTCACCAGCTACATCGCAAAGTGCACAGAGGATGTCACTACAGTGAAGACCATCACTATGCGGGGTAACCATAAGCCCTGGTTGACTGCAGAGATGCGCTCGCTGCTTACAGCGAGGGATGCAGCCTTCAGAGCGAAGGACAGGATCGCCCTCCGCTCAGCCAGGTCCACGCTCTCAAAGGGAATTAAGGCGGCGAAGCGCACCTATGCGGAGAAAATCCAGGGGCACCTCTGTGACACTAGGAACACCAAGCAGATGTGGCAGGGAGTTCGGACACTGACGGGCTATAAGTCTAGGCAGGGGGTCGATGATGACGACGCTTCGCTTCCAGACAGGCTCAACGACTTCTTTGCACGTTTTGAAGCATCAAACTCGACAATCAGAGGGAGGGCTGGCCCACCCCCACCATCGATCGGACCAGCTTTTACCATCAACACAGCGGACACATGGAGGACCCTAACCAGAGTCAACCCACGTAAAGCTGCAGGTCCGGACAACATCCCGGGACGTGTGCTCCAAGACTGCGCGAGCGACTTGGCGGATGTCCTGACTGACATTTATAACATCTCCCTGAGTCAGGCCATCGTTCCCAGATGCTTCAAGACCTCTATCATTGTACCGGTGGCAAAGAAACCAGTTGTGTCCTTTTTGAATGACTATTGTCCTGTTGCACTGACACCAATTGTGATGAAGTGTTTTGAACGGCTTGTCAAACCACACATTACAGCCTACCTCCCTGCATCACACGACCCGCTCCAGTTTGCATATCGTTCAAACCGCTCCACGGAGGATGCTATAGTCACCACCCTACACTCTGTCATCACTCACCTGGACCAGAAAGACACCTACGCCAGACTCCTGTACAATGATTTCAGTTCAGCACTCAACACCATTATTCCCCAGAGACTGATGGAGAAATTACTCCTCTTGGTCTGAACACCGCCACATGTCCCTGGATCCTGGATTTCCTGACTGAGAGACCTCAGTCTGTCCGGGTTGGAAACAACATCTCCAACTCTGTCACGCTGAGCACCGGATCCCCTCAAGGCTGTGTACTCAGTCCACTGTTGTTTACACTTCTAACACATGACTGTGTATCCAGACACGAGGGGAACCAGATTATTAAGTTTGCAGACGACACCACAGTGGTGGGACTTATTCAGAGGGATGAGGAATCATTGTACAGGGAAGAAGTGAGACACCTGGAGGGCTGGTGCAGGGAGAACAATCTGGAGCTCAACGTGGACAAAACGAAGGAGATGATTATCAACTTCCGGCGGTCACAGCCTGAACACGTCCTCCTCAGCATCGGCGGCCGTTTAGTGGAGAGAGTGGAGAACATCAAGTTCCTCGGAGTGCAGATCTCGCAGGACCTGACCTGGAGCAAGAATTCCTTGGGGATCAGGAAGTGGGCTCAGCAGAGACTGCACTTCTTGAGGAAACTCAAACAGGCCTCTCTCCCCATCTGCATCCTCAGGACCTTCTACAGAGGTGTGGTGGAGAGTGTTCTGACGTACTGCATTGCTACATGGTACTCCAGCTGCAGTATGTCAGACAAAAAAGCCCTGCAGAGGATAGTCAAGGGGGGTGAGAGGGTAATTGGAGTCTCCCTCCCCTCTGTCCAAGAACTTTTCCAGAACCGTTGTAGGAGCAGGGCACTGAACATTGTCAAGGACCGTTCTCACCCTCTGCTTAAACACTTTGAACTTCTTCCATCTGGTAAACGATTCCGGAGCATCAGAGGCAGAACCACCAGACTGATCAACAGCTTCCTTCCACAAGCTGTCAGGATGCTGAACAGTTGACCCGGAATCTCTCATACACACTACTGCACCTACGGACATTTTGTATATTATTTGTATATTATAGTTAGTTAGTTTTTTCCCAAGTATGTCTCAGGGATGTGTGAATGGATGGGGGGTGGGGGTGGGGGGTGAAGCTATGTGTGAGTGTGTCTTAAATCATGCTGCTTCTATTTATATGGATGCGGAGAGAAATGCAATTTCACCTTGCCTGCACTACAGTTGTATGTGTAGCAATATGACAATAAAGTTTGATTTGATTTGATTTAATCTTTCTCTTCTGTAAATCCATTTAATGTAGTATGCATGCCCGGGAAAAACTGACCAATGGCAAGCGAGTGTTTCTTTTCAAAATGTTTTTACTGTCCAGAGGTGGAAGAGGTGGTTAAAGGATTAATGCCTTAAAAGTCTGTGATGAGAACAAAAATCCCCCCTCCCCCTTTTGTGCACTGCATGACATTGGAACACACTGGCACACATGCTCCCTGTTCATTCATTCTGCTAAAAGTCATACATAAAACATCATACAATAATGCCTAATCTATAGACTCTGCAATTAAAATGAGAGTGTGGATGGAATAAAAAACTAGTGTTTGATCATCATATAATTAAAATGACTGGTGATTATGACTCTTACAAGATCCCAGTGCTGCTGTTTCCTGACTTCTGGAGCTGCACATTTTCAAAACACGCCACTGTTGGGGCTGGGACCTGCAGTATCTCGTAAATTGGAAGGGTTGTGTACCGGAGGAGAGGACATGGATTCCCAGATCGCTTTTCCATGACAAGGACATGGTTCGGGCTTTCCTCTGGACGTATCCCAACAAGCCCAGAGGGACTCCAGGAGGCACCCCTTGAGAGGGGGACACTGTGATGATCAGGTAAGCGCGGTCCCCCTCTCCTCCTATTTTTTTTCTCTCTGCCTGTTTTCCGGCTCCGGAGTTGATTACGCTCACCTGCATGATTGTGCGCACCTGCTGCTACCTCATCTACCAGTTTTAAAAGAGCCAGTCTGCGAGTGCTTCTTCGCTGGACCGTAGGGTATTGCTGCCAAGCAACTAATGTTAAAGTTTTTTGGTGTTTATTCTTCCCAGTTTTTTTATTTATTTTTTTTTACCCTTTTGGCTTCTTTTCTTCAGGTTTGCTGCCATCTCAGCAGTGTGTCCTCTGGGACAACGCACCTGAACCTCTCAACCTCCAAGACAACATCTACTCCACCCAGGTCTACCAACTACTCCACTCAATCCTGCCAACTTCCTTCACCTGTCATCCCGCTGTATTTCTCCTACCACCTTCTACCACCACACACTGGGGTCCAAAGCCAGGCTCTCTGCTCGGGTATTAAGTCCCTCCTCCTCTTTGCCTCATCTTCTTCCTTTTCTACCAAGTTTTATTATTAATCATTTCTCCTCTCTCTACTCTACAGGCTGTATGTTGATCCAGCGTGACCGCTTGTGTTATTTTGTGCTTATTAGGGTTTTGTTGTTCATTCGTTAGGTGTCTTTGTGGCAAATTAAACTGTGTTAAATGTTACCACCTGAGTGACTGTTCTTCTGGTGTCGTTTGCTCTGTGCTTGAGTCTCTAGCTAATAAATCATGAAAAAATTTTGGGAGCTCAACATTGACAGCAGTGGCTTACAGTCACCAGAGCTGAGTGAGCTGACAATGTTATTTTCAGGTGCATGTGGTTTCATTTTAAAGTTTATGGTCTTTAACCTGGTGTTTGCAATGACACAGTTTTTATATCTTTTCTGGTGATAGAAGTTTTAATGGTGGTCACATTAACTGGTCACTAACAACCTGTAAACAGAGAGCCTAAGTCATGCCCCTTTTACTTCTGCATATGGGACCTTAAATAGAAAAAAAAAAAATCTTCATATGCCTCAAGCCAGCACCCTCAGGTCCCGGCCCAGGTCAGTCACAGTAACTGACGTGGGCAAGTCCCTGCAGCTTACCTGGATGAACCGGATTCAGGACAGCCAGATGATGATGGTGATGATGAACCAGGGAGAAATGAAGATGAGTCGCAGCTTGACCCTCACAACACTGTGAACTGGTATGTGTAAATGTATTTATTGATGTTTCTTGTCTTACGTTTACTGTATATTATAGAAAATTTCAAAATTGACTTTGCGACTGTCTTTTGTCTAAATTTAAAAAAAAAAAATATCAAACTTATGTTTCCTTCCAATGAAGGCAATCCTTGATTGTTCTAATGAAATGAGAGGAAATGAAATTTTATCAAGTTAAGTTTAGGGTATTGGGATAAGATAAGATAAGATAAGATAAGATAAGATAAGATAAGCCTTTATTAATCCCACAATGGGGAAATTCCAGGATTGCAACAGCACAGGGATAGCAACACTCAGAGCAGTAATTAAGAAGATAAGAAAATAAGAGCAGTGAATATACATATGTACACATAAATATAAGATAAGATAAGATAAGCCTTTATTAGTCCCACAACGGGGAAATTCCAGGATTGCAACAGCACAGGGATAGCAACACTCAGAGCAACAATCAGAAGGCAAGAAAAAAAACAAGCAAGCAAGAGCAGCTAATATACATATGTACATATTACTATAAAATATATACAGTATATATACACACACACACAGACACACAGTGCAGAGCATTGTAGCTGGATGGAATAAATATATGAATATATGAACACAGTGCAGAGCATTGTAGCTAGATGGAATAAATATGTAAATATATAAACACCCACAGTACGGAGCATTGCAGCTAGGTGGAATAAATATGCAAGTATATAAACACACACAGTGCGGAGCAATGTAGCTAGATGGAATAATATGTAGATATATAAAAACACAGTGCGGAGCATTGTAGCTAGATGGAATAAATATATAGATATATAAATATAAACACACCCAGTGCAGAGCATTGTAGCTAGATGGAATAAATATGTAAATATATAAACACACCCAGTGCAGAGCATTGTTGCTAGGTGGGATGAAACAGCATAACCGTCTATTTAGTTATCCTACATGGTATGATTATGTGCCCATACATATTCTCACCCTCCACAGCGACCGGTATGTTCCTAGTTGTATGCCGGAGAGGACCATTGTGTAAGTCTATTGCATCTTTTGCATTCAAAAAAACTATTAGTTTGTTACGTCTTTTTGCTATCTCTGCGAGCAGCCCTGCTTAGGTTGTACAGTCTGACAGCCGTTGGTAGGAAGGACCTGCGAAACCTCTCGGTTGTGCACCTGGGATGATGTAGTCTGCTGCTAAATGAGCTCCTCAGTGCATTCAGTATGTCCTGCATAGGGTGGAACTCGGACTCCAGCAGAGATGACAGTTTAGCCACCGTCCTTCTCTCTCCTATCTCCTCCATCGGATCAAGGCGCTGCCCCAGGACAGAGCTAGCTTTCTTAATCAGTTTGTTCAGTCTCTTCCTATTGGCTGCAGTAATGCCACTGCCCCAGCAGACCACTCCAAAAGTGATGGCTGATGCCACCACCGTGTCATAGAATGACTTCAGCAGCGCCCCTTGTACACCAAAAGACCTGAGTCTCCTCAGCAGGAACAGCCTGCGCTGTCCCTTCTTGTAGAGTGCGTCAGTATTGTGTGACCAGTCTAGTTTATTGTTCAGATGAATACCCAGGTACTTGTAGGATGTCACCATCTCAATGTCTGTTGCCTGTATGTTTACTGGTGCTGTGAGGGGTTGTCCTTTCCTGCGGCAGTCCACCACCAGCTCCTTAGTTTTCCTTGCGTTGATCTGGAGGTAGTTTCGATGGCACCAGTCCACGAAGTCCTGGATAAGTCCTCTGTACTCAGCTTCATCTCCGTTGGAGATGAGGCCGACGATCGCAGAGTCATCAGAGAACTTCTGTAGATGGCAGTGTGTTGTGTTGTCTGAGAAGTCCGCAGTATAAAGGGTGAACAGGAAGGCAGCCAAAACCGTTCCCTGGGTGGCCCCTGTGCTACCGATGATCGTGTCGGACACACAATCCCGGGTTCTCAAAAACTGTGGCCGGTTAATGAGGTAGTCCAGGATCCATGATGACAGGTGCTGGTCCACCCCTGCGCACAGCAGCTTGTCCTTCAGGATCATCGGATGGATGGTGTTGAAAGCACTGGAGAAGTCAAAGAACATGATCCTCACCGCATTCCCGGGCTTCTCCAGGTGGGACAGGGAACGGTGAAGGAGGAAGATCACTGCATCCTCCACCCCAATGCCATTCTGGTAGGCGAACTGGAGTGGATCCATCGCTGGTCCCACCAGGGGGTGGAGGTGAGCAAGGAGCAGTCTCTCCAGGGTCTTCATCATGTGAGATGTCAGGGCCACTGGTCTGTAGCTGTTCAGGTCTTTGGGGTGGGAAGTCTATGGTACAGGTACCACACAAGATGTTTTCCACAACTGTGGTACCCTCACCAGCTTCAGGCTCAGGTTGAAGATGTGCTCCACTCTCCCACACAGCTGGTCTGCGCAGGACTTGAGGAGCTTCATGCTGATGCCGTTCTGTCCCGAGGCCTTCCTCGTCTTGATCTTCCTCAGCTCCGTCCTCACCTGGGTCTTAGTGAGGGTCAGGTTGGGGGGCTGTGTGCTGGGAGTGGGGGGGTGTTGGTTGAGTGGGGTGTGGACAGCAGGTCTCGATGACTTTAGAGGCAGCAGTGGTTGTTGTGCAGTCGGGGGGAAGGGCGGTTGGTCAAACCTATTAAAAAACAGGTTCAGATTGTTCGCCCACTCCCTGCCCCCCGTGGCCTGGGGGGAAGGTATTCTGGAGCCCAGAGATGGTTTTAAGGTTTCTCCAGACCCTGCCGATGTCGCTGTGTTGCAGCTGTCCACCATCTTCTTCCAGAAGCTGTCCGTGCCTTCTCTGATCTTCCTCCTCAGCTCCCACTGTACGGACTTCAGCATCTCCCTGTTCCCCGACCTGAAGATCCTCTTCTTTTCTCTCAGAAGTGTTTTTATCTTAGGGTTGATCCAGGGTTTGTTGTTCGAGCAACACCGTATGGTCTTGGTGGGTACGGTGTTGTCCACACAGAAGTTGATGTAGTCCGTGATGGTGTGAGTGAGGCCATCAATGTCCTCACCATGTGGATCGCAGAGCTGCTCCCAGGCAGTGGTTTCAAAACAGTCCTTTAGAGCGTCCATTGCCTCCTCAGACCATAACTTCACTGTGCGCATGACCGGAGGTTGTCTGTGTACTAGGGGTTTGTACACTGGCAGAAGATGAACCAAGTTGTGATCTGATCTCCCAAGTGGGGGGAGTGGTGATGAGGTGTACGCCTCCTTAGTTTTTGCATAGAATAAGTCCAGTGTTTTATTGTCTCTAGTGTGGCATGTGACATACTGGGTGAACGTGGGCAGAATGGGGGACAGTGAAATATGGTTGAAATCACCTGAGATGAGGAGGAGAGCATCTGGGTGTTCTGTCAGCAGCCTGCCAGTTACTAAGTGAATGGCGTCACGCGCTGTCCCCGCATTCGCCATCGGATTTGCATAAATAACAATGCAGATCACGTGTGAGTATTCCCTCGGGAGATAGGTTGACCGCATGCTAACAGCTAGCAACTCAATGTCTTTGTTGCAGTGTTGTTGTTTAACCGTGATATGTCCCGGTCTGCACCAGCTGTTATTGACATACATTATCACTCCTCCGCCCCTTGCCTTCCCACTGTCTGGTGTCCGGTCTGCCCATATTGCGTGGAAACCCTCCAGTTCGATGTTAGCATCCTGTTGCTAGTTCGTTTTAGCCACGTCTCAGTAAACAACATAAAGCTAATCTCTCTGGAAGACGCTTTCATAGCGGGAGATAGCCGCTAGCTCGTCAGCTCTTATTGAGTAGCCGATCGTACATTCCCCATTAATAATGGATGGGAGGACGGGTCTGTATCTTATAATCCTCACCCGCCGTTTTACTCCAGCTCGACATCCACCGTCGTTTCCGTCTTTATTTCTCCCGGTATGTCGAGTTTTTGTTTAGCATCGTGGGCCCGGTTAAGTGCTAACTGCTGGCCTCTATTGTACTGCCCCCTGCAATTAAACAGTGGCTCCGTCCCGCAGGCTCATGAGGACTATTTGGGTGATCTACGTGTCTGTGAAGGATAAGGATGTCGCGGGCTCAGAAAGATTAGCAACGAGAGCCAGATAGTAAATAGAAATAGGAAGAAATTGATCGCTGTTGCAAAAAGGCAGCCCTACTCGTGTGGCGTGGAAGCTACAATACAATCTCTATTTCAAATAAAAAGGAAAAAACAACAAAGCAGGATCTCATCTTTGCTGTTTGCCGCTGATGTTGTCCTGTTGGCTTCAATTAGCAATGACCTACAGGTCTTGCTGGGACCGATTTGTGCTGACTGGGAAGCACATGAGTATCAGAACCTCCAAGTTGAGTACATGGTCCTCAGCTGGAAGAGGTTGATATTCCTCTCCGGGTTGGGGAACAGCTCTTGCCCCAAGTGAAGGCGTTTAAGTAATCACGAGGTCTTATTCACGAAGTGAGGGGAGAAAGAGTGAGAGATTGACAGACGGAACGGGCAACATCTGCAGCGATGTGGATGTTGTACAGTCTTGTCATAGTGAAGAGGGACCTGAGCTCTAAGGCAAATCTGTTGATTTACCGGTAAATCTATGTTCCTACCCTCACCTATGGTCATGAGCTTTGTGTAGTGACCCCAAGAATAAGATCACAGAACTCAAGCGGCTTAAATGAGCTTTCTCCGATAGAATTGCTGGACTCACCCCTAAGAGATAGGGTGAGGAGCTCAGTCACCCGGGCTGAGGCTCTAGAGTGGAACCGCTGCTCCTCCCACATTGAAAGGAGCCAGTTGAAGTAGTTTGGGCATTTGATCAGGATGCCTCCCATCTTGAGGTTTTTCGGGCACCCTCCCCACTGGGAGGATAGTAGTAGTTACAGTAGTTAAATACTGTAACTACTACAACTCCTTCTTTTGATGTCTGTCTTGATGAGTTTACTCCAACGACCTTTGTGAGTTAGACAAAATAGTTTCCCTCATCCCAAACCCTTCAACTTGTCTTTTAGCCCCTATTCCTACTAGGTTATTTAAAGAAGTCTTCCCACTTATTGGTAGCTTTATCTTCATATAATCAATTCTTCATTAACTTTAGGCCATGTACACAGGGCTTTTAAAACAGCTGTAATTAAACCCTTACTCAAAAAGCCAACGCTAGATCCAGAGCTTTAGCTAATTTAGACCAATCTCTAATCTCCCTTTCATTTCAAAAATCTTAGAAAGAGTTGTTGCTACGCAATTATTTGACCCACCTGCCAGGGAAATGGTTTACTTGAAGAGTTTCAATCTGGGTTTAGAATCCATCATAGTACTGAAACAGCCTCTAGCGAAGGTCACTAACGACCTCTCATTGCATCTGATAATGGACTAGTTTCTGTACTTGTCCTTTTAGACCTTAGTGCAGCTTTTGATACTATCGATCATAATATTCTTACTTGATAGATGAGAACACTATGTTGGACTTAATGGACTTCGTTGCAGTGGTTTAGATCTTATTATCTGATAGGTTCCAGTTTGTTCATGTAAATAATGAGTTTTCTTTCAACTCAAAGCTTAGTCATGGAGTTCCACAGGATCTGTGCTAGGCCCTACTCTTTTTAGTTTATATATGCTTCCGTTAGGCAACATTACTTAGAAAGCACTGTATAACATTTTCATTGTTATGCAGATGACACACAATTATACCTGTCAATGAAGCAGATGATAGAAATCAATTAGCCAAGTTAGAAGCCTGTCTTAAGGAAATCAAAGCTTGGATGACTTGTAATTTCACTGCTATTAAATTCAGATAAGACTGAAGTCATTCTTGTTGGGTCCAAAAACCTTAGAAATTCCCTTTCCAAATCAAACTTTCAGTTTGGATGCAGTTACTCTTTCTCTTAATAGCTCTGTGAGGAACCTTGGAGTTATTTTAGATCAGGACTTTGTCCCGTCAATTCACATATTAAATTTGTTTCCTAAGACTGCCTTCTATCATTTGCGTAATATTGCCCAAGATTAGGAGCATCTTGGTCTCAGAGTGATGCTGAGAAGCTGATCCACGCTTTTGTTAGCTCGAGATTAGATTATTGATAATTCTTTATTATCAGGCATGTCCTTAAAACATCTTTAAAAGTCTTCAGCTGATCCAAAATGCTGCAGCAAGAGTTTTAACAGGTACTAGAAAGAGAGATCATATCTCTCCGGTTCTGGCCCTCCCTTCATTGGGCTTCCAATAGAGCTTTAGAATAAGTTTTAAAATCCTTCTTCTTACCTTACAAAGCTCTAAACAATCAGGCCTCCTTTTTATTTAAAAGATCTGATACTACCGTATTATCCTAACAGAGCCACTACGCTCCCAAAATGCAGGATTACTGTAATACCTAGAATCTCCCAAAAGTACAATGGGAGGCAGAGCCTTCAGTATCAAGCTCCTCTCTGTGGAATCAGCTGCCAATCAGGATTCGGGAGTCAGATCAAATCTCTGTTTTTAAGACTTAGGGCTAAAACCTACCCTTTTTGATATAGCCTACAATTAGGGAGGGATCATGTGTTTCTGAACCCTCCCTTAGTTATGCTGCTAATAGGTTTAGTCAGCCGGGGGACCTCCAGTAATGCACATGGCCTCACTCCTTTCCTCACTCTCTATGAAAATATTTCTTTTTTTTGCTGGCCATTAACATTTGTTTGTTCTCTCCCATAGATTGAGTCCCCATCGTGCTGTTTGCTCTTACATGTCTGTTCTTTTCATCTTCTCTGTCCCCCTCACCCCCCAGCCAGTCGCAGCAGATGACTGCCCCTCCCTGAGCCTTGTTCTGCTGGAGGTTTCTTCCTGTTAAAAGGGAGTTTTTCCTCTCCACCGTCGCCCAAGTGCTTGCTCACAGGGGATCACCTGATTGCTGGGGTCTTTCTGCAACTGTGGGGGTTCCCCCCTACAAGTTGATAGTGCTATGAGATGACTGTTGTTGTGAAATGGTGCTATATAAATAAAGTTGAATTGAATTGAATTGAATTGAAATTGAATTGATACCTGGGCCAGACCCAGGACTCGCTGGAGAGACTTACGTCTCCAAGCTGGTCTTTAAACACCTTGGTATCCTCTCTGAAGAGCTGGAGCAGGTGGCTGGGGAGAGGGAAGCCTGGGCTTCTCTGCTTGAACTGCTGCCTCCGCGACCCGGACCTCCGGAAAAGTGGTAGAAGATGGATGGATGGATGGATGGATGGAAAAGCAACAAAATAATGTATTTAAAACTATGTATAAAATTGTGAGGCTGGGTGAACTCGTCCTTGGGACAGCTTGCCTTTGAAAAGACAAGGACAAGTTTTCTCTGAGTGATCGGCAACTCAACCGAAATTGCTCATCAGATTTTAGAAAAAATTGAGTGTTTCTTATTTTAATACCAAATTATGTTTTTACCAAGGGTAGACCTTATTCTTCAAATACATGAGCTTTATTGATCGGGATGATTTTTAGACAAGGCTTGATCATCATTTTTGCCTTCATATCTTCACTCTCTCCTTGCAAGTTGCATGCTTGAAGCGAGAATAGTGACTTCACCACAGAGGGACAAAAAGATGAAATCTTCACAAGGTCTATTGTCTGCAATCAATCAATCAATCAATCAATCAATCAATCAAAACAAACTTTTATTCCAGACTCATGGTCCATCAAAATAAAAATAAAAATAAACAAAACAATTGAAACAGTTAATAAGAAAAACAATCAAAAAGTTACAAAACAATAAGAAACATCTACTAAAAGAAGTACAAAACAGTACAGACTTTAAAAAGACTTAAAAGACAACTGTACCAATGCCTTCTAAACTGTTACTGACAGCGAATAGCACTGAGCTAATGCTAGATATAACTTGAATGATTTCATTTCCAGATACATCACGCCGACAGATGAATTTATACGTAAGATTCCCTTATTACTGCATGCAGTGTATTTACACGTGATGATACAAATAACTCAGAAGCACTGCACCATCGAGGCTTTTTAAGTAAAATTCTTAAAGCATCATTGTAAGCAACCTGTAATTTCTGCACACTTTGTTTCCTATAATTTATCCATAAATGAGCAGTGTATAAAGGTGTACAATAGGTTTTAAAAAGAACCAGCTTCACCTCATCTGAACAAAAGCCAAACCTATGTGCAAGAATATTTGCTTGCATGTAGATTTTACAGTGTTGTCTTAAAATATCATCATCATCAGTCATTCTATTATCATTCAATATTCGACTATTTCTACAATTTAGATGTATAATCAAGAGTGCGGGTTGAATCTGTGTGTGCGTTCAGCTGGCTAGCTACGTAGCCACTGAGCTTTTAGTTTGTTCAACTCGTGATGTCACCAAAATCAGTTGGCAAATACGGCAGTCAGAGACACGGTGTGGGTTCACAGAATGAATAAGAAAATTCAGTGTCTTTTTTTTTTGTAAACTTTATTTTCTGCTTTTTGAACATATAACAAATGGAAACCATACATAAACAAGAGAAATCACCACCCCCATCCCTCAAGGCTTAAACAGGGGGGGGCCAGAGTCATCCTGCTGGGTTTTTTTTAACTTTACTCAGGCCAATACACATTTATAATCACTTTACAGCTTTCCAACCAGACATTCATTAGTTAAATAGACCTAATTTTCAACCAAAAAAGAAGCCCTCATTGTAATCTATAAGGGATCCAGGTAAGATAAAGTTCCTGCAAGCTCTACAGACCTGATATCTGAGCTTTTCTATGGTAGGAAGGAAAGCACCCTCCTCCAGCCAATGACAAAAAGATGGAGCATTATTTGACTTCACTTAAAAAGAATAAGCCTGCGGGCAAGTAAAAAGGCGAATGCCAAAGCGTTACCCTGATGACTTGTGAGTTTGCAGTCTGGGGTAATGTGCCAAAAATGGCGGTATGAAACTTGGGAGTTATTTCTTGTTTGCAAATATGTGAGAAAACCTCAAATATAAGTCCCCAAAAGTTTGTCGGGAGCGGGCCCCAGCCAAAAACATGTGTCCTACCTGAGGCTGGGTTGTGACCGCATCTTGGACAACTAGGGTCACTAGTGGGCGAAAATCTTAGCAAGCTTATCTTTTGAATCATGGAGAAAGTGAGCATCTTGAATTTAATAAGCCCATGACGGACACACAAGGAAGAAGTATGTATGTGTGCCAAACTTTCGAGCCACTGTCCTTCAGGAAGCTTCACACCTAAATCTTTTTTTTTTACCATTCTGCTTTTGTCTTGTCCCCATGACTAATCACAGCTAAATTTTGTATAAATCACATAGATCAGAGAAATACGTTTCTTGGCACACGGGTCTCCAAGTCTCAGATTTCATCAATTGTTTCTTTCGGTATCAAGAGGAGAAAAGAGGGAAACACTTTTTTTTTTTTTTTTTTACAAAACTATGGATTTGAAGATATCTGAAAAAATGAGATCTGGATATGTCATAATCTTTAATTAACATATTAAAAGAGGGGAAGGTGTCTCCTGGAAATAAATCCTTTAAAAAAATTAATCCCTGTCCTGCGCCCAGAGGTGAAAAGCATCATCGAGCACAGAGGGTGTGAACAAACCTGGTTATTTGCTATTGGATAAAACCTGCTGGCCTGTACTAACTCAAAGTGCCTTCTAAATAGGAGCCATATTTTTTAGGGAGGATCTGACCACCGGATTAAGCAGCTGTCTGTGACGGGCATATGCCAATGGTGATGATAGGATGGTAGTGGGTTAGAAGGAGTTCCATCTCAACCCAACCTAAACCCTCCTTATTCCTGTATGTGTCGATGTAGGAATTTTATCTATTTTGCTGCCCATAGTAAAAAATAAAACTAGGTATCCCCAGGCCTCCTGCTTTTCTATGGTACTCCAAGTATTTCTTCCCTCATCCTGGGTATAGAACTATTCCAAATAACTGATGAGATCAGCCTGTCTAATTGTTGGAAGGCTGTTTTTGTCATCTTCAGGTGAGAGCTCGCCCCCTGTCTGGTCTGAGCGCCGATCTCGTCCGCGCTCGGGTCATGCAGTGCTTTCTTCCGATTCTTTAGTAATTCCTTGTGGGAGTCTGAGCTCTTATTTTGACAGCGTCTCTGTGGGGCTTCCGGCTGTCCAGAGCTGAGCTCCGCCGTGACCTGTGGCCTTGATCCTGATCAGCTGTTGAGCTCTTCAGCTGATACATTATCTCGCCCTATTTTAGGGAGCAGCTTCTGTCTCTCAGCGCTGCGATCTCGTCACACATTCACTCGTTGAACATCCCTTCATCTGTCATCCGTCTCTGTAAGTGTATATCCTGAGAGTCTGTATTCCGGTGTCTGAGTCAAACCTTAGTTGTGTTTTTGCCCCCCGTGGCTCATTATTTTGTCATCTGTCACTCATTAATAAATTATGCAAACTCATCGGTGGCCTGTAGTGCCTCATTAGCGGTCCATGAGGACCGCACCATGACAGCCCCCTCCTTCCTGATCCTCCTGCTCCTCAGGCAATCAGCACACCTGGGAGATTAGATGCACCTGCTACCTCTGCTTTGCCAGCACTTATAAGGATCTGATCTTCAACGTCTCAGTGCTGGCTCATTGGGTAAATTGTCTAAGAAAACGACTAAGCTAAGCAAACTTATTTTTGAAGGTGAATTCTCGCCATTCACCCGCTCAATCTCTCCTTCACTTTCACGTTGCTTCCATCTGTGCGGTGTGTCTCCGAGGATTGTTGTGTGCTCACCTGCCCCATCATCCTCAAACCCGCTGCACGTGCTAACCCCACCGAGTCAGGCACTCCTCAGCTCATCCCCTCTCTATTTCCCACCAGCGTCATCCTGCTGGTTCGTCTCTTCACGCTGGGGTTTTTCTGTTGGGCTGTCTGCTCAGCTCACGTGAGTGGCCAATTTGTATTTTCCACTTCCCTGTCTCCCTTCTCCTATTTACAGCTCTCTTCTCTCTCCCCACAGGCCGCCTTCCTCTGGCGAGTGATGTTTTTCCTAGCTGTGCTCCTCCTTTTGAAATTTCAGAAACTGTAAAACATGCTTCCAGTCTCATGAATGATTCTCTCTGGTGTTGTATTCTGCTCATGGGCTGATGTTACACTAAACATGACAGAATGAGCCAGCCATCACGCAAGCTCAGCGGATGAAGCAGCAGTGGAACACTCTGCTCTCCATCGCCCTGACATCACTGAGAGGCAGGTGGCCGTGCTCACACAACAGCTGCAAACGGTTATGCAGCAGCTGAGCACGGTCTCTGAACATTTGGCTAGCATGTCTCATTCGGGTTCCTCCCCTCCACCTGTCACTCCTGTTTCTTCAACCGTACGCCTGAGTGAACCGTACGGTTCCTTCAACCGTACACCACCTCTGTTCCCCCACCTGCTCCATACGTGGGGGAGGTGGGGTAATGCCAAGACTTTCTTTGTCACGTACGGCTATACCTGGGCCAGGTGGGACAGGAGTGCCCGGATGAGATCTCTAAAATTCATTTTTTGACCCTTCTACTTTGGGATCCGGCTCTTAGTTGGGCTCTGTCCGTTCTTGACTGCCCGGGTGGGGGGGGGGGTGTGTCCGATTCCACTTTTGAATAATTTGTGGTCGAGTTCTCTCACACATTTGACAATACAGAAAGCAAGGGGAACATAATGAGCCGCTTGTTGTCACTCGGCCAGGGGAGTCAGTCCGTAGCCGACTTCTCAGTGGCGTTTCTGATCGAAGCGGCAGACTTTGGATGGAATGACATTGCTTTATGCAACGCCTTCCTTCATGGTTTAAACCCCCACCTATGCGACAACCTGGTGGTTTATGCTGGTCCCTCCTCTCTTGACAGGCTTATTGATCAGGCAGTCAGTTTGGATAACCGGTACCACGAGTGCGCAAGGGAGCGCCAATCCTCCTCTCGCCCATCCTTCACGCTGGTACCCGCTCCAGCTGCTGACAAAGGGGGTGCCAAGCCTTCCTCTGAACCGATGGTGCTCAGCCAGACTCTGTTGACTCCGGTAGAGCGCCAGCAGTGAAGGAGGGCCGGCGTGTGCATGTACTGTGGCTCTCTGAAACACAGACTGGACGACTGCCCCCTGGCGCCAAAAGACGCGGCCTGTCAGTAGCCGTGGGGGGACTGATGGGCGGGACTCACTTTCATCCCCCCGGTAATTTCTCTATTTCGGCCCTCATTCAATTACCGAGGGTCGAGAGGAGGGTTATGGCGTTACTGGATTCAGGGGCAGAGCAGAATTTTGTCTCCTCCTAGCTCGTTCGGGAGATGGGTATGCCAACTTTCAAATTGCCCAATCTTGTCTATGTTACCACCCTATCAGGCCAAAGAATCATGTTAGTCTCGAAGCGCATTGCACCGATCTTGGTCCTTCTTTCTGGGAACCACCGGGAGGAGTTATTCTTCCTCATTTTCCCAAATTCATCCTCCTCGGTGGTTTTGGGTTATCATTGGCTCCGGAGGCATAATCCCATCTTAAACTAGGCACAAAACTCCATCACCTCCTGGAGTCTATTTTGTTTGGCTTCATGTTTAAGTTCGGCCGAGTGTTCACCATCTCTTCCCATTACCTCCTCTCCGGTTGGGCCCCTGGACCTCACCCTCGTACCCGAGGTCTACCATGACCTAGAGGAAGTCAATTAGCAAGTCAAGAGCGCTGTCTCTTCCACCTCACTGCTCTTATGACAATATGCAATAGACCTTCTCCCGGGTGCGCAGCTGCCGTCCAGCCAGCTATATAGGATCTCTGGTTCACAGAGGAAGACAATGGATAGATACATCAAAGACTTGTTGAATGCCGGCCTTATTCGGCCCTCTTCAGCTCCTCTTGGATTTTTTTTTTTTTTCAAAATAAGGACGTATCTCTGTGTCCATGCATTGAATGCTGAGAATTAAATGTGATTACAGTGAAAGATAAATATCCTCTGCCTCTGATTAACTCCGCGTTTGGGCTCCTTCAGTGTGTATGGGTGTTTTCTAAACATGATTTGTGTAACGCATATCATTTAATTGATATTAAGTAAGTAAGTAAATAAGCTTTATTTATATAGCACTTTTCACAGACATATAAAGTCACAAAGTGCTTTACAGTGCAACAACAATCAAAACAATTAAAATACAACTAAAATTCAAATTAAAATGCAATGAAATACAATTGAAATGCAATAATACAGTTACGATACAGTTAAAATACGAATTAAAGTAGAACTAAGATACAAAAAATACACTCTATGCAGTCAGGTGGTAACAGCCTTCAGTCAATCTTGGATTAAAATGCCTGTTTAAACAGGAATGTTTTCAGGTGGGTTTTAAAACTCACAACACTGTCCATGGCTCGAAGGTGCAGAGGGAGGTCATTCCACAAGCGTGGTGCTACTGCTTTAAAAGACCTGTCACCTCTGGTAGCAAAGTGGGTGCGGGGAACCATGAGCAAGTGCTATCCTGAGGATCTCAGGCTGCGGGTCGAGCTGTAGGGCTGAATCAGAGCAGCCATATATGCGGGGGCCTAACCGTGAATTGCTCAGAAAGTGAGCACCAAGATCTTAAAGTGGACACGATACAGAACAGGGAGCCAATGGAGTGATCTAAGGACAGGTGTAATGTGGTCTCTCCTGTTTGCACCTGTCAGGAGCCTCGCAGCAGAGTTTTGAACAAACTGCAGACGAGCCAGTTCCTTTTTGTTCAAACAGGTAAAAAGGCTGTTACAATAGTTCAAACGCTGAGGAGACAAATGCGTGAATGATCATCTCCAGCTCTTTGTATGAAACCATGGTCCTGAGCTTGGAGATATTTCACAGTTGGAAGTGACAGTTTTTTTATCAGTTGTTTGGGGTAATGTTCCCATGACATGGCCTTATCAAGGATGACACCTAAGTTTCTCAGCTTTGTTTTAACTGTACTGCCCAAGTCACCAAGATATTGTTTTATGCCTGATATGTTGCTGTCTGGGGCAATGATCAAAGTCTCTGTTTTGCCAAAGTTTAGCTGGAGGCTGTTGTCATTAAGCCACTGCTTTATGTGGGACAGGCAGTTTGTTAAGAAGCTGAGTATGTGGAGCTCAGACTTGATGAACGAGCATTATATCTGGATGTCATCTGCAAAGAGATGATAAGAGATGTTATTATACTACTGTATGATGCGGCCAAGGGGGAGAATGTACAGTCGGAACAGTAGTGGCCCCAGGACAGAACCTTGGGGCACACCATACTGCAAATCGGCTGAGTTGGACCAGATGTTATTAGAAGATACACTGAAGCTTCTACCAGTCAAGTAGGAGGAGAAGCACTTCAGAACAGGACCTGTCATCCCCACCAGGTCCCTCGGTGTGTCTGTCATAATGGTGTGGTCCACCGTGTCAAAGGCCGAGGAAAGATCCAGCAGGACCAGGACCGTAGATTTCCCGGTATCAGCCAACATCATGATATCACTAGCCACTCTTACTAAAGCAGTTTCAGTCGAGTGGTGTTGTCTGAACCCAGACTGAAACATGTCATAGATTAAATTTGTCTCCAGAAAGGCAGTGAGCTGTTTGGACACCACTTTCTCAAGAAGTTTGGCTAGGAAAGGAAGTTTTGATATGGGCCTATAGTTTTTGAGATCGGTGCGGTCCAAATTAGTTTTCTTCAATTTTGGCTCAATTATGGCATGTTTGAAAGAGCTGGGGAACTGACCAGTTGAGAGTGACAAGTTATAAATTTTGGTGACCCATGGTCCAATTGTATCAAACACATTCACAACAAGCATCGGGGGGAGGATGTTTACTGAATTTGAGGAGGGTCTCGTTTTAGCTAAAAGTGCTGAGACATCCTCCATTGACACCATGTTGAAGGAGGACCATGTTTAAGGGGGAGGGTCAATTCTGGTCATAGAGCCAGAAGATGGTGGGATATTGTTTTTTATATCCCTAATCTTGTCTACAAAGAAATTCAGGAAGCTGTTGCTATCAGCTTTACAGAGCACTGGGGTGGTGGGGGCAGCGGGGGACACAAGAGAATGTATTGTGTCAAAGAGCACGTTAGGGTTTTTCTTATTAGTGGCTATAAGATGTTGAAAGTAGCTGGATCTTGCCTCCTTAATCATATTATTTAAGGAGTTTATCAAATCCTTGAGGTGTAGCCTATGAACCTCGAGCTGAGTAGATTTCCAAAGGTGCTTGGTTTGACAACATGTTCTCCTAAAGTTTAAAATATTTTCGTTGATCCATGGGCAGGGCCACTTCCGAGAGGCATTGCATTTCAGGGGTGCTACCTTGTCTAAAATAGAACTGCAGTTTGTGGCAAAACCCTGCATAAAGCCATCAACATCAGAACATTCATTAAAAAGACAAGGGTCAAACAGAGTACAAAATTCCTGAGCAGAGGATTCTGTAATAATTCTCCTCTTGGCCCTTATGGATGCAGGCTTTGGCTCAAGAGGTACACATAAGTCAAAAAACACAGCACAGTGGTCACTTAGGTGGACATCCTCAACACACACATTAGAAGGATGCAAACCCAATGAAAAAACCAGGTCCAGTGTATGTCCCTTTCTGTGGGTGGGGCCAGAGACATGCTGTGTTAAATTAAAACTGTCAGTCACAGATAAAAACTCAGCTGCTGGGTTAGAAGAGGCATCATCAACGTGCAAGTTAAAATCACTAAGAATTAAAACCTTCTCCAGTTTTATTATTGATGCTAAAAAATCACTAAAATCATTTAAGAAGGGCCCAACAGGGCCGGGGGGGACGATAGATTAAAAAACAGTCAAACACACTGGAGGAACCCACTTTAAGTGTTAGTAACTCAAATGAAGGATAACTGTCAGACTTCATCATTCTGCATACATACTTGTCCTGGTACACGGCAGCAAGGCCCCCACCATGGCGATGGGGATGGGGCTGACCCACAGCAGAGCATCCAGGAGGGCACAGTTCATTTAGATGGATGAACTCCTCATTCTTCTGCCATGTCTCTGTGACAAACAGTACATTCAAGTATCTGTTTGTGAGTAGTTCACTCAAGGAGAAGGATTTATTAGTGATGGAGCGTGCATTTATTAATCCAAAATGACTCGGCGATGGTGACGTCTCACTGTTTCTGCGATGGACGACTGTCTCCCCACTCGACTGGGTGAAGGGGGACCCATACCCCATACACAAGTGCCATCTTGATTGACAGAGAGATAGTTCCTAATAAGAACCACTAATTTCCCAATGTGCACAATTTAAAAAAAA
This sequence comes from Pholidichthys leucotaenia, assembly GCA_020510985.1. Taxonomy (NCBI): domain Eukaryota; kingdom Metazoa; phylum Chordata; class Actinopteri; order Cichliformes; family Pholidichthyidae; genus Pholidichthys; species Pholidichthys leucotaenia. Next base: position 100,184,789 of record CM035841.1, on the reverse strand, counting down.
CTAACCCCACAATAAATATTATAAATACCATAAATACCCTAAAAAAGCACACCAGGAAAAAAAAAAAAAAAAGCAATACAATTCAAGTCACTTCCTACACTACAGGGAAAAACCTTCTGAACGCCCATAATCAAGCGTGATGCATTCACTGGCAGTCCGGCCAGGAACTCCCACTATTGTCCTCCTTATCCTGGAAGTTAAGCACCATCTGTCCGGGCTCATCCAAGGCCTTCCTGTACGCCTCAAAGAGGGAGTGCTCCATGCCCGAGGAGAGATGGCAGACAGGCGGAGAGAAGAGGAGCGGCTCCTTCATTTCCGTCGTCTGGGGGAAACCTGCAGCACACAGCGCAGCACAAACTTAGCCTCCGGTGAACGCACCGGGGCTAATATGCATTCACCACACACACAGACAGTAAGCACGTTCCTTTACTTCTCTGTGTTTTTGCTTTTCATCCAACACCACGGCGTCTCCGTCAGCTGGTCACTCTCCCGGCAATGTTCAGGCTTAAGGGTTCAATGTTCAGGCTTACGGGTTGGATGAAGGGCTGGAGTGCTGAAGAGCTTCCCAGGTCCCGAGCCAGCTGTTCCTTGTCCTAGCTGCCGCCAATGACGAGGAGGATATTAGCAAAGGAGATGAATGGAAGACTGCCTTTAAAACTCATCTCGGTTAGTTTGAGTATTTAGTTAAGCCCTTTGGGGTCGCCAACGCTCCTGCTATTTTCCAGCGTCTCATTAATGACATCCTTTGCGACACGGTGAATCAATTTGTTTTTGTCCTTGACAATATTCTCATTTTTTCCCACTTGCTGGAGGAACACAGAATCCATGTTAGAGCTGTGTTACAACAGCTCTTGGAGAACCAACTTTAGGTGAAAGCAGAAAAGTGTTAGTTCTCCACCAGCTCCACCTCTTTCCTGGGGTTTATTGTGGCAGAGGGACTACTGAGAGGTGACCCGGTAAAGGTGAAGGCTGTGCTAGATTGGCCTACACCCCATTCCCATAAGGAGCTTCAGCACTTCTTGGGGTTTGCAAACTTCAATTGCAGGTTCATCAGGAACTATAGTGGGGTAGCACAGCCTCTTACACAGCTGACCTCCATTAAGGAACCATTTCACTGGTCCAAGGCAGCAGAACAGGCCTTTTCCAAATTAAAAGGCCTGTTCTCAAAAGCTCCAATCCTGGCTCAGGTCAACCTTCAGCTCCAGTTTACCCTGGAGGCATACGCTTCTGACTCGGGGGTAGGCGCTGTCCTCTCGCAGCGCTCGACATCCAACCAGAAGCTCCATCCATGCACGTTTTTCTCTCTGCAGCTCATGCCAGCTGAGAGGAACTATGAGATAGGAGATTGAGAGGTCCTCGGCATTAAATTGGCTCTGAAGGAGCAGAGACAACGGCTGGAGGGAGTGGTTCATCCCATAATCGTGTGGACGGACCATAAGAATCTCGAGTACCTCCGGTCGGCCCACCAACTAAACATCAGGCAGGCCCGCTGGGCTCTATTTTTTTCTCAGATTCAATTTCACCATCACCTACCGGCCTGGCTCATGTAACACCAAACCGGACGCTCTCTCCCGCCAATTTTGCTCTGACCATACAGACCCCACCCCCATCCCTCTCCCAGCTTTCACCCTCTTGTATCCCTGGAGCCCTTACCTGGGATATCGAGCAGAGAGTCTGACAGGCCCAGTCACTAGAGCCTGAACCAGCAGTGTGCCCGAGAGACCGCCTGTATGTGCCTGCTGCCCTCCGCAGCAATGTCATCTATTGGGGCCACACCAGCAACTTTGCATGCCATCCCGGAATCATCCGCATCACAGACTTGATCCAACGAGTGTTCTGGTGGCCCAGGCTGTGAAGGGACATGCAGGACTACGTCAAAGCATGTCAGACCTGTTCCCGCAGTAAATAAAACCCTTCACTCCCCGTTGGCCTGCTGCATCCGCTACCTTTTCCTGGTCGACCTTGGTCACACATTGCAATAGACTTTGTCTGTGGACTTCTCCTCTCCCACGACAAGACAGTCATCCTCACTATCATCGATCGGTTCTCTAAGGCAACCCACCTTGTTTCCCTTCCCAAGCTGCCTTCCGCCTCTGAAACAGCTGACCTCATCACGGCCCATGTCATACACCTGCATGGCATTCCTATGGACATTGTGTCTGACCGGGGCCCACAGTTTACGTCCCAGGTTTGGAGGTCCTTTTGCCAGACACTTGGAACCTCAGTCAGCCTTTCTTCAGGTTACCATCCTCAAAGTAACGGGCAGAAAAAGCGCACCAACCAGCCCTTGGAGGCAGCACTAAGATGCATAGCAGCCGAGAGTTCCTCGACATGGAGCACGCACCTGACCTGGGTGGAGGTATGCCCATAACTCAGCCATTTACGTTGCCACGGGGCTCACCCCATTCAACATCTCCATGGGGTACACCCCTCCCCTGTTACCCATGGCAGAGAGGGAGGTGGCGGTGCCGTCTGTGGAGGCTCACGCACGCCGCTGCTGCCGGCTCTGAAGAGCCAGTCGAGGTGCCCTTCTCCGCTCTTCAGAGCGCAACCGCCAGTACGCTGAACAGAAGCAGACCTCAGCTCTGAAGTACATGGTCAGGCAGCGCGTGTGGCTGTTGGTGGACCAAATACCACTCAAGAAGGACTCCAGAAAACTCCCTCTCCACTTCATGGGTCCGTATACCATCAGCAGGATCATCAATGATGCTAAAGTCCTCCTTCAGCTTCCATGGACCATCCGAGTGCACCCGACTTTCCATGTCTCCCACAACAAACCCCTCTCCGCCAGTCCCCCCCCCCCCCGGGAGACACCTCCTCCTCCTCGGACCCTCGACAGCCAGACCACCTACGCTGTCTGAAGGATTCTGGACATCCACTGTTGGGGCTGGGGCCTGCTGTATCTTGTTCACTGGGAGGGCTATGGCCCGGAAGAACGGTTGTGGATTCCAAAGTCACATTTCCACGACAAAGGAATGGTCCGGGCCTACCATCGAGCCCATCTGGACAAGCCCGGTGGACCGCCAGGAGGCGCTCCTTTAGGTGGGGGCACTGTCATATTCAGGTGAGAGCTCGCCTCCTCCTTCCGGATCCTCTTGCTCCTCAGGCAATCAGCACACCTGGGAGATTGGGCCTGCTGGAGGAGGTGAAAGCGCTGTGGATCCAGAACGCCGAGAAGGACAAGAGGTTGGCGTATCTGGAGAGCACAGTGTCGGACCTGGAGCAGAACACTCGGGTGAACGACGTAATCATCACGGGGCTCCACATTAAACCCTGATTGTACGTGCGGGCGGTGGCCACGGACAGCGGAGGGAGGCTCGACGCGCTGGAAGACGAATCCACGGAGCAACAAGTGGCAGCCTTCATGCAGTCCAAAGGAATCCAGCTGGACTGTAACACCACTGAGGCCTGCCACCCTCTGCCCAGGAAAAACAGCGACAAACCGGCTGTGATCATGAGGTTTGTGAATAGAAAACACAAGACTGTGCTGCTAAAACAAGGTAGGAAACTGAAAGGAACGAACATTTACATAAACGAGCACCTCACAAAAGAAAATGCATAAATAGCCAGAAAAGCAAGATACCTGAGAAAGCAGAAAAAGATTCAAAACACCTGGACATCAAACTGTAAAATATACATCAAATTAAATTGATCACCTGAAGAAGCCAAGGTCATTAACATCTGTAATATTATGGAACTGGACAAATTGTGACCCATACCCACCGCCAACAGGAAGGCCGCCATCTTTCCTCAAAGTCGCCCCACCTCCAATTCTGGAAAAAAGTCACACCTCGCATTTGAACGCACTTGTCCTAGGGACCTTCTCCGATTGAGCTCATTTTTACATGGCGGCATCTATAGGCATTGGCCATTAAAAATTGTATAAATTAAGTAAATATCAATGAATATTATGAACTGGAGTCACAGCAACAAGAGACAATTGTAGGACACTGAAGGGATATACTCATCTGCATCAGGACATTTAACTACATGAAACAAAAGATTAACAAACAGAAACAACAGGAACTGAAAGTTTTTGAATATACGGATCACAACCCACAGGACGTAGACTATAACATAGACCCTGATAATAATTTATTTAGCTCCATCAATAATAACTGTAGTTATTACACGGATGAACAGTTTAACACAATGGTCACATCTGATTTCAATATTTCTATGATCCACTTCAACAGCAGAAGTCTCTATGCCAACTTTAATAACATTAAAGATTATTTACATCAGTTTAGAGAGCCATTCAATATTGTGGCAATATCAGAGACGTGGCTCAGTGAAGAGAAAGGAGTGGATTTTACATTGGATGGCTATGAATTAAATTATATAAATAGAAAAGTGAAAAAAGGAGGAGGAGTTGCAATTAATGTTGACAAGAACTTGCAATACAAGGTTGTTGAAAATCTGTCAGTAACTGTGGATGATTTATTTGAATGTATTACAATAGAAATCTGTCTGGACAATGTGAAGAATATAGTAGTGAGCTGTGTATATAGAACACCTGGATCAAACAATGACTTATTTAAGGACTGGATGGAAAAAAATGTATGCAAAACTAACTCATAAAGTTATGTTCATCTGTGGGGATTTCAATATAGATCTGATGAATTCAAAACAACATAGTTTGACAGAAGAATTTATCAACACAATGTACAGTATGGGCATACATCCAACAATTACTGGACCTAGCAGAATCACGTCACACAGTGCCACACTAATAGATAACATATTCACAAACACTATGGAAAATAATGTCAGGAGTGGGCTTTTATTGAATGATATGAGTGACCACCTGCCGATTTTTGTTGTCTATCAATGTGATTATAGGAAGAAAAAGTATACCAAAAATATTAAATATAAAAGAATAAGAACCGAAGAATCTATGTATTTACTGACAAAGGAATTATTAATACAAGACTGGAAGATAGTTTATGATGAAAATGATATAAATAAAGCATATGATAAATTTTTACAAATATTTCAATCATTGTACAATAAAAACTGTCCTATAAGACAAAACAGTGACAGACAACAAAAGAAAAATATTCCTTGGGTCACCAAGGGATTAATAAATGCATGCAAAAAGAAGAATATATTATATAAACAATTCATTAAGTGCAGAATGGTGGAAGCTGAGATCAAATATAAAAGATATAAAAATAAGCTTACTAATATAATGAGGACCTGTAAGAAAGAATACTACAACAAAATATTAGAGGATAATAAAAATAACTTAAGAGGAATATGGCAAGTACTCAATGGGAATATTAGTAATCGACCTAAGAATGCTAATTATCCAGAATATTTTATTGAAAATGGCAATTTGATAAATAATATGGAGGATGTGGTCAGTGGTTTCAATAATTTTTTTGTAAACTTTGGTCCTGAATTAGCAAAATCAATAGTGACAACAGAAACAAACAACAGTGGTTCTGTAAATGAAATAGAAGATATAAATCCAAACACAATCTTTTTGGGTGCAGTTACGGAAAAGGAAATTATCGAGACTGTGAGTAAATTTAAGAACAAAAAATCAACGGACTGGAATGAAATTGACATGACAATAGTGAAAAAAGTAATTGAAGGAATTGTTAAGCCACTCACCCACATCTGTAACCTGTCATTTCAAACTGGTACATTTCCAAACAAAATGAAAATAGCAAAAGTAATACCTCTAGACAAAACAGGAGACAGTCATTGTTTCACAAATTACAGGCCAGTCTCTTTACTCTCACAATTCTCCAAAATACTTGAAAAAATCTTTACTAAGAGACTGGATGATTTCATAGAAAAACACAACCTCCTTACAGACAGCCAGTATGGTTTTAGAGCACATAAATCTACATCTTTGGCACTGATTGAACTTATTGAAGAAATTACTAGTTGTATAGATTAAAAAAAAGTTTGCTGTAGGAGTATTTATAGATTTAAAGAAAGCTTTTGACACCATTGACCACAGAATACTACTAAGGAAACTGGAAAGGTATGGGATAAGAGGGGTCAGACTGAATTGGGTGGAAAGTTATTTAAGTAACAGACAACAATTTGTACAAATTGGTGAGCACAAATAACCCTTCATGGACATTACTTGTGGTGTGCCCCAGGGGTCAGTTTTGGGACCCAAACTCTTTATTTTGTATATAAATGACATATGCCAAGTATCAAAAATTCTGAAATTTATTTTGTTTGCAGATGACACAAATATCCTTTGCACTGGTGAGAATTTACAGCAGGTTTTAGAGGTGGTCACAACTGAAATGAAAAAGTTAACGCAGTGGTTCAACAAAAATAAATTATCTCTAAATCTGAAAAAAAACAAAGATTATGTTGTTTGGAAATTATAAAATAAATCATGAAATAAAGGTAAATAAAGGAAATAAAGGTAACAATAGATGATACCAGAATAGAAACAGTACAGGAAAATAAGTTTCTGGGGGTGACGCTAGACAATAAAATCTGCTGGAAACCTCACATCAGTCACATCCGGGCAAAGTTGGCAAAATGTATAGGGATACTGGGGAAGACAAGACACGTCTTGGACTATAAATCATTGTTCTTACTGTACAATTCACTGTTTCTACCTTATCTTAACTACTGTGTAGAAGTCTGGGGAAATACCTACAAGACCAACCTACAGTCAATATGCACATGACAAAAAGGAGCTATAAGGATAATAAATAATGTAGGATATAGAGACCATACCAATTCGTTGTTTTTAAAGTCACATGTCATAAAGTTCATCAATTTAGTTAAATTTAAGACAACACAAGTCATGTACAGGGCAATTAATAATCACCTCCCAACTAATATACAAAAAATATTAAAAAAAAGAGACAATGATTATAATTTGAGAGGAGACTTAAACTTTACAAAACCCAAGATACGAACAACCAAGAAAAGTATGTGCATATCTGTCAGTGGGGTGGATTTGTGGAACAGTCTGGAGCCGGAACTGAAACTATGTACAAACAGAAATCAATTCAAGAAGAGGTATAAACATTATTTGCTGAAAGGATGTATGTTAGAAGGGTAGTATTTATATGTACGATTCACTATGCTCACTCTCGGACACTATGGAATGGTGGGTGGGACAGTACTGTGTATATCTGTGTTGTTTGAGGCTGGTTTTGATGTATGGACATCAATGTATGTTAGGATGGATGGGTGTTAATGTTGATATGTACAAAACACAGTTAATTGTTTACTTGGGATCTTAAATGTGGTAATTTGTATATAATTCACATGGGTGTATTTATGGAAAAGAGGAGTTGGAATTAATAAGTGTTCACTTCTTCCTTCTCCCTGTCGAACACTGTATACTGTTACTTTATTGCATTTGTCATTTGTTTTGTTTTTGTTTTACTCTTTTGTTCGAAATAAAATATGTATCTATCTATCTTTTAGATGCACCTGCTACCTCTGCTTTGCCAGCACTTACAAGGATCTGATTTTCAATGTCTCAGTGGTGGCTCATTGGGTAAACTGCCTAAGAAAATGACTAAGCAAAGTAAACTTATTTTTGAAGGTGAATTCTTGCCATCCACCCGCTCGTTCTCTCCTTCCCTTTCAGGTTGCTGCCATCTGTGCGGTGTGTCTCCGAGGATTGTTGTGTGCTCACCTGCCCCATCATCCTCATCCCGCTGCAGCTGCTAACCTCCACCTGGTCAGGCACTCCTCAGCTCATCCCCTCTCTTTTTCCCACCAGCATCATCCTGCTGGTTCGTCTCTTCACGCTGGGGTTTTTCTGTTGGGCCATCTGCTCAGCTCACGTAAGTGGCCAATTTGTATTTTCCACTTCCCTGTCTCCCTTCTCCTATTTACAGCCCTCGTCTCTCTCCCCACAGGCTGCCTTCCTCTGGCGAGTGATGTTTTCCCTAGCTGTGCTCCTCCTCTTTAAATTTAATGAACTGTTAAATGTGCTTCCAGTGTCATGAGTGATTCTCTCTGGGGTTGCATTCTGTTAGTGGGCTGATCTTACGTTGAACATGAGAGTTTTAGGTATAAATATGGGAATCATTTGAAATGTATATAAAAATCTAGGCAAAATTTTAATTTACTATATTTACTGTATGTGGCCTACTATTGAAATGGGTAAATTTGACCATTTTTTAGTGTCTTGTGCTGTCTGTTCAAATATTTTTCTAAAATTATGATTATACAGTCCACCCATTGAGCTAGTGATCTTAATGCCTAGGTATGTGAATGTATCCCTCTCAAGTTTAAACTGAAACCCAGAGTAGTCACCATCTTCATCGCTGATGGGAAATAGTAAGCTCTTAGAGTAATTAATTTTATACCCTTAGAAATGACCAAAATTATCTAAAATGTATAATAATTTTGGTATGGTTTCCTCTGGTTTGGATACAATAGCAGGTCATCCGTGTACAGCGATAACTTATGGAGTTTACAGCCCCGTGAAATGCCCCTCACTTCATCTTCCTTTGTAATAGCTATGGCAAGCGGTTCAATCGCTAAGTTGAATAGGTAGGAGGAAAGGCTGCAGACCCTATGGAGCCTGAAATAGTCAGAGAATGTAGTGTTCGTCCGTACTGCTGCCATAGGAGAATCATATAATGTTCTAATCCAAGCTAGGAATGATGGGAAAAAAACAAATCTTTCTAAAACAGCAAATAAGTATTGCCACTCAACTCGGTCGAACCCCTTTTCAGCATCTAGTGAAATCACTACTTCTGACTCTTCAGTCGGATGTGGTGTATACAGTATATTCAAAAGACGGTGCATGTTGTAAAAATATTGCCGACCGGGTATAAAACTAGTTTGGTCATTATTCACATTCGGTGCTATAACTCTCTCAATAAGAGTGGCCAAAATTTTTGTGAAGATTTTGAAATCACAATTTAGCAAGCTCATCAGGTGATATGAGCCGCATAGTGAAGGATCTTTATCTTTTTTAAGCAAAACCAATATAATTTCATGTATCATGGTCTGGGGTAGTTTCTGTTGAAGGAAGATGTCTTTGTATAACTGCTTAAGAATTGGGGTCAATTTAAGTGCAAATTCTTTATAAAATTCGACAGAGAAACCATCAGGGCCTGGGGCTTTATTGCTCTGCATAGATCTTATTGCTTGTAATATTTCTCCTGTCGATATTTCTCTATCCATTTGAGCACGGTCGTCTGGTGTAGTTTTTGGAATAATCAGGCAGTCTAAAAATTTGGAAACGTGAGAAATCACTGGGTTGTTAAGAGAAAGACCAATATAAAATTGTTTGAATTGGTCACTTATATCATCACCCTGACTGGGGGTACCCAGCAGTGGATAGTGACGGGGAGGTACTTTCAGAATGGGCATCTAGAAATGATCTCGCTCTGATACACGACCCCAAACAAAGAGGAACCTTCCACTCTGCTAGGTGGAAGAAGGACTATTCTCCTGACCTGTGCTGGGTCAGCTCTTTGAATGGGATGCCATATCCTACACAGATCCTCATTCTTCATGATTTTCCAAACAGCCAACACCGGCCCCTGCTTGTACACATTGGCCTACAACTTCCAGTCATAAACAGCCCAAGGAAGATGCGCTGGAACTTCCGCAAAGCCAACTGAAAGAAATTCAGTGAAACTCTGGATCGGCGTGCTGTTACCATCCCACTCCACACCATCACTGTAGATGAAGCATACAACCGCTTCTGCAGCGCAATCTTCAAGGCTGCTCACACTGCAATCCCATGAGGCTACCGACCCCTCTATGTCTCATGCCTGGACGGAGAAAGCGCTGCCCTCCTACAATCCTATCAAACATCAGGGGACCCAGAGATAGCAGACCATCTCATTGAATCGCTAAGTACAGCCCGGCGAAAGAAATGGGAGGAGACAGTTGCTGACCAGAGCTTTACCCACTCTAGCAGGAAATGTTGGAGCCTCATCCATCGCCTAGGAGCTGCACAGAAGCCCCCTAGCCAAGGCCGAGCATCTGTCACACCCAACCAAGTTGCATCCCACCTACTGACTATCGCCAAAGCACCCCAATACAAAGACACCAGAAGAGCAGTTACAACTGAGCTAAAAAAACACCAAAAAATGCCCGTAGAGGAAATGAACCCTGAACCCTTTCCAGGCTGCTGAACTGGAGAAAGTCCCCCAGGGCCTGAAATGTGGAAAGACAGCAGGATATGACAACTTCTTCCCAGAATTCATGAAAAATCTTGGCCCCCGAGCCCTAACCTGGTTGACACAACTCTACACAAGGATCATACAAACAAACTCGATCCCAAAGAAATGGCGGACAGCAAAGGTCATTGCTATACCAAAACCTGGCAAAGACCACAAACTACCAGCAAGCTACCGCCCAATCTCCCTACTCAGCATTCCTTATAAAATCATGGAGCGCCTGATACTGCAATAAAAAAAAGATCGCTAATCGCGCTAGCTGTGAGCTAACTGCTAGCATCTTATGCTACTTCCTGTTGAGTTGTAACACTTATTTGCTAAGTTAGCTACTGTTAGCTCTTTAGCAGAACATTGGCAGCATTTCATACTGACAAAAAATGTTTCATGTTTGGTTGCTGACTTAAAAGTTATTTAATTGAGACCATATTTAATCTGTTATTGTTACATGTCAAATTTGGGTGAGTTATATCACTTGATGGTTAAAATGTATATGTTTGCAATGAATATTAATCAAAAGGAGTTACTGTAATTCATTTCAGTCAAAAGTGAATACACTACCGTTCAAAAGTTTGGGGTCACCTCAGACAATTTTGTGTTTTCCATGAAAAGTCACACTTTTATTTACCACCATGAGTTGTAAAATGAATAGAAAATATAGTCAAGACATTGACAAGGTTAGAAATAATGATTTGCATTTGAAATAATATTATTCAAACCTTCCAGCAATTCTCTGCAGAGTTTTTTGAAATGCTAGATGACCTGCCCAAGGTATAACATGTCCCAGTTCCATAATTTTTGGTATGAGGTCCTGTGGCAAAGCTATGGCCATAACTCCACCTTGTTGCTGGTACAGAATGCCCTTTTTAATGACATACATGGCCTCAGCCAAACAATCCGTTCTACCCTGTTTCACACCCTCAATCTCCGAGACTTTATTGAACCATGGTCTAAGTGCTGGGTCCGCTTTCTGCAATGTAGCTATGTCAGGAGGGATGTCAAACTCTACTGACTGACTTAATTGTGGTGTTTCTTCACCCAAGTTCTTTGCTGAAATTAACACCTTATCTCGTCTCCTCTGAGCCTCGGATTTAGGTTGTTTACTAGGGCCTGCCTCTATCTCAGAATCATAAAATGGCAGCTCCTGAAGAACATTGGCAGCCCTCTGCGCCCTCTGTGCCCTGGTTGTCACCATATTACAGATTTTCCCAGCAGGTGCATCAAGCCTCTGCTCAATAGCGCCACCTGCCTGTCCCTCAGTTTGTTCCTCTCTAACCTGTTGTATGATGTCCAACAAAGTTGGAACATCATTGCCAAGAATAACAGAGTAAGGCAAATCAGGCACAAGAGCTACAGGAAGGAGATAAGTTTGCCCCCCCCCCCCACTGTTAAATAAACCTCAGCGGTCGGGTACAATTTCTTATCCCCATGGACACAACTGATATTTATTTCAGACTCATTCCATAAATCCCTAGGGACCAAACTGGGCAGCACAGCCATTTGAAAACAACCTGAGTCTAACAGGGCCTCTTCACACTGACCATTAAGCAACACCTTCGTTTTATACACTCCACTGTGCACTGGGGCTGAAAAAGTGGGTCTAGGAACTGAACATAATAGTGACGGTTTCTCATTCTTTATGGCAGGACATGAATACTGGGTGTGACCAATTTTATTACACTGATAGCAGCGTATATCTTTATTTGCAACAACACGTGACTTTTTGCTACTATCATATCTGCTATTTGTGATCTGGCTGGGCCTGGAATACAGCCTATTTTGAGCTGGACCACCCCTTTCACCCTCATTAAACTTACTCCGTGTGGTGAAAGAATTGTCACGGCCGAGAGTAGTTCTCCTGCTCCCAGACCTGGCTGACAGAAAAACCTCCGCCAGACGAGCAGCATCCTCTGCAGTCTTCGGGTCCCGCTCTTGTATCCAGATTCCCAGTTCCGGGTTCACCATCCGCAGAAACTGCTCCAAAATCAGTAGTTCAGTAATGTCTTTTACTGTTAAGGTCTCTGGTTTAACCCATTTACAAAACAGGTCTTTTAAACGTATGTAAAGTTCACGAGGGGTTTCGTCCTGATACACGTCCAGGGACCGAAACCTCCTCCTATATGTGTCAGATGTTATTTCATATTTGTTTAAAATAGCTCCTTTCAGTTTCCCATAATTGTCCGTGTCAGCAATATCCATCAGTACATATGCGCTCTGCGCTTTACCTGTAAGCAGAGGAGCTAGCTGGATAGCCCACTCTTCTTCACGCCAGCGGCAGACTGTAGCGATCCTCTCGAACGTCACCAGGTAGTGCTCGATGTCATCCTCGGGAGAAAGAGGATTCAGCCTGGGCTCGTGGTGCATTCGTGTCCTCCTCGGCTGCACCTGCAGTGGCAAATCATCCTCCTGTGGGCCGACCCGACTGGCCATCACCCTGGGGTCCTCCCCCGAAGCGCCGTCGTCACCACTACGTTCAGCCCGGCTCCCATACTCCTCTCTCAGCTCCGCAACCTGTGACTCCATCCGACGAATTTGATCATCCACAGTCCGCCACCTTTGGTCCTGAAGAGCAGCTTCTTCCTCCATCTGACGATCTCTGACAGTCAGCGAACGAACCAACGATTTCACCGAGCACGTTAGCTCCTCGAGCTCGCCCAGTCCGCTGACTCCCGGCTCCTCGGCTGCCATACCTGCGTCCAAGTCAGACTGCTCCTCTTGTCTCGTCCCTTTCCTTCTGGCCATCGCTCCTTCCGTCCCGTGCTCTATTATATATAGATATATATATTTTATATCCACCACTTCCACCAAATGTCACAACGTCCTGGGAACGGACCACCGCTGCCACCAAATGTAATGTCTTAACTGAACTTATTTGGCCTCTAAGATAAGCTTTAAGTGCTTCCCAAATAGTAGATAATTGCACATCAGGAGTTTGGTTGAGCTCCATAAAAACTGCAATTTGTTGAGAAAGGGAATTTTTAAAGGAGTCCTTAGAAAGCAGGAGGGGATAAAGCCGTCAGGTGCATCGGGGTCTGGGGATATCTGGAAAGCTTATATTCAATTGTACGGGACTGTGATCAGAGATAACGATAGCATTGTATTGACACCCCTTAACCATGGAGGTGGTTCTGCCATCTAAAAGGAAAAAGTCTATTCTAGAAAAACAATGATGCACTGGGGAGAGAAAGAGAATTGTTTCATAGTTGGATTGTTATTTCTCCAAGGGTCAAAGAGAGCATATGAGTCCATAAAGGACTGAATGACACTACCTGCCTTTGAAATCTTACTATTGGGTCTTGGATTTGACCTATCTAGAAAAGGGTGTAGAACACAATTGAAATTTTCCCCCAGTGCCAGTAGATGATCATTAAGATCCGGAAGGGTTGATATAAAATTGGCAAAAAAAAAGAGGGGTCATCCCATTTTGGCCCATAGATGTTAGCAAAAACCACTCGTGTGCCATAAATATTACCCGTGACCGCCACATACCTTCCTCAGGGGTCAGATGGTTGACAAAGAAGCTAATGGGATACCCCTCCTGATCAGGATGGCTGTGCCCTGTGTTCTGCTCTCGAGCCTCGAGTTGAAAATCTCTTCAATCCAGGATTTATTTCGTCTCGCACGTTCAGTCGGTAGGAAGTGCATTTTCTGTTGGAACATAATATCAGAACCAAGAGACTTTAAATGTGCCAGAACCCTGCTGCATTTCACAGGATTATGAATTCCTTTTACATTCCAACTCTGGAAACGAAGAGAGCTTAAAGTATAGGTGTCAGACATTAAACCTTTGTCAACAAAGAAGAAAGAAAAGCAAGTGACCCTGTCCCTTAAGTACAATCAAAATAAATAAATAAATAAAAATAAATTAAAAAATAAAGCCTTTCAACCCCATGCTGATCCATCAAATCCCTCGGAATTGCATTTTCCTTTACTGATATAGCACAGTCTATACACATAACAAAAAATAAATAAATAAATAAAAAAACTCTCCTGGCGGGCCCTGGCCAGGGCTGACACTCTGCAGATGCAAAAATAAATAAATAAAATAAGATAAAATAAAATTATATTACACTTAAAATATTTGACAATTTAAATTTCAATCCCTGAAATATTAATTTCAGCCTGGCTCTCTGAGGGTGAATAAGACTAAGCTAACTCACCTGTAATGGTGCCTGAATAAAGAAAAGAAAAAAAAAGTGTGTACTTGTGTATTTATTTTGTTCTGTGTAGATACACACATATATATAAACGCACGCGCAAACTTGCACACTCAAACAGATGTATGCGCACACCTCTGTATACACTACTGCGCATACACACAAAATAAAATGACCACATTTAAAACCGCATATAAAAAGATGGGGGAAAAAAAGAGGGAATGAAAAAAACAAAGATAAAATATTGGGGCAATTTTATCCGTGAAAGATACACCAAAAGGATTAACTCACTTGGCTGAAAAGATATGACAGTTTTTCAGATGTAAACAGTTTTAACAGCATTACCAGTAAAAAAGGCACATTATAAAAATTAAGAAGGACAACTAGATGAAACCACCGTCTGCTTGTTAGTCACCGTCCCATCTGGAGGACCATGCTACTCACTAGCTTTTAGCCGTCTGCGTCCATTAGCTGCTAATACTCGTTAGCCACTTCCGTTACTTCTTTAATATTCTGTGATGCATTGTTTTACAGTTGTAGGTTTTTCGAGATATAGTCATCGCTGCAGATGGGTCTTCAAAACGTTTATCGTGCCCAGATGGTGAAGTAATGCGAAGAAGCTGGGAAGAGGATCCCATACTTGACGCCCTGGCAGCCCCGGGGGAGCCGCTTAGCTTCAGAGAAAGCTGCTCTCTTCTTAGCCATGGCAGCAGTATAATCCGAGAAAATGCTCACTCTCCTACCATGGAGGGAAAGTGGGGCCAGACGTGTTGCTTTATGGAGAACTGCTGCACGGTGGCGCAGTGGTTAGCACTGCGGCAGCACAGTTTACCCTTGGCTGGGGGATTGTGGGGATCGTGGGATCGTGGGTTCGATCCCAGCCCCCGACCAACAGTGATCTGTGTGGAGTTTGCATGTTCTTCCCGTGTCGCGTGGGTTTACTCCGGGATTTCTCCGGTTTCCTCCCACATGCCAAAAACATGCATGTTAGGTTAATTGGCTGTTCTAAATTGTCCCTAGATATCTGTTTCCTATAGGCCCTTAGAATAGAGGGTTAGTATTAATGAAAGCGCTTTGAGTGGTCTTTGTGACTAGAAAAGCGCTATATAAGTGCAGGTTAGTTAGTTAGTTAGTTAGAGAACCTCCTCTCTCTCCTGAAAGTAATGAAATTTTACCACAGTGACCCTAGAGGTTTCTCCCTTGATGTCCCCTGTTCTCTAGCCCTTCCTTTATGCCAATGATTTGTGCATTACAGCAACATTGCCGTCCCTCCAGGTCCTCCGGCTTCAGGTGCAACTAGACAACTTCTGACTTTAGCTGGTCAACGTCTCCTTCCGTGCTAACCGTCTTGTCTGAGCACGTATTCAGGCCATTTTCCAGGTCTCCCAGGTGGGTCTCTTGTTTTGTCATATCCTCTAGAATGGAATCAATTTTTGTGTCTAGATCTTTCATCTTTAGATCTATATGAGCCAATATCCTGTTTTCAGTACTCACAATAGGGGCCATCACGTCGGATAGATCAGTCGGTTCCCCCTCAGAGGTGTTAGTCCAGCCAGAGGCTTTAATGGCCTGATCTTTGCTGGGCTTGTTCCTGCTCATGGCGCCTTCAGAAAAGTTGTTGCAAAAATAGGAGTATGAAATGAATGAAGTAGTAATTCTGGCACCTAAGCGTTTTAGTCCAATGTATATTCAGCCCAGTTTGCCCATGATTGATCAGAGGAGTTGAAATACTTGTTAAAAGTTTGCCCGGGTAAAGAGCACAGCAAAAACGTGTCTTCACATGATGCTGCTCACCAGCGCCCCCGCCAAATTTCTTTTCTTTCAAGATGAAAGTAAGGCTACAAAAGTACTATATTAATGTTTATTATGTCCTCAGCTTTCGGCAGTAGTTTAATATGCTTATTTTAAGATTCCCATTGAGTGTTTGGTTGAAGTCATCTGATTTCACTAAGATGTTATTTTTAGCAGGGAACTGATTTCTTTTGTTAATTTACCATTTCTTTCTTTCAGACAAAATGGTAGAAGATGTTTGTTTTTTACCTCGACATTTAGACTGGCATCTACAGTCATCTTCAGAAGCGTCAGCTAATAAACGACACGTCACAGCGATCAGCTGACACTTCTGAAGATGTCTGCAGATGCCAGTTGAAAAACGTCAAGGTAAAAAAACAAACATCTTCTACTTTTCTGTCTGAAAGAAAGAAAGAGTAAATTAATTATTGGAAAAGAAGACAAAATGAACGTACTTGAGTATGACTTCTTTTATTTTTGGCATGATGCTTTCTCAAGTGACAGCTTGAGAAAGCTGAGAAAGCTTGCTGAAGTTTTTATACTGTGTATCAATTGGAAGATCACCTTCAGTTTTAACTTGATTTTACAAGCTTTGAGCAATAAAATAAAGCAATAAAGAGCGTCATTGCAAAGCAGTGGTTTGTGTTATGACTCAATAAAAAGGTCAGTTATTCAGGAGGCTCAACATTTGTTGATCCTGCAAGTCTTTGTTTTTTGTGGAACAATTTTGATTCTGTGTGCAAAGCAAAATAAGTTATTCTTTCTAAAAAAAAAAAAAACTAGGATGTTTGGAATGGCTGAGTTTAACAGTACTTATTGTTAAATAACACATACAATTCTGTCCTCAATTGTACTGTGTGACATCAATTACTGACGGATACAGATTTTTTAATAAAAGTAAGAAAGTATCTACTAAGATGCATAAAAAAACAGTCTAATCACATACAAACTAGTTTCAAATGGTTTTCTCCTGAATAGAATAGGCTTTTATTCTCATTGTACTGTTGTAAAGTACAACGAAATTGTGGGTGCTGCATCAGACTACTGCACAGTAAGTATGAAAAAAGAATATAAATAAAGCACAGAGTTACAAAACACACATTTGGATAAAAAAAAGCCTAAGGATTATTAAAATGTAAACAGATTAGGTAGTGGTTTCACAGATGGGTCAATATACATGAAAGTGCGGGGTGTAAAGACAGGTGAGATTTTTTTTTTTGTGATAATTAAAAGGTCCTCAGTTCTGTGCATGTAAACGTTCTGGAGGAGGGGGATAGGGCATCTGTTTGCAGTCTGGATGTCCCAGGGGAAGAAGCTATTTGTCAGTCTGGAGGTGTGGGACCTGATTGATCTGAATCATCGTCCAGAGGGCAGCAGGTCAAACAGGTGGTGGGTGGGATGTGAGGGGTCTCCTGTGATGGCCTTGATCTTTCTGAAACAGGAGGATCTGGAGATGCCCATCAGGGAGGGCAGAAGGCCGCCAATGATTTTTTTGGGCTGTGTTGATGACCCTCTGCACACCCTTCCTGATCTCAGCCGTGGACCAGGCATAACACACACCCAGACAGTAGGTGAGCACGCTCTCAACTGAGCAGCCGTAGAAGGCCAGCAGCATCTTCTGGTCCAGGTTGTTCTTCCTCAGGACATAGAGAAAATGCAACCGCTGCTGGGCTTTCTTCACCAGGGCCTTGGTGTTGACAGTTCAGGAGAGGTCAGAGGTGATGTGGGTGCCCAGGAACCTGATTGTTTGTTTGTTTGTTTACTAGGATTCCTATTAGCTGCAGCTAATAGCTGCTGCAATTCTCCATAGGGTCCGAAATTCAGGTCATAACCAATACATATCGTATACATTTATTACATAAAGCAACAGTTGTCCCAGTAAACATTTAAGACGCAACTGTTACCTGAAAGTAACAGAATAGAAAATAAGAAGAGCAGACATGTGCAAGATAGACATCTGGGGAGCAAAGCAGGCATGTATATGATGCAATGTAATACTCTTTACACATACGAATCTAACATGGTACATTATTATATAATATAACAGGTGGGGATGGTTTCCTCCCGGTCACCATTTATGAGTAAGGGGGGTGGGTCCTTTCTGTTCTTTCTGAAGTCCAGTATGAGTTCTTTGGTTTTTCGACCTTTAGTTGCAGGTTGTTTGCCTGGCACCACAGCAGCAGATTCTCTGCCTCTGCCCTGTACGCCTTCTCATCGTCAGCAGTGATGAGCCCAACCAAGGTGGTATCATCAGCATTCTTCACGATGACGGTGGGTTGGTGGGTTGGTGGGTTGGAATTCAGTCAAAGGTGTACAGGGAGTGCAGTAGTGGCCTTAGCAAACAGCCCTGGGGGGAGCCAGTGCTGAGAGACAGTGTGGAGGAGTGGTGGGGGCCAATACTTACTGTTTGTGGGTGGTTGGTAAGAAAGTTTTTTTTTGTTTTTTTTTTTAATCAAGGAGCAGGTTGGGGGATCTGGAGGAGGTGCAGTTTATTGATCAGGATGTCTGGGATGATGGTGTTGAAAGCTGAGCTGTAGTCCACAAAGAGCTTCCTCACGTAGCTGCTTGGGTTCTCCAGGTGGCTCAGTGCTCTGTGGAGTGTGGTGGCGATGGCATCTTCCGTAAACCGGTTCTCCCTGTAGGTAAACTGGTGGGGGTCGAATGAGGGGGGAAGACAGTCCCCAATGTGTTGGGATACCAATCGCTCAAAACACTTCATGACTATCAGACGTGAGTGCTATTGGTCTGTAGTCGTTCAGGCTGTCAATTGCGGACTTTTTGGGAATGGGGATAATAGTGGAGGCCTTGAGGCAGGAAGGGATGGTGGCATGCATCAGGGAGAGATTGAACAGCTTAGTGAGGATCTCTGCTAGCTGGTCTGCACATGCCTTGACCACCGCTCTTGGGATGCTGTCAAGACTAGCAGCTGTGTGGCGGATCACTGCTCTCAGTTGCCTTCTCATCTCATGCACCCGTAGAGAGAAAGCAGAGGGACAGAGAGAGAGGGGGGAGGAGGGAGAGACGGGTTGGAGGGGTGTGTGCTCAAATCAGGCAAATTTGGTCACATTATGCAAATTGTTGAATAAAATTTCTGAAATCATAACCTTTCGGTCATTTGCAATATTTTTCCAATTTACAGTGTGCCTGTATCTGTTACCATTTCCGAGCTACAGAGCTGTCGTTTGAAATTTTGATGGACAAAATAAACAAATTAGGTCACATTATGCAAATTACATGGATGAAATGTTCAAATCAGAAACTTTGGGTCATTTGCAATATTTTTCTAATTTACTGTTTTGCTCTATCTGTTTCCACTCCGAAGCTAATCCTTTAAAATTTTGAGGTCAAAATTTGCATTAACTGCGATAAATTCCTGGCCACTAGAGGGTTGGTGGAATTTCTGGAGTACAGTCTTCAACTATGCTTTGCTAAAATCCCCTGCAATTCTGTGGATTGTGTCAGGGTGATCTCTCTGTTGCTTGCTAACAATGAGCTGGAAGTGGCTAAGTGCTCAGCTAAAGCTAGTGTTTGGAGGAATGTAAACAGCTGTTACAATGACTGCTGTTAGCTCACGAGGAAGGTCAAAGGACCTACACAAAAAGGACATGGCTTTTAAATCTGGTGAACAGTGGCAATGAATTATTCTGCTGTTGTTACATGTTACAATCTGTGAGTCTCTTCATAAATACACAATATTCATCAATTTCGGACCAGTTTCTCATGAATCCATGTACAATTTCCCCTCATATATTCAAAATTTTTCCTACAGTTTGTATTTTTATGACTGACATTTGTAACTTTTGGGTAATTTACAACTTTTGCTCCTAAAAATTATTTTTTCCTTATAAATTTGCCATTTTTTATACCCATCTGGCAGTTTCTGGTTTAAAATTGTCATGAATTGCCCTAGCGGAAGGAAGGAGAGACCCAGACGCTGAAATGTAGTTTGTGGTATTTATTGAAAACGAAAACACAAAGTCCAAACAGTGCACTAAGAGAAAAAAAAACAAAAAACTAACTGATCACAAAAGCAAACCTACAACTTGAGCTCACCAAAACAGGAGCAGGGTTCTGGTGGAAACGATAAGAACAGACTCCGGCAATGTGAGAGGAAAATCACAGTCCTTAAAAAAGGCCAAAAACAAATGATAACAAGTGACGGCAGGTATGGATCACATGAATGGGCAAGGGGAGACAATGATTATAACAGAGATCAGCTGGGAGTAGTGAGAGGGAGAAGATGGGACTGACAGCTGACAGGAGCACCACCCATAACAGAGGAAAAAACCCAGACGTTCCACTGACAGCTGCAGCCTGAAGAGGGAGAGAGACAGAGAGAGAAAACACAACAGGAAATGAATTTAATATAATTGCATATAAAGACATGTAAATTCAAATATGTTAATAACAAAACTACAATGATTGTAAACGGGGAAATAAATCATCCTAAGAAAATGAAATAATAATTCCATGTTTGTCTTATATTGTCTTACATTGGCCTCTTTTTGTCTCAGAATCTGTGTGAAAGTGCTAAAGATGCTGATGCAGCTGTACTGTGTTATCACCTTGTTTTAGTTCACTCATACTGTTTTTGTGTGACTGATGCTTAGTGTGTGTATTGGTTCCTGAGAAAGAGATAATCTGTACACCAGGTATTGACCAGATGTACTGAACTAATCACTGTGGACATTTTCTCCTCCACCTCTTTGATAACAGAAAGCTTTAAAGACTGAGCGATGTGTGTTTGAGTCAGAATGATGTGCAAATATGCTCTGAGACGGTTTATGTATTGTTCTCCACTTGCCAGTGTGATTAAATTTGCTGAAACTCTGATCCTGCCAGGTTTTTTTACTGAAGGTCTTCAAAGATTTCTCTAACATACTTGACACACCAAACAGGGACCCCATATAGCTCCTCTTTGCTTCCAGCACCTTTGGACAACGGACAGCTGTGCACGGCTCCCAACTGGGACCAACAACCCAGGTTTGCGGAAGTGGAGGCATGGTCCAGGGACACTGGGAGCCAGTGAGTGATGGGGTTACCCCCCCCCCCCCCCCAGGCAGATCACAGTGAATAAATTTAATGGTATAGTCCGCTGTGATTTTGAGAATACGCGTAAAAAGTAAACCAAGCATTTGATATTGCAAAGTCCAAATAGGTTCGGACGAGATAGAGGCTTGGTGGTGCTGGTTTGAGGCTGCAAAGGGGAATGTACATTTCCACAGCATAAGTGGACCTGATAAACACGCGAAAAATCAATGTAAGATCTTAACAACACCACAGGTGAGTATTGATTGAGTAAATACCGGGTGAGATCTTATCAACATCACAAGTGAACATTGGTACAGTAAGGGTAAACCTTAAAAATACAGGTATATAGCGCTGATATAATAAGGATCAAAATACCTTAAGACATAATTCAAAACAGGCCTAAAATAAGATAAAAATAATTCCTTAAAATATACACACGATGAAATAACCCCAAATTATAATAAAGTAAAATAAATACATCAAGTAAATAACTGCAGTTTGTTTGTCTGGTCGTTCGCGTGCTTGTTTGTGTGTGTTGAATGTTCCAAGGGTTTTTTTTTTGGTGAAGAAAAAAACAAAACAAATGGGCAATTGTTGTAGTACAAATGCAGACCCCCTGGATGCAGAAGTCATACAGCGAGGCAGAAAACAGGGTCACTTGTCTGGTTGATGTGTAGTGCAAGAGGATGAGAATGAGATTTGTTGTTGTTGTTGTTGTTGTTGCCAGGGGATGGTAAATTTATGCATAGGAAGGATAGAAATACCACACATTTTTTGGCCAAATGGAGAGAGAAGCTTAAGTTTTCTGGTCAGCTCAAAATGGCTGATTGTGAGGCGCTGATGAATGACACAAAGCAGGCAGCAGATGGCAGTAGAAGGAAGCAAGAAAAAAAATGGGCTGACAGAAGCACAGCAGTGGCTTGAGACAGCGAGGAAGCGACAGACTGACTTAGACCTTGTGAGGGTAAAACACAAAATTCAGGACTCTCAACATTCTGGCAATGGGAAAAAGGGGACTTGTCTAACCTGTCTCCTATCTCCTGCTAAAAGTGAAATTGAGTTGGAATAATCATAACAGTTTCTGGATGTGAGAGGGAAAAATAAAATGACTGACAGAAGAGAAAATAACGACCAGGATGCCGCAAAAGGATGAAGCGATCGGGCAGCGGTAAGTGACGAATTTGTTTGTTTGTTGACATTGAACTGATTTTCTGGTTCATATAACAAAATGCCCAAAACAAGAAATGGTGACAAAAAGGAAAACCATTATTTGTGTAAATATGTCCAAAGTCCACTTTTGACTGAAAATTATGTAATTTGATATGGCTGCCATGGCATTTTGCAAATTAGGTGCATACATTTACTCATATCTCACACTTTGGATAACATTCTACATCTTTCTAATTAACAGTAAGCCATTATCTCTTTCCACTTTCAAGTTATAGCTTTGGAAATCTCTGACATCTGAACTGAGTATTTTCTTGAAAAAAAACCTTGATCACTAGGGGCTGATGGTGCAACAGAGCACCATAGGCAGTCAATAGGTTAGGTAAATACACACAATCTCACCATACATTTCCACATTCTCCTACGATCAGACCTATAAATCCTGGAATTACAATGTGTATAATGTCATTGAACAGTGCCCTATGACTGAACTTTAAAATCCAGCTTATGCATGGCCACCTGGGCTTGGCGCTGACCCACAGGCCCTGCAGTTCCAACAAACAATTTTAGTCTATTGACCATGGACTGATGCTGATTTTTCAGAGGCAGTTAAAGAGATCCCACATCCCAAGGATAAGCCCACACAGTTTTTTGAAGGGATGGCAAACCTCCTTGATAGCTTCAAATTAAATGGTCATGAGACAGAATGTGCCTACAGTAAGGTTTTAAAGGTGTATTCGTGTGCTGTGTCAGGTGATTGGAGCTCAAAAAAAGACACCACAGGTAATGTGTTGCCACCAACAAATGCAAAGTTGCAACAACGGGTGAGACAGTTAAATGAACGCATTGGAAACAAATGGTGGTTGAAGCATGACTGGACCAGAATACAAAATACAACTCAAAATAAAGGTGAAGATGTGGAAGCTTATAGGAGTAGATTGCAAGACATTTTTGATAAGCATTCAGGTTTAGTTAAGCCTGCCAATGATACAGGTGTAGAACCCTATTGGCAGCATTTGAAAAGTTTTTCTTACTGAACATACACCCGCATTTGACACACTACATCCACAAAAATCTGGTTACATATTGCACTTGTGCATTTGGAGATGTATTAACATACAGCCGTGGAAGAAATTGTTGGTACCCCTCTGTTAATGAAAGAAAAACCCACAATAGTCACAGAAATAACTTGAATCTGACAAAAGTGGTAATAAGTAAAAATTCTATGAAAATTAACTAATGAAAATCAGACAATGCTTTTGAATTGTGGTTCAACAGAATTATTTTAAAAAAACAAACTCATGAAATAGGCCTGGACAAAAATGATGGTACCCTTAACTTAATATTTTGTTGCACAATCTTTTGAGGCAATCACTGCAATCAAACAATTTTTGTAACTGTCAATGAGACTTTTGCACCTCTCAGCAGGTATTTTAGCCCACTCCTCATGAGCAAACTGCTCCAGTTGTCTCAGGTTTGAAGGGTGCCTTCTCCAGATGGCATGTTTCAGCTCCTTTCATAGATGTTCAATAGGATTTAGATCAGGGCTCATAGAAGGCCACTTTAGAATAGTCCAGTGTTTCGCTCTTAGCCATTCTTGGGTGTTTTTAGCTGTGTGTTTTGGGTCATTATTCTGTCCATGTTTCACAGTAGGGACAGTGTTTTTTTTCTTGGTATGCTCCATTTTTGTGTCTGTGAACATAGAGCTGATGTGCCTTGCCAAAAAGTTCCAGTTTTGTCTCGTCTGTCCAGAGGACATTCTCCCAGAAGCTTTGTGGCTTGTCAACATGCAGTTTGGCGAATTCCAGTCTGGCTTTTTTATGATTTGTTTTCAACAGTGGTGTCCTCCTTGGTCGTCTCCCATGAAGTCCACTTTTGCTCAAACAACGACGGATGGTGCGATCTGACACTGATGTACCTTGACCTTGGAGTTCACCATGAATGTGTTTAGAGGTTGTTCTGGGCTCTTTTGTGACCATTCTTCATCAAGTTTCCTCCTGCACCCACGTCCAGGGAGGTTGGCTACAGTCCCGTGGATCTTAAATTTCTGAATAATATGTGCAATTGTAGTCAGAGGAACATCAAGCTGCTTGGAGATGGTCTTATAGCCTTTACCTTTAACATGCTTGTCTGTAAATTTCTTTTTAATCTCCTGAGACAACTCTCTCCTTTGCTTCCTCTGGTCCATGTTTAGTATGGTACACACCATGTCACCAAACAGCACAGTGACTACTTGTCACCCTTTAAATAGGCCAACTGACTGATTACAAGTTTGTAGACACCTGTGATGTTAATTAGAGGACACATCTTGGTTGAACATGTCCCTATGGTCACATTTTTTTAAGCTTTTCTAGGGGTACCATCATTTTTGTCCAGGCCTGTTGTTTCATGAGTTTGTTTTTTAAAGTAATTCTGTTGAACCACAGTTCAAAAGCAGTGTCTGATTTTCATTGGTGAATTTTCATAGAATTTTTATCTATTACCACTTTTGTCAGATTCAAGTTATTTCTGTGACTATTGTGGATTTTTCTTTCATCAACAGAGGGGTACCAACAATTTTGTCCACGTGTGTATTGCTAAACTTGCAGAGCGATTGGAAGAGGAGAAGGTGGAAAAGGAGGAAAAGAAATCAAAGTCACAACCAACCCCTGTTTACATGACTGCTGACCCCTTGCGGGGAGCCGAGGCATCCCCCACCTCTGTCTTTCACCAGAGTCCACCATGTGGGAGAGGAGGATGAGGGCAGAGGAGAGGGCGTGGTTGTGGAGCCGCCGACACACGACCATGGGGGCATGACGTTTGCCTCCAATGTGGGCAGTGGGGGCAGTGGCAGAGAGATTGCCCCCGGCACCCACTGAGTTGGGAGGAGGGGGGAGGGCCATGCACCGCCCAGCTGCCGCCACAGCATCCACAAGACCACAAAATGTGACTAGCCAACCCAAAGCTAAGTGCAACAGATGACACTGACACTGACACTGACAATGTTACAGCTGACATTTTTCATTTACCTGATTTGATGATGCTCACAATGCAGTGTTTACCTGAAGTGACATCGGAGGTTCAAGGCATCCCCATAAGGTTTCTCTGTGATACAGGAGTGTGCAGATCAGTCATTGCAGGGACAGATGTTGAATGACTCACAAAATCAGATCAAACACAACAGACATTTCAAACACTGGGAGGTTCAGGTTCAGGTTCAGGTTCAGGTTCCTTTATTTGTACCCGTAGGTAGATTTGTTTTGCAGTCTGGTGACATCCATATTTACAAGCCACAAATTACATCCAACATAGACACAAACACAGGCACACATGAAATTGACTATAAACATGATAAAAATACTCAAGGCTCCATCAATCAGGGTATAAAAAGACAAAGAGATGAGAGAAAAAACAGAGGTAAGAGAGAAGAGTCATAATAAAAGTTAAAAACTAGTCAAAGAGGTTAAAAACTCAAAGGTCTAAAACCCAATAAAATATTTAGAACCCAAGTAACATCCTACAAAAATAAGTAAATATAAAATGGAGTTAATAAATAGGTACCTAAATTATGTGCAATATATTGTTACAGCTTGTTCAACTCTTTGACAGCAGCAGGAACAAAGCTGTTTTTGTAGCGCTGGGTTTTACTTTTTGGGACAGCAAACCTCTGTCTTGAGGGAAGAAGCTGAAAGTTACAGTCCAAAGGGTGGGAGTCATCATTTAAAATGGAGGTAGCCATCCTCTGTACTTGTCTGGTGTACAGGGATGTCAGGCTCAGCTGTGACTCACCAAGCAAACGACTGGACCATCTAACGACCTGATCCAAGGATTTCCTCTGTTTCAGTTTTATCTGACCAAACCATGACACTAAAGAAAAGGATAAAACAGATTCAATAAAAGCCCGATAAAACATTGTCATTATGGTTTGGTCAATTTGGAAGCGTGC
This sequence comes from Pholidichthys leucotaenia, assembly GCA_020510985.1. Taxonomy (NCBI): domain Eukaryota; kingdom Metazoa; phylum Chordata; class Actinopteri; order Cichliformes; family Pholidichthyidae; genus Pholidichthys; species Pholidichthys leucotaenia. Next base: position 100,158,576 of record CM035841.1, on the reverse strand, counting down.
AAGTTTTCTCAAGCAATGCAAATGTTGCTGACCCTTTTTGCACACCCTTTCACAGTTCTCTTCAAAGTTTAAATTACTATCAATAATTAATATTATTAATTATTAATAAATAATAAATATTATTATTATTAATAAATTATCAATAATTTATTCCATCCAGCTACAATGCTCTGCACTGTGTGTCTGTGTGTCTGTGTGTGTATATATATATTTTATAGTAATATGTACATATGTATATTAGCTGCTCTTGCTTGCTTGTTTTTTTTTTTTTTTTTTTTTTTTTTCTTGCCTTCTGATTGTTGCTCTGAGTGTTGCTATCCCTGTGCTGTTGCAATCCTGGAATTTCCCCGTTGTGGGACTAATAAAGGCTTATCTTATCTTATCTTATCTTAATCGTCCCAAGATATTTGTAGGATTGTACACATTCGGTGGTCTGGCCTTTTAGTACGGTGACTTTGTGCCTGGGATTTTTCCTCCTAAAGTCAATAATCATGTCTTTAGTTTTTGTCGTATTCAGCTGCAGGTAGGAATCCTCACACCAGTGAACAAAATCATCAACTACTGGGCCGTGGCCACTCTCACCATCCTGGAGGAGACTGACAATAACTGAATCATCAGCATACTTTATGATGTGTCCTTTGTCATGTCTGCTCCGACACATGTTTGTGTACAGGATGAAGAGTAGTGGTGACAACACACACCCCTGAGGAGAGCCAGTAGGAGAGCACTTTAGGTCAGACAATGTACCATTGACCCTTACTCTCTGCGTCCTGTTGGTTAAGAAATCTAGAATCCAACCCACCAGATTATTGCTCAAATCAAATTGTTGCAGGAGCCTTTCAACTAAGATATGAGGTTGGATTGTATTAAAGGCGGAGGAAAAGTCCACAAATAAAAGCCTGGCGTGTGCCCCATTAAAATCCAGATGTTTGAAAAGCATGTTAAACAGAGTGACAGTGGCATCCTCCACTCCTCTGTGAGGCCTATAGGCAAACTGCAGAGGATCCAATGCTTGCTCAGTCTGCTTTAGGACCTCACATCTGACCAATTTTTCAAAAATTTTCATTAAAATTGAAGTCAAAGCAACTGGTCTAAAGTCGTTTACCATTTTAGGACAGCTGGATTTTGGAACGGGAACAACCACAACTTCTTTCCAGATCTTAGGCACATATTGTGTTTGTAAGGACTTATTGAAAATGTAATGAAATATAGGACTCAGTTCATGTGCACAGGACTTTACCAAGCGCCCACATATATTATCAGGGCCCTGACTTTTGTTCACTTTTACAGCGCAGAACTCCCTTTTAATATCCTGCACCTCAATATTAAAGTGCTGATTGTCTTTGAGTTTCTGTTTCAAATCTTGGGTTTCAGTGCTAAAATCAAAGGAGTCAAAACGACCATAAAAACAATTAAGAGCATTAGCCAGCTCTGTGTCTGAATTAAAACCATCTAAAAACACACGATTACTGTGCTCTGTGCTCTGAAGGCCTGCAATAGTTTTCATACTGGCCCAGGCTGAACCAAGTTTCTTTGTTGCCATCTTGCTTTCCAATTCTGATTTATAATTCTGTTTTGCTCTTAAAATTTCAGACTTCAGCTCTTTTGTGGCAACCTGTAGCTCAGAAACAGACCCCTGTTTAAAGGCAAGTGCTTTCCTCTGTAAGCAGGATTTAACTGATTTTGTAACCCATGGCTTGTTGTTGGGATATATTTTGACATGTTTACGTGGAACGATCTTATTTTTACAGAAAGCCATGTATGAGCATGTGATGTCCACCAAAGAGTCCAAATCATCTCCGTAGGCCATTGTGAACATCTCCCAGTCTGTACAGTCAAAACATTCCTGGAGGCTGTGCACTGAATCTTCTGTCCACACATCAATGTCTCTCGTCTCTACCTTGCCTCTTCTGAGAGCAGTTTTATATGTGGGCACCCCATATTGCACTAATAAAACCCAAACACATGCACTGGAAGGATATAGGAGGCTTTGTAACAGCAACAGAGGAATGTGGTCAATCTTGGAAACAAACTCCTGATCCAAAAGTTCAGTATTCCCCCAAACTTGATACCTACTTACTGCCTTTGAACTGGATGACCACAGTGCAGAAAGAAGTCCATACTGACGTTCCCAACTCACCAACATGATCACTTTTACATTAACAGAAGGAGAGGAACATGCCATCTCACAAATTCCAAATTCTCTGTGGTCAACAGGAAAGGCAAATGTAGGCTTGATAAAAAATGCAGAATTGGTTAAAATAAATGCTAAATCTCATTATAGGCCTTACCAAAGACAGTATCCTCTTTATCCAGAGGCCAAAGAGGGCATTAAACCTGTAAGAGAGGACCTGAAAGCAGCAGATGTCATTGTTCCATGCCCAAACTCTCCATGTAACACAGCTTTGTTTCCTGTGAGGAAGACTGGACCATCCTCCCGATGACGAATGGTCCAAGACCTTCAGGCGGTAAACAAAGCAGCTACCCAAAGGGCTGTTTCAGTCCCAGACCAGCACATCTTGTTGAATGACCAACAACCACAAATGAAATATTTTACAGCGATAGACATCAGCAATGCTTTTTTCAGCATTCCCAAACATCCAGATGATGTTTTGGTTTGCATTTACATCTAAAGGCAAGAGGTACACATTCACCAGACTACAACAAGGCTACTGTGAATCACCAATCATTTTTTTCACAGGCAATGCCAGCAAACTTGGCACAGTTTATACCTCCTAATGGGAGCCAGTGGCTCCTGCATTTGGATGACATTTTGCTGGCATCACCTGATGAAGAAAAATGCAAAAAAAAAAAGAAAAAAAAAGACAACATAGCCCTACTGAGATTTTTAGAAGAAGAAGGTCACAAAGTAAACAAGGAAAAATTACATTAATTAATTAATTAATTAATTAATTCATTCATTCATTCATTCATTCATTCATCTTCTTCCACTTAATCCTTTTCGGGTTGCAGGGGGGCTGGAGCCTATCCCAGCATCTTTGGGCGAGAGGCAGGGTACACCCTGGACAGATCGCCAGTCCATCGCAGGGCCAACACAAAGAGACAGACAACCATTCACTCTCACAGTCATACCTAAGGACAATTTAGAATCCCCAGTTTGATGCCAATTAACCTAACTTGCATGTTTTTTGGCATGTGGGAGGAAACCGGAGAAATCCCGGAGTAAACCCACGCAGACACGGGGAGAACATGCAAACTCTACACAGATCACTGTTGGTCGGGGGCTGGGATCGAACCCAGGATCCCCGGGCCAAGGGTGAGTTGCTGTGCTGCCACAGTGCTAACCACTCCGCCACCCCGTTGCCCAGGAAAAATTACAGTTGTGGAAAAAAGAAGTTAAATATTTAGGCCACATTTTGTCAGCAGAGGGCAGACATGTTGACCCAGCTCGCAAACAAGCTATTTTGTCAGCACCAAAGCCCCTCACAAAAAGGGATATGATGTCATTTTTGGGTACCTTAAATTATTGTCATTCTTGGATCGCAAATTATTCATTTGAGGTGCAACCCTTGTCTGATCTCATCTACAACAGGCCCATGGCTCAGGTGGAAAAAAACTGAGTGGACACCTGAGGCAGAAGAGGCATTTGTTAAAATGAAAAAAAACAAAAAAACAAAAAAAAAACTTTTGGTCAGTACTGATGTCCTGGCACTCCCCAATTGCAAGAAGCCATTCATACAAATGGCTGATTGTAGAGAGGGGCACATGACGTCAGTGTTCCTCCAACCAAGTGGCACAAAAATGCATCCAGTAGCATACTATTCCTCAAGGCTTGACCCTGTCGCGAGAGCTCTACATCCATGTGTGCAGGCCGTAATAGCTGCATTGATGGGAGTGCAGGCCTCACCAGGGCTTGTTCTTTTTCCCCACCTTGACCCTGAAGGTCACACATGCAGTGTCAGTCATTTTGCCACAAAGCAAAATATCAGTCCTCTCACCATCCAGACTCCTTGCATGCATAACAGTGCTATTATCACAGCCTCATTTAACCATTGAACATTGCACAGTAACAAATCAATCAAGCTTTTTGCCAATCTCAACAGAAAGTGAACTGCATGATTGTTTGGCAGAAATTTAGAGTGCAACGATACCACATCGCGATTTACAGGATACATCTTTGGAGAAGGGTGATCTCACACTGCTGTCGGGTCCTCCAAACGTGACTGTACTGGTTCAAATTTATCTGGCATTGCAGTTGTCACCCATGATACTGTTTTAAAAGCACAAAAACTCCCATTACATTACTCTGCATAGGCAGTGGAATTAGTTGCACTAACTGAAGCTTGTAAATTAGGGCAAAGGAAAGAACTCACAGTGTATACTGATAGTCAGTATGCATTCTCCACCATTGATCACTTTGCAAAACAGTGGAAGAAAAGAGGCATGATTACATCAACAGGGAAGCCAATCAAGCACAACAGCCTCATTTTGAAACTGCTAGAAAGTGCACTACACAAAGAGCAGAGATAAACAAATCTATCATCTGGTCAGTCACTGCAACAGATACTGGAGTCAGTTTGTCTTTGCTTGTTCTTGCCACTGATAATACCTTTATCTGCCAAGAATGTGCTGCTAGTCCAGCAAAAGCTGCTGCTGCTAATGATGGAGTCTCGCGTCACTGGTGATGCATGAGTATCTTGCGAAGTATAGTTCACCGGTGTGTCTTCTGGTGGGAGATGAGTCCAATCTTGGACAAACAAACTCTGTTGCAGACACTGCAGATGAGAGTTGTGTTACTGCTGGAGGATGGCATAGCTGAAGCCTTCCTTCGAGCTCTCTTCTCGATTAAGTGTGTAGTCCTGGACTGTTCAAAGTGCTTGACACCCTGCATACACAGATGGTGCCATGTGAGTTGATCTTGGGCATTATGTTACCAAGAGTTGATATCCATGTCACAGGATTTAAGGGTAGCTTTGAAGTTGTCTTTGTAACGGAGACGGGGTCTGCCGACTGACCTCGTTCCTTGCTGCAGTTGGCTGAAGAACATTGCCTTTGGGATCCTAATGTCCTCCAACCTGGCCAGATGTCCAGTCCAACACAGCTGGGCCTTGATGATCAGGCTTTCAATGCTGGGTAACTTGCATTTGTCCAAAACTTCTGTATTGGTCATTCTATCCTGTCACTTGATACCACATATGGATCTCAGGCATCACTGTTGGAACTGTTCAAGAAGCTTGATATGTCGGCGATATGGTGTCCATGTCTCACAACCATACAGGAGGGAGGCAGGAACGACAGCCTTGAACACTTTAATCTTGGTGTGGAGCTTGATACCACATTCATCCCACAACCTCCTTCTAAGCATGCCAAAGGAACCACTTGCCTTGGCTAATCGCTGGTTGATCTCTTCGTCAAGGGTTGCAGAGTAAGAGAGGGTGCTTCCAAGGTAACAGAACTTCTCTACGGACTTGAGCGGGCTGTTGTTGATAGTTACCACAGGGTGAACATGGCATTTTCCGGGGGCTGGCTGGTACATGACCTCCGTCTTCTTAATACTGATGGTAAAAACATATTTCTCTGATGCCGTGGCAAATTTGTCAATGATGAGCTGAATATCTTCCAGTGTGTGTGCAACTAAGGCACAGTCATCAGCGAACAGAAGGTCTCTGACTAGCATTGACATGGTCTTCGTCCGAGCTTGTAAACGTCTCAGAACGAATAGGCCACCATCTGTTCTAAACTGAATGTGCACTCCTTTATTGTGCTCTTATTTATATCTTCCGTATCTTCTTAATTACTGCTCTGAGTGTTGCTATACCTGTGCTGTTGCAATCCTGGAATTTCCCCATTGTGGGACTAATAAAGGCTTATCTTATCTTATCTTATCTTATCTTATCCAGGTCGCGAAAAGCCTCCATGAGCATGAAAGAAAAGGCAATGGAGAAGAGTGTTGGGGCCAGGACACAGCTTTGCTTGGTACCATTTGTCACTGGAAATGGGTCAGAGGTATTTCCATTCCCTTGGACTTTTGCTTGCATTCCCTCATGGAAAGACTTTATGATGGAAATGAACTTGTCAGGGCAACCAACTTTGTGAAGTATCTTCCACAGGCCAGGTCTATTTACCGTGTCGAATGCCTTGGTGAGATCGACAAACACCATGTAGAGGTCCATGTTCTGTTCCCTACATTTCTCCTGTATCTGTCGCATTGTGAAGATCATGTCCACTGTACCTCTTCCAGGTCTGAATCCACATCAAGATTCTGGGTAGACCGTAGCAGTGAGACAGCATGACATCCTGTTGAGGACAATGCGTGCCAGTATTTTCCTGGCAACTGACAGGAGGGAAATACCTCTGTGGTTATCACAGACAGAGCGGTCTCCTTTACGCTTGTAGAGATGTACAATAGAAGCATCCTTAAACTCTTGTGGGACTGTGCCATACTGCCAGATAAGCATAAACAACTGTAGGAGTTTGTTCTGCAGATGCACGCCGCCGTTTTTGAAAATCTCAGCATGGATGCTGTCAGCACCTGGAGACTTTCCCGCAGATGTCTGTTTTATGGCACGCTTGACTTCATCCAGTGAAGGAGGGAGGTCCAGCTCGGCCAGTATCTGCCTCTGGGGGATAGCGTCCAGGGTTTCCTCACACATTGATGATGGCCTATTGAGCAGGGTGTTGAAGTGTTCAGCCCAGCATTGTAGTATTTCCGATTTGTCAGTATGGAGGTTATTTCCGTCAGACGATCGGATGGGTGCACTACCAGTGGACTTAGGACCATACACCGCCCTCAGCCCTTCATGGAAGAGCTTACTGTTATGCTTATCAGCCGCTTCCTGAAGCTCTGTGGCTTTACTGTCCCACCATGACTCCTTCATCTGACGGAGTTTTCTCTGCAAGGTGTGCCTTGCATTCAAGTAGAGCGATCTTTTGGCTGGTGGTGATTTGTCATCAGTGTAGTTCCTGTGAGCTTTGTGCATCATGTGCAGAAGCTGTGAGATTCCCAGGTCATTTTCATCAAACCAATCCTGGTGTTTGCGTTTGACAAATCCAAGGACATCTGAACTAGCAGAGTAGGTGGCATCCTTGAACTGCTTCCAGGCTGCCTCGACCTCCATACCCTCGAAATTTTCAGGTATGTTGGTTTCCTGAAGTTTCCTCTGCAGATCCTCTTGGATATGGAAGTCCTTAATGCAGGAGACTTGAAGTTTGGCTGGTGGTTTTACTCTCCTGGTTTGTATCTTGGGCCTGATATGGAGTGCCATCTTGCTTCTGACCAGCCTGTGGTCAGACCAGCATTCGGCTCCACGCATGGCTCTGTTAAGCTTGACATCTCTGGCATCTCTCTGTCTGACAATGATGTAGTCTATGAGATGCCACAACTTTGAACGAGGGTGCATCCAGGTTGTCTTATACTTGTTGGCTTGCTGGAAGAGGGTGTTAGTGATTGTGAGTTGGTGCTCACTGCACTTTTCCAAAAGGAGCTGGCCATTTGAGTTGAGCTTCCCTATACCATGTTTGCCAATAACACCTTTCCAGGCATCATTGTCGCAACCTACCCGGGCTTTGAAGTCTCCAAGGATTACGAGCTTATCGCTAGAGGGAGTTGACCTGATGGCTTGGTCAAGGTCACTGTAGAAAGCTTCCTTCTCCTCGTCGCTGTATGTCATGGTGTGAGCATATACACTGAGAATGGTCAAGTGGCGTCCCTTGAGGAGACCAATACGCATGCACATAATTATGTCGCTGATGGCAGTAGATAGTCTGTCGAGCTTCTGAGCAATAGATGTTCGTATTGCAAAGCCCACACCTCCAATTCTGGGTTCTCCCTCTGGCTTGCCTCTCCAGTAGAAGGTGTAGCCTGTACCAACCACCTCCAGACTAGATTCACCAGCGAGTCTGGTCTCACTGAGGGCTGCAGTATCAATGCTGTACTGCCCCAGCAACTTTTCCAGTATTGCAGTACGGTGCACTGGTCTGTTGTCACAGTCTAAAAGGGTTCTGACATTCCGTGAGGCAAAGATCATTTGGTGTTTTCGTGTTGGTCTTCGGCCGCAGTATTGGATGACCAGTCAGGTGTGGCTGCCTGGCAGGTTCTTAGTGGAGTAAGCAATGTTTAGGATCCCTTTTCAGTACCCTTCCCCATCTGGGGAGAGCAGTGCTGTCCCTGAAGAAGGCTGCTCTGTCACTCATGCAGGATACGAGTGCCGCATTTACCCCAGTATACGACAAACGACCATCACACATGAGCCGCCTGAGTGCAGGTTTGTAGCTAAGAACTTCCAGCATCATCCTATGCCTGTTCCCGTCGCCACGTGCCCGTCGCCCCAGGACTTGAAGTAATAGATGTGATGTGATTCGCAAGATGACCTGCACATGAATGGATTTAAGTGAGAGAGGTTTGTGCACTCCCAGTCCCACTCTCTCGTCCAATGCATGTCATATGCCACCTGGTGCAAAGGTTGCCACAAGATGAGCGGCATGCATAGGTGCAGCCTTTCTCCAGTGTTGAGACAAATCTGCAAGGCAGCAGATGGATTTGAATTTGGAGTTACCTACTCCTGGTCTTTGCCTAAAGAGGCACAACCTACAAGGCAGCAGGTGGATTTGATTTCAGAGTTACCTTCTCCTAGCCTTTGCCTAAAGAGGCACAACCTACAAGGCAGCAGGTGGTTGGATTGGTAAGTGTTAGGGCATATCCACACGCCGGTGGGCCTGCACACTGTACCTCTGGGGCTCCAACCTGCTCCAAGATCCCTCACTGTTCTGTCCTGGAACTGCAAGGATCCAGTTAACGTGGATCCTTGCAGTTCCAGGACAAGGATCCACGTTAACTGGATCCTTCCAGCTGCAGCTGGAAGTGAGAGACATGCAGAAGCAGGCAGACACAACACTATGCTACAGCACTACATACTAAGCACCCTGATCTTAGAAGCACCACACCACCCAAAGCTAGCGGTACTCAAATATTTTGCAAGCAGTTTCATGAAATGGTCCATCAGAAAGCAACTCATACCGGCTCGGATGTTGCCCGGGCTTACAAGGTCCGCGCTGATCTTTTCACACTCCGACAGGCAGCGAAGGGTAAGCGAGGAGCAGGAAGACACAAGAAGAGGAAAACAGCAGCCTTGTGTGTTGCAGAATGGAATGTACGCACTCTGTTGTACAGAACAGCATCACAGCACCCACAAAGACAGACCACGCTTGTGGCCCTGGAAATGAACAGGTACAATGTAGACATAGCTGCACTTAGTGAAACAAGATTCCCTAGATATGACAGCTTGGAAGACCATGGGTACATCTTCTTTTGGAGTGGGAAATCAACTCAAGCAAGGAGAGAAGCATGAGTGGGCTTTGCAGTTAGAAAGGAGATAGCAGCAATGCTTGATGAGGAACTGGTGCCAATCAATGACAGGATAATGACTATGAAACTCCCACTACAGCGGAGGATGTATGCCACACTCATCAGTGTATATGCCCCAACAATGACCAACACAGAGGAGGTGAAGGAAGAGTTCTACAGTGATTTACGTGAGACTATCAGGCATATACCGACTGATGACAGGCTGATACTCGTTGGAGATTTTAATGGAGATTAAAATCTCCAACGAGTTGGAGATTTTAATGCCAGAGTTGGATCGGAAACTGAGAAATGGAAAGGAGTGCTAGGCAGTCATGGAGTAGGCAAGTGCAATGCTAATGGAGAACTTCTACTTGCACTATGTTCAGAGTACAACCTTGTGATAACCAACACTCTATTTAAGCACAAGAACACACACAAGAAGACATGGATGCACCAAAGATCCAAGCACTGGCACTTGTTAGAATACATCATAGTCAGGCAGAGAGACATAAGGGATGTATTGTACACCAGATCAATGGGAGGCATTGACTGTGGTACTGATCATGTTATGCTGAGATCTAGATTAAGGATTTGCAGACAAAAACAGCACTGTAGGATGGCTGCGAAGCCACCACGGAAGCTAAACACTAGTGCACTGAAAGGCCAAAAGAAGCAGGAAGAACTTACACAGGAAATGGATGAAAACTTGAAAGACTGGGACAGCAACAACTCAGAGAATGACATAGAAGAGAAATGGGCAACACTGAAGGATACGGTGTATCAGACTGCGAGTGATGTATTAGGCCACCCTGAGAGGAAACATCAAGATTAGTTTGATGAGCATGATGAACACCTGAAGAAACTACGAGAAGCAAGGAATACAGCTTGGCAGGAAAACCTACAGTGTAACACAAGGTCAAAGAAGAAGAAATACTCAAAGGCTCAGAGTGAGCTACAGAAGTACACCAGAGAGATGAAGTCCAACTGGTGGGATTAAAAAGCGGAGGAACTTCAAACTGCAGCAGACAGGAAGGACATGAAAACATTCTTCACAGGTCTGAGCGAAATCTACGACCCTAAACCAAGAGGATTGATCCAACTAAAGGCTATGGATGGTGAAACGGTTTTGCAGGACAAAGACAAGATCTTGGACAGATTTGCAGACCACTTTGACCAACTTCTAAACAACCCTGGAGATCTCACTGAAGAGGCTAAAGAAGCTCCAGTGCAGCGACCAGCTGTATCAAGTCTGGATGAACCACCAAATTTTGATGAACTAATGGCAGCTATCAGGACAACACAGGATGGTAAAGCTCCAGGAAGGGATCTAATTCCAGCAGCAGTGTGGACATTTGGTGGTGTTCAGGTGATCAGCTGCCTGCACAAGCACATCCAAGAGATATGGGATGCCCAGAAAGTACCTCAAGATAGGAAGGATGCAAGTATTGTGCTTTTGTTAAAGAAAGGTGACAGGAAAGATTGTGGAAATCACCGTGGTATATCACTGCTAGCCACTGTTGGTAAGACTCTCTCACGTGTACTACTGAACAGACTCAATGAACACATCTCGCAGAATGTACTACCAGAAACCCAGTGCGGCTTTAGAAGTGGAAGAAGCACAATGGACATGATTTTCTGCTTGAAACAGGTTCAAAAGAAGTATATCGAACAGAACATGCCGCTTTATGTAGTCTTCATAGACTTCAGTAAAGCCTTCGATATTGTTTTGCAATAAGGGCTTTGGCAGGTACTCAAGAAATATGGCTGTACAGAGATGTTTGTCAGCCTGATCGAGGCACTCCATACAGGTATGCAAGCAAACGTGGCAATGAGTGGTCCAGTATCTAAAGACTTTTCAGTAAGCAACGGGGTGAAACAAGGGTGTGTGCTGGCGCCTGCACTCTTCTTGCTATACCTGGCAGCCATGCTTGAGGTGACCTTCAAAGACACTTCAGAAGAAGTATACATTCAAACAAGGAAAGAAGCAGACTTGTTCAATGTGGCACAGTTTAAAGCCAAGGATAAGACATCAATAAAGGTAGTAAGAGAAATGCTCTTTGCCGACGACAGTGCTCTAGTTGCACACAGTGCGGAAGATATGCAATCTTTAGTGGAGAAATTTGCAAGGGCAGCTAGTCAGTTCAGCCTTAAAGTCAACATCAAGAAGACAGAGTGCATTTATCAACCACCAAAGTTCCAATTATCAACATCACTACCAGAAGAGATCAGCATTGGTACAGAGCCACTAGTCAAGTGCAAGACTTTCAAGTATCTAGGGAGTACTGCTTCAGAGAATGCTAGGCTGGAGGATGAACTCCTCAGAATGGGAAGAGCAATCACTGTGTTTGGAAACTTGAGGGAGAGACTGTGGAACAATTGACATGTGTCTATCCGAGTAAAATGCAAAGTGTACAGAGCGACAGCAATGGTTACTCTATTGTGCTGAAACTTGGACTGTCTTCAGAGTGCAGGTAAAGAAACTCCCAGCGTACATGATGAGATACCTTAGAGCCATAATGAGCATCTCATGGAAAGACAAGATAACCAACACAGAAGTGTTGAAACGTCTGCCATCAATTGAGGACATGCTAATACAGATGAACTTGAGATGGCTCGGACATGTTGAGAGGATGGACCATCAGCATCTCCCTCGGCAGTTACTCTACTCACAGTTACTGTATGCGAGGGCAAACGCAATCAGGGTAGACCAAGGCTCAGATTTAAAGACACTGTAAAAAGAAACTTGAAGAAGTTGGATATAGACAGGAGTTCCTGGCGGCAGAAGGCTAAGGACAGAGCTTTGTGGAGGAATCTGATCAGACCTAAATGAAACAGTCATTGTCACCCACGACAGACTGCTATGATGATGATGAGACAGTGTAAAACTTCCATTTAAATTAGCCATATGCAAATGTGCAGCACACACCAATGGCACAGATCCAGTTTCAAAAGGCAATAACTTTGCAGATCAAACAGCTAAGGCCTCTGCACTCGGGCTTACTGCAAGAGAAGCACCACTAAGTTCCATTTTGATGCTGACAGACAATATATCACATGAAATTTTCACTGAGGTCCAAAAAACAGCACAGCAAGCTGAAATTTACAGATGGATCCAAAAGCAAGCGATTTTTGATAACACTTCCAATCTTTACAAATGCAGCAAAAACAAACCAATTTTTCCATGCAAACTGTTCCACCAGGCCTTCACTTTGCTAAATGGGGTCTCCCATGTATTAAAGGGGGGTATGGTGTCAATGCTAAATAAATCTTTCACTGCTTATGGGTTTAGCCAGTTTGCTACTCATTTTTGTAAGAAATGCCTAATTTGTGTAGAAAACATTTGTGCAGAAACAATATTCAAGGGAACTTAAGACCCAAAAAAAGGCACCTTTCTAGCATCTACTGATCTATTTCAAAACATTTGCATGGATTTAATTGAATTAAATAAGTGTGAAGGAAAAAAAATTATATATATATATATATTGTTTGGTTATTTGTGACATGTTTTCCAAATGGACAGAAGCCTTCCCTTGCACTCACCCAAATGCAGCTACAGTGGCAAAGAAGCTGTTAGATATTGTGCCTAGATTTGGAAAAGCTGAAAAGGTCAATTTAGATAATGGAACACATTTTGTAAATCAGATTATATCACACTTAGGTACAGCACTCAACATTAACCTAAAAAAAACAAACAAAAAAAAACATTTAGCATACCATCCACAATCTGCAGGATTGGTGGAGTGCACAAACAGAACCATTAAAGAAAGGCTTAGAAAAACAATGGCAGAAACAGGTCAAAATTGGATATACTGGCTTCCCCCAGTTTTGTTTTACATGAGGATAGTTACCACCAAAGGTTGGTTATCCCCTTTAAAAAAAAAAAAAAAAAAAAATGTATGGCAAACCCTACCCACTCCCACCATTAAGGCCATTTAATCCAGGCGATAAGGAGGTGTGCTTAGCTGATTACATGCGAAGAATGATGACTGACAGAGATATTATCCAAGCTACTCTTCCCAGGAGGGACCACAGGGAAGCACCCATCTTGGCCAACCCGGGAGATCTAGTCCTCATCAAATTAATCAAAATTAAAAACTGGGCCAATGCTCCCTGGCAAGGACCACACAAATTCATCCTGGTAACACCAACAGCCGTGAAAGTTGAAGGATGTGACTCTTGGGTGCATTTAACACATTGCAAACTTTACCCAGTACAAAACCCCAGCAACATACTATTTAGTCCCCATTCCATCAACGGAATGCTTATCCTCATTCCTGCAGTGAGACTGTTTTTATTTTAATCCCCATTGCAAACTTTGACAAAAAACTTTGAGAAAAAAATAAAAAATAGGGGATCCTTAACAAGTGACTGCTTAACTGTTTAACATTTTGTTTGTTTGTGTTTAACATTTTGTTTGCTTGTACAGTATGTTTATCCTGGAGAGACAAGATGCCAGAAAGAGAAGGTTAGCAACTAAAGGATGTGAATTGTACACCTGTTTTTTTCATCATCATCATCATCATCATCATCATCATCATCATCATCATCATCATCATCATCATCATCATCCTTGTAACACTTTTATTCTGGTTATTTTTAGGCACACCACAGCCTATCTATCATAGAGCTAGATGCATTACACACACACACACCATGGCTGGCTGGAAGGTCCAGGTCATCAGGATCATGTTTATGCTGGTAATGTGTGGTGGAAGTATGCTAATTACACAGCCAAATCAGCTAATCTTTCAAATTGTTGTGTGCTCCTTTCTCCCACTATCAGCTGGTCAAATATCTGTCACTGCTAAACTAATCGAAGAATCACAAGCTGTTTGTTTCTTACATGAAGCTACAGTTAGGCCCAAAAATATTTGGACAGTGACACAAGTTTTTTTATTTTAGCTGTTCACGAAAACATATTCAGGATACAATTATATAATCAATATGGGCTTAAAGTGCAGACTCTCAACTGTAATTTGAGAGTATTCACATCCAAATTGGAGCAAGGGTTTAGGAATTACAGCTCTTTAATACGTAGCCGCCTCTTTTTCAAGGGATCAAAAGTAATTGGGCAATTGACTCAGAAGGCTGCAAAAAAACAAACAAAAAAAAATATCAAGGCTGCATGGGCTCTTCCCTCATTAACCTGTCATCAATTAAGCAGTTAAAAGGTCTGGAGTTGATTCCAGGTGTGGCGTTTGCATTTGGAAGCTGTTGCTGTGAACACACAACATGCGATCAAAGGAGCTCTCAATGGAGGTGAAACAGACCATCCTGAGGCTGAATAAAAAGATGAATCCATCAGAGACATAGCAGGAATGTTAGGAGTGGCCAAATCAACAGTTTGGTACATTCTGAGAAAAAAAAGAGTGCACTGGGGAGCTTGGGAACTCAAAAAGGCCTGGACGTCCACGGAAGACAACAGTGGTGGATGATCACAGAATCCTTATCTGTGAAAAACAACCCCTTCACAACATCCACTCAAGTGAAGAACACTCTCCAGGAAGTAGGTGTATCAGTATCTAAGTCTACCATAAACAGAAGACTTCATGAGAGTAAATACAAAGGATCCACCACAAGGTGCAAACCATGAATCAGCCTCAAAAATAGAAAGGCAAGAATTGACTTTGCCAAAAAACACCTGAAGAAGCCAGCCCAGTTCTAGAAGAGGATTCTTTGGACAGATGAGACTATGATCAACCTGTACCAGAATGATGGGAAGAAGAAACTTTGGAGAAGAACTGAAACAGCTCATTATCCAAAGCACTACATCTTCTGTAAAACATGGTGGAGGCAGTGTGATGGCATGGGCATGCATGGCTTCCAATGGCACTGGGTCACTTATGTTTATTGATGATGTGACAGAAAGCACAGAAAAGACAGAAGCAGCTGGATGAATTCTGAAGTGTATAGGGATATACCCAATATCACCAATGATCCAAAACATACTGCAAAAGAAACCCAGGAGTTTTTTAAAGCAACAAAGTGGAATATTCTGCAATGGCCAAGTCAATCACCAGATCTCAACCCAATCGAGCATGCATTTCACTTGGTCAAGACAAAACTTAAGGCAGAAAGACCCACAAACAAGCAACAACAGAAGACGGCTGCAGTAAAGGCCTGGCAAAGCATCACAAAGAAGGAAACCTAGCGTTTGGTGATGTCCATGGGTTCCAGACTTCAGGCAGTCATTGCCTGCAAAGGATTCTCAACAAAATGTTGAAAAGTAACATTTTACTTAGGGTTATGTTTATTTGTCCAATTCCTTTTGAGCCCCTGAAATGAGGTGCGTTTGTATAAAAATAGCTACAATTCCTACATGTTTAATTATATATTTATGTTCAACCCCTTGAATTAAACCTTAAACTCTGCACTTCAATTCCATTGTAGTTGTTTCATTTCAAATCCAATGTGGTGGCATGCAGAGCCCAAATCATGAAGATTGTGTCACTGTCCAAATATTTCTGGGCCTAACTGTATGTACAGAAATAGCACAACAAGCATTACTTTGAATCACACCTGTCACATTGCTTATCACTCCACTGGTCGGAAACATGATGACACCCATTACTCGGTGAAGGCAAGGTTAATCTCATCGGGGAATTTCTCCTATTGTCTAAAGGGGAGTGGTAACGTCTCTTTGGGCAGCTTACCACTTTCTAAGTGTGCAACAGTAAATAGTGCATCTTGCCCCTGTACTGCTACCTCCTGGATCAACAAAGTGGCCAAATGTCCTGAAGATCCTCTTTGTCAGTCTGGAACTGTAACTCTGCAAGAGCTCTGTAGTGCTGCTATTTGCAATTGCTACAAATATGGCACACACATGGTGACAGGGGGATGGTGGTTATGTGGCCATCGGGCATACTCACACCTACCCATGAAATGGGGAGGGGTGTGTTCCCGCTATGTTGTGACTGACAATCCCATCATATTGTCGGCAGGACAGGTGGGCAGGGTGAAGAGAGATACCTCCTTTGCACCACATGATGCCATCTGGGGTACAGAAGTGCCCAAGGATTTAAGTTAGAAACCATAGGGCAGAAGGTCCTTCATTAGCTGTTTCCTTGGGTGGGAGTGGCGAAGAACACTTTGTGGATTGAAACCACTAATTATAGACTACAATCATTTGTAAATTTTTCTTTATCTGCTTTTCTCTGGTATAGATGAGGAACTAACGGCTCTTATATTTATGCTGACCCAAAATAGAATGGTTCTTGATCAATTAACTGCCGCCCGTGGGGGCGTGTGCACAATTGTAGGTGATTATTGTTGTACTTTTAAGCCTGAACATGACGCAGATGGTCAAGTGATTGTCTCAGCGATACGCAACCTCACTGCCTTACGGGCTCCTGCAGCCAAGGACAATGCTACTGACGAACAGACCTGGTTAAGTTGGTTATTCTCTTCATGGAGAAGTCTCATCATGAACCTGCTAGTGATTTTTGTAGTGATATTTGTGGCTTTTTCCTGTGTCATTCCCTGTATCTGTAGTATGATGATGAGACTTGTTCATGTTAATTTAGTGATGTACCATGATGCAACTACCGGGGATGATGGGGATGATGAACAAACAGCGTGAGCTGAAGGCATCTCTCCATGACCCAAGTACAGAATAAATGTATGACTGACATGCAGATAACCAAAAGGAGTTGCCTGATCACGATGTGAAGTTGAAATGTACTACTTGTAAATACATTTATGAAGTTTGAGACACTACTTTTGTTACTTTTAATTTTATTTTGCTTTATTTTGTGTTTATATTACTCTTTGTTTTTACATTATATCATTACACTTTATTATTATGATTATTGTTTTGTTTTCAATTGTTTTGTTTTATCTCTAAAGGTACCTTTAACCCTTGTGTGACCCCCGGGGGTCACCCGGACCCCACCTCCTCGCATCTTGTCCCAGCGCCCCCTAGCGGTCTGGGTGTGTGTTTGGTGGTGGTAGTTAGACCGGAAATTCAACCCACTATATCGGCATCCCCCCGCATCATATCATAGCGCCCCCTAGCGTCCTGGGGTGGGGTGGTGGGGGGGTCAAGAAGACCCCCCGTCGCCACCAAAAACCGGAAACCCCAACCCCCAGACCCCTCCATCATATCATAGCGCCCCCTAGCGTCCTGGGGTTGGGGTTGGGGGGGTTGGGGGGTCTAGAAGACCCCCCCCCTGTGTCCTGGGGTAGGGGTGGGGGTCAAGAAGACCCCCGTCGCCACCAAAAGCCGGAAACTCAACCCCCTATATCGGCATCTTTCCCCCCATCCCCCAAGACCCCTCCTGTCATAGCGCCCCCTAGCGTCCTGGGATGGTCACGACTACTACCATCAAATATGATTCGATCCACCTAGTGGTCTCGTTGGTGAGGGCTGTCCACACACACACGCGCGCACACAAGACCATTACTCTGTGTCCTGTGAGCATTAATTTGTTTGAATCAAACCACAGTTTATGTATAAAAATACATATACAAATCAGAATCAGAATCAGATTCAGATTTATTGCCATTGTTCACGTAGTACACAAACTAGGAATTTGTCTCGGTGCAATGCTGCAACATTAAACATGATAAAAATAAAAGACAGAAATAAAAAACTATACATGCAATAAAATGTAGAATAAGAATGAGTGATACTAGTCTAAGCAATTTTTAAATATATTAGCGAGCAGCAGATATTGTGGAGTATCACAGCGCAGTCAGTAATGCAAAGAGAAAAACAGCGTTGATTGACATGAGTCTGGTTGAGCTGCCGTACGTAGTGCACGAGAGTCAATAAGTCACTTAGTGTTCAGCAGTCTGATGGCAGAGGGGAAGAAGCTGCGAAATCCTATGAGAAAAAATAGCCTTCCTATAGGAAACCAAAGAAATGACAGTGGTTTGAGTTGATGATGAATTTGGATGAAATTTTCACCAGAAGGGACTCTACGCCTGGAATCAAACCCAATAAATTTATAGGGATCACACATGTCAGCTTGTGTATAGAGAATGTTTGGGGTATCTATTTCTTTATTTTTGTTTAAATTGTCCAAGCATCATACATACTTCTGTGCAATATGTGATGTATGGGAGCATTAATGAATGTTAAAAAAAAAAGTGTATATAGTGTTTCTTTTTTTGGGGAGAGAAACCTCAGGTCTCTATCCTGTTAAAATATAATTCAGTGGAATGCAGAGAGTGAGTGCATTGTGCTTGTCTGTGACCACACACATGCACACACACACACACGCACACACACACACGCGCGCGCACACACACACACATGCATGCACGCACGCACACACACACACACACACACACACACATATACAAATGCAGTCCGATCTACCTAAGGGTCACACACACACACACACACACACACAGAGTGGTGGTCAGGGGCTGTCCACACACACACACACACACGTTTGAGTTGATGATGAATTTGGATGAAATTTTCACCAGAAGTGACTCTAAGAATGTTTGGGGTATTTATTCTTTTATTTACCTTTATTTACCTTTTATTTATTTATTTTATATACCTAAACTCAGTGTAAATGGTGTAGAGACTGAAAGGGTATCCAAAACTAAATTTCTTGGAGTAATAATTGATAATAAACTGTGTTGGAAGTCACATATTAATTATATTAAAGGTAAAGTATCCAAATCAATTGCAATATTACACAGAGTGAAATATTTGCTGAATCGACCCACACTATATACCTTGTATCCTTCATTAATACTCCCATACATGACATATTGTAATGAAGTATGGGGAAATACATATAAAACAAACATACATCCACTCTTTACGCTTCAAAAGAGAGCTATTAGAATAATAAACAAAGCAGCTTACAGGGAACCAACAAACCCACTTTTTCTTAAACTAAAAGCTCTCAAGTTGAAAGATCTGGTTGACTTTAAAACTGCAATAATAATAATGTTTAACCCCATTTCCCGACCATCGTGTCATTTCCCAACCATCGCTTCATTCCCCAACCATCGCTTCATTCCCCAGCCATCGCTTCATTTCCCAACCATCGCTTCATTCCGCAACCATCACGTCATTTCCCAACCATCGCTTCATTCCCCAACCATCGCTTCATTTCCCAACCATCGCGTCATTTCCCAACCATCGCTTCACTTCCCAACCATCGCTTCATTCCCCAACCATCGCTTCATTCCCCAACCATCGCTTCATTTCCCAACCATCGCGTCATTCCCCAACCATCGCTTCATTTCCCAACCATCGCTTCATTCCCCAACCATCGCTTCATTCCCCAACCATCGAGTCATTTCCCAACCATCGCTTCATTTCCCAACCATCGCGTCATTTCCCAACCATCGCTTCATTCCCCAACCATCGCTTCATTCCCCAGCCATCACTTCATTTCCCAACCATCGCTTCATTCCGCAACCATCACGTCATTTCCCAACCATCGCTTCATTCCCCAACCATTGCTTCATTTCCCAACCATCGCGTCATTTCCCAACCATCGCTTCATTTCCCAACCATCGCTTCATTTCCCAACCATCGCTTCATTCCCCAACCATCGCTTCATTTCCCAACCATCGCATCATTCCCCAACCATCGCTTCATTTCCCAACCATCGCTTCATTCCCCAACCATCACTTCATTCCCCAACCATCGAGTCATTTCCCAACCAGCGCTTCATTTCCCAACCATCGCATCATTTCCCAACCATCGCTTCATTCCCCAACCATCGCTTCATTTCCCAACCATCGAACAGAGAGCCAGTGCATTGTTCTTTTCTGTGACAACACGCACACACACACTCACACTAAATTTATAGAGATCATATATATACAAATGTCATCTTGTGTTTTTTAGTGATTCTTTTTAGGCAGAGAAACCTCAGCCCTGTATTCTGTTAAATATAGGCCAGTGGTATACACAGAGAGCCAATGCATTGTGCTTGTCTGTGACAACACACACACACACACACACACACACACGCAGACACACACAGACACACACGCAGACACACGCACATACAGATACACACGCAGACACACGCTCACACAGGGATATGCCATCTTGTGTATACAGTTTTGTTTAAATGAATGTTAAAAAGTGTATATAGTGTTTCTTTTTTTTGGCAGAGAAACCTCAGCTCTGTATTCTGTTAAATATAGGCCAGTGATAGAACTGAATATTGAACTGTTTGAACTTGTATCTTCTGGTCGTCGTTACAGATCACTGAAGGTCAAAACCACCGGTCACAGGAACAGTTTCTTTAGCCCAAGTCAAAGATCCTTGTATGTGTTGTGCATATTTGGCCAGTAAAGCTGATTCTGATATGCACAGACAGCCAGTGCATTGTGCTTTTCTGTGACAACACACACACACACGCACGCACGCACACACACACATCTGGCAGAGAAACCTCAGCTCTGTATTCTGTTAAATATAGGCCAGTGATAGAACTGAAGATTGAACTGTTTGAATTTGTATCTTCTGGTCGTCGTTACAGATCACTGAAGGTCAAAACCACCGGTCACAGGAACAGTTTTTTTAGCCCAAGTCAAAGATCCTTGTATGTGTTGTGCATATTTGGCCAGTAAAGCTGATTCTGATATGCACAGACAGCCAGTGCATTGTGCTTTTCTGTGACAACACAGACACACACACACAGACACACACACACACACACACACACACACACAGACACACACACACACACACACACACACACACACACACACACACACACACATCAGCCAAGACATAAAATGAAAACAAAATACAAATCCCAAGGCCGGGAAATGAGTCATGGAAATATACGGACAAGTGATGATGTCTGGGCAGAAAAAAAAAAAAAATCCCTCCAAGGCCAGAAAATGCTACAATTACCTACTATTCCTCGCAGACGGATAAACGGACAAGAGATTACATCTTGGGGATGGGGGGGGGGGGGGTCCATCACGAAACCGGGCCACCGTACCAAGGTCCAGTCGCGTACTTGCCCGTCTTCCCCCGAGGACGGACGACAGGAAATCACGTTACTAAGGGTCCCTCGCTTCGGGTCCGTGACTGCCAATTCCTTTGAGGAAGAAAAAAAAAACGAAGCCCAAGGACCTCACTCTCTTTTCTTTCCCTCTCGCTCGCTCGCTCGCTCCCTAGCATCTCTATGACATGTCACTCACGCGCCCATGGACCGGGAGGAAAGAGGAGGAAGAAGACAAAGAAGAAATAGAAGTAGAAGTAGAATCCCCCTCTCCCGTTGTGTCTTCTTCTTCTTCTTTTTTGGTCCGGTACCGGCTCCGCAGTACCATGGGCGTGATGATTACGAGTCGGTATATGCAACGCAACACCGCTCTACGGGATCCCGCGGCGATACCGGACCGCGAGCGACTCCCAACGTCCCCGAGAGCCTGCCGAGACAAAGACTGTGGGGATGGCGAGGAAGGACAACTGCAACGCGAAGGAGAAGAGGTAGAAGAAGAAGAAGAAGAAGAAGAAGAAGAAGAAGAAGAAGAAGAAGAAGAAGAAGAAGAAGAAGAAGAAGAAGAAGAAGAAGAGGAAGAAGAAGAAGAAGAAGAAGAAGAAGAAGAAGAAGAAGAAGAAGAAGAAGAAGAAGAAGAAGAAGAAGAAGAAGAAGAAGAAGAAGAAGAAGAAGAAATAGAAGTAGAAGTAAAATCCCCCTCTCTTGTCGTGTCTTCTTCTTCTTTTTCGGTCCCGTACCGGCTCCGCAGTACCACGGGGGTGACGATTACGAGTCGGTATATGCGAAGCGGCACCACTCCACGGGACCCCGCTGTGATACCGGACCACGAGCGACTCCTAACGTTCCCGAGAGCCTGCCGAGAGAAAGACTGCGGGGACGGCGAGGAAGGACAACGGCAACACGAAGAAGAAGAAGAGGTAGACGAAGAAGACGACGAAGAAGAAGAAGACGAAGAAGAAGACGAAGGTGAAGAAGAGGAGTCTGATACAGGGGAGGACGACGACAACGAGGACGACGAGGAAGAAGACGAGGAATCGGACATAGAGGAGGACGACGAGGATGATGGTGGAGGCCCATGGATCGGACCGACCTGCGCGCCTACGTGGGGCTGCTGATCCTCGCGGGAGTGTACAGGTCGCGAGGCAAGGCATGCGAGAGCCTCTGGGATGCCGAGAGCGGACGCCCCGTCTTCCGGTCCGTCATGTCCCTCAAGACCTTCCGCTCGTACTCGAGCGTCCTGCGTTTCGACGATCGTGACACCAGAGAGGCCAGACGCTATTCCTCTTCTCCTTCCTCTTCTTCTTGTTCCTCATCAGGAGACAAGCTGGCGCCCATCAGGCGCGTGTGGGACGTGTGGCAGAGGAGGCTGTCGCTCCTGTAAGAGCCCGGACCCGAGGTCACCGTGGACGAACGACTGGTTCCCTTTAGGGGTAAGTAGCCATGGTGTTGGGTGTAAAAAACAAAAACAAAACAAAAAATATAGAAATCTAACTGCAGTCTCTCTCTCTCTCTCTCTCCCCCCCAAAAAATAAAATAATCCACCTTCTCTTGTTCATTTGTTTGTTTTCTTTTCCTTTGTGTAACCCCCCACCCCTTCCCCAGGTCGCTGTCCCTTCAGACAGTACATACCCAGCAAGCCCGCCAAGTACGGCATCAAGCTGTGGGTGACGTGCGATGCCCGCTCCAGCTACGCGCGGAAGATGCAGGTCTACACCGGCAAACCCGAAAGGGGAGGTCTCCCCGAAAAGAACCTGGCCACCCGAGTCGTCCTCGAGCTCACCGAGGGACTGGGACCCGGGCGGAACGTCACCTGCGACAAGTTCTTCACGTCCCACGAGCTCGCACGCAAGCTCCTCGCCAAGCGGGGCCTGACCCTACTGGGGACCCTGCACGCCAACAGGCCCGAGATCCCGCGAGAGCTGCTCGACGTCAGGGGCAGGGCGGTCGGCTCCTCGTCCTTCGCGTTCTCCTCGTCCGGGGCTCCCGACGTCGCCCTGGTGTCCTACCTCGACAAGAGGAACAAGAATGTGCTGCTCCTTGCCACCGCCGACAGGTACCTGCGAGGCCCGCTGCTGAGCGACCGCGCCGATCGCAAACCCCTCGCGGTGCTCCACTACAATCGCACCAAGGGAGGCGTCGACAACCTAGACAAGGTCGTGGCCACGTACAGCTGCAGGAGAAAAACCTGCCGCTGGCCCCTGGTCCTGTTCCACAACATGGTGGACGTTTCTGCGTACAACGCCTTCATTCTGTGGCGGGAGCTCAATCCCGCGTGGATGGCCGGCAGACGCAACAGGCGCAGGTTGTTCACGGAACAGCTGGGCAAGGCGCTCGTGGCCCCACTGGTGATCAGGAAGAGGAGGAGAGAGAGGGCGAGGGAGGGGGCGAGGGCAAGGGCGAGGGAGAGGGAGAGGGAGAGGGAGAGGATCCCCCGCCGCGGCGACGACGACGACGACGACCCCGAGGCCGCCTCGCGAGGAGGAGTACCCCCGCGGTCTTTGGAAGAAAAGAGGAAGAGGTGCCACGTGTGTCCCAGGAGCAAGGACACCAAGACCAAAACGGTGTGCCGCGGGTGTCGCTTCCACGTGTGCGGAAGATGCGCGCTCAAGTACTGCCCCGCTTGCGCTCCCGCCAGCGGGGCAGTACTGTCCTCTCGCCTCTTCCTCTTCCTCCTCCTCCTCCTCCTCCTCCTCCTCCTCGGTCGAGTAGCAAGTCCTCCACAAACCACCGGGTGGGTAGATCAACTGTCTATTCCTTGGAAAAAAAAAATACAAAGGGGGGTCATATCGACCCCATCTCACCCAAAACACCGAGGTGGGGGGGTCTAGTCGACCCCCACCCCCATCCCCAAGTCCTCAACACAAAACCACCCGGAGATCAACTATCTATTCCTTGGAGAGAGAAAAAAAAAAAAGCAAGCGGGGGTCGATATGACCCCCTCAAAAAAATACAAAGGGGGTCCATATGACCCTCTCCGAGGTGGGGGGTCTAGTCGACCCCCACCCCTCACCCCAAGTCCTCAACACAAAACCACCCGGAGATCAACTATCTATTCCTCGACAGTAACACCTCCACCCCCAAGTCCTCAACACAAAACCACCCGGAGATCAACTATCTATTCCTTGGAGAAAGAGAGAAAAAAAAAGGCAAGCGGGGGTCGATATGACCCCCTCAGAAAAATACAAAGGGGGTCCATATGACCCTCTCTCATCCAAAGTCTCAAGGTTGGGGGGTCTAGTCGACCCCGAGACCACCCCCCTCCTTCCTCAACGAACCACTGGGGAGATCAGCCATCTATTCCATGGAAAAGAAACAGCAGGGTCGATATGACCCCCTTGAAATATCCAAAAGGGGGTCGAGACACCCCCCCCCCTCGGAAAATACTCAGGGGGGTCGACATGACCCCTTTCACCCAAAACCCCGAGGTGGGACACCCCCCCCTAAAAAAACACTGGCAGATAAACTCCATTCTGGAAAAAAAACAAACAAACAAAAAAAAAACCAGGGGTCCATATGATCCCCACACCACCACCATCGTTATGTGGCACGTGGAAACACAAGGGTTAAGTTTGTTTTTATAAGCTGCAAAGACACATACCTATAACACATCTATATTATATCCTCTTAATACCTTTTTATTATCATTTTGCTTTCACTGTTTGTTATCATTAATGCTTTTCTTTATTGATCAATGACTTTATTGTTTCACTGTTTCATTTTCCTCCTAAAGGACTGAAACATTTAGCAGGTGCCTGGGGCAGAAGGGCCGATGGCAGACTTTCCCCGTCGTTAGCTAGTTAGGATCTGCTGCATACAAATGCATTGGAGCTTAGCATAGATGCCAGATTGGGTTTTAGAAGCCATAAACTATTCTTTTCCGATGCCATGCAAGGCATCGGGGGGAAGGGGTGGTGGTGAAAGAATAATTCCATGTTTGTCTTACATTGTCTTATATTGTCTTACATTGGCCTCTGTTTATCTCAGAGTAAGTGTGAAAGTGCTAAACATGCTGATGTAGCTGTACTGTGTTATCACCTTGTTTTAGTTCACTTGTACTGTTCCTGTGTGACTGATGCTGAGTGTGTGTGTTAGTTCCTGAGAAATAGATAATCTGTACACCAACTTTTGACCAGATGTACTGAACCAATCATGATGGATATTTTCTCCTCCACCTCTCGGATAACAGAAAGTTTAAAAGACTCAGCGATGTGTGTTTGAGTCAGAATGATGCGCAAATAGGCTCTGAGACGGTTTATGAATTGTTATCCACTGGCCAGTGTGATTATATTTACTGAAACTCTGACCCTGCCTGTTTTTTTGACTGAAGGTCTTCAAAGATTTCTCTAACAGAAACGATACAGGATAAGTGAAAATAAACCAAAGACAAAATAGCAGGGATTAGGACTCAAAAAATACAATGCCATACAATGCCATACAAATATAGAAAAAGACAAAGAGACAGAGCACGGCGGGGTCCCCTCGTGCTCAGATCATGACAAAAATTTAGTTTAACATGGGACATTTTAATATTTATAAGCTGTTTTCTTAAAAAAATTCTGACACAACATATGTCAATGTAACACCCACTTGTGTGTAACACCTCTTTGTAGCACTTTAGGTGTGTAATACTACTTTGGGTGTAAAATCTTGTACCCTTGTGGCAGTATTGGGTTATGGCAGTGTAGTTACCTTTAATTCTACTGCAACTATATATATTTCAAAGTTATGTACACATAAACGCAGGTAGAGCGCTGATCACAGTAATAATTCAATAATTAAAGAAAATACAATCCATCCAAAATATAACTATCCAAAATATATTCACAATATGCACAGTTCTTTGGTATCAGTTCCAGGTGACCAGTTGGGTCACTTTTACCAGTCAGTTAGGTTCGGGCAAGGCTCGCCATCCAGATCTGGAGTTCACAGTTTCTTGGTCCAGGAATCAGGAACCCCCCCCCCCCCAAAAAAAAAACCCTGACCTATAAAATAGGTCAGAACAAGAATTAAGCTATAATTTATAGCTCGCTACATCAATGTCAAATAGTTACAACAATAGTTCAAATTCCTTAAATCATCAAATGTGCATAAAATAAACACATTCTACTATCTCCATTTATCAATATAGTACCATCACAATGAGTAAAGTGCATTTGGAACACTTGACATCACAGTGATAATTGTGCAGTGTGCTGCACCAAGTTAGCATATCAGCTAGCACAACAATTTATCACAAATTTGCACTTTAAAACACATAAACCACAGGTTCAACATTCACCATTAAAGGGTACCAATGGTCCTAAATGAAATAAAGATATTATATTGAGCCCCTGTCTCAATTTCTAGTTCAAGTTTTTCTTCTGAACAGAGCGCCGGCAATGCGATATCAATCCATTGCCGATGTGCTTGTTCAGCTATGGCAGCAAAACATGCGCGCAACCATACTGGCGGTTACATGGCCTGCCAGGATGCTTCCTGTGACGTAGTAACGTTGATACAGCGATCTGGATCAATATTGGCTGAGCCTGGAGTGTCCGGCTGAGCAGTGGCTGTTTTGATTTTGATATCGCAAAATGGCGTAATGTAAAGCATTTGGATGTCTCAATAATAAGCGAAAAAACAAAAATAAACACTTCTTTTGTGTACCCAAACTGAGAGCGGTTCTGGCCAATTCGCCATGGCTGGCCGCGCAAGACTATCGTGTGCTAGCCCAGGAGGCAGACCGGATCATCATCACCACCAGGGCGATCACAGTCAACGCGGCAGCGACGGAGCCCAGCGAGAGAACCAGAGGAGGCGAGGAGCCACGCTCCTTAATATCCAGCTCGGATATTAAGTCCTTTGCTCGAGTGACCCAGCCAACAGCACAAGCCAACGTCACAGCTACAGGCGGTAAGTTCCACACACTACTCACTCAGTTCCCAGCACTCACGGTCCCGACGTTTTCTGAGGCCATCGCTAAACACGGGGTGGAGCACTTTATCACCACCACCGGGCCGCCCTTTTTTGCAAGACCTTGGCGCTTGGATGCAGCTAAACTGGCCATAGCGCGCGAGGAGTTCGCCAACCTGGAAAGGTTGGGCATCATCAGGCGCTCGAACAGCCCATGGGCATCCCCGCTACACATGGTCCCTAAGGCTGAGGGATCATGGCGACCATGCGGTGATTTCCGCAGGTTGAACAACGCCACGGAGCACGACCGCTACCCGATTCCCCACATACAGGATTTTTCCGCTCACATCATTGGGGCACACACTCCACACTGGTCACTCACATCACTGCGAGAAATGGACTGTACAGTGAAACCTGTCTGTCGCTGGTACACGCTGAGTATTGACTTTTCACTATCAACGCTGTGACGTCACATCGGCATGTGTCAGGGCAGCGCGCATAGTTTTCATTGACTGGCCATGCCGGCGGCCGTATTTGCATATATCTCTGGTGGTAGATGGCTGGCAACAATTATTTACCCAAATAACGAATACTTTGCCTAATGTTTTCAAGTTGAATGCGTTTTCACGACCACCACAGGTACGCTTTAAGTAGCAATCAATGGCCAGGGATTGGGACCTTTGCTAACCGTTACAGCTTTGGAAAATAGCTTTTACTCATGAAAAACCTAGCCGAAATTAGCATCGGTGGTTAGCATTTCAAGCTAGCGATTAGCATTTCCCATACACACTAAATGGATAGCACTCACCATGCTAATCGACACGTGCGTCATGGGGTTCCCGCGCTCAACGGCGTTAACAGCCTTTGGATCCAAATCTTAAAATTTAACAAACGGGGTATTAGAATTTGATAGTACAGCAATGTCTCATTGCGGGTATTAGTTTAGGCTTACCAATCTCAAGTTTTATCCAAGACAAAGACTGCTATTACCACGTTAGTTCACCATCTCCGTAAGGGAATGCGCTCTCTCGGTCGATGTCTGCTGCGACTGAAAGCATTCTGCAGGTTACACACAGACTGAGTGAGGGAGCGCGTGACCCCATTGGCTGGCATGACCCCATTGGCTGTTGCTGCCAAACAAACGACGCAGCCATTGGTTGCTTGATATACCAGATAAAAATATTAGGAACTTTATCAAAACTCCCCAGAAAATGTTCCCTACTGTTTTATGAATATATATTTATTTAAATATTCATCTTTAAATTATTTACTCCCATTGTGAAATGGGTGTTTTTCTTTTTAAAAACGGTATCAATATTCATATTTTTATTCGCTTTTTTAACACTGGGTTACACTATCCCCCCTTAGAATCATGCAAGTCCCTTTGCATTGGATTAGCTAAATGGTATTGACCAGAGAACTAGTGTTCATGGGAATATTCCTAAGATCTGACTCTGTTAAGGCTCTGGTAAAAGCCAGGTTTAGTCCTTGAAACAGGGACTCGGCAACAGTTATGAGAGGATTTCCCAAATGACTATACTGTAGCCTTTCTGGCTGGGAGGTTTTCCTCTCGGAGCATCTCACAATCTTTGGGATTTCCTTTTCAGACTCTCTGTCTTCCACAGGTTCATCACAGGTACTTTTATCAGGTAAGTTGGTTTCACTTTCAGTTCCATTCTCATTGTTTGATTGTTCCACATTTGTTTTAGTTTCCTCCAGGTTTCCATCATTCGGTAGGTTGTCACATCTAGGTGAATTGTCATTTCCAGGCAAGTTGTCACATCCAGGTGAAGTGACATTTTCTATTTGGTTGTCATTCTCAGGTAAGTGAGTTTCAGCAGGAATGTCTCCTTTAAAGAATGTCTTTGGATGGGGAATTTCATAAACTCGAGTGAGCTTTATGGGTATTGGATTGGTTCTTCTCTGTACCAATAGACATCTTCATTTTCCAGTTCTGAATTCTCACATTCCTCACTTTGTTCAGGTGATTGCCTTGTCTTAGGTTGGCGGACACACTTTGGTTGGACAGGTTCTTCTTCAATGGGGGCAAGAAAACTACAGGGAAGCAAGAGGCAGCAGTGAACAGTACGAACAGGACCATCTTTTGTCTCAGGTTTTATAGTGTAAACAGGCAAGTCAACTGCTTGGCTCACCACAATGTGGATTTCAGCTTCCCACCTGTCTGCATTTTTTTGCTTCCCTCTGAGGCGGACTGCACATACCAAAACTCTGTGGCCTGGTTCTAGTTTTGAGGGTTTCACTCGCATATCAAATCTTGTTTTGTTTCTTTCAGCCATCTTGTTAGCATTTTCTGTTGCTAGTTTGTAGCTTTCTTGTAGAGTTGTCTTCAGTTTTTCAATGAACTGGAAATGTGACTTGAAACTTTTGTTGTGAAACGGGAGCCCAAATGCAAGGTTGATGGGCAATCTCGGCTGACGACCGAACATTAACTCACACGAGGCAAAACCAGTAGTGTCATTCTTCGTACAATTGTACGCATGTACAAGTGGTTTTACATAGTTGTGCCAATGAGATTTGTTCTTTTCCTCCAGAGTCCCCAGCATGCTCAATAACGTTCTATTGAAATGTTCTACCGGGTTACCTCTGGGGTGATAGGGTGTCATCCGGATTTTGCGAATGCCCATGATTTTGCAAAGTTCTTTTATAATATGGGACTCAAAATCAGGACCCTGATCACTATGTAACCATTCGGGTATCCCGTAGTGGACTATAAAGTTGTCCCAAAGTACCTTTGCAACGGTCTGAGCTTTCTGATTGCTGGTAGGGATGGCTTCTCACTTCCGCCCTCCCAAGAGAGCAGACGCTTTTTTCTTCTCTCCTGCTGACTTTTCCTCCCCTCCTACTACTGGATCCCAGCTTGCTGTTGTCTGTCTGCGTCTAACTGCGACCGCCGAAAAGAAATTATGGAGTTAATAAGCTGGGCTTTGAACACAATTGACACTATTTTTTCAACAAGGAAAAGTGCTCCGGGGGAAGCTGTCTGCCCCACTGGAACGGCTCCAGTGGGCTATCTATGTGACACAGGTAATTGGAAAATGCTGTGTCTCTCTAATCTCTCTATCGAAGATATTGAAGATTTGTTTATCTTCGTAATCTTGGTGATTGGGATAATTCTGATTGGGACGGGAATTGTCTTGGTTTACCGCAAATTGCTGAAGATGGATTCAACCTATCAAAATGCTGGCCAGGCGAGGTGCATCCAACAAATTGAGAAACTGGAGAAGACCCTGATAGCGACTACTGGAGAACTGTCTCGTAAGGTGGATTACATCATGGGTTCGCTCAGGTCTTTCCACGACGAATTCAAAGCTGCGCAATGAAGGATTAATGTACTGAATCTACAGAAGAAATACAAGTCTTCTCTGTGATCAGTCCTATTTGGCATTATTATTCCCCATGAAAATTCCTCCTGGCTGTCTGCAGACTGTGTTTTTTCAAATCATGAGCACAAGGCCTTGGACAGCCAGCTGCAGCACCAGATAAGACTGGGCGCCAGACAGACAAAACATCTTCTGCCAAGGGTCCTTGGGTCTCTCTTATTATCATCAACACTGCTCAACACCGCACACACATTGATTCATGAACTGATTAAAGATATACTGTACACTGCTCTCTTGTGTCTTGTGAAATTCTGAGTTGTTGCTCTGTGCTATTGAGAGATTTTTTTTCATTGTAATCATAATCTGCTTAAAAAATAAGCTGTATTCTGATAACGAAGTTTTTTTTCTCCTCCCCCCTTGTGTCGTTCCCTCCCTTCCCCTCCCTTCTTATCTATCTCTGTTTGATGAGGCGCCTATTATGGCTGCCGTGTCGTTGTGTCGCGCGCATGCGCACCAATGTCAAGTCAAGTTCCTCGTGTGTTTTTTACATGCTTGGCAATAAAGTTTATTCTGATTCTGATTCTGATTCTGATTCTGATTATAGTGTATTTCGTGAAATAATCAGTTAACATGAGCACATCCTTCGTGTTACTTTGATCGGGCTCAATGAACAGAAAATCCATACAGACGAGTTCGAGCAGTCAGGTGGACTTGATACTGACAAGCGGAGCAGCTTGTTCTGGAGCGGTTTTACGTCTTACGCAGTGATTACATGTCTTGATGTTCTTTTCAATATCTGCCGCCATGTGAGGCCAATAGAACCTTGTTCTGGCAAGATCCAAAGTACGCTCTGTGCCTAAATGGCCCATGTCACAGTGGAGGCTTTGAAAGACTGAATCGCGGAGCTGTTCAGGTAAGACGAGCTGGTAAGTAACATTTCCTCTGTCTTGGCGAGTGCAATAAAGGATGTTATTGCACATTTCAAGTCGACTGAACTCTCGGAGTAACAAGTTGATGTCAGGAAGTTCAGTTCGTACAGATGGTGGAACTTTTTGCCCAATTTCAATTTGTGCAATCACTTCTCTTAAACAGGGGTCAGTTCTTTGTTCGTTTTTGATCTGTTCAGGAGTCATGTGGAGTACAACTGGAAGACCACCACAGCCATCTTCATCGGCATAGCCATCTGGAATGGCGGCTACAGAGAGGGCTAATGAGTGAACCAAAGGGAAGGTGTTATCTGAAGAGCTACAAACAAGGTGTTTCTCACATATACCAGACACTACCTCGGAACTTAAACTGCTTTTAGGAAAAGACAAATGAGTTTGAGTGAACTGCTGTATGTTGTCGAACTCCTTTTGGGACATTGCGTCATTAAGTAACTCACCATGTGGCCGTCTAGATAAGCCGTCTGCATCTGAGTTAAGCTTGCCTGCTCTGTATTGGAGCTTAAAGTTAAACATCGACAGAGCAGCTAGCCACCTATAACTCATGGCATCCATCTTAGCAGTAGTCAAAATGTACGTCAGGGGGTTACTGTCTGTCATGACAGTAAAGGGATTGCCATATAAATAGTCTGCAAACTTCTCCGTTACTGCCCACTTTAGAGCTAAAAATTCTAATTTATGGGCGGGGTAACGGGACTCACTTCTAGGCAACCCCCGGCTTGCATAAGCTATGACCCTAGTCTGGCCCTCCTGCTCTTGATAGAGGGCGGCGCCAAGCCCTGTAGTGCTGACATCAGTATGGAGTGTATATGGCAACTGAGGGTCAGCGAAACCCAGGACAGGCGCAGTACTGAGCTTTTCAATGATGGTTTTGAATGCAAGATCACGGGAAGAAGTCCATTGCTCGCCAAACGGTGTTTTAGGGTCGCGGTACTGTGCAGGCTTAGCTTTGGGCTTTGTGCTTTTTTGCAAAGGAGGGTAGCCTGCTGTTAAGGTAGTGAGGGGCTTAACGATGCTGGAATAGTTCTTAATGAACCACCTATAGTACCCTGAAAAGCCTAAGAACGAGCGGAGCTGTTTGAGATCACGGGGCACAGGCCAGGTACTTAGGGCTTTCACTTTTTCGGGGTTGGTCTCAACTCCTTTACTGGACACAATGTAACCGAGGTATCTGACAGAAGTTTGAAAAAAAATCTGTATTTCTCAGGGAAGAGTTTAAGCCCGTACTCTTTTAGGCAATTAAGAACTTTCATTAAGCGAGCCTCATGTTCTTCGGGCATCTTGGAGAATACAATGATGTCATCGAGGAACACAATCACCTCATGAAGATTCATGTTGCCCATGCATTTCTCCATGAGGCGCTGGAACGTGCTGGGGGCGTTTGTAATGCCTTGGAGCATTCTATTGAATTCCCAAAAGCCCATGGGACATACGAACGCCATCTTTGGTTTGTCCAGCTACTCTACCTCAATTTGGTAGTACCCCGACTTTAAATCGAGGACGGAGAACTACTGCGAACCGGTCAAGGTGGAAAACGTTTCCTCCAAGTTGGGGAGGGCGAAAGCATTTTTTACAGTCTGCATGTTAAGCTTCCTGTAATCAATACAAAGGCGGACATCGCCATTTTTCTTTCGCACCACTACAACAGGCGAATAAAATGGGGAAGTGGACTCTCTTATCACACCTGCTTGTTGGAGTTCTTTGAGATGCTTACGGACCGCTTCCAGGTCATTTGGATGTATGGGACGGGCTCTGTGTTTGAACGGTGTTTCATCTGATAGTTTGATTGTGTGTTTCACTTGATCCGTTTTGCCAAAGTCAAGATCATTTTGTGCAAATACTTCGGGCATTTGACTGAGTTTTTCTGTTAGGCGCTCTTTCCATTCAGCACTAATGGGGGAAGAGTCAAAATTGAACTTCACAGTGGACTTTTGTTCAGTTTTGGACTTTGTAACTTTCATGGAGTGTTCTTGCGATAGGACTCATTGATATGCACAAATTTCTCCAATGACACACTTCTGAGGGATTGTCACGTCATGTTCTGATTCATTGGTAAGTATAACTAGAACAAGGTAAGGTGCTCTTTCAGGTAAGTCTATGAGATATGGTTTTACTAGAATACCACCAGGTAAGGCTGACATTAACGGGTGTTCTAACAAGACAGATTTTTCACTGTTGCCAGCTGACACAGCTACAGCGCCATCTAGAACAACTGTTTGGCCTGCAGGAACTAACTGTGGCTCTTTGTTGTCCATGGTCACTAAACCAAGGCTAGTGTCTTTGGACTGTCTGTGCTGTAGCTCAAGGACTTTTAACAATGCCTTATAACCAAGTGACATGGTTGGCTGCAGTTCAGAACATGCATCAGAGTACAGCTCGTACAGTACATCTAATGTGTTTGTCCCTATTAACACTAAGGACTGATCAGATGCACGTACATTGGGAACTACTAAGGCAAGCGTTGGCACTTCGGCTTCAATACCGAGGAAGTCTTTTGGGAAAGTGACATGCATTTCAATGTAGCCTAAGTAAGGTACACTCTGACCGTTAGCTCCTTCCACTTCTAACAGCTCAAAAAGTGGCTTAATCTCATGGTTGGATAAGTACTGTCTGTAATAGGACTCAGGTACAGTAGTCACCTGAGAACCTGTATCTAACAAACAGCTCACAGTATAGCCATTCACTTTCACTTGTGCTGTACTTTTTGTACCAATTAGACCATTAGGAAAGTTAAAGGGGTCTGTTTTGGAGTGTGACTTCAGTTTAGCATGTGTCTTGAACGGAGCTTTTGGTTTGGGACGGGTCATCTCTGAACTAGCCTCTGTTTGTCCTGCAACAGTGGTCGACTTCAGCTTTAAAGAAGATTGGGTGTTCCGACTGTCCCAAATCTGTCTTTTTACTCTTAGTTCTTTGCGTTTTGCAGCTACAAGTGCAGAGTTTGGCTCTGACTCACAAATGGCTACAATATGCCCATCTTTGCCACAGCGGAAGCAATACCATGGTTTGGGCCTAGTATTGGGACGGCTGGACAAAGGTAAGTTTTCAGGTTTGGCATGGTCAGGTTTTTTATTTTCAAACTTCTTAGTTGGGTCTTTCTTCGGTGGTGCTTGTTTCTTTTGTTTCACGACAGCAGCTAATTGGCTTTTTTAGATCAGCGACTTGCTTTTTCAGTTCTTTCAGACTGTCCGACTCCACTTCACTATTTGTACTTGTTTCGGTGACTGTTTGTTCGTAGGAGGCTGCTTTTGGTTTTGTGGCACCTAGGTGTTTTTTCATGTGGGTGTTTTTAACTTCTTGTCTGTTTTCAACAGTGCGAAGGTGAAGCAATAACTCTGCATACGCAGGTGGATGTTTATCTTTTAGTTCCAGCTGTAGCTCCTTTAGCAGATTATTATCCCAACAGCCTCTGTTAAACTGCTTGAGAAGCTGTTTGTCCACTTCCTGGGGCTCTAGACCACCTCTACGCACTGCGAGATTGAGCGCCACCTGCAAACGATGCAGATATGCAGAGGGTTTTTCTCCATAATCTTGGAAAGTGTTCATGAATCACACAAGCAGTTCCTTATCATCTTCAACAGTCCCAAAAGCTGAATCCAAAAGCTTAAGATAGTTGGCAGAGGTGGCTTCAGGCCCAAGAGGGTGAATAATATCAGACGCAGGAGCAAGAAGACTTTCAAGGATCTTGCGAGATTTTCCCAAGTTAGACAAAGAAGTATCTTCCATCATCAAGTCAACATGTGAACGCCATGTTTCATAATCAGCTTCAGTATACGGTCTTGGCGTTTTGCAAGAGAAAGCTCTGATTCTCAAGGAGGAATGGGGGTTTGAGGGCTTCTCTGCAATTTTAATGACATGCTCGACTACGATTTTCTGAACCTTGGGTGGGTTAAAATCAGCTGGACTCAACATTTGAGGTGTCAAATTTGGTCTAAGAGGACTTTGGGAGAGTGCTTGAGTGGTTTTAGGGGTGCGAGGCACTTCAACTTGGAGTGGAGGAGAGACTCCACTTTGTGTGGGTTCTACAGTAGGGGAAGCAGGATCAGCGTCAGCAGCGACCATTTCAGCTGTCTCAGCAGCTTCAATAGACTTCCCTATTGTGGACATATCTTCCCGCAACACCTCTTCAAAACCTTTTCCACTTACCTTAGCTAAACCCTTCAGGTTGCTAAGATAAGCCTCAGTAACACTGCCCCCTACAGTTTTAGTGTACACATCAGTTAAGGCTTGAATGCAGTACTTAACATCAGGATTGTCAGTGGATGGAAAGGAGCATGGCAACGTAGGTGCTAATGTTTCAATAGCTAATCCAGACTTGAACTCTACAATGTGACTTTTGTCAAAATCAGATGAGCCATCATCAATGCTAAGCACCCTATGAATAGTGCCATGTTGCTCTAGGAACTCAAAAACATCTTGGTCTTTTTCTTTGGCAACAACACCACTGACAATGACTGCATTTGGAACTTTGACACCATATTTTTCGACAAATTCCATTTTGACAGTATATGAACTGTTTGGTCAGGGGTCAAAACAGAATCCACATCTGTTGTCGCAACGCTCCAGGCTCCTGGCTGGGCTCGCCAGATTCTGTGTAACACCCACTTGTGTGTAACACCTCTTTGTAGCACTTTAGGTGTGTAATACTACTTTAGGTGTAAAATCTTGTACCTTTGTGGTAGTATTGGGTTATGGCAGTGTAGTTACCTTTAACTCTACTACCTGGATGGAAGGGACAATTGGGCCAGATCAGACAGACCCCAGGTTTGTAGGAGCCCGGAGGACACAACAATAGAAAACTCACACACACGGTGTATGGAACTTGCAACTATATATATTTCAAAGTTATGTACACATAAACACAGGTAGAGCACTGATCACAATAATAATTCAATAATAAAAGAAAATACAATCCATCCAAAATATATTCACAATATGTACAGTTCTTTGGTATCAGTTCCAGGTGACCAGTTGGGTCACTTTTACCAGTCAGTTAGGTTCGGGCAAGGCTCGCCATCCAGATCTGGAGTTCACGGTTTCTTGGTCCAGGAATCAGGAAACCAAAAAAAAAAAACAAAAAAAAAAACCTGACCTATAAAATAGGTCAGAACAAGAATTAAGCTATAATTTATAGCTTGCTACATCAATGTCAAATAGTTACAACAATAGTTCAAATTCCTTAAATCATCAAATGTGCATAAAATAAACACATTCTACTATCTCCATTTATCAATATGGTACCATAACAATGAGTAAAGTGCATTTGGAACACTTGACATCACAGTGATAATTGTGCAGTGTGCTGCACCAAGTTAGCATATCAGCTAGCACAACAATTTATCACAAATTTGCACTTTAAAACACATATAAACCACAGGTTCAACATTCATCATTAAGTAGCAATCAATGGCCAGGGAACTGGGACCTTTGCTAACCATTACAGCTTTGGAAAATAGCTTTTTCTCATGAAAAACCTAGCCGAAATTAGCATCGGCGGTTAGCATTTCAAGCTAGCGATTAGCATTTCCCATACACACTAAATGGATAGCACTCACCATGCTAATCGACACGTGTGTCATGGGGTTCCCGCGCTCAACGGCGTTAACAGCCTTTGGATCCAAATCTTAAAATTTAACAAACGGGGTATTAAGAATTTGATAGTACAGCAATGTCTCATTGCGGGTATTAGTTTAGGCTTACCAATCTCAAGTTTTATCCAAGACAAAGACTGCTATTAGCACGTTAGCTCACCGTCTCCATAAGGGAACGCGCTCTCTCGGTCGATGTCTGCTGCGACTGAAAGCGTTCTGCAGGTTACACACAGACCGAGCGAGGGAGCGCGTGACCCCATTGGCTGGCATGACCCCATTGGCTGTTGCTGCCAAACAAACGACGCAGCCATTGGTTGCTCGATATACCAGATAAAAATATTAGGAACTTTATCAAAACTCCCCAGAAAATGTTCCCTACTGTTTTATGAATATATATTTATTTAAATATTCATCTTTAAATTATTCACTCCCATTGTGAAATGGGTGTTTTTCTTTTTAAAAACGGTATCAATCACTTCCGGTTATGGCTGCCACGTAGGACGGACGTGTCTCGCTCTGCTCTGCTCCTGGAGAAAAAAAAATCGGCAAATAACTCTCTCATTTGGGACAGAACGTATCCCAGCATTTGGGCGAGGATATGTCGGCGAAGCCTAAGGCTGGAAAACCAGGTAAAGGAAAAAGCAAGCCGCCGAAACAGTCCAAATTAACGGACTTTCAGGTCTGTGACGCAGCAAACAAAACTCCATATATGGCGGAGGAGGCTGGCAACGGTGCGATATCTGCGGGGAATGGCGCAGATGCGCTGATGGCTGCCATGAGTTCAATGAGAGCGGACTTTTCCTCTAGATTTGATGGGATTATGACAGCGTTGGAAGGAATAAGAAAGGAATTGGGTGACTGTGTAGAACGAACGGCGCAGATGGAGCTCCGTCTCGCTAGTGCTGAAGATGACGTCACCCGTCTTCAATTAAAGGTGCGCACTTTGGAAAAAAAAAATAAATCTCTGGAAGATAATATTTTGGATTTGGAATCTCGGTCGAGACAGAATAATTTGAGGCTGGTGGGTCTTCCAGAGGAATCAGAAGGTCGGGACGTATGTTCCTTTCTGGAAAAGTGGATTCCGGAGGTGCTGGGCAGCGAGGAGTTGCAATCAGCAGTGGTTCTGGAAAATGCACATCGTATTGGCCCACGGAGAGATAAGGGACCGCCGAGGACCTTAATTATGAAGTTTTTTAGCAACAGAGACAGGATGAAGATCTTCAACGCTGCACGTGCTAAAGGAGAGATTAAACACCAGGACCAGCAGGTGCGGTTCTACCCAGATTTGGCCACAGGAATCCAGCAATTGAGGAAGCAGTTTGATCCCGTACGTAAGGAGCTGCGCAACCTTGGGATTCGTCATGGTGTAATCTATCCTGCGAGACTGCTGACCACGTATGAGGGCAGAACCCACATCTTCAAGACCCCAGAGGAGGCGCAGGAGTTCATCAAGATGATCAAAGAAGAAGAAGAGACTGGTGGGAGCTAAGCATGAACAAAATATAAGGTAGAATAATTAAGCATTTGCACAGGCATCTGACTGACTTGAAGTAAATAGTAAGTTTACAAAATATAGATTGTATTATATATTAAAAAAACAAAACAAAAACAAAACAAACAAAAAAAAAACTATGATGTACAAAGTTGTTAAAAATTTTGGAGTTAAGTTGGAAAACTACAGAGGAGAGTTAATGTTACGTCATTAAAAGCAGTAGAGTTAGGGTGATTGGGAGGATGAAGAAGGAGTGGCTTAGGCTGTTCCCCGTGGGTGTGGAACGGTCGATGGCTATATCGGGAGACAGAATTTTTCTTTTGATTTTGGGGGGTTTGCCACAAGTGTGGGAAGGGGAAATTTGTTTGTGTGTAGTTTGTAGGATGAATGTTCAACCACTCATGTTTTTGCTTCTCTGTATGAGCATGTTTACACTGCAAGGTAATTCCAAACTCTCTATTGATCATGGACCAAAGTGTTAATCTTAATTTAACTTCATGGAATTGCAGAGGTCTACAAAATTTAAAAAAACTTAAACAAGTTATGAATAAAATAAAGGACATGGGTTCAAGAATTGTGTTTTTACAAGAAACTCATCTGATAGAGGAGGATGTTAAAAGAATTAGGAGTAGATGGCAAGGAAGTGTATTCACCTCTTCATTTTCATCCCGAGCCAGGGGAGTTATGACTCTCATACATAAATCAGTTCCTTTTCAAGTGAAAAATGTAATTGGAGACAAATTTGGAAGATATGTAATCATTCAAGGTTCTTTGCTATTAGAAAATATAAATCTTGTGAACTTATATGGTCCCAATATAGATGATCAGAAGTTCTTTGCTAATTTATTTCTCATCTTATAATCACTTACAGGGCAACATATAATAGCAGGGGATTTTAATTGTACATTGAATCCAGGTGTGGATAGATCAACAGGACTGGATTGTACGCACATTGGATGTAGGATGACTATTAATCATTTTATGAAAGAATTGAGATTGTTAGATATATGGAGAGAAATGAAACCACAAGTTAAAGCCTATTCTTGTTATTCCAGTACCTACAAGACATTCTCACGTATTGATTATTTTTTGATTTCCACAGAATTAAGGTCCAAGATTCAAAACTGCTTTTATGATAACATCGTGATCTCTGATCATGCACCCTGTTGTCTAATATATGTAGATAAAAAATTGACAAAGGAATCAGGTAGATGGCAATTTCAGCATAAATGGCTTCAGGATGAGGAATTTGTCAAGTATATAGAAAAACAGATAGACGAGTTCTTTGACATCAATACTACACAAACATCAGCATGTGTAAAGTGGGAGGCTTTCAAAGCTTTTATTAGGGGACATATTATTAGTTATACAGGATCAAAATCTAAGAAGACTCGAGAGGAGAGAGCTAAATTGGAACATAAAATAAAAAGTCTTCAGGAAAAAGTGTTTGCAGGAAGTGATCCAAGGTTGGAGAATGAATTACTGATTTTGAGAGCTGAATACGACAAAAAATCAGCGAATAGAGCTGCCTCGAGTCTTCTAAGATTGAAACAATCTTTTTATGAACAAGGTGAAAAATCAGGAAAATTATTAGCATGGCAGATTAAACAATTGGAAATTAAAACACCAATTACCAGTATTATAAGTAATGGACAGGTAGTTATAGATCCTTTAGAAATTAATAGAGCCTTTAGAGATTACTATGAAAAATTATATGATACCAAAAATGAACCTGATTTAACAAAACTAAATGGGTTTTTGAACGAACTATCTATACCGTGTATTCCAAATGAAAACAGGGAGATATTGGAGTCTAAAATTAGTCAAGAAGAAGTTGGGCTAGCCATTGATAATATGAAATCAGGAAAAAGTGCAGGACCAGATGGTCTTCCAGTTGACCTTTATAAAAAATTTAAGAATAAATTAATAAAACCTTTTTTGGAAATGGTTTTAGAAGCATTTCAAAATAATAATTTACCATCATACATAAATAATGCCTTAATTATACTGCTGCCAAAACCAGGTAAGCCCTCTAATAAATGTGAAAATATGAGACCAATAAGCCTATTAAACGCCGACCTTAAGATAATCTGTAAAATTTTAGCAAGACGAATACAAGAAATTTTACCAAATATTATTAATCGAGATCAGAATGGCTTTATAAAGGGTAGACAAGGCTTCCATAATGTAAGAAGACTATTTAATATTATTTATTTTAATAAAGAAGCACCGGATACAGCTCTCCTATCATTGGACGCCGAAAAGGCCTTTGATAGAGTTGAATGGCCCTTTCTTTTTGAAGTCCTACAAAGGTTTGGACTTGGAAATAATTTCATAAAATGGGTTCAAATAATATACAATAATGCTACAGCAGAAATCCTAACAAATAACAATATTTCAAAACCAATAAAAATCAATAGAGGATGTCGACAAGGCTGTCCACTTTCACCTTTACTGTTTACTATGGCAATTGAACCTTTAGCGATAGCGATACGTTTACATTCACAAATATATGGAATTAAAGTTGGACCAACAGAACATAAAATCTCCCTGTACGCCGATGACATAATTTTGTTTATGTCGAATCTAAAAAAATCAATTCCAACCTTGTTGAATTTAATAAAGAATTTTGGGGAAATATCAGGATATAAAATAAATAAAACTAAATCTTCAATATTAATGCTAAATGAGACCCAGAGAAATTACCCAGCCCCTGAGGTAAATCAATTCAATGTTGTAAATCAGTTTAAATATTTAGGAATCCAAATTATGCCTAAGCTAGAATCAGTCGCCAGTGTCAACTATGAAGCCTTAATGTCAGATATCAATGAGTTAACTCAGAGATGGATGTCACTACCAATGTCGATGATCGGGAGAATCAATATACTTAAAAGTAATATTTTACCTAAAATACTTTATTTATTTCAATACATTCCCTTATCACCACCTTTAGATCTATTCTCAAGAATAAAAAAAAAGTTAGTGGAATTTATATGGAACAACAGGAGGGCTAGATTATGTTTGTCTTTATTATATTTACCATTTGATCGTGGAGGTCTGAAATGTCCAAATTTTATGTTGTATTATTGGTCGGCACAACTGAGGTCTATGACATATTATTTTTCATCAAATGATCTCCCTCACTGGACTGAAATGGAATCATACAATTTACCTTTACCTCTTCCCATATTCATATACTCAGATTCGGCAAAAAAATTACAAAAACAAGTTAAAAATCCATTTGTAAAGCATATGATCAAAATATGGTGTGAAGCTAAAAACTATTTAAAAGAACCACAGTTATTGTCACAATTTAGTCCAATATGGGGTAATCAATATTTTAAACCAGGGAGAGCGGACGCTGTATTTAAAGTATGGAATTTAAAAGGGATACAAAAGATTCAGGATTTATATTTGCCATGTGCAGACAACATAATGTCTTTTGAAGAGCTGAGGATCAAATTTAATCTCAATAGAACACATTTTTTTAAATATCTTCAACTTAGAAACTTTATTCGATCAAATCAAAATAAAGCTCTCACTCGACCTATTTATTCATCCTTGGAAAAAATGATGATGAAAGATAGTAAAAGAAAGGGTATTATTTCAGAGTTTTATAACTCATTGACACTATCTTCAAGTGAAAACTCACTGAAAAGATTAAACTACTGGAAAGAAGATCTGCAAATTGAAATTTCAGAGGAACAATGGGAATTGGCTTGTACAGAAGCTCAAACCAAATCAATAAATGCACGCCTTAAATTGATACATTTCAAATGGTTAATGCGGATGTATGTTACACCGGAGGAGTTAAATAGATATAACAAAAATATACCAGATACATGCACAAAATGCATGGAAAGTAAAGGAACCCTATTTCATTGTTTATGGGAATGTAGATTAATAAGAATGTTTTGGGAAGAGGTGAGGGTAACAATTGAAAAAATAATCTCAAAACAAATCATATTGAATCCTAAACTGTTTTTGTTGGGTCTGTACCCAGAAAAGCATAATTTTAATAAAAGTGAAAGAACATTCATAGACCTCAGTTTGCTTAATGCCAAAAAATGTATTGCACTATTATGGAAAAAGACTCATAGACCAGATGTGACTCAGTGGTTAAGACAGATGTTAACAAACCTTCCATTAGAAAGAATAACATATATACTGAAATCAAAGGAAATTGTGTTTGAGAATATATGGAGACCTTTTATTGATTATGTAAAAAATTTAAACATAACTCTTGAAGAAGAAGGTGAATGATGTGTGTGGACCTTGTAAATTCCAAACTGGTGAACATAATATGTATACTTATGTATTGGATTGTCTAGACTAAACAGAGGAGCATTGTTGAAGACTTGATTTTGTTGGTGGTTGTTGGTGTTTTTAGTGCATTTTTTTTTTTTTTTTGTAGTACTTTAGTGTTAGTGTTTGATTGTTTGTATCATGTTTGTTAAAAAAAAAAGGTTCAATAAAGATATTGTGGAAAAAAAAACGGTATCAATATTCATATTTTTATTCGTGCTTTTAACACTGGGTTACATCAAGTATTCAGGGACCACACAGCATGTTCATCAAAGATATAAACCAGGGCCCGTGTGCTCAAACATTCTGAAAATGCTCTCTGACAGCTCCTAGTTTAATTTACAAATTCCGATCAAAGGAGCACATCCCACAAATCTGGTTGTTGGCAGTGTTATGGATGAAAATTGGACTAATTAACTCTTTATAGCTTTAAAGGTCAAAATGTAAAACAAGAAACACTGACAGTGTGTAACAGATAGTGGCTCCAGTTTGTGACAGTAAAGGTCAGATTATCCTACGGCCACAAATCAGTCCACACCTACAAGCTTTCAAGTCTTCAGCTGGTCCCATAGAAACACGCAAATTCAAATGTTAAATGAAATGTGGGGCAACATTTGTATTTGACAAAGTGTCTTAATCCTCCCAGGCCTCCTCTCCTAAATTCCACATTTGATTATTTAAATGAATACTCCATAAGCCATGCTGAGCTGTTTGATATGTATTGGTCAAAAAAAAAAAAAAAAAAAATCCAGGGTCTGTATGCTCAAACATTTCGAACATCCCCTAGGAGAGCTTCTGTTTTTGCTTGAAAATTCATATTAATGAGTCCTATCTTAAACATGATTTAGGGGCACTCTTTGAGCAACTCTAAGCAAAGATCCAAAGCTTTTATCTTAGTGAGGAGGCATGGCTGCCCTGTTACTAGGTATAAGGCTGTCCTTTGAGAGCTGTGATTTGTCAACCAGAGGGGTGGCGGCAGAAGTTAAAGCTTATGCTGGACAAAAATTGCAAAAATGTTATCTAAAACGCAACTATCACAGCAACCAAACCTTGGACATGCTGTATGTTCAGCAGCAACACGATAAACACACGGTCTAACTAAGGAGATAAGGATTATTTTTCAACATTTAACATGTCCTTTCAGCCACAAGGGCTGCTGCGAAATGAGAAGCTGAACGGGCCCTGCCTTGCCAGGCACCCATTTACCATTCACTGCA
The DNA here is from genome assembly GCA_020510985.1 of Pholidichthys leucotaenia. Taxonomy (NCBI): domain Eukaryota; kingdom Metazoa; phylum Chordata; class Actinopteri; order Cichliformes; family Pholidichthyidae; genus Pholidichthys; species Pholidichthys leucotaenia. The sequence goes on along the minus strand of CM035841.1, from coordinate 100,114,554 downwards.
ACAGTTTTTACCTTTAAAGAGAGAGTGGGACTGCGACAAGCTGATTTTGGGCACACTATGCCCCCACACCTTGTGCACAGGCCCGAGACTCTCACCTGCCTTAGTCATCTTGACTAATCTAATGCTAAAACTAGACCGTTGCGAAGTTATTGCTTATCGGGGCATGTAGGATTTTAACCAAAGGAAAACTTTTTCTTTTTGATTGCAGAATTAATCCTTCAAATTAATGAGTATTCTTTTTAAACACACACCTGCTGTTATTCGGTAGACAACTGGCTTGTCCTCAGCTCATCTCTGTATCCATTCATAGGTGTGTGTGTTTACAAAAAACTCTGCTGTCTTGGATCTTCCCGCAGCAAAGAGTCTGAATAAGGCTACAGTCACAAAGATTCTTATGAACGATGAATTAGTAAGAATCTCCCAGTTCCAACAAATTCTGGAGTTTGCAGATGCAAATGTGATGGTATCTGCTTTGGCAGGCAGATGAGGGTTGAAGCAGGCTGCAAGAGTGCAGGCAGGATCTTGGTGCAATGATAGTAAGATAAGATAAGATAAGATAAGCCTTTATTAGTCCCATAACGGGGAAATTCCAGGATTGCAACAGCACAGGGATAGCAACACTCAGAGCAACAATCAGAAGGCAAGAAAAAAAAAGCAAGCAAGCAAGAGCAGCTAATATACATATGTACATATTACTATAAATATATATATATACACACAGACACACAGTGCAGAGCATTGTAGCTGGATGGGATAAATATATGAGTATATAAACACACAGTACGGAGCATTGCAGCTAGATGGAATAAATATGTAATTATATAAACACAGTGCGGAGCAATGTAGCTAGATGGAATAATATGTAGATATATAAACACACAGTACGGAGCATTGCAGCTAGGTGGAAAAAATATGTAAATATATAAACCCACAGTGCGGAGCATTGTAGCTAGATGGAATGAATATATAGATATATAAATATAAACATAAACATAAACACACCCAGTGCGGAGCATTGTAGCTAGATGGAATAAATATGTAAATGTATAAACACACACAGTGCAGAGCATTGTTGCTAGATGGGATGAAACAGCACAACCGTCTACTTAGTTATCCTACATGGTATGATTATGTGCCCATACATATTCTCACCCTCCGTAGCTACCGATATTTTCCTAGTTGTATGCCGGAGGGGATCATTGTGCAAGTCTATTGCATCTTTTGCATTCAAAAAACTATTAGGTTGTTACGTCTTTTTGCTATCTCTGCGAGCAGCCCTGCTTAGGTTGTACAGTCTGACAGCCGTTGGTAGGAAGGACCTGCGAAACCTCTCGGTTGTGCACCTGGGATGATGTAGTCTGCTGCTAAATGAGCTCCTCAGTGCATTCAGTATGTCCTGCATAGGGTGGAACTCGGACTCCAGCAGAGATGACAGTTTAGCCACCGTCCTTCTCTCTCCTATCTCCTCCACCGGATCAAGGCGCTGCCCCAGGACGGAGCTAGCTTTCTTGATCAGTTTGTTCAGTCTCTTCCTATCGGCTGCAGTAATGCCACTGCCCCAGCAGACCACTCCAAAAGTGATGGCTGATGCCACCACCGTGTCATAGTATTTATTAAACACAAAGAAACAAAAACACAGCACGAGAGCTGAAAAAACTCAGGTGTAGCTGTTAACAAAATCTCACAGAGAAATCACTGGAAACATATGGGGACCACAGCTGGAGAAAGAGACAGCAGACATAAAACGTGTTAATGACCCAACAATTACTTAAAGGAAGGAGCCAACAAAAATAGGGAGGAAACTAATCAGGGGAACAGGCGATAGCTGGGATGACAATCAAGGGCTGACCAGAGCACACATGAGGGAGAATGGCTATGGGTATGGAAACAAGAAGAGCTGGAACAATAGGTAAACAGAAAACACACAGAGACCCATTTCCAAACGGGGATACACAGGAAATAAGGACAAGGGACTCAGGGGAACACAGAGGGCAAACAATGCAGTTGATAATCGTAAAATAACCCAGAAAAGCAATGAAAAGGGAAAGAATGCCAAACCCCACATAATGACACATGATATTTTTGTAAGAATTTTATTATATCTTTTCATTTGACAACACTGAAGATATGACACTTTGATACAATGTAAAGTAGTCAGAAGCTCTAGTGAACTCTATGTCCAAGAGAGTTAAGGCAGTGCTGTAAAATAATGGTGGCCACACAAAATATTGACATTTTGGGCACAATTTGGACATTTTCACTAGGGGTGGACTCACTTTTGTTCCCAGTGGTTTAGACATTAATGGCTGTGCGTTGAGTTATTTTGAGGGGACAGCAAATTTACACTGTTATACATCATAGCAGTCTGTCAGGGGCAACAGTGACTGTTTCATTTAGGTCTGATCAGATTCCTCCACGGAGCTCTGTGGGTGGTGGTGGTGCACTGTATATTGATGACCTGTATAGGTGTAAGCTTGTAAATGGAATGTCCTTTGCACTACCAGGGATTTTGGAATGTTACTGTTGAGATTGACCAAGATAAAACAAAAAATCTAATTATAAGTTGTATATATAGAACGCCCGGAACTTGCATTGAGACATTCAGAGATAAATTAGTCAAGCTGTACAATAATATTACTAGTAAGAAAATGGTAGTAATTTGGGGAGATTTCAATATTGATCTACTAAATCCATATCAACAAAATGTAATTACAGAGTTCATGAACTCTATGTACAGCATGAGTCTATATCCCACAATAACACATCCCAGTAGAATCACAGTTCACACTGCTACACTTATTGACAACCTGTTTGTTAATATTATTGATAAGAAAATAGAAAGTGGATTATTGATAAATGATATAAGTGACCATTTGCCAACCTTTGCACTTATCCATGGCCACATGGGGGCCAATGCAGAAAATTTTTTAAAATCGTTCAGATACAAATCACGAAATGCAATCAGTTCTTTTAAAGAGGACTTGCTGAAGCAAGACTGGACAGAAGTCTATGTATCAGATGTAAATGAAGCCTATGACACATTTATAAACATTGTAACCACTCTTTATGAAAAAAATTGTCCATTAGTAAAGAAAAAGCTTAAACATAAATTTGCAGATAAGCCATGGTTAACCAAAGGATTACAAAAGGCGTGCAAAAAGAAACAAAATATTATATAAAGCTTTCCTAAAGAAAAGGACAAAAGAAGCAGAGCAGCCGTATAAAACATACAAAAATAAGTATATAATAAGATGTAGTAAGAGAGACTATTACAGTAAATAACTGGAGAAAAACAGAGACAATATTAAAAATACATGGGCAATACTTAACAGTATTCTTGGAAATAAAAGCAGAAATACAAGCTACCCAACCGATTTTTCAAAAAATAATAAAACGACTCAGAGTGTGAATGCAGCTTCACCTGCAGATTAATTTAATAACTTTTTTGTTAACATTGGTCCTAATTTGGCTCGAGAAATACCCATTACGGCGCCTACAGGTGATACAATAAGCAAAAACACTGCTATAAAAGACTCCATTTTCATAAAGAACACAGGCGAGAGGGAGGTCATTGAAATTGTTAAATCGTTTAAAAGTAAAACATCTACGGACTGTGATGGTATTGACATGCTCTTAGTCAAAACTATTATTGAATGCTTAGTGAAACCACTGACATATATCTGTAACCTGTCTCTCCAAACAGGTATATTTCCCAATGCAATGAAAATAGCTAAAGTAATTCCAATATACAAGACGGGTGACAGAGGGGAATTCTCAAACTACAGACCAATTTCACTATTGCCGCAATTTTCCAAGATACTTGAAAAAATATTCTATGAGAGAATTGACAACTTCATACTGAACAATAATTTATTGTGTGAGCAGCAATATGGGTTCAGACACAAGAGGACAACTGCATTTGCTCTAATGGAATTTACAGAAAAAATATCAACTGCCATTGAAAATAAAGAGTATTCAGTTGGGGTATTCCTGGATCTTAAAAAAAACATTTGATACAGTGGATCATAATTTATTATTAAAGAAACTACAAAATTGTGGTATTAGAGGGGTAGCACTGTCCTGGTTATGTAGTTACTTAAAGAACAGATATCAGTATGTATGTGTTGGTAACAAAAACTCACAGTTACTGAAGGTTACTTGTGGAGTCCCACAGGGTTCAGTTTTGGGGCCATTGTTATTCAATATGTATATAAATGATATATGTAAAGTTTCAGAAAAAATGGACTTAATATTGTTTGCGGATGACACTAATCTATTATGCAGTGGAAGCAATTTGGAACAACTTTTGGATACACTCGGAAAGGAATTAGGAAAGCTTAAACTGTGGTTTGATTCAAACAAATTAACGCTCAATTTAAGTAAGACAAAATTTATAGTCTTTAACAACCATCACAACAACTTAGTATCTAAACTCAGTGTAAATGGTGTAGAGATTGAAAAGGTATCCAAAACTAAATTTCTTGGAGTAATAATTGATAATAAACTGTGTTGGAAGTCACATATTAATTATATTAAAGGTAAAATATCCAAATCAATTGCAATACTACACAGAGTGAAATATTTGCTGAATCAACCCACACTATATACCTTGTATCATTCATTAATACTCCCATACATGACATATTATACTGAAGTATGGGAAAATACATATAAAACAAACATATATCCAGTCTTTATGCTTCAGAAGAGAGCTATTAGAATAATAAACAAAGCTGCTTACAGGGAACCAACAAACCCACTTTTTCTTAAATTAAAAGCTCTCAAGTTGAAAGATCTGGTTGACTTTAAAACTGCAGTAATAATGTTTAAAGTGAAGAATCTATCACTGCCCGCAAATATCCAAAAGTTGTTCCAAATAAGGGAGAAACAATATCATTTCAGAGGAACATGTATATTTCAAAAACCTTCAGTGAGAGCTACCACCAAGCAACACTGTGTTTCAGTGCAAGGAGTCAGATTATGGAACGATTTTGGACCTGAATTAAAATCATGTACAACGCTTGGACAATTTAAACAAAAAAACTAAAAAACTAAAGGAAGAAATACTCCAAACATATATACAAGATGACATGTAAAATCACATAAGGATTGTCAAGAGGGTCACCATCATACCCAAAGACTTCCAGCTGGCCCGCCGCATCCGCGGAGAGAGAGCTTAGACTTTCTGCTGCACATTCACCAACCAACCATAATGCTCCGCACTGTGTGTCTATATATATACATTTATAGTAATATGTACATATGTTTACTAGATGTTCTTGTTTTTTCTTGCCTTCTGATTGTTGCTCTGAGTGTTGCTATCCCTATGCTGTTGCAATCCTGGAATTTCCCCATTGTGGGACTAATAAAGGCTTATCTTATCTTATCTTATATCCAGCCTGCGTTGTGTTGTAGCTTAGTTTTTTGTCACATTTTGTCTTAGCTTTGTTCTGAATTGTAATCGCTCTTGTTTTGTTTTTCTTTTGAATTCTTGGATGGAATATGGGTGGGCAATATAAGCTGCGGCTTCAGCCATCACCCATTTCGGATAACTTATGTTGAACTGTATAATCAGAGGAGTTATTGTCTAATTTGACCTTGTTGGATTTTCTTTCCCCCTTTGTTATATTATTCAGTTTCTTTTAACCCGTACTTTTAATCTATCCAAAATAAATAAAGATTCAGATTCATTCTCTGTAACTTCACCTTCTGCTGCCAGGAACTCCTGACCTTGTTAACCTGGGCAACACCTGAGCGGGTATGAGTTTCTCCCTAACTGACCATTTCATGAAACTGCTGGCAAAGTATTTGAGTACCGCTAGCTTTTGCTGGACTAGTGGCACATTCTTGGAAGATAGAGGTATAATCAGTGGCTACGACAGGCCAAGACAAACTGACTCCAGTATCTGTTGCAGTGACTGACCAGATGATAGGTTTGTTTATCTCTGCTCTTTGTGTAGTGCATGTCACAATGCATCAACTGGCAAAAGTCCACCCCAGACCTTGCGACAAATGTGCTTATCTGCCAGGGTGTCCAGTCTCACCCCATGTAACTGGGAGTGGTCCACCACAAACCTGAAACAGATATTGTTTTTAGTTCTTTCAGAAAGCCCAGTTTCACTCTCCATGCCCTCGGAAGGGCGGGGTTGCCAGTTGAGTCCCCCATGAGACAGGTAGTACCGGTTTTCATGGTTATCCGGCAGTAAGCAATCCAATACCTGACCGCCTGACCTGGCATGTACTACTATATACACAGTACTGTTATACAAGCTGTATATATATATATATACTGTATGCCTATACTTTTTAAAAAGTCCTTTGCTGACTAGCAAAATAAACAGAATGTTGTATTTAAATAATTATTTTTTTTGTGTATTTTTAAAAGAAAACATGCATTAAATCACCATATATCATGGGAGGGCATGTTTGCAAACATGCCCCACTCTTTAACTTATGTTTTGGCCAGTTGTCAGTATTGTTAGTTTGCCCTCAGCTTTTGTTTTTGACGCATTCTGTGTATCATGTTCACCCTTATGATGGTATCTTGTGTTTACTCCTTGTGACAGCACTCTGTTTATTCTGCACATCAATTTTGGTTCTGTTAATGTCTCATGGCTGCTCCTGATTGTGTCTCTCTCACTCCCACCGTCTCCTCCCCTCTTAATTTATCTCAACCGTTTGTCATCAGTGTCTGTGTATACATGTTCCACTCAGTTTTCAGTTTGCTGTCGCGTCTTAAAACACCTGTTGTGTTCCTCACCCACACTTATCCAGTTGGTTTCCATGTTATATTATCTGTTAATTATTATCCAGCCGAGAGCAGCGCCTTTTGTCATGAAATTCTGCTGAACATCATCTCTGCATTTTGGCCCATCCTTGCTGCCTCCCTGGCAGCAGAACCTGAAAAAAAGATGTGACCAGAAAAGGACCCAGCGAGATGAGAAAGCAGCCAGTAAGGGAACCAATGGGTGAGTCTTGTAGGAGCAGGACACGAGCAAACACGGATTCTGTGGGCATGGACTCAGTGGTGTTCGCGCTGGATGAGGAAGAACTTTTGGGGGTTGAACTGATCATAGAATGCTGGTCGGACACCCTTTCCTCCCACACACTGGCGGAGGCTCAGGAGTACCTGAAAATAGTAGAGGAGACACTCAGGAGATTCCAAGCCTGCACCATAGACCGGAGATATACAGTCTCCTCGCCATGGTGTTTCAGTTCCAATGGTCTCTCCAGTAATGGGGGAAGGGGGGAGGCTCAGCCACCAACCCCAAGCGTGAGCGTGCACCGACGGTAAAATGTTTCCTTTCTCTGTCTTCCACACCATCGATGCCAAAACCTGTGCCGAAGAATAAACGTCCCCTGGTTCTTGGGCTTTTTGCTCCTGTTCCAGTGTGCCTCTCCCCATCTCCACAGCCTTTTCACATGTTAGAGGACAGCACTCCGGATGAGATGGAGTCTGTGCCAACAAGACAGCCTCCCCTGACTCCAACATCATCCTCATCTCTGTTCCACTTGCAAGTCCCGCCATCATGTCTTGAGCGAGAGGGGGGATTGCTATTAATGACAAAACCTGTGCCGACGACAGAGCGTCCCCTGGTTTCAGCATTACAGAACCCGGTGCCATCTGTGAGACGTTCTTTGGCTCTTTTACACATGTCTCCATGCTCTGCTCCTGTTCCAGCTCTCTCCATGGCGCACACACCAGCTTCACCTGTCATTAAGCCTGCTGCTCAGCCTGAGAATAAGCATGGAGCTTCGCCTGAGGTTTCCACCGCAGCTGTTTCACCTGTCATTGCACCTGCAGTGCCGGCTACACCACCTTCAACAATGGTTCCCCCACCCACAACTGCTTCCTCACCAGGCTAGCCAAGGGTGGCCGCTGAAGCAGCAGAGCAGACAAAGCAAGTACCTTTTCCTTCTATTACACCTATTGGAGGGGTTTTGCCTGCTACTAGACGGGGGTTCACAGTGGCACTCACAAATTACTGTTGAGCCTCTGCCGCCTTTCTCTGCTTCCATTTTTTCTGATATTGGTATGTCACCCACCTGTGTTTTATGTTCTTCATCCGAGGTGCACGCCACAGCTCCAGCTGACCCCAAGATGCATGCTCCAACAGTGACTGTTTTGCCTCACATGCATGCTCCAGCAGTGACCGTTTTTCCTCATATTAACTCCCCTCCAGAGACTGTCTCACCTGCTGTTTCTTCAGCATCTCCTGTTGTGGTCATCGCCTCTCCAGCTGCAGTCATCGGGTTCCTCGCAAGTGGAAGAACAGGAGTTAAGGCAAGTCCTCTTTTTTGTTTTCCTAATATCTGTATTAAAGAGGTCTTGTCTTTCTCTTGGTGAGGAGACCAGCTGCAGTCTCTATCAGCTTCTGAGCTCTCCTCACCGAGCTCTTCTGCTGACTGTTTGGGTATGGTTCTTGCTTCAACCTGTACCTCTTCTTCCCTGTTCAAGATGACTCTGTTGGAGGAGGACTCCTGGCCACCTGGACCGGATGTGCTCCTGTCATCTCAGCCTGAGGTCAGGGTGCCCCAGCCATTTCATTCGGGAATCAGTGAGCCCAAATGCCCAAAACATGAGGCTGGCGTACTTCAGTCATCTGATCCAGAGGTCGGCGCATTTCAGTCATCTGACCCAGAGGTCAGTGCTCCCCAGCTGTCTCACCCTGAGGTCACTACTCCCCAGTCGTTTCACCACGAAGTCAGCGCTCCCCATTCATCTCATCCAGAGGCCAGTGCTCCCCAGTCATCTAATCCCAAGGTCAGCGCTCCCTAGTTGTCTCATGCTGAGGTCAGTGTGCCTAAGTCATGTATTTTTAAGCTAGAGACTCTGTTATCAATATTCTCTGAACTAGAGACTCCTGTGTTATTGACCCTTGAGTGGAAAGCTTCTACAGTGATTTCTTTAGAGCTAAGAGTTCCTATGTTGGGGTCTCTGGTGGTAGAAGCTCCTGTATTGGTATCCCAAAAGCTAAAGACTACTATGTTGTTGTCCCTATAGCACAAAGCTCCTTTGTGGTCTCCAAAGCAAAGACCCCCAGTGTTACCTTCTGAGTTCAACACTGCCATGTTTTGTTTTTTTTTAAACAAGGGGCTCCGATGTTATCTCCTAAGATTAAGGGTGCTATATTTTTACTCCCGGAGTTTAAGGGTTTTATGTTGCCACCCCCTGAAGATACAGGTTTCATGTCATCATCACCCCCTGAGTGTAAAGTTTCCAGGTGATCATTTCCTGAGTCTGAAGGTTCCGGGTTGCCATTTCCAGAGTTTGGAATTTCCATGTTGCCATCTGAGTTTAATTCTGCCAAGTCGTAGCTAGAGTGTAAATGTTCTTTGTTACCATCTCTAGAGTAAAAAAAGTTCCTTGTTGCCATCTCCTGAGGATGAAATTTCCATGAGGTCATCTCCAGAGGTTGTAGTGTCTATGTCATTATCTCTTGCGGTCAAAGTTCCTATGTTGTCATCATCTCTTGGTTCTAGAAGTTCCAGGTTGTCATCTCCAGAGTGTGGGATTTCCATGTTGCCATCTGTGTTTAATGCTCCCGCGTAATCAATCTCTAGAGTGTATTTTTTTTTTTTTGTCACATTTCCAAGAGGTCACTTGAAGGGGTTGTAGTGTCATTATCTCCTGCAGTCAAAGTTCCTATGTCATCATCATTTCCTGAGTACAGAATTTCCATGTCATCTCCTGAGTTAACAACCCCCATGTTTTCTTTTGAGCAAGAGGTTGCAATGCTATCTTCTGGGGTTAGAACCTTTACGTTATTTTCTTCTGAGCAAATAAATCCTGTATTGTTTTTCCCAGAGTTAAAGGCTCATGTGATTTCTCCTGTCTGGTGGCCCATGCTCTTTGCCAGGCCACCTGCCACCCTGGTTTGCCATTCCTGTGGCAATTGGACTTTGGAAGGCAACCAGACCCATTATGAACTCCAGTTTGGAGTCCCATGGGCTTTGAAGGGCTCCCTGACGTGCCATGTTCTCTAGTCCAGTGGTCCCATGACTTTGGGAGACCACCAATGATCTTATTTTGTTTTTGTTTCATGTTTGGGGTTGTCTTCAACCTCGTCCATGACCTGTGGCTGTAGGGTTTTGATTATTGCTTATTAATTCCAGCTGGCAGATTGAGCCTTGCTCTCTGCCAGTCCTACAGTTACGCCTCCTCCTCACCAGACATTCACCGGCTGTATGGTATCACCACATACACACACACACACACACACACACACACACACACATTCATACTGATTCATCTACTCTGTTTGCCACACACCTGTTTCCACTTGCCGCTCGTTAGTATCTGGGGGTACTTCTGGCCGGCAGTGGAAACACTCAGTGTGTTGGCATCAGTCAGTCTCTCTGGGTTGACGTGGCTCACTCTTGCACGGACTACTATGTTGTTCTTCCGAGCCTTTCCTCTCCAGCATTAATGTAAGTCTTCTCTTCTATTATTGTCTGCCCTTTTTCTCTGCTGCCAGTTCCGTCCTGGAGCGCGTGGAGCTTACCTACAGAGTTTGAAGCCTGTCACCTTCACCATACCATCATTGCTACTTATCGGACAGGGTTATGGACATTTTGTACATCATTTTCCTTTGTTAATAAACATGTTGAACTTCTCCAGCGTTCAGGCTTGTATTAATTGATTTGTGTGTGCGCATTTACGCACACACATGACAGTATGCAAATGCCACAACATTAAGCCCAGAGGTGAAGTGGCGTGATATTTTTTTCATTTTTTGTGTGTTGTTCTTACGTGGTTTGAAGCCCAGGATGGACGCAGCAGGAGGACTCAGTTATCCATTGCATCTCGGGTGGGAATGCTGCCTTGCACTCATGGAGGTGGACGGCCTGATCTCCGCAGCACACATGTATTCCACCCCGAGAGACATATTATGGTATCTGGGACTCGCTGAAGCTGCAGCTCGTCGGTGCCCTCAGCTCCAGGAGCACGATGAGGGTCGGGAGAGGATCCCTCTGATAGCTGCACTTCAACGCGAGAATGGTGGCAAGGAAAGGAAGTATCCAAAGAAGCCCGGCCTCGTGCCGAGAGAAGAGCACTCCCTGGGCTCGGCTGTCTCCGCTCCTCACCAGTCCTCCATGCCCGCTCCTGCTCATTCAGCTTCGCAGCATCAATGTCATCCGGTCCCTGTTTCAAGGAGGAATAATCCAGCCCCTTTGACTGCCTTTCCCCTCACACCAAGCTCGGCTATCTCCACAGCGGATCCTCATTCACGGGCAGTCCCGTCTGCTAAATCTTCCTCCACAGCCGCTGTGGGACCTCCCCCCTCAGTGCATCTTCAGACGGTAAAGGTGCGTTTGAATTCCTTACTGGCAACTCCTGTTCCCGTGGTGAGGGGGGTGGCTCCTCAGAAGTCTACTGAGGGGCCAAACACCACTTTTTTCACACGGGAGGATGACGACGCCCAACCTATATCAGCAGCCAACATCTTAATCTGGGAAAGCAGGCAAAGTTAATTTTCATTCTATTTCTGTTAATGATGAAATGTCTTGCCTGATTCCTGGTAGGGAGGCTCAGGGAGAACAGTCCTCTGAGCTCCCCCCACATGCTGCTGTTAAGAATGGTTCACCATCCCTCTCCATGCTCTCTCCCTTCTCCTCTGAATGGACACTCTGATCGGGAGGAGCCAGAGGTCTGGGAGGATTCTTCCCCCGCGGCAACGGTGAGCCAGACATCAGCCACCACGCCGGAGGAATCGCCAGCGTGGGTCATGACGGCTGAAATAATGACTGCAGAAACCATCATGCCCGCTGCGGAGGCCGCCGCAGCAGAGTCAGCGCACAAGCTGTGCCTCCAGGAGGCCCAGACCGTGGAAACATTGCCCGGATCATCAGAGTCCTGGACAGGGGGTGGAGCTCGAGCTAAGGCAAGTGCTTTTATTATTCTTTTGTTCTTATTAAAGACAAGAATAGAAAGGAGATGCATTTACCTTCTTAACATGTTTCAACTGTACACTGCAGCCTTCATCAGAAGAGTCAGCTGATTGCTGCCAGGTGACATTTATCAGCTGATTTTCGTAGGCGGGGGCAGCTCAGCAGATCTGTCAGATCCACCAAGCCGGCCCCGCCTTCCGCCGTCAGATGGTCTCTGGAGAATGTGATCCCAGGTGTGGGAAAGCATAAAGGCCCCCTCATCTCGGTTCTGTCACAAATGGCTCTTGCAAGCCATTAATAAGAGCCAAAGGGCCAACCGGTGAGTTTGCGTAGTTTATTAATAAAGGGAAATAACAAAGGAAAAGAGCCTCGTGGGGCAAAACACAAATAACAGAAGAGGAACACTTACGGATCACAATGAGGGAAGAGAGGAGGACTGGAGCTGGAAGTAGGGACTCCAGCCTAATCCACAGCGAGAGGTACGTGTGGATAGAGTGAGGTCGCAGCCCTGAGCAAACAGGGCCGCTCCCTTATATAGGGGTTGACAGCTCATCAGCTGATCGTAATTGGCCTCCAGCCGTCCCGTGGAGCTTGGCTTCTGACAGCTGGAAGCACCACTGAGATGCTGTCATAACAAAGACCTGGCAAAGATGATGTATGGCCTGAGCGCGGACGACATTTGGTTTACTTGAAGAGTTTCAATCTGGGTTTAGAATCCATCATAGTACTGAAACAGCCTTAGCGAAGGTCACTAACGACCTCCTCATTGCATCTGATAATGGACTAGTTTCTGTACTTGTCCTTTTAGACCTTAGTGCAGCTTTTGATACTATCGATCATAATATTCTACTTGATAGATTAGAACACTATGTTGGACTTAATGGAACTTCGTTGCAATGGTTTAGATCTTATTTATCTGATAGGTTCCAGTTTGTTCATGTAAATAATGAGTTTTCTTTCAACTCAAAGCTTAGTCATGGAGTTCCACAGGGATCTGTGCTAGGCCCTACTCTTTTTAGTTTATATATGCTTCCGTTAGGCAACATTATTAGAAAGCACTGTATACATTTTCATTGTTATGCAGATGACACACAATTATACCTGTCAATGAAGCCAGATGATAGTAATCAATTAGCCAAGTTAGAAGCCTGTCTTAAGGAAATCAAAGCTTGGATGACTTGTAATTTCCTGCTATTAAATTCAGATAAAACTGAAGTCATTCTTGTTGGTCCAAAAAACCTTAGAAATTCCTTTCCAAATCAAACTTTCAGTTTGGATGAAGTTACTCTTTCTCTTAATAGCTCTGTGAGGAACCTTGGAGTTATTTTTGATCAGGATTTGTCCTTCAATTCACATATTAAATTTGTTTCTAAGACTGCCTTCTATCATTTGCGTAATATTGCCAAGATTAGGAGCATCTTGTCTCAGAGTGATGCTGAGAAACTGATCCACGCTTTTGTTAGCTCGAGATTAGATTATTGTAATTCTTTATTATCAGGCTGTCCTAAAACATCTTTAAAAAGTCTTCAGCTGATCCAAAATGCTGCAGCAAGAGTTTTAACAGGTACTAGAAAGAGAGATCATATCTCTCCGGTTCTGGCCTCCCTTCATTGGCTTCCCATAGAGTTTAGAATTAAGTTTAAAATCCTTCTTCTTACTTACAAAGCTCTAAACAATCAGGCTCCTTTTTATTTAAAAGATCTGATACTACCGTATTATCCTAACAGAGCACTATGCTCCCAAAATGCAGGATTACTTGTAATACCTAGAATCTCCAAAAGTACAATGGGAGGCAGAGCCTTCAGTTATCAAGCTCCTCTCCTGTGGAATCAGCTGCCAATCTGGATTCGGGAGTCAGACTCGATCTCTGTTTTTAAGAATAGGGCTAAAACCTACCTTTTTGATATAGCCTACAATTAGGGAGGGATCATGTGTTTCTGAACCCTCCCTTAGTTATGCTGCTAATAGGTTTAGTCAGCCGGGGGACCTCCAGTAATGCACTGGGCCTCACTCCTTTCCTCACTCTCTATGAAATATTTTTTTTTGCTGGTCATTAACATTTTATTGTTCTCTCCCATAGATTGAGTCCCCATCGTGCTGTTTGCTCTCTACATGTCTGTTCTTTTCTTTTTCTCTATCCCCTCACCCCCCAGCCAGTCGCAGCAGATGACTGCCCCTCCCTGAGCCTGGTTCTGCTGGAGGTTTCTTCCTGTTAAAAGGGAGTTTTTCCTCTCCACCGTCGCCAAGTGCTTGCTCACAGGGGATCGCCTGATTGCTGGGGTCTTTCTGCAACTGTGGGGGTTCCCCCCTACAGTTGATAGTGCTATGAGATGACTGTTGTTGTGAAATGGCACTATATAAATAAAGTTGAATTGAATTGAATTGAATTGAATTGACATCGGCGCTCAGACCATGACATTACATCCCCCTCGAGGCCGGGCTCAGAACGGCCAGTAAGACCCAAGCCCTCCCCCCACCCCCCCCTATGGTGGGCGGATGGGGCGCAGGCCAGGAGGGAGTAAGTCAGAAAAAGAAAAGGAAAAAAAATAAAAAACATGACGATGACAGGGAACAAACGAAGCAATTACAGAGTACAGAAGAGGGAAAAACAAAACAAAACACAATACTCCATAAAATGCGGACAATACATAGACCAGACCCTAAAAAAAAAAGGATGCAACAAAAGGAGGAGGCCTAGAAAGAAAACAAGGGCATGCTAACAGCGATGAGGTGCATGAAACACAAAAACACGCTAACAGCGATGAGATTACATGAAATCATAAAAACATACCTGTGCATCCACAAAATTACAAAGGAACAAAAGGTACAGGAATGACAGGCGAGATAACACAGTTCCGGGGACCTCCCCGCACCCAGTGTCCAAACCGCTAACAGGGGTAACGAGAAGAATTCAGGTGGCCTACCCGAATCCCAGGCCAAGAAAAACCGTGCTTCAGGTGGCCGGAGCAGGCCGCCGAATAGAGAGTCCAGTGGGTCGGGTGGCCAGCCCAGAGAGCTAAATGGGCGCGGCAGTCCTTCTGGCGGCTGACCCGCATCGCTCAGCTACCAGGACCACAGGGGAGAGAAAGGCAACGGCTTCCCTGTAGAGGGGAATAGCGAGGGCGAGCCGGGCCGAAAGTGAGGGGTCCAAATGGCACCTGGTGGAGAAGTCTTGGGGGTAAAATGAGGGTGAAGATGAGGAGGAAGATGAGCCAGTTCAGTGTCCGGGGGCAGGAGATCTGCAGCTCCCTCACCAAACTTGGATCCTGCTGGTGCTGCACCCTCGACGGACCCCGATTGGGTCACGGCTGCACCCGCATTGGACCCCGACTGGGTCAGCGCCGCACCAGTATCAACCTCCAACCCTGAACCCGGAACCTCTGGCACAGCGGGCGAAATCAGCTCCTCGCCGGCGACCCTGGGAGAAGGCTCAGGAGAGAGAAAAGAACCAGGATCAGGATCACCGGCAGCGCCAGAACCCGACGAGACAAGTTCGGACGCAGCGGGTGGCTGCACCTGGCTCGCCTCCCCAAGAGACAGGCAAAAATGCTCTAGAATGGAAAGGAGAAAGACAACGCAGAACACTTGCCTGATCTCGGGTTCCGACGCCGTCCAGGACTCCGATGATCCGGGCTCAGACGGCAGGAGGTCGTCATCAGGCTCCCACTCAGCTACGTCGGGCTCCGCAGCTGGCATGATGGTGTCCGCAACCTCAGGATCCTCCGGCACCGATGGCCACGCCGACGGCTCGCACGGCATGGTGGCAGGGGACCCTCGACCCGCTGGACCGGGCCGCTCATCCGTGGAGACCCGGGGACGCTTCCTTGTCTGCGCAGGTTCCACGCTGCAGTCCGCTCTCCTCCTCCACCCACGACGTGGCTGTGGGACCGGAACCAGGCTCTCCAGAACCGCAGGCCCCCTCCTCATCCGGCGACGTTGGCCTGGCGTCGAGGACCGCTCAGAGGAAGGAGACACAGAGGATGCGGGATTAACAATTAAAGCCACAGCAGGTGGTGGGAGCTCGGGGGGCTGCGAACCCCGAACTCCACCTCCAGGAGTCTGACAAGGCAAATCACAGTCATGAGAATATAAATGAATTTGGACTTGCCTGTCTCCTGGAGGCTGGATGGTGCCTGCTGCGGTGGACGTTGCTCCTCCCTTTCCCCGCCGGGTGGTGACTGAGGGCCCCATGGGAGGATGAGGGGGAGCTGCTCGAGAAGGTTCCGGGACGGGGCTCGCCGAAACAGGACTCCAGGTACATACAGCAGCCAGAATAGGCATCGAGGAGGAGGGGGCGACAGCCGAGATGAGCTGGGCACGGAGCGCTGACGGGACAGCAGGAGAAGATGGCCCGGAGGAAGAGGCTGCGGGGATTCCCCTCTGACGAGGCACAGGAGTGACTGCTGTGTGGGAGATTGAGCCCTTGCAGCGACCCGGAACTGGATCCGGACGGAATTCAAGCTGAGGTTGATTGTGACAACAGTTTCTGGCAGAGGACGAGGCAAAGGTGAGGTCCAGGAATCGCCGCTCCTGTGCGGAGACAGAGGCGAGGAGGTCGGCGAACTCAGGAAAGTCACTTAACCTGGGATTACTCTCCACCAGTCTGACTGCCGCAGTCACATGCTTAATGATTTCAGTTGGATGAACAGCGGATCGAGCAGCAGCCACTCGGTCCCAGATGTTAATTGCTGTCAGCTGCAACTTCTCTGGGGGAATCCCGACTGACGTCATGCTCAATGGGGGAAGACCCCTGGATGGTGCGAACTCCCGGGCCGGAACGGAGGCAGGAGCGGGATCCCGAAGCAAGGGGTGACGATTCCTCCTCTTCGGCTTCCTGCCGGGATTTCCCTCCAGCCCACGGAGTATCTCGCACTGTGCGGCGATGTCATATCTCCTCGCGCTGACTTCAGGGTGGTAGCAAAGCGGGGGAGATGATTGAGAACATCCTCAGCTTGGTCCAGGTACCGGTGCATGTTGCTGTGGAAGTCGAGGAGGGAGGAGGTGATGAGGATTTCATCAACGCACTCGAGGGCGTCTGCCAGATCGTCACTCTGACTCTGATTGCGGGACCTCCGCGGCAGCATGCTTCCAGCACGGTACCCAGACAAGTAGAAGCAGTCCAATTGCAAAACTCACGGTGGCTGGCAACTCACTGGCTGCGACCTACTGTCACGAATGGCTCTTGCGAGCCATTAATAAGAGCCAAAGGGCCAACCGGTGAGTTTGCGTAGTTTATTAATAAAGGGAAATAACAAAGGAAAAGAGCTTCGTGGGGCAAAACACAAATAACAGAGGAGGAACACTTACGGATCGCAATGAGGGAAGAGAGGAGGGCTGGAGCCGGACGTAGGGACTCCAGCCTAATCCACAGCAAGAGGTACATGTGGATAGAGTGAGATCGTAGCCCAGAGCAAACAGGGCCGCTCCCTTATATAGGGGTTGACAGCTCATCAGCTGATTGTAATTGGCCTCCAGCCGTCCCGTGGAGCTTGGCTTCTGACAGCTGGAAGCACCGCTGAGACGCTGTCATAACAAAGACCTGGCAGAGATGATGTATGGCCTGAGCGCGGACGACATCGGCGCTCAGACCATGACAGGTTCATGGTGTCTTTTCCTCTCTTCCTGATTTCTATGGCCTCCTTGATCCAGAGTTTGTGTCTGTTGCTCTCTGATCCAATAATTTTTGGGTTGTCTCAGTCCATGATGTGATTATTTCTTTTGCAGTGATCTGATATTGCTGATTTTAATGTTTCTTGTTCTGCCTTTTCTTTTTGTGATCTTGTGAGTCGTCCTTGTGTTTCCTTCTCACATTCCTTCTGGTGTTCTTTTTTTCTTGTGGTGAATGATCTTCCAGTTTCTCCAATGTAGGTTTTGTTGCATGATCTGCATGATATTTCATATATTACATTGCATTTTTTGTCTTGTTCTATTCTGTCCTTGGGGTGTACTAATAACTGTCTTAATTTTTTGTGTGGTTTTACTGCTGTGTTTATTTTGTATTTTTTCATGATCCTTTGAATTGGTTCCGTGATCCCTCGCATGTATGGTATGGTTATGGTGTCCTTGTTTTTGATTTCAGCTTTTGTTCTGTGTCTTATTTCCTGTTTGTTTTCTTTGTTTTTGACTTGCTGTTTCCCTTTGTTTATGGCCCATACTGGATATTGGAAGCATATAAGTGCATGTTTTATGTGTTTTTTCTCCTTCTGTCTGTCTTCTTGGTCTGTGATGATGGTGGCCCGTTCATATAACGTCCTGACAACTGATAGCTTGTGTGCTGTGGGGTGTTCCGATGTACATAGTAGGTATTGACATAACGCACGGCTCAGGAGACGCACACACAGGCTCAGAGTAGTTCAAATAGTTTATTAACAACAGGCGTGAATGAGTGCGTGTCTGTGGGATGTCATTGTGTTGGTGGTGGCGTCTGCTTCAGGCACAGAGGCAGGTGACCGTACAGCCGGGCAACCCTATGGAAAAAGCACAGGGAGAGGGTGACAGGCATTCACCAACACAGAGGAGATTATGGCGAGAGAAGGACTTACTTGGATGGACAGGATAGCTGGCACAGCAAGGGGCGAGACCCGGGAGACAGCCACCTGGAGAGCTCAGTGCAGCAGCGAGGAATGGGCGTTGGAAGGACGTCGTCCGCCGCCGGGAAATCCACCTGTGCACAGGGGAGCAGACTGGAGAAAAAGAAGGTAAGGGCTTCTTACCCAAATATTTGCGCTGAAGTTTTGGAAGTGACTCACAACGGTGAGGGACGAAGTCTGACGGCTTCAGGCCGAAGCTCAGGGCGAGACGGCTTTTATCCCTCGCCGTTGATGACGAGCAGGTGGCGCCGCTGATGAATGGCGCGGCGTGACAGGTATTGATCTGTGTGGGTTGGTTTCCTGTAGACTGTGATTTTTATGCTGCTGTCATCGTTGTGGTGGATTTTCATGTCCAGAAAGGCTATGGTGCCATTTTCCTCCTCTTCGTGTGTGAATTTTATATTTCCAGTGCTGTCTGTGCTGTTCAGATGGTCAGTGAGTTCTTGTGTGTGTCCTTTCCTTATTTTTTCCACAATGTCATCCACGTATCTCTTTCAAAAGGTGGGTTTACATTGCGTAGGTGCTATGTTGATGCTTTGTTTTCCAGATCCTCCATGAAAAAGCTGCTCATAATGGTGATAGTGGGTCTCCCATTACAAATCCTTCTTTTTGTCTGTAAATTTTTCCTCTGTATTGAAAATAGGTGGATTTTGCAACAAATTGTAATAGTTCGGATATGTCATGAACTGTGAGATTGATGCGTCTTTTAACCTCTTGCACTCCAGTGTACCGCGGACGGTCATGTCTCTGTGTCCCAGAGCGCACGAGGGCGCTGCGTCCAAGCGTGCACTGAAAAAAAAAAAAAAAAGTTCTTCCACTACAGACAGAGCCGCGAACAGATCAGATATGATTGACCTCTCATTCGACTAATAAGAGCCTTGAATTGGGTTTCTGAAACCTTGAAGAACCAATGACTGAAAACCTAGCAAGAAGGACCCGCCTACCAACGCTGTGAATGCAGCGAGCCAATTGAAGCACAGAAGTTCGCAAACTGTTTTGTGTAAGGCTGGGTGAAGAGAGACTGACTGCTGCAGCAGATGAAAAAAAGGACCCGCAGGAAGAACCTGCTACAGACCCAGCAGCACGGAGACCACCCACAAGTGCGACCTGCACTTATTCCAGCAGAATAGACGTTTAGGATTCTCTTCCATGGTCATCATAGACCGACGGAGGCCTACGACGAAGGTCGTAAATCATTCGCTAAAACCGCAATCATGGAAGCGCAAAACCGCAATAATGGAATTATGTTTTGACCGGGAACCACGAGCGGACCAGCGTCGCGTTTGTCTAACAATGAGGAAGAGAAGTTCGCCAGGACACTTTTGTTGTGAAGAGGTAAGTGTTATAAGCTAAATTATTCTTTATCCCTGAAAATTGTAATCAAAATGACTTTTGACTGATCGGTAAATTACAACTGAGCGGCGCACGAAGTCCGAAGTGCATGCGCCACGGTACACGGTTCGTGTGCCGCGTCCAGACCGTGAACGTCCCCCCCCCCCGCTACTCTTCTGTAGCGAGGGGGGGGGGGGAAGCCGCGGTGACTGCGCCGCGGTCACCACATGAGTCTATTTCATCATGTAGCGATGGCCGATGTCCGTCCTCTGTAGGGGGGGGAGGACAACCCCCCCCCCCCACACACACACACACAGCCCTGAGTGTCACCTTTCATTAGAGCCCAAGATGAAGCTTCTATATTGAATCATTCAAAAGATACAGACGTTTTTCCAAACTGTGCCATTTGGCACAATTTGGCACAGTTCAAAAACGCCTGGGAACTACCTGAGGAAAAAGTTGTGTAATATATTCATTTTTTGTGGTATTATTTTGTGGTATTGTGGTACAAAATTGTTACAAAATTTTGACCTCAGCTGGATAACACATGGTTCTACAGTACATTTCTGTTGCATTTTCCAGCCCGGATCTGAAACTGTGTGTAATTTGCAAGCATTTGTATCCAAAAAAACATCCAGGCCAAATTTATTTTCTTCAAGTTCAGTATGTTTAGATGACTATAACTCAGTGGCCGGAGCACTTAGAGAGATTATGACTGTTTTGCCCAAAAATTCAAAGTGTTTTCTTTTAAATGAGACCAACCCCATGAAGATGCTGCAAAGGGTTGAAGAACAGCTTTCGATTTACTTTGGGCACGTTATTTTTTGGCGTTTTTAGGGAAATTGACTGGAGTGCAAGGGGTTAAGGGTACGGTCATTATTGAGGCGTTCTTGCACTATATGTAGTGTGACATCAACAGGTGCCTTTGTGAATAATGAAATGACGTCATGTGAAATGAGGATCTAGTCTGATTCTATTTTCATATTTTTGAGTTCTTGTGACAGCTCTTTTGAGTTTTTGCAGTGGAAATCTGATAGTCCAAGGAGGTGTTTGATGATTTCAACCAGGGCTTTTGATAAATTGTACGTGACTGATCCAATACTGTCTATTATTGGAAGGCGGGGCCGGCTCGGTGGATCTGACAGATCTGCTGAGCTGGCCCCGCCTATGAAAATCAGCTGATAAATGTCACCTGGCAGCAATCAGCTGACTCTTCTGAAGAAGACTGCAGTGTACAGTCAAAACATGTTAAGAAGGTAAATACATCTCCTTTCTATTCTTGTCTTTAATAAGAACAAAGGAATAATAATTAAAAGAAGACAAAATGAATCTACTTGAGCTATTACGTGGAAGTTATGAACAAAATTGTATCAAAGACTTCAGCCGGCTGGAGAAATTGGAAAAAACACGAGGACGCTTCAGAAACCACCTGAGATTTAACCTCCGTTTCAGAGATGAGGATGTCACACTAGCAAGCCTCAACATAAAAAAATCCAATCCCGACCAAAAACGCAGAAAAAATTATCAATAAAGCACAGAAAGACCTGATCAAAGAACGGATAAGAATGACGGCAAACAACGTGGACAGAATTAACAACCAGATCAAGGAGAAAATGGACATTCTCAAGAAACACTACCCAACTGACCAGGAAACGCAGGAGCAGGTAGAAGCACAATTTAAACACGCACACGAACAACAATTCATTAAAACGAAAAACCGCCAATTAAAAAAACTAAAAAAACTTACAGAAAGGAAGAACGGACGAAGACAAATGCACACAGAAACGAACGCTAAGTGGGTCAAAAACTTGTCAAAACACACACTCACGGACACGGAGAAAACAGTGCTGAGCAGAGGACTGAACTTTGCCATCACACCAGCCAGAATACCCCATGAAGAATACATCCTCGCAACAGAACTGGCATGTGAAAAAATCCAGGACCAAGGAGAAAAAGCAGCACTTCGGAACACAGTCGCAGGAATCCTCAAAACGGCCAAATTACCACAAAGCAACGTTACAAGAGAAGAAGAAAAAGCATTAAACTCACTCAAGACTGATAAAACAATCACAATCCTCCCTTCAGATAAAGGCAGAACAACAGTAATATTGGACACGGAAACATATGAAAAACAGTTGGAAACCATGTTGACAGATGAAAGCACATATGAAATCATAAAAATAAATCCAACAGAAGAAAAAAAAAATGCTTAAAGCCCTTCTCAAACCCCTATTAGTGACATGTTTCAGGACCCAGGAGACAGACACTGACACGAGCAGATAGTGACAATAATCTTTATTTAATTGTGAGTGAGTGTAATGCGAGTGTGAGTGCGAGGATATCGTTCTGGTCACTGGAGCTGAGCGACCTGGACGGAGACCCGGCAACCCTGGAACAGATAAGCAGAGACAAATTACTAATGCTCCACACTAGCAAAGAACTGCAGATAACAAGGCTTACTTGAGAGCAGCACTGGCTTCGCTCTGCTGAGTTCCAGCGGCCGGGCAGCATGGAGGTGAAGGTGTCCGTGACCGTGCTGGGGTTACCTCCCATGGCTGTGACAATGACAGTCCTGACGATGACACCGGCTGTGACAATGACAGCCCTGACGATGACACCGGCTGTAACAATGACAGCCCTGACGATGACACCGGCTGTGACTCCACAGACCGGGATGATGATGATCCTGACGATGACGACGGCTGTGACTCCACAGACCGGGATAACGATGATACAGATGATGATGCAGACAAAGACGAGGTTAGTGACTCCACACACAGTGGCAATGACGACACAGCTGATGCTGATGACAGTGATTCCACCGATAACGTTGGCCAATACTCCTGTAATTGATACAATAATAGTTCTGGCAATTGAGGAGCAAGACGTACCGGTAGGCGTGGTGGTAGCGAGCCGCTACGAAGACGTGATGGCGTTACCCCGTCAGCTGGGGACGCAGGTCCGCTGCCAAGGTGGTCCACCTGTGCGCAGGGGTAAAGGTTTGGCGTTGAATAGCAAATGGTGCGCTTACTTGCTTGACGCTGGGAAGAGTTCCTGGATGCAGCAAGTGAAGCTCTTGACGAGATAAACGAGGTTCCAGACGAGACAAACGAGGTTCCAGACGAGACAGACAAAGTTCCTGACGAGACAGACAAAGTTCTTGACGAGACAGACAAAGTTCCAGACGAGACAAGAGATATTCTTGACGAGACCAGAGAGCGGAGTGCAGGTTCATTCTCCGTTGAGGAAGACAGACGACTCCGTGCCGGGCTGTCAGCGACACTGGCTTTTAACAGCCGTTGATTCACACCTGTTGGTCTGTGCGCAGCTGGGGCTAATGACACTAATGACAGCCCGGAGGCCGCCATGACAGTACTCCCCCCTCTAGCAGTGCCTCCAGGCATCTGCCCAATCCTACCTGGATTCGCCCGATGAAAATCGCGAATCAGCTGTTTATCCAAGATCAACGCTGGACGAATCCAAGAGCGATCCTCCGGTCCAAAGCCCTCCCAGTCCACCAAATACTGAAGACCATGACCCCGCCTGCGGACATCAAGGACAGCAGTCACCCCCCCAGGCCGGATGGCCATCGATCATCCTCGGGGGCACGGGAACCGCTGGAACAGGACAAAGGGGGTCCAAGACGTATGGTTTGACCTGGGAGACATGAAAAACGGGGCAGATACGCATCGAAGAGGGGAGAGACAAGCGCACAGACACAAGGTTAATAATATGATTAATAGTGTAAGGGCCAATGAAGCGCTTCGTGAGCTTCCGTTCCTCGGCCGGTACACAAATATTCCGGGTTGACAACCAGACCTTCTGACCCACCTTAAAGTCCGGGGCGGGTCTCCTATGCCGGTTGGCCACCTGGATATTACATTGGGTAGTCCTCCTGGTGGCGCACTGAGCGCAGGCCCGGATGTGATTAACAACGTCCTTCCGTAACCCTGGCCACCAGAAGGTCCTTTGAAGGAGATCCACGGTCCGACCCACTCCAGGATGACAGGCCCACTTGGAAGCGTGACCCCACTCAATCACCTTGCCCCGGATAGCGCGTGGAACAAACAAGCGGCCCGGGCCCCCCCCCCCGGGGTCCGGCTCTGTCTTCTGAGCCTGGCGAACCATCTTGCAGATTCCCCAGGACAGGGCGCCCACGACGCAGGAAGGCGGCAGGATAGGGGTCTCCTGGTCCTCAGAGGATGGAGTGTCAAACTGCCGAGAGAGAGCATCCGGCTTACTGTTCTTACTTCCCGGCCGATACATGATGGAGAAGTTAAAACGGCCGAAGAAGAGGGACCAGCGAGCCTGGCATGCATTCAGGCGCTTCGCCGTCCTGAGGTACTCCAGGTTACGATGATCCGTCCAAACCACGAACGGCTGAGCAGCCCCCTCCAGCCAATGTCTCCATTCCTCCAAGGCGAGTTTTACTGCCAGTAACTCCCTGTCTCCGATGCAGTAATTCCTCTCTGCAGAAGTGAGACGGTGAGAGAAATAAGCACAAGGGCGAAGCTTACCGTCCTCGGGAGACCGTTGGGAGAGTACCGCTCCAACTCCTGAATCAGAAGCGTCCACCTCCACCAAGCACTGCAGCTTCGGATCCACCTGAGTAAGGACTCGGGCCGAGGCGAACTCCCTCTTGAGTCTTTCGAATGCTTCAGCTGCCTCCTTACTCCAACAAAACGGGATCTTAGGGGAAGTAAGAGCAGACAGGGGACGGGCAATATTGCCAAAATTAGGCATGAACCTCCTATAAAAATTAGCAAACCCCAAGAACCCCTGAAGCTGCTTTCTGGAGGTCGGTGCAGGCCAATCCACAACTGCCTTGACCTTGGCCGGGTCAGGGATCACCTGGTTCCGAGCTATAACAAACCCAAGGAAGGAGGTTTGGTCAGTGTGGAACTCACATCTTTCAGCCTTCACGAACAGTTGATTCTCCAGGAGGCGCTGCAGTACCCTGCGCACATGCACTCGATGCTCCTCTAGTGTGCGGGAGAAAATGAGAATATCGTCGAGAAAAACAACAACAAACGAGTTCAGGAAATCCCGTAGTACATCATTTATCAGACGTTGGAACACGGCTGGAGCATTAGTTACCCCAAACGGCATTACCAGGTACTCAAAATGTCCGCTGGGGGTCCGAAAAGCCGTCTTCCACTCATCTCCTTCCCTTATGCGCACTAGATGGTAGGCATTCCTAAGGTCCAATTTAGTAAACCAGGACGCCCCCTGGAGGGAGTCAAAAGCAGTGTTCATCAAAGGCAGGGTATATTTGTCTTTCACAGTTATTTCATTCAATCCCCGGAAATCGATACAGGGGCGTAGAGAACCGTCTTTCCTTTCAACAAAAAAAAATCCAACACCTACTGCCGAAGACGACGGGCGGATGATACCAGAAGCCAAGGACTCCTTAATATATGTGTCCATAGCCTCGCGCTCCGGGACTGACAGGCTGTACAGGCGGCTAGCAGGTAGAGGGGCCCCAGCCTTCAGATTGATCGCGCAGTCATAAGGGCGATGAGGGGGTAAGGACAATGCCCGAGACTTGCTAAATACTAGCCCCAAATCGTGATAGACCTCTGGCACCTTGGACAAGTCCGGTGGCGATGAATCAGGCAGAGGCACCTTGACGGATGGGGCGCATGCTGCCGATTGAAGGCAGGCACTGAGGCAGAACGTACTCCATGCCGTTATTCTCCCAGCTTGCCAATCAATAGTGGGGTTATGTAGGCGCAGCCAGGGGTACCCCAGAATAACGGGCGAAGAAGAAACAGGCAGAACAAAAAACTGAATTTCCTCCCTGTGATTTCCTGATACAATAACTGACACAGGAACCGTCTGATGAGCAATAGTAGTCAACGACGCTTTAGACAAGGTGATCAGTTTGACAGGGGGATCTAGAGTCTGACAGCTAAGACCCATCCGGGTTGCCAGGTCTCATGAAATAAAATTTTGCTCAGCTCCAGAATCTACTAACGCCAATGTGGAGTGTTCTGTATGTAAATGGATGAGCCTAAGAGGTAATCGACAAGTAAGGGGCTCTTTAGAGTTATTGCCCGTGAATCCCCCTACTCTGATCCACGGGCCCTCCCTTTTTAACTTATTGGGACATTCAAAAACCCCATGTGACTCTTTCCCACAGTAGAAACAAAGGCCCTGATCCCTGCGGCATTGTTTCTCTGCTGCTGACACTTTAGACCGGCCACTGATTATAGCTTGCTGAACCGGAAGTTCCTCTGATGCAGATAGAGCGAGAGGAGGAGAGTTGGGGAGGCGAGGGTGGGGTTTAACCGAACGGGAAGTAGAACGCCGTTCAGCCACCCGCTCCCTTAATCTGCTATCAAGACTAACCGCTAGGGCAATCAAATCCCGTAAATTATCCGGTTTGTCCCGTGTCGCTAACTCATCCTTCAACTCATCATTAAGACTACGTAGAAAGATACCACATAATGATGGCTCCCCCCACCCAATCTCTGCAGCCAGGACCCGGAAGTCAATGGCGTAATCAGCAGCTGATCTTTTTCCCTGTTGTAAGCTCAGCAATCGTTCTGTCAACACCTCACCTCTATCCGTATGATCAAAAACAGACAAAAATTCATTCACAAACTCCTGGTAAGTGAGCAGGGAATAGCTTGGTTTCTCCCTAATGGAATACGCCCAGTCCAAAGCTCTTCCTGCTAACAAATTTATAATGTAGCCAATCCGGCTTGAATCAAGAGTAAAGTCCCCCGGAACACGAAGAAAAACTGACTCACACTGTAATATGAATCCACGAGCTTCCCCGAGTTTTCCGCTGAACCGGGCAGGGGTGGGAATAGCGGTGAGGCGAGAAGACGAGGAGATGTTAGTTTGTCCAGATGCTAAGCCCACAGGGGCAGAACTGTCTGCGGTGGGGGGAAACGTCTGGTGTCCCTCCAGACGATCCAGCCGACCAATTATTACAGATAGCTGATTAAAGATTACTGTCTGTTGGTGTGCAAATAAATCTACCTGGGCGCTAAGAGTGTTGATTTGGCGCGACAGTGAACTGTCCGCAGGGTCTTCGTGACAGAGTCGTACTGACATGTTTCAGGACCCAGGAGACAGACACTGACACGAGCAGATAGTGACAATAATCTTTATTTAATTGTGAGTGAGTGTAATGCGAGTGTGAGTGCGAGGATATCGTTCTGGTCACTGGAGCTGAGCGACCTGGACGGAGACCCGGCAACCCTGGAACAGATAAGCAGAGACAAATTACTAATGCTCCACACTAGCAAAGAGCTGCAGATAACAAGGCTTACTTGAGAGCAGCACTGGCTTCGCTCTGCTGAGTTCCAGCGGCCGGGCAGCGTGGAGGTGAAGGCGTCCGTGACCGTGCTGGGGTTACCTCCCGTGGCTGTGACAATGACAGTCCTGACGATGACACCGGCTGTGACAATGACAGCCCTGACGATGACACCGGCTGTAACAATGACAGCCCTGACGATGACACTGGCTGTGACTCCACAGACCGGGATGACGATGATCCTGACGATGACGACGGCTGTGACTCCACAGACCGGGATAACAATGATACAGATGATGATGCAGACAAAGACGAGGTTAGTGACTCCACACACAGTGGCAATGACGACACAGCTGATGCTGATGACAGTGATTCCACCGATAACGTTGGCCAATACTCCTGTAATTGATACAATAATAGTTCTGGCAATTGAGGAGCAAGACGTACCGGTAGGCGTGGTGGTAGCGAGCCGCTACGAAGACGTGATGGCGTTACCCCGTCAGCTGGGGACGCAGGTCCGCCGCCAAGGTGGTCCACCTGTGCACAGGGGTAAAGGTTTGGCGTTGAATAGCAAATGGTGCGCTTACTTGCTTGACGCTGGGAAGAGTTCCTGGATGCAGCAAGTGAAGCTCTTGACGAGACAAACGAGGTTCCAGACGAGACAAACGAGGTTCCAGACGAGACAGACAAAGTTCCTGACGAGACAGACAAAGTTCTTGACGAGACAGACAAAGTTCCAGACGAGACAAGAGATATTCTTGACGAGACCAGAGAGCGGAGTGCAGGTTCATTCTCCGTTGAGGAAGACAGACGACTCCGTGCCGGGCTGTCAGCGACACTGGCTTTTAACAGCCGTTGATTCACACCTGTTGGTCTGTGCGCAGCTGGGGCTAATGACACTAATGACGGCCCAGAGGCCGCCATGACAATTAGAAAGTAAAAAAATCACAAAGGACGCATATGCTCACCTGATACCCACAGCCAGCATCACCCCCCGGATCTATGGAACCCCAAAAATACATAAAAAGGATATCCCACTGCGGCCAATAATAGACAGTATTGGATCAGTCACGTACAATTTATCAAAAGCCCTGGTTGAAATCATCAAACATCTCCTTGGACTATTAGATTTCCACTGCAAAAACTCAAAAGAGCTGGCACAAGAACTCAAAAATATGAAAATAGAATCGGACGAGATCCTCATTTCACATGACGTCATTTCATTATTCACAAAGACACCTGTTGATGTCACACTACATATAGTGCAAGGACGCCTCAATAATGACCATACCCTTAAAAGACGCATATCCGAACTATTACAATTTGTTGCAAAATCCACCTATTTTCAATACAGAGGAAAAATTTACAGACAAAAAGAAGGATTTGCAATGGGAGACCCACTATCAGCCATTATGAGCAGCTTTTTCATGGAGGATCTGGAAAACAAAGCCATCAACACAGCACCTACACAATGTAAACCCACCCTTTGGAAGAGATACGTGGATGACATTGTGGAAAAAATAAGGAAAGGACACACACAACAACTCACTGACCATCTGAACAGCACGGACAGCACTGGAAATATAAAATTCACACACGAAGAGGAGGAAAATGGCACCATAGCCTTTCTGGACATGAAAATCCACCACAACGATGACAGCAGCATAAAAATCACAGTCTACAGGAAACCAGTCCACACAGATCAATACCTACTATGGACATCGGAACACCCCACAGCACACAAGCTATCAGTTGTCAGGACGTTATATGAACGGGCCACCATCATTACAGACCAAGAAGACAGACGGAAGGAGGAAAACCACATAAAACATGCACTTATATGCTGCCAATATCCAGTATGGGCCATAAACAAAGGGAAACAGCAAGTCAAAAACAAAGAAAACAAACAGGAAATAAGACACAAAACAAAAGCCGAAATCATAAACAAGGACACCATAACTATACCATACATATGAGGGATCATGGAACCAATTCAAAGGATTATGAAAAAATATAAAATAAACACAGCAGTAAAACCACACAAAAAATTAAGACAGTTATTAGTACACCCCAAGGACAGAATAGAACAAGACAAAAAATGCAAGTAATATATGAAATATCATGCAGATCATGCAACAAAACCTGCATTGGAGAAACTGGAAGATCATTCACCACAAGAAAAAAAGAACACCAGAAGGAATGTGAGAAGGAAACACAAGGACGACTCACAAGATCACAAAAAAGAAAAGGCAGAACAAGAAACATTAAAATCAGCAATATCAGATGTCAGAAAATTGTATATACATGTTTATCATTTTATAATTATCATTATCATTATCACTTCATAACCATCTTATGTGATTAAATGTATATTGCATGCATCTTTCATGGGTTTATTGCACACTGTTTCATTTCTGGGTAATAAGTGGACCTACTGACTGTCCTTCACTAAGATGTGCTTAGACGTCAAAGTGTCTCACCAAATGAAACTGTGTGTATGATAAGTGGTCTGGGAATGAGGGAGAATTAATCTTGTTTTTTTATGAAGTGCTGTGACTATTATTAACTTGGAGTCTGGAACACACCTGCAAGGCCATGTTGTTCTCATTCCAGGCCGATGTTTGCATGCTCATATTATGACTGTATATGGTATTATGGCATCCAGCAGATGTTTTCTTGTGATTGTATGACTGACGATGTATAAAAGCTTCTCGATTGTTGTTCATCTTTAGTGCTGGATTTTCTGTTAAAGGTATGCACTCCTTGCTTGCAAGTAAAAAAGCTCATATGAGAAATATTCTGTGTCATGAATCTTATTTGAGGTAACGAACTGACATACGATCACTCTGAGTTTCCAGATTCTGACATCAGATCACTGCAAAAGAAATAATCACATCATGGACTGGGACAACGCAAAAATTATTGGATCAGAGAGCAACAGACACAAACGCTGGATCAAGGAGGCCATAGAAATCAGGAAGCAGGGAAAAGACACCATGAACCGAGATGAGGGGGCCTTTATGCTTTCCCACACCTGGGTTCACATTCTCCAGAGACCATCTGATGGCGGAAGGCGGGGCCGGCTCGGTGGATCTGACAGATCTGCTGAGCTGGCCCCGCCTACGAAAATCAGCTGATAAATGTCACCTGGCAGCAATCAGCTGACTCTTCGGACGAAGGTTGCAGTGTACAGTCGAAACATGTTAAGAATCAGAATCAGAATCAGAATGAGATTTATTGCCATTGTTCATGTAGTAAACAAACTAGGAATTTGTTTCGGTGCAATACTGCAACATAAAACATGGAGTAGCACTAAAGATAAAAAAAAAAAAAAAACTATGCATGCAATAAAATGTAGAATATGAATGAGTAATACTAATCTATGCAATTTTTAAATATATTAACAAGCAGCAGATATTGTGGAGTTCCACATAGTGCAGTCGGTAGTGCAAAAGAAAACAGTGATAATTATCATGAGTCCGGTTGAGCTGCTGTACGTAGTGCACGAGAGTCTAATAAGTCACTTAGTGTTCAGCAGTCTGATGGCAGAGGGGAAGAAGCTGTTCATGTAAGAAGGTAAATACATCTCCTTTCTATTCTTGTCTTTAATAAGAACAAAAGAATAATAATTAAAAGAAGACAAAATGAACCTACTTGAGCTAAGGCAAGTGCTCTCTTTTGTCTTCCTTCTGTCCATAATAGAGCATTTTTGCCTCGCTCTAGGTGAGGAAAGCCAGCTGCAGCCGTACGCTGCAACTGAGCTCACCTGGCCGGCCTCCGCTGCTGCCGGCGACCCTGACCCTTCTTCCTCTCTATCTGAGTCCTTTTCTAGGGTCCCCGGAGAGGGATCCGTGTCACTGGACAAGCCCAAGGATCCAGGTTCGCCACTGGAGGTCACTGGAGCTGCTTCCGTCCCTGCGGAAGTGGTCATCATGGGTGCTCGGCTCCAGTTCATGGTGCACGTGATCAATCACCTCCTGGCTCAGGTGCTTGTGAGGGTCAGCTGGCTGATGGTGGAGGCGGCATTGGGTGCAACCATGGCCCAGCCTGGGACCACCGAGGGTGCAGCCGAGCTCCAGTCCCACGCCAGGACCACCGAGGGTGCAGCCGGCCAGCTTGGGGACACCGAGGTCCCTTCATCCCATCCAGAGGTCCTTGGGGTGTCCCTTCCTCTTCCGCCAGGCTCCGCCGTGGTCCGCCTGGTCCTGCCACCAGGAACCGCAGGGGTTCCCCTTCTTCAGTCCGGCCACCAACCTTTCAGCCTTCCAGTGGGTAGGACGATGCCTCGTCTATCCCCCCAGGCCTGGTGGCTCAACTATGCAGACCCGCTGCCCGAAGGACTGGGTTCCTGGGTCAAGTGGCCCTTTTCCTCTGGCAGGCCGCCTGATACCATTCTGCAGGCTGCCTCTTGGCCCTGGGACTTTGGCCGGCCTGCTGAACTTACAGCCTTCTGCTGGGCCTTGGACTCTTGCCGGCCCCCTGAACTGTGAGACTCTTGGGGGTGGGGTGGGTTAGTTTAGTTTTGGGGTTGGGAAAAGTGTTGTTTGTGGTGTTGTATTGTGGTATTTATCTTTTCTTCATTTATCCCTCCAAACCTGTTTTCCCTCACCTCCCACCCTGGTATTTTTATCCAATGCCAATTCTCTCTTGAACAAGATAGAAGAATTAAGACTGCTGATGCGATTTAAGGACCTCGCTTCCTCGTCTGTTATCTGTTTCTCTGAGACCTGGCTTAAAGGGAACATACCGGACAGCGCGATCAGCCCCGAGGGATTTCAGCTGTTTCGTGCTGATTGCGTCACAGAGCTCTCCAGTAAGTCTATTGGAGGAGGAGTGTGCTTTTATATTAACAGCAGCTGGTGCTCTGATGTAACGGTGGTGTCACAACACTGTTCTCCCAATCTAGAATTTCTCTCTGTTAACTGCAAGCCATTTTATTCCCCGCGGGAGTTCGCATCATTTGTTTTGATCGCTGTGTACGCCCCTCCCGACGCGGACGCACGCGAGGCCCAGCGCGCGCTTGCAGATCACGTCCTACATGCGGAGCGGAATTTTCCAGACTCCCTGGTTATTGTGGTGGGCTACTTTAACCAGAGCAATCTGAGTCACGAGCTCCCCCGATACAGACAGTTTATTAAATGTCCAACCAGAGGAAATAACACGCTGGATCACTGTTACACCACAGTGAAAGACGCATATCGCGCTGTTCCCCGCGCTGCGCTTGGATTATCTGATCACGTGATGGTCCACCTCGTTCCCACATACAGACAGAGATTGAAACTCACTAAACCTGTTGTGACCACCACGAAGAAATTGACCAGTGAAGCTGGAGAGAAACTGAACACATGCATGGAAATAACTGACTGGGGCATGTTTAAAGGAGCCACACATGATCTTAATGAGGACACAGACACTGTGAACTCATATATCAACTTCTGTGAGGAGAACATTCTCCCATCGCGCACCAGAGTGAGGTACTCTAATGATAAGCCCTGGTTCACTGCTAAGCTCAGACAGATCAGGAAGGAGAAGGAAGCTATGTTGAAAAGTGGAGACAGGGACTGCTACAGGGAGGTTAAATATCGGTTTAACAGAGAGCTGAGGAGAGCTAAATCTGTGTATTCTGAGAGACTCCAGCAGCAGTTCACTGCTAATGACTCGGCTTCTGTGTGGAGAGGACTGAGGCAAATCACCAACTATCGGCCTCAGGCTTCTAAAGGTCAGGATGACAAAGCCCTTTGTCAAAAACTGTCCCAACATTATGCCCGTTTTGACACCTCGTCAGCTGTGTCCAACTCCCCCACTCCACCCAGCTCCACTGCCTCCTCGGCCCCTAATTCATCAAAAGCGGTCCCCCCCTCCTCCTCCCCCCCTGCCCTTGTCATCAGTGAGCAGGATGTGCACAGACAATTCTCCAGACTGAACCCGCGCAAGGCCCCCGGGCCGGACGGTGTGTCTCCCTTCACCCTGAGACACTGTGCGAAAGAGCTGGCTCCTGTCTTCACAGACATTTTTAACACCTCCCTTAAGCTGTGCCACGTGCCGACCTGCCTCAAATCCTCCACCATCATCCCTGTCCCCAAGAAGCCACGGATTACTGGACTTAACGACTACAGACCTGTAGCGCTCACCTCTGTAGTCATGAAGTCCTTTGAGCGCCTGGTCCTGTCTCACCTCAAGTCCATCACCACTCCCCTCCTGGATCCGCTGCAGTTTGCCTAGCGTGCCAACAGGTCTGTGGACAACGCAGTCAACCTGGCCCTCCACTCCATCCTGCAGCACCTGGACTCCCCGGGAACCTACGCCAGGATCCTGTTTGTGGACTTCAGCTCTGCATTCAACACCATCCGCCCCACTCTGCTCCAGGACAAGCTGTCCCTGCTCGGCGTGCCTGACTCCCTCTGCAGGTGGATCACCGACTTCCTGACGGACCGGAGGCAGCATGTGCGGCTGGGGAAGTCTGTCTCGGACTCTTTTAGCATCAGCATCGGCTCACCCCAGGGCTGTGTACTTTCCCCCCTACTCTTCTCCCTTTATACCAACTCCTGCACCTCCTCCCACCAGTCTGTTAAGCTGATCAAGTTTGCGGACGACACCACCCTCATCGGGCTCATCTCCAACGGCGACGAGTCCGTCTACAGGAAAGAGGTGGCCCAGCTGGTGTCCTGGTGCAGCCACAACAACCTGCAGCTGAACGCTCTGAAGTCAGCGGAGATGATTGTGGACTTCAGGAAAGTCACAACCCCCCTGCCCCCCCTCACCATCACAGGCTCTCCCATCACCATTGCAGATTCCTTCCGCTTCTTGGGCACCACCATCACCCGGGACCTCAAATGGGAGCCAACCATCAGCTCCCTCATCAAAAATGCCCAGCAGAGGATGTTCTTTCTGCGGCAGCTGAGAAAGCTCAAGCTACCCACCAAGATGTTAGTGCAGTTCTACACGGCCATCATCGAGTCCATCCTCACCTCCTCCATAACCGTGTGGTACGCAGGAGCCACTGCCAGGGACAGACTAAGGCTGCAGCGTGTCGTGCGCACTGCTGAGAAGGTGATCGGCTGCAAGCTCCCATCTCTCCAGGACCTCAGGACCTGTACATCTCCAGGACCCGGAGGCGTGCAGGCCGGATCATAGCCGATCCTTCACACCCTGGTCACGTACTGTTTGCCCCCCTCCCCTCAGGTAGAAGACTTCGGTCCATTCAGACTAAAACCTCTCGGCACATGAACAGCTTTTTTCCCTCTGCCATCAGACTGCTGAACATTAAGTGACTTACTGACTCTTGTGCACTATATACAGCAGCTCATGTCGTTCATCACTGTTTTTCTGTTGCATTATTGACTGCACTGTGGTACCCCATATTATCTGCTACTTGCTAATTTATTTAAATCTGCCTTGACTAGTATTACTCATTATTATTATTATTACTTATTATTCCACACTTATTGCATGTTTTTAGTCTTTTTTTTTTTTTTTAGTTTATCTCTTTATCTCTTCATGTTTTTAATGTTGCAGCATGGCACCGAGACAAATTCCTAGTTTGTGTACTACATGAACAATGGCAATAAATTTGATTCTGATTTGTTGTATTGGCCTTTTGGGTGGTGGGGGGGCAGGTTGTATTTTCTGCTTTGATATTACAGTGGGTGTCTGGACTCCACCCCTTGGGGGGGGCTCTTTCATGTTCGGGGTTGTCTTCAACCCCATCCACGACCTGTGGCTGTAGGGTTTTGATTATTGCTTATTAATTCCAGCTGGCAGATTGAGCCTTGCTCTCTGCCAGTCCTACAGTCACGCCTCCTCCTCACCAGACATTCACCGGCTGTATGGTATCACCACACACACACACACACACACACAACCACACACACACACTCACACACACACACACACACACACACACACATTCATACTGATCCATCTACTCTCTTTGCCACACACCTGTTTCCACTTGTCACTCATTAGTATCTTGGGGGTACTTCTGGCCGGCAGTGGAAACACTCAGTGCTTTGGTATCAGTCAGTCTCTCTGGGTTGACGTGGCTCACTCTTCCACGGATGACTATGTTGTTCTTCCGAGCCTTTGTGCTCAAACATTAATGTAATGAAGACCCTGGAGAGACTGCTCCTTGCTCACCTCCGCCCCCTGGTGGAACCAGCGATGGATCCACTCCAGTTCGCCTACCAGCATGGCATTGGGGTGGAGGATGCGGTGATCTTCCTCCTTCACCGTTCTCTGTCCCACCTGGAGAAGCCCGGGAATATGGTGAGGATCATGTTCTTTGACTTCTCCAGTGCTTTCAACACCATCCAACCGATGATCCTGAAGGACAAGCTGCTGCGCGCAGGGGTGGACCAGCACCTGTCATCATGGATCCTGGACTACCTCACGAACCGGCCTCAGTTTGTGAGAACCCGGGACTGTGTGTCCGACACGATCATCAGTAGCACGGGGGCCCCCCAGGGAACGGTGCTGGCTCCCTTCCTGTTCACTCTTTATACTGCGGACTTCTCACACAACACAACACACTGCCATCTACAGAAGTTCTCTGATGACTCTGCGATCGTTGGCCTCATCTCCAATGGAGATGAAGCTGAGTACAGAGGGCTTATCCAGGACTTCGTGGACTGGTGCCATCGGAACTGCCTCCAGATCAACGCGAGGAAAACTAAGGAGCTGGTGGTGGACTGCCGCAGGCATGGGCAGCCCCTCACAGTACCAGTAAATATACAGGGAACAGACATCGAGATGGTGACATCCTATAAGTACCTGGGTATTCATCTGAACAATAAACTAGACTGGTCACACAATACTGATGCACTCTACAAGAAGGGACAGCGCAGGCTGTTCCTGCTGAGGAGACTCAGGTCTTTTGGTGTACAAGGGGCGCTGCTGAAGTCATTCTATGACACGGTGGTGGCATCAGCCATCACTTTTGGAGTGGTCTGCTGGGGCAGTGGCATTACTGCAGCCGATAGGAAGAGACTGAACAAACTGATTAAGAAAGCTAGCTCTGTCCTGGGGCAGCACCTTGATCCGATGGAGGAGATAGGAGAGAGAAGGACGGTGGCTAAACTGTCATCTCTGCTGGAGTCCGAGTTCCACCCTATGCAGGACATACTGAATGCACTGAGGAGCTCATTTAGCAGCAGACTACATCATCCCAGGTGCACAACCGAGAGGTTTCGTAGGTCCTTCCTACCAACGGCTGTCAGACTGTACAACCTAAGCAGGGCTGCTCGCAGAGATAGCAAAAAGACGTAACAAACTAATAGTTTTTTGAATGCAAAAGATGCAATAGACTTACACAATGGTCCCCTCCGGCATACAACTAGGAACATACCGGTCGCTATGGAGGGTGAGAATATGTATGGGCACATAATCATACCATGTAGGATAACTAAGTAGACGGTTATGCTGTTTCATTCCATCTAGCAACAATGCTCTGCACTGTGTGTGTTTATATATTTGCATATTTATTCCATCTAGCTACAATGCTCAGCACTGGGTGTGTTTATATATTTATATATCTACATATTATTCCATCTAGCTACATTGCTCCGCACTGTGTGTGTTTATATACTTGCATATTTATTCCACCTAGCTGCAATGCTCCGTACTGTGGGTGTTTATATATTTACATATTTATTCCATCTAGCTACAATGCTCTGCACTGTGTGTTCATATATTCATATATTTATTCCATCCAGCTACAATGCTCTGCACTGTGTGTCTGTGTGTGTGTGTATATATATATATTTTATAGTAATACGTACATATGTTTATTAGCTGCTCTTGCTTGCTTGTTTTTTTTCTTGCCTTCTGATTGTTGCTCTGAGTGTTGCTATCCCTGTGCTGTTGCAATCCTGGAATTTCCCCGTTGTGGGACTAATAAAGGCTTATCTTATCTTATCTTATCTTAAGTCTTCTCTTCTATTATTGCCTGCCCTTTTTCTCCTCTGCCAGTTCCTTCCTGGAGCGCGTGGGGCTTACCTATAGAGCTTGAAGCCTGTCACCTTCACCATACCATCATTGCTACTTATTGGACAGGGTTATGGGCATTTTGTAATTCATTTTCCTTTGTTAATAAACACGTTGAACTTCACCAGCGTTTGGGCTCATATTAATTGATTTGTGTGTACGCATTTATGCACACACATGACATTTTGGGTCTTTTCTGTTGGACTTTGCTTGGGGGGGGGGGGTTGTTTCAGCCACCCGGCCTTTTTCCCCACCACCCTTCCCTGGGAGGAGACACTATCGTGGGGGGACATGTTTGCAAACATGTCCTACTCTTTTTAAATTATGTTTGCTTCAGTTGTCAGAATTGTTAGTTTGCCCTCTCCTTTAGTTTTCGGTTCATTCTGTGTATCATGTTCACCCTTATTATGGTATCTTGTGTTAACTCCTTGCAGAAGCACTCTGTTATTCTGCCCACCATTCATGGGTCTGTAAATTCCTCATGGCTGCTCCTGATTGTGTCTCTCTCACTCCCACCATCTCCTCCCCTCTTAATTAACCTCAGCTGTTTATCATTAGTGTCTATGAATATACAGTATGTTCTACTCAGTTTTCAGTTCACTGTCGCGTCTTAAAACACCTATTGTGTTCCTCACCCGCACATATCTGGTTTGTTTCCATGTGGTATTGTCTGTCAGTGATTAACAAGCCTAGAGCCGCGCCTTTTGTTATTAAACTCTACTGAACATCATCTCTGTATTTGGGCTCATCCTTGCTGCCTTCTCGGCAGTGGACCCAGACACCATAAGAGCAACATCAGCATTGAATTACAACTACCTCCAGCTTTTTAATTAATAAAAAAGATAATATCTGATACAAATGAAATAATTTAATAATGATTTCATCCATCCATCCATCCATCCACCTTCTACCGCTTTTCCGGAGGTCCGGATCGCGGAGGCAGCAGTTCAAGCAGAGAAGCCCAGACTTCCTTCTCCCCGACCACCTGCTCCAGCTCTTTAGAGAGGATACCAAGGCGTTCCCAGACCAGCTGGGAGACATAGTCTCTCCACCGAGTCCTGGGTCTGCTCCGGGCTCTCCTCCCAGTGGGACGTGCCTGAAACACCTCAAGTGGGAGGCGTCCAGGAGGCATCCTAATCAGATGCCCATACCACCTCAACTGACTCCTTTCAATGTGGAGGAGCAGCGGTTCTACTCTGAGCCTCTCCCGGATGACTGAGCCCCTTACCCTATCTCTGAGGGTGAGTCCAGCAATCCTACGGAGAAAGCTCATTTAAGCTGCTTGCATCTGCGATCTTGTTCTTTCAGTCATTACCCAAAGCTCGTGACCATAGGTGAGAGTAGGAACGTAGATTGACTGGTAAATCGACAGCTTTGCCTTAGAACTAAGCTCCCTCTTCACCACAACAGACCGGTACAATGTCCGCATCACTGCAGATGCTGCTCCAATCCGTCTGTCAATTTCTCGCTCCATTTTCCCCTCACTCGTGAACAAGACCCCAAGATACTTGAACTCCTCCACTTGGGGCAGGAGCCTGTCCCCAACCCAGAGAGGACAATCCACCTTTTTTTGGCTGAGGACCATGGACTCGGACTTGGAGGTGCTGATTCTCATCCCAGCCGCTTCACACTCAGCGGCAAACCGTCCCAGCAAGAGCTGTAGGTCATTGCTGGATGAACTCAACAGGACAACATCATCTGCAAACAACAGAGATGAGATCCTTTGGTCACAAAGCATGACACCCTCCATTCCCTGGCTGCGCCTAGAAATCCTGTTCATTGTGGGGAGACTTGAATAATGAAACCGAATTGCCTTTAATTCCAGTTTATTTCAAGTAACCATTCCACAGTCTGCTCTCATCTTGAGCAGCGAACCAAGAGGGTGAACACACCAAAGTTCTCCCTTTTAAACATTCTCACATCAAACCATTTCCCTCGCAGGGGAAATCACACATCTATATCAAAATCTCTTTATTCACATTCATTAACCTTTTATTTACATAACTCCCCCTTCTCTCCTCTCGAGCCTCAGCGGTCAGGAAGTCTTCTGTCCCCTGTCCTCCGCAGGGGGTCCAGGCTCTGTGGCTCCGCACCGCAGGGGGCTGGCTCTCCTTCATCGTGAGGTTAAATCACATATGCAGTGTCCAACATATACATGTCTAACAACACAGCCATATAACCCCCCCCCCCCCCAAACGATGAAAAACAGACTAATTCCTAAAATTTAATAGCACCTTACTCACTACTGAATAATCAACACCAACATTCAGTCTGTGCGCCGCTTGGGCTTCAGCCGTCTGCCGAATCTGCTGTGAGTTGGCCCCGCCTTGCCTGCGGCGCTTTTCTGCTTCGGCTCTGTTGACTGAGGAAGAGAGTGATTATTTGCCCTTCGCGGGGGCCTGCCTCGTCGAGGCGCCACTGCGACCGGTACAGACACGTCCTTCATGACAAAAGCAGGTTTTAGTCTGTCAATACTGACTGTCTCTTTTCTGTCTCCAAAATCTAGCACAAATTGCTTATCACCTGCCTCCAGCACTCGAAATGGCCCTTCGTAAGGTGGTTTGAGCGTTGCTTTTAGGGCTTCGCGCCTGACAAAAACGAAGTCGGCATTTTTCAAAGCCTTGGGGACGAAAACTTGTGGAAAAGCGTGATGAACCAGACCCGGGAGCGTGTCTGCTCCCGTGCCGACTAACGGTCCCAGAGCAGAGAGAGGTGGGGGCTCTGGGTGCTCTGGTAAAAACTCGCCCGGCAGCCTCAGAGTTTGTGCGAATACCAGCTCCGCTGGGGAGGCGTCTAAGTCCTCTTTAGGCGCAGAACGCAACCCTAATAAAACCCATGGCAGTTTATTTACCCAATCTGCATCTGTGAGCGACGCTCTGAGTGCTGCCTTCAAAGATCTATGAAAACGCTCGCATAAACCATTGGCCTGAGGGTGGTAAGCCGTAGTGCGGTGAATTTTGGCTCCTAAGCCGTTGGCCATCGCTGACCACAGCTCAGAGATGAATTGCGGTCCTCTATCGGACGTAATGTCCGACAGAACCCCGAAGCGCGCCGCCCAAGCCGTTAAAAAAACGCGAGCCACCTCCGCGGCCGTGGTCGTCGCAAGTGGGACCACTTCCGGCCAACGTGTGGTGCGGTCCACCATTGTCAAAAGATACGTGAACCCCTGTGATGCCGGTAGGGGGCCCACAAGGTCGACGTGCACATGGTCGAACCTTCTGGCCGGAATGCGGAACGGTTCTAACGGGGCTCTTGTGTGCTTGTGAATTTTGGCCCGTTGACAGGAAACACCTCCCTTAAGTTATGCCACGTGCCGTCCTGCCTCAAATCCTCCACCATCATCCCTGTCCCCAAGAAGCCACGGATCACTGGACTTAATGACTACAGACCTGTAGCACTCACCTCTGTAGTCATGAAGTCCTTTGAGCGCCTGGTCCTGTCCCACCTCAAGTCCATCACCACCCCTCTCCTGGACCCGCTGCAGTTTGCCTATCGAGCCAACAGGTCTGTAGACAATGCAGTCAACCTGGCCCTCCACTCCATCCTGCAGCACCTGGACTCCCCGGGAACCTACGCCAGGATCCTGTTTGTGGACTTCAGCTCCGCATTCAACACCATCCGCCCCGCTCTGCTCCGGGACAAGCTGTCCCTGCTCAACGTGCCTGACTCCCTCTGCAGGTGGATCATCGACTTCCTGACGGACCGGAGGCAGCATGTGCGGCTGGGAAAGACTGTCTCAGACTATACTAGCATCAGCACCGGATCACCCCAGGGCTGTGTACTTTCCCCCCTACTCTTCTCCCTTTACACCAACTCCTTCACCTCCAGCCACCAGTCTGTCAAGTTGATCAAGTTTGCGGATGACACCACCCTCATCGGGCTCATCTCCAACGGCGACGAGTCCGCCTACAGGAGAGAGGTGGCCCAGCTGGCGTCCTGGTGCAGCAATAACAACCTGCAGCTGAACGCTCTGAAGACAGTGGAGATGATTGTAGACTTCAGGAAAGTCACTACTCCTCTGCCCCCCCTCACCCTCTCAGGCTCTCCCATCACCACTGCTGATTCCTTCCGCTTCCTAGGCACTACCATCACCAGGGACCTCAAATGGGAGCTGACCATCAGCTCACTCATCAAAAAAGCCCAGCAGAGGATGTTCTTCCTGCGGCAGCTGAGGAAGCTCAAGCTACCCACCAAGATGTTAGTGCAGTTCTACACAGCCATCATCGAGTCCATCCTCACCACCTCCATAACCGTGTGGTACGCAGGAGCCACTGCCAGGGACAGACTAAGGCTGCAGCGCGTCGTGCGCACTGCTGAGAAGGTGATCGGCTGCAAGCTCCCATCTCTCCAGGATCTGTACATCTCCAGGACCCGGAGGCGTGCTGGCCGGATCATAGCCGATCCCTCACACCCTGGTCACGTACTGTTTGCCCCCCTCCCCTCTGGTAGAAGACTTCGGTCCATCCAGACTAAAACCTCCCGTCACATGAACAGCTTCTTCCCCTCTGCCATTAGACTGCTGAACACTAAGTGACTTATTGACTCTCGTGCACCATGTACAGCAGCTCAACCAGACTCATGTCAATCATCACTGTTTTCTTCCTGCATTACCGACTGCACTATATAGTTCTCCACAGTATCTGCTGCTGGCTAATATATATTTTAACTGTTGACCAGTATCACTTAATCTTATCCTACACTTTATTACATGTATAGTTTATTTCTCTTATCTTATCATGTTTAATGTTGCAGCATTGCACCGAGACAAATTCCTAGTTTGTGTACTACATGAACAATGGCAATAAACCTGATTCTGATTCTGATTCTGAAATGCAGGTTTTTGCCCATTCCTCCACGTGCTTGCGCAGGCACGGCCAAACAAACTTTTCCGCCACTAGCTTCACCGACGCGCACACCCCCGGGTGCGCCAGTGAGTGGACCGAGTCAAAAACACGGCGGCGCCACGTGGCCGGAACCACCGGACGCGGGCGCCCCGTCGACATGTCGCAGATCAGGGGGGGCATACCGGTTTGTAAACACTTGCTCTCCAGCCTCAACCCTGTTGGTCCAGACTGGAGCACGCGCATGTCTGCGTCCGCCCCCTGGTCCGCTGCCATGGCTGCGTAATCTATACCCACGTGCACCGGGGCTGCGCGCGCCACCATGCCGCTCTCCTGCGGCGCGGTCACGGTGGCCCGTTCTGCCTCTGCGCGTGTTGGAGTCGTGAACGCGCGCGAGAGACAATCCGCTACTACATTGAATTTGCCCGCGACGTGCCTAATGTCAGTGGTAAATTCCGAGATTGCGGCCAGCTGCCTCTGCTGCCTGCCGGACCACGGATCTGAAATTTTGGCCATGGCGTATGTGAGCGGCTTGTGGTCCACATAAGCCGTGAAGCACCGTCCTTCCAGCCAGAACTGGAAATGACGAATAGCCAAATGCAGCGCCAACAGTTCTCTGTCGAACACGCTGTATTTTCGTTCAGCCGCGCTTAAAGATTTGCTAAAGAAAGCCAAAGGCTGCCAAACTCCGGCTACCTGTTGCTCAATACGGCCCCTATGGCTAAATCTGAAGCATCTGTCGTCAGCGCGATACGTGCTGCAGGGTCTGGGTGGGCCAGGAGCGCAGCGTCAGCCAAGGCTTTTTTAACCTCTGTGAACGCGCGCTCCCGCTCCGGGGACCATTCGACCGCCTGGGTCGGTTTTTGTTTTTTGAGCGCGGCATATAACGGTTGCATGATTTGAGCTGCGTGGGGCAGGAATCGGTTATAAAAATTCACCATCCCCGAGAATTCCTGTAGTGATTTGACCGTTTGTGGACGGGGAAAATCCGCTACCGCGCGTACTGTATCTGGTAACGGAACCGCTCCCTCCGGGGAGACGCGGTGACCCAAAAAATTGATCCGCTCAACGCCGAACTGGCACTTGGCTGGGTTAACTATTAAGCCGTGCTCTCCCAGCCTCCTAAAAACCGCTGTGAGGTGCGTTTCGTGTTCGTCCTCTGAAGTACTCGCGACCAAAATGTCGTCGAGGTACACAAACACGAAAGGGAGATCGCGTAACACGGCATCCATCATCCGCTGAAATGTTTGCGCCGCCCCTTTGAGACCAAACGGCATGCGTAAAA
This sequence comes from Pholidichthys leucotaenia, assembly GCA_020510985.1. Lineage (NCBI taxonomy): Eukaryota > Metazoa > Chordata > Actinopteri > Cichliformes > Pholidichthyidae > Pholidichthys > Pholidichthys leucotaenia. The sequence goes on along the minus strand of CM035841.1, from coordinate 100,071,366 downwards.
ATTTGAAAAGTCCGAACGGGGTTATTACCGCTGTTTTACGAATGTCCTCTGGTTGGACTGGGACTTGGTGATAGCCACGAACTAGGTCAATCTTTGAAAAAATGCGCGCCCCCGCCAGGTGCACCGAAAAATCCTGAATGTGCGGGATGGGATAACAATCGTGCGCCGTAGCGTTGTTTAGCCTGCGGTAATCCCCGCACGGTCTCCAGGAGCCATCGGCTTTCGGTACCATGTGCAGCGGCGAAGCCCACGGGCTCTTCGACCTACGAACGATGCCCAGCCTCTCCAGGCTGGCGAACTCCTCGCGCGCAATGGCGAGCTTAACTGCATCCAAGCGCCGAGCTTTTGCAAACACGGGAGGACCAGACGTGGGGATAAAGTGTTTCACCCCGTGCTTCGCGACGGTCGCCGAAAAAGTGGGCACAGTGAGCGCTGGAAATTGGGTGAGGAGTGTGTGAAACTTACCACCTGCTGTAGCGACGTGGGTCTGTACTGGTGGCGGGGACACTCGAGCTGAACAGGGGAGAGAGTAAAAGGAGAGTGCATTTACCAGCCATCTATTAGCAAGATCAACTAACAGATTGTGTGAACACAAAAAATCCGCACCCAACATGTTGAAACCCACCGCCGCTATTACAAAAGTCCATTCATATGTGCGGCCATGTAAGCACAAAGGCAAGGTCCTTCTCCCGTAGGTGTTGATGTTCGAGCCATTTGCCGCTGTAGCTCCGCTACTGTGGGGTCCAGCCACCCGGTCCGCGTATGTTGGGGTGATGAAGCTCACTTGTGCTCCGGTGTCGATGAGGAACTCTCGTCCGGAGCGCCCATCCGTGATGTAGAGCAGCTTGCTGCGTTCTCCGAGGGTCGAAGCTGCTAGCGACCCCCGGTCTTGCCGTTTCCCGAACTCCTGAAGTTGCAGGGCGGCACACACCTGCGTGCCTTCTCTGCGAACCTCCGATGGTAAAAGCAAAGATCTTCTCCTCCGCTGTGTCGTGTCCGCGCCTCTGCTGCCGGGCTATTGGCTCCACCTCGTCGCGGCCGTGCTGCCGCCGTCGTCGGCCAGTCTGGGTCTGCCGCCTCTGGCTCCCTGCTGTCTCGGGTCGCCGCTGTGGTTGCTTGCCCGCCGCAGGCGTCCAGGATCCCATCTGCTTCCTGGGCCAGCTCCCGGAACTCCTCCAGGGTGTGACACTTTTTGCCGGCCAGCGTGCTTCTCGCATGCGCCGGGAGGTTGGAGAGGAAGATGAACTGAAAAATGAAATCATCGTTGTCCAACCCTCTCAGCTGTATCATCTCCTCCATCAGGGCGCTCGGCCTGTGTCCTCTTTGGTCTAGCAAAGACAGGATCCTCCTCGCCCTCACTTCAGCCGAGGGGGTGAAAAACTTGATGAGGGTGGATTTCAGCTTGCCGTACCTGTCGGTCGCGGGTGGCTGCTCCACCAAGCTCTGCACGCACCGAGCTGTGCTGTTGTCCAGTTTAGCGATGACATGGTGGAACTTAGTGTCATCCACCGTTACTCCTGCGAGCGCGAACTGCAACTCTGCTTGCAGAAACCACGACCGTGGGTTATCCTGCCAGAAATCAGGCAGCTTAACGGCCACTGCGCTTGCCAGCTCTGAGCGCTGTGAGTCCGGGACCCTGAGAACTTCTTCGTTCATTCTCAACATCGTCAGTCAACAATGTGGGGAGACTTGAATAACGAAACCGAATTGTCTTTAATTCCAGTTTATTTCAAGTAACCATTCCACAGTCTGCTCTCATCTTGAGCAGCGAACCAAGAGGGTGAACACACCAAAGTTCTCCCTTTTAAACATTCTTACATCAAACCATTTCCCTCGCAGGGGAAATCACACATCTATATCAAAATCTCTTTATTCACATTCATTAACCTTTTATTTACATAACTCCCCCTTCTCTCCTCTCGAGCCTCAGCGGTCAGGAAGTCTTCTGTTCCCTGTCCTCCGCAGGGGGTCCAGGCTCTGTGGCTCCGCACCGCAGGGGGCTGGCTCTCCTTCATCATGAGGTTAAATCACATATGCAGTGTCCAACATATACATGTCTAACAACACAGCCATATTCATAAAAATTATGAACAGGATTGGTGAGAAAGGGCAGCCCTGGCGGAGTCCAACTCTCACTGGGAATGACTCCGACCGAGTGTTGGCAATACGAACCAAACTCTCACAATGGTCGTACAGAGACCGAATAGCTCGTAACAACAAGCCTGATACCCCATACTCCTGAAGCACCCCCCCACAAAAAACCACAAGGGATGCGGTCAAATGCCTTCTCCACCTTGGCGGACTAATAATGATTTCAATTTAATTTATTTTTTAATGAAAAGGTATGTTTTCTAAGGAAAGAAATACTTAGGAATACCAAAAAAATGAAAGCATCAAGGGGCTGATGCCTCAGTGCCTATGGCATAGTAGCATGGGGAGGTGTTAAAAAAAAGTCACACTGCCACTTCTAGTGGGTGGGCATAGTTATTACAGTACCTTCTTTCACAGCTGCATTGATGGTAAAGGTGAGCTAAATTTGTGTTTATTTTGAAAACAAAGCTTAATCTGGAAATCATGAAAAATTAAAAGTCGAGAAAATATGACAATACAATGATACAAGGCTTTACTCTTAGTTGATGTTGAGTGGGTGAGCTGAAAAGCTGGTAACAGACAGACAGACACAGACATATGGAGTGATTACCGTATGCCTACGTTGCCGTTGCACCGAGGCATAAAAATACAGAAGGACAAGAATAAAATTTGGAGCACACAGAAAAATGCTGGAGTAAAAGATTTTATTAATTGAATGCATGTATGGTTACATGATGGCATGGGATAGCGGGTAAACATATCAAAATTACCAGAAAAAAAGCATAATTTTGAATATTAAATCAAAACGGTTTGGAATGTTTCACACTTATGTGTAATGAATATTGAGAGTTTCTTAAATAATCTAGCAAAAAAAGTAAGTTTTTCCAAACATTTACTTATTCAAATACAGTAGCAGTTTCTGGTATAAACAGTAAACATGTAATATTCTTATTTAGCTTCCAGCCTGTTATCTTCACAGCTGCTCTGACTGTTGACCCTCAGGTTCACAACCGTGAACCTCAGAGAGACAAAGAGGAAAGAAAAAAAGCATTAAATGTGATTATTGTTACAGATGTGATACATATAAAAACACAGATGTCATGTTTCTAATCAGCTTAATAAATTGCTTGATTTAGTGAGTGAATCATTTAAATTGAGTGAATGAAACATGTCACACTGTGGTGTTTTTATATTACTGACATTAGTGTTAAGACTTAAAAAAATCAGCTGAACATTAGAGAAAAAAATTAGAAAACAATTTAACAGGTTAAATTACAGTAATGGAACCAAGCAGTCCCCATACGGGGGGGGGGGGGATCAGACATTTTAAAAAAAATGTGATGTAACTTAAGCTTTAAGAATTAAATAAAGCAGTTGTAGGAGTTTTGGGTGCTTTAATATTGAAATTGCTGCATAAATTAAGTACAAAACTGCAGACGTCTGCTGCAGTGGTCCGCTATGGTCCGCCATGTTTTCGAGGTGAGCAATATTGGGACTTGTAGTATTTAGCAAACTGAAAACTCCAGGAAGAAAATACCTAATCCTTCATCTGCAAAACTAAACAGCAAAACCAGTATGAAAACAATCATTGTCATGAATAAATGGTGTAGCTGCTGATTTTTTTTTTCAGTAAGCGCTATTTTATAATGGCTGTTTACCTCTCAGCTAGAGATTGACTATGACAGGAAGTCATCCATGAGCTGTAAAACAAGTCGTACTCCCTCCCCTAGTGGCCCGGCATAGGTATTACAGTATCACTTTTCCCAGCTTCATTGGCGTAAAGGTGAATTAAATTTGTGTTTATTTTGAAAAACAAAACAAAACAAACAAAAAAAAACCTTATCTTCAAATTCTGGCAAAGTAAAAGTCGAGAAAATGTGGCATACAATGATAATGTCATATTGACCGGACAAGCAACCTGGGTGCAAAGTGCAATCACCAAAAGAATACACACAGAGAACGTTTGACCCTTTTATTGAATTTTCAAAACCACAAACTTGAGGAAAAAGTCAGTCACTCGCCAAAGGAGCAACATTGTCTCATCCCTGATTTGAGAGGAATGGAGGGGAAATATGGAAATCTAATTTATACCACTTATGTGGGAGGAGAGGATTGACCGGCACATAACCCAGCAAATGAGAGGAAGCAGAAGGTCAGAACTGCTGGTGGGGAATGAGTCGTGGAGTCTGACCTGGTGGAGTAGATGAGCTGCGTGGTGGCGGAGCAATGGGCTGGCAAGCGCACCAAATCCCTGAAGACACACCGCTACATTGGCAGCAACCTGGAAGAGAGGAAAGGCGAAAGCGTGTGAGGTAAAATCACCAACAACACAAACACTTACTAGATGAGCCATCTGCTTAGTGCAGTATACCCAGACGAGCCAACGCTGAATCACTGAAGAGCGCTTCCTTATAAACGCTGGCCCAGCAGGAAATAGATGGTGCATCTGATGAGGAGACAGGTGAACAGGAAGGAGGGGGCGAGCGCTCGGCAGCACATGACAGTGCCCCCCTTCAAGGATCGCCTCCTAGTGGTCCTCCAGGCTTCTCCGGGTGGGCTTGATGGTAAGCCCAGACCATACCTTTGTCATGGAATCCAGACAAAGGGACCCATGACCGATGCTCTGGGCCGTAGCCCTCCCAGTCGACAAGGTATTGGAACCCCCGGCCCCAACGGAGAAAATCCAGGATCTCTTTGAAGGTGTGGGTAACATGCCCGTCAAAGACCCGGGGAGGAGGAGGCGGCTTTGGGGGGGACAGAGAGGGCTGGAGGAGAGAGGCTTTACCTTAGAGACATGCAAGGTAGGATGCATGCAGAGAGCCCGTGGGAGCTGGAGCAAGAACAGCAGAGCCACCTATGTTACTGGTGACGGGGAAGGGACCCACGAACCAGGGAGCAAGCTTCCGAGACTCAGCTTTGAGGGGAACCTGATCCGTGGCCACCCAGACCTGCTGTCCAGTCTTGTATTCCGGTGCTGGAACTCTCTTGCTGTCAGTGTAGCACCAATTGTGGTCAGTGGAGCAAAGGAGAGCTGCCCTGGTAGCTCTCCAGGCCTGGTGGCAGTGATGAAAATGGTCCCCCACGGACGACGACGCTACCTCTCTCTCCATCATCGATAGCACGGGGGTGGGGGGGGGGGGGGTAGCCCACAGAAGCTTCAAATAGCGATCGTCCCATGGCTGAAGAGATCATGGAATTTAATGAATACTCCACCCAGGTCAGATGGGTGCTCCATGAGGAGGGGTCATTAGCTGCCATGCAACAAAGGGCAGCCTCGAGGGACTGGTTGGCATGCTCAGCCTGCCCATTGCTCTGCAGATGATAACCGGAGGTGAGGCTGACAGTGGTGCCAAGACAGTAGCAGAACGTCTTCCATACCCGTGAGATAAACTGAGGACCCCGGTCAGACACAATGTCCATAGGAATTCCGTGCAGTCTGATAAAGCGATAGGACAGTAATTCAGCAGTCTTGAAGGCAGAGGGCAGCTTGGGGAGAGGAATCAGATTCATGGCCTTGGAAAATCTGTCCACAATGGTCAGTATCACAGTGTTTCCATGGGAAGGGGGAAGACCAGTGACAAAGTCCATAGAGATGTGGGACCAGGGCCGGCTAGGGACGGGGAGGGGGGTGAAGGAGACCAGCTGGGGGGGGGGGGGGTTTATTGCGTGCATGTGTTTGGCAAGCCTTCATGTACTCCTGCATGTCCCGCCGCAGCGTGGGCCACCAAAACGCTCGCCTAATAATGTCCACAGTATGTACCACCCCAGGGTGGCAGGCGAGACATCCGGTGTGCCTGCACTGGATAACTTCGCTGTGGAGGGCTGCAGGGACGTAAAGGCAATTAGGAGGACAACCTGCTGGTTCAGGCTCTGAGGTCTGGGCCTGGCTCCCCAGATAAGGGTTTCAAGGACACACAAAGACGGAAAAATGGCCTGGGAGCAGGAAGGGGGGTTAGCCAGGTCCTGATTGAACTGCCTGGAGAAAGCATCAGGCTTCCATTACGGGAGCCAGGCCTATAGGTGACAGTGAAATTAAAACGCTAAAAAAATAGGGCCCAGCGAGCCTGCCTAGGATTCAGCCCGCGGGCCAACCGCAGATACTCAAGGTTCTTGTCATCAGTCCTCACAACTACAGAGTGAACAGCTCCCTCCAGCCAATGTCTCCATTCCTCAAAAGCCAATTTAATGGCCAACAGCTCACGATCTCTGACATCGTAATTCCTCTCAGCTGGGGTGAGCCACCGAGAGAAATATGCACACAGGCAGAGCTTCAAGTCCGGGGGGGACCGCTGGGACAAAATAGCACCCACCCCCGTCTCTGAAGCATCCACCTCCAGGGTCAACTGGAGCTGGTGGTTGACCTGAGCCAAGATGGATTTATCTGCAAAAAGGCCCTTTAATTTGACAAAAGCCTGTTCCGCTTTCTCAGTCCATAAAAATGGTACCTTAACAGAGGTCAGCTGTGTTAAAAGCTGTGCTACCCCACTATACTTACAGATAAACCTGCCATAAAAAATTGTAAACCACAAGAAACATTGCAGCTCCATGCGGGAGTGGGGTGTTTGCCAATCTAGCACAGCCTTCACCTTCGCCGTGTCGGCCCTAAGCTCTCCTTCCGCTACAATAAAGCCAAGGAAAGAAGTGGAATTGGTAGAAAACTCACACTTCTCAGTCTTGACATAAAGTTGGTTTTCTAAGAGCTGCTGTAACAGAGCTCTAACATGGGTTTCATGCTCCTCAGGCGTGCGAGAAAAAATCAGGATGTCATCAAGATAGATGAAAACAAAGTGATTCAACATGTCGCGGAGGACGTCGTTGATTAAACGTTGGAAAACAGCGGGGGCGTTAGTTAACCTAAAAGGCATAACTAAGTACTCAATTTGCCCCAAGTGTGTTATGAACGCTGTTTTCCACTTGTCCTCCTCATGTATTCTGACTAGGTGGTAAGCTTTACTTAAGTCGAGTTTGGAGAATACGCGTGAGTGCTGCAGGAGCTGGAATGTGGAGTTCATCAGGGGCAGAGGGTATTTATCTTTGACTGTTATGACGTTAAGCTCATGGTAGTCAATGCATGGATGCAGAGACCCGTCCATCTTGCCAACAAAGAAAAACCCCACCCCGAGAGGAGCCGAGGATTGCCGAATGATGCCAGTGTTCAAAGAATCTTTAATGTACCTCGCCATCGCCTCCCTCTCAGGACCAGAAATACTATAGAGCTTGATGGACAGCAGCCTCGTGCCCGGAAGGAGGGTGATGGCACAGTCATACGAGTGATGTGGAGGAAGCGCTATTGCTTGTGACTTGCTAAAGACTTCCCCGAGGTCTTGACAAACCTCAGGCATGAGGCTAAGGTCCGGCGACTCAACCTGAGGAGAGGAGATGGGGATGGACGGTGAACACTAGGCCGAATTTAGACATGTTGCCAAACAGTTAGGACTCCAAGAGGTGATGGAATTTTGTGCCAGATTAAGAATTGGATTATGCCTCTGGAGCCAAGGATACCTTAGCACCACCGCATGAGAGGCTCATGGAAACACATAGAAAGTAAGCCTCTCCTGGTGGTTACCGGACAATAGGATGGATAACTGCGTCGTGTAATGAGTCACAGATACCACCATCTGGCCAGAAATGGTATGAATGGGATGGGGAGCCGGCAGTTTAACTGTCGGAATCCCCATCTCGTGGATCAGCACAGAGGAGATGAAATTACCCTCTGGCCCGGAATTGAAAAAGGTGGAGACTCTCCTCTCGACCCCCAGCAACAGGACCAGGGCCGACATAGAAAAAGTACCGGGGTATCAGGTTGAGTCCCACCCGCCAGACCCCCCGCAGCTACTGACGGGCCGAGTCTTTTGGGCACAGGTGGCACGTGTCCCGCTTGTGCTTCAGTGAACCACAATAGACACACACCCTGATCCGCCGGCGCCGCTCAACTTCTGCCCACGGAAGGCGAGCAGAGCTGAGCTCCTTGGGCTAGGGGGGAGAATCGGATTCACCTAGGTCAGTAGGCACCGGGAGTGCACGTGTGGAAAATGGGCGAGAGGAGGTGCCGCGCTCTAGGGCGTGCTCGCAGTACTGGTTATCCAACCCAACCGCCTGTTTTATCAGGCCGTCCAAGGTGGCAGGAACGGCATGAACCGCCAGGTCATCGCGAAGACGAGGATTCAATCCGTGGAGGAACGCGCTGCGCAATGCAACTTCATTCCACCCCAAATCAGCTGCCTCCACCCGGAACTCCACCGAGAAGTTAGCCACAGACCAGCTGCCCTGGCGGAGTGACAACAGGAGACTCATGATATTCCCTTCACTCTCGGTACGGTCGAAAGTGTGGGACAACTTGGACACAAATTGGTCAAACATTGTTGGCGAATCTCTCTTGCTATCAATAATAGCCCCTGCCCAACTAAGAGCATGGCCCCAAAACAGAAGAGTAAACTGGTGGATATTGGAAATGCCATCCGAGAACTCCCCCTTCACCTGCTCGAAGTAGAGCCAAATATGACACAAAAAATCCTTGCATTTCCCCATCTCCCCCGCGTACGGGGCAGAAGTGGAAATGGAGACAGTTCTGCGGATGATAGTAGAAGGTGGAAGAGCAGGTGGAGGTGGAGTGGCAGGAGCAGCTGCATGGCCCAATTGATCAGAAATGACACTCAGCTGGTGTGTGATAGCCTGCAGCAGCTGAGTGTGTTCAGCCCCCTGCTTCTCTGAAACGTCGAGGCGGTGGAGCACAGAGTGCTCTGTTGATGACGCACTTGCCAGGCTGTGACCCTGGCTGGCTCATTCTGTCATATTGACCGGACAAGCAACCTGAGGGCAAAATGCAATCACCAAAAGAACACACACAGAGAACGTTTGACCCTTTTATTGAATTTTCAAAACCGCAAACTTGAGGAAAAAGTTAGTCACTCGCCAGATGAGCAGCAAACCTGCAGAGGATGAGATGAGACTGATTAGGGAGGAATGGAGGGGAAATATGGAAATCTAATTATACCACTTACGTGGGGTGAGAGGAGTGACCGGTACAGAACCCAGCAAAGGAGAAGAACCAGCAGGTCAGAACTGCTGGTGGGGAATGAGTCATGGGGTCTGACCAGGTGGAGTAGATGAGCTGCGTGGTGGATGAGCAACAGGCTGGCAAGCGCACCAAATCCCTGAAGACACACCGCTACACTGGCAGCAACCTGGAAGAGAAGAAAGGAGAAAGCGTGTGAGGTAAAATCACTCACAACACAACTGCTTACTAGATGAGCCGTCTGCTTAGCGCAGTAAACCCAAACAAGCCTGCATTGAATCACTAAAGAGTGCTTCCTTATAAACGCTGGCCAAGCAGGAAGCAGCAGGTGCGTCTGATGAGGAGACAGGTGAACAGGAAGGAGGGTACGAGAGCTCGCCAGCACATGACACTGATATTCACAGACCTTTTAAAAAGCTATTAGTGAGGACATAACCAGCTGAAAATAATTTGCACTAATGGGGGATGAGATGGCTTCCTAAATTCTGATGGATTTTAACTGCTTTCTTCATTTTCTATGCCTTTTGGCACCTCTTTTTCCTCATGTATTCAATACTTATTCCCTGTGTCATTCCACTTTATTAAATATAACTTGTTTTGTGAACACAGTTGCCTTGATTTCTTTGTATGCATGGTTTACTTGGGTTATTACTGATATCTGGTGAAAATCTCAGGTCAATGGCTCCATCAGAAACATGTTTAATGAGAAATTTTCTGACTTGTTCAAAACTAATTTTCCCCGCTGGATATCCAGCACTCTGTGGCACGTCTGATCCTCGTTCATAGTGTCAGTAATTAGAAGTGTTTTGCAATTTACTAAAAAATAGTAACTAGTTACAGTTTCTAGTTACTTCTTTTAAAAAGTAACTGAGTTACTTATCAATTACTGCATGACTAAAGTGACTAGTTACTTAGAAAAGTAACTTTCTTGTTACTTTTAAATGCATACTGTTACGACCCGCTCCTGTCTGGAGTCGGACCTCTCTGTGGTTTTTTATCTTGTGCTGTAGGTGGAGCTGTGAAGGACCGCCTCTGCGTGGGAGGTGGCTATAAAAGCCATCTCTGTGGGCCTCTCAATAGCATTCTGCTCCCGTGGAGGCCGGTCGCCTCTCTGCTCTGCCCAGCCTACTGCCTGGTCTTGGTTCGATTTGACACCTTGTTGAGGCTGTGCTGGCAGCCCTGTTTGCTCTTTGTTGCTGTTGGGCTTTCCTGGGTTGGCTGTTGGTCAGGATTGCAGCCCTGACAGAGGCGTGTAGTCACTGGATGGGCGAGTGACTGTTTGTTGTCTTTTGTCTCACGCATCCCATGCACACACACACACCACTGATTATACAGACCCCTTTCTTTTATTTCTTGACTTTAATAAATAAATTATTGTTTATATTGGCACCTCTGTGTGGTCTCCCTTTCATATTCAATCCATCTCCTTCTTTGTCAGAGCCTGGAGCAGGGCTTGTGACATATGGGACTTCGTTTATAGTAGTTTGTAACAAAATGAGGGCTCTTCCACTTGCTTTAACTCGGATGGTTTTGTTTGAGCTGTCCGCTGCCAATGGTGCACATACCTTGTCGGGGTGCAGCGGCTTGTGTGCCTCAGCAACCCCCGAAGCTATGTCGACGGGAGCCTAGTGCTCCCAGAAGGTTCAACCATGTCGAACAGGTCTGCATGGGGTAGAGGCCAGACTAATGAGTGCACTCTGGTCCTCCAGGTTGGGGGTTGTGCAGCATGTAACAAATCACTCACGGAAAACCCAAGTTTTGTTACAGCAACAAATGTCCCAACGGCGGAACAGGCGGAGAGGAGAGCGAACTCCCAATGGCTGTGAAGGCGGAGGAGGACAGACAGTTGCCAGGGAAGAAGGGTCTCAGAAAGCCTTGGCAGGCAACTTTTCTACAGGGTGGACCAAGCTCTCGACAGCCCAGCCATGGAAGGCAGTTGGTCTAGGGGAAGGACCCCCGACAAACGTCCATGGCTGAAGACGGAGATGCAGGACCCCTGTGGTGTCACAAACCTTTGCATCACATAGATCCGCTTCATGATGAGTCACACCGATGTTGCACATGATGGTGCTTGTCCTCTGGGGATCCGCCGGGGAGGAAGAGTGTCGGGCCCTCAGCCTCAAAGGGGCCCACCCTCAGCTAATGGAGGTCACCTCACCTCATCCTGCATGACCAGGGGACGGGGAACGAGGAATGCTACTGGGCAAAAAGAGACGCCAAAGGAGAGGAACGTCAACATCCTCCAGTGGAACGCAGAAAGAGACTACAACAAAAAAATATCCCTTGCCGAAAGACTCCACTCAGAAGACATTGATGTCACCTGCCTACAGGAGACCTACTTGAAGGAAAACCAACGCTTCAGTGTTGGGGATACCAGGTCTTCAGGAAAGACAGAAAAGGAAGAACAAAAGGAGGAGTGGCGATTCTTGTCAAAAACGCCATACCAGCACAAGAGTTTGATGTCAGTACCAACAACCAGGCAGAAATCCATGGTTCACACTGAAAGCGTCACAATCTTCAATGTTTACTGCCCCCCAGAGCGAGATCTCTCACTTGACCAAATGGAACACCCAGACCACCAATGCTTAGTCATCGGTGACTTCAACAGTCACTCAGAGGCATGGGGATACAGCGAAGCAGATAGAAGAGGAGAGGAGGTGGAAGATTGGCAAGTCAACAACAGTCTTCTGCTAATGAATGATCCTGATGATCCACCAACATTCTTCTTCAGGGTATGGCTGAGTAACACCACGCCCGATCTTGCGTTTGCCACCAATGACATGGCCAGGCTGGCAACAAGAACGGTACTTGGCCAGCTCGGGAGAAGTGACCATAAACCTGTGAAGATTGGACGGGACATCATCTACAAACCACAAGAAGCTAAGACATTCCCCAGGTGGAATTACAAGAAGGCCAACTGGGTGCGCTTCTCAACACTGGTGGACCGGTACTCTGCGGAGATCTGTCACAAGCAGCAGAACCTCAACAAGAAAGTCAGGGTGCTGAACCATGCTTGAACCCTGCGTGTCACTTCTTGTGGTAACGTATCATCACTTCCTGTTTTGCTGTCTGTCTGTGTGGTTTGCTCTCCTCACTCTCCTGAGCTTTTGGGTTAGCCACTAGCGATGGCTACTAGCTCTCCTTCCTCTCCTCCTCTGGTGTGCTCTCTCTGTCAGATGTTTAGCTACACCTCTGCCTCTTTTAGTGATAATGGTAAATGTAATAAATGTTGTCTTTTTGAGGCGCTCGAGGCGAGGTTATCTGATTTGGAATCCCGGCTCCGCTGCATTGAAACACCGTCTGCGCCAGTTACTCTTGATGGACGCCCCTTAGCTGCAGCGGAGCAAGCTAGCATAGCTAACCCCGTTAGCGGTCCTCCGGCTCTCCTCAGCAGCGAGGAGACTGGGTGGGTGACGGTGAGAAGGAAGCCTGGTCGCAAAGCCCTGGTACACCACCAACCTGTTCACGTTTCTAATTGTTTTTCCCCGCTCAGTGACACACCCGCTGAGGAAAAAACTCTGATCACTCGCGACTCTGTAGTCAGAAACGTGAACCTAGAGACTCCAGCGGCCATAGTCAAATGCATTCCTGGGGCCAGAGCAGGCGACATCGAGTCAAATTTGAAAATGCTGGCAAAAAGTAACTGTAAATACTTCACAATTGTTATTCACGCTGGCATTAATGACATCCGTCTCCGGCAGTCGGAAGTCACGAAACTTAATGTAGAATCGGTGTGTAACTTTGCAAAAACGATGTCTGCCACTGTAGTATTCTCTGGGCCCCTCCCCAATCTGACCAGTGATGACATGTTTAGCCGCTCGTTGTCCTTGAACTGCTGGCTGTCTGTGTGGTGTCCTGCAAATGACATGGGCTACATTGACAATTGGAGCTCATTTTGGGGAAAACCTGGTCTTATGAGACGAGACAGCATTCATCCCACTTTGGATGGTGCTTCTCATTTATCTAACAATCTGGCATCTTTTTTATCCAAATTTCCAAAACCTTGACTACTCAGAGTTGGGACCAGGAAGCAGAGTCACAGTCTTACACGCCTCTCTGCAGCTCCTCTTCATCTGCCACCCCTCAGCTTAGCCCCTGTCTTCCCCATCAGAGAATCATTGTCTGCTCCCTCCAAAGTAAATAAAAATGTAATGTATAAGCATCCCAAAATGATTAAACAAAAAGTTTGTAAAACTCAAATTAAACATGAATCCTCTAAATTGAATGATTTGGCCTCTGTTCCTCCTCATAATTTAAAAATTAATTGTGGTTTATTAAATATTAGGTCTCTAACTCCAAAGTCTCTGTTAGTCCATGATCTGTTAATTGATCATCAGATTGATTTAATATCCCTTACAGAGACTTGGTTAGGGCAAGAGGATTATGTTGGTTTAAATGAATCAACTCCCTCTGGTTATTTAAACTGTCAAAATCCCAGAAGTTCTGGTCATGGAGGAGGAGTAGCAACAATTTACCATTCCAAACTATTAGTTAATGTAAAGCAAAAAACATGTTATAATTCCTTTGAGGGCCTGGTCCTCAGTATTAGGCACTTTGGCAATTTTAGGTTAAACCCAATTTTATTTACCATAGTTTATCTTCCCCCATCAACCTACTCAGAATTTTTATCCGAATTTGCTGATTACTTAGCTAATTTAGTGCTGAAATCTGATAGAATAATTATAGTAGGGGACTTTAATATACATGTGGATGTAGATAGTGACTGCCTTAATGTGGCATTTAATTCAATATTAGACTCGATTGGGTTTTCTCAGAAAGTAGGAAATTCTACTCATTACCTCCACCATACATTGGACCTTGTTCTGACATATGGCATAGAAATAGAAAATCTTGTAGTGTCTCCTCATAACCCTGCACTGTCAGACCATTGTCTGTTAACCTTTGATTTTACTATTTCTGACTATTTGGCTACTAAAAAATATATATATACTACAGTAGATGCCTCTCAGATGATGTTGTTACCAAATTTATTGCAGATTGTTTCCTCTATGCCATGTGTCAACACAACAGAAATAAGCTATAGACAGCTTGCTCCTTCTGTAATTGATAGCATGGTAGATAGTGTTACAGCTTCTCTGCATCAGACTCTAGACTTGGTGGCCCCCTTAAAAAAGAAAAAGTCTAATCAGAGATTTCTAACTCCTTGGATCAACACAGAAACTCGTAGCTTAAAACAGAAGACTCATCAATTAGAAAGAAAATGGTGCTCTACTAACTTAGATGAAATCTATTTAGCTTGGAGAAATCATCTTTTAATTTATAAAAAAAAATCTCTTAGAAAAGCTCTAAGGGAATCTCTTAGAAAAGCTCTAAGGGAATGCTAGGATTGACTCTGTCAATCCTAGCATTCCCTTAGAACTTACTAGTCAGGACTTCATGAACTTTTTCAATAATAAAATTTCATCCATCAGAGATATAATCAATCAGAATCTTTCCACCGTTAACTTAAATACAGTAACTGCTACAGCTCCTTCAATTGATATCTGTCTTGATGAGTTTACTCCAATTGACCTTTTAGAGTTAGGCAAAATAGTTTCCTCATCCAAGCCTTCAACTTGTCTTTTAGACCCTATTCCTACCAGGTTATTTAAAGAAGTCTTCCCACTTATTGGTAGCTTTATTCTTCATATAATCAATTCTTTATTAACTTTAGGCCATGTACCACAGGCTTTTAAAACGGCTGTAATTAAACCCTTACTCAAAAAGCCAAGTTTTTGCTAACTATATGTAGTAGTCTTAAGAATAAATATGTTCCTGCAGTAATGAACTTCCCAAAATGTCCGTGTTGTAAATATGTCAAGTGTTTCTGATGGGGCGATAATTAGTGTGACACATCTGGGAACTTCCTCACACGCTGGAAGCCTGGGAAGGGGTAAGTTGTGTGTAATTCCTCAGGGAACGAAATTAATGTGATTGATTTACTGTAGTTTTCTTTAAGTTATTGTACTAATTTTGATTGTAAGATTTTCTGTTACATTTTCGTTTGCAATACCAATGTAAAATATTCAAAGTAGTGTCATAAATACCGATGATTGATGGCTAGTTAAGTAGGCGCTAACGAGTCCATTGTTCTGTAGGAATGCCAGCACTTGTCCCCATTCCCGTGTCATGTGTAAATTGTCTGCCCCAATCTGTTTCAGGTATGTTAAGATGTTAAATGTACTGTTGTAAAAAATAGAAAAAACGATCAGTCATGTAACTCTGTCATGTAATGCTGTCATGTATTTGGTGCTAAACTTTTTCTTTGCTTGTGGTATACTGTAACTATACGATCTAAAGTTATGTAGTCCAAGTAGCTGTAAGCTATGTTTCTCACACGCTGGAAGCCTGGGAAGGGGAATGCCAGCACTTGTCCCCATTCCCGTGTCATGTGTAAATTGTCTGCCCCAATCTGTTTCAGAAATAAACAGACTACTGACTGATCGAGACCCTGCCTGATGTCTACTTCTCTGCATCGGCCAAGATTTATTTTATTTTGTTATTTTAATGTAGCTGACTAGTTCGAGTCCGTTACATATAGACCAATCTCCAATCTGCCTTTCATTTCAAAAATCTTAGAAAGAGTTTTTACTTTGCAATTATTTGACCACCTGCAGGGAAATGGTTTACTTGAAGAGTTTCAATCTGGGTTTAGAATCCATCATTGTACTGAAACAGCTTTAGCAAAGGTCAATAACGACCTCTTCATCGCATCTGATAATGGACTTGTTTCTGTACTTGTCCTTTTAGACCTTAGTGCAGCTTTTGATACTATTTGTAGGGAGCTTGAAATGAAGAAGTGATGTGATTTTATAAATCAAAGTTTATTATCAGCTTCACCTCCCTAACATGTCTCATCTCGATGCAGAAGCAGAATAATAGGTCGAGCGCAGTCAGACCTTCATACTTATACCCACACTCAACAAAAAACATTGCATATCAAAGCTGACATCATGCATTAACGTAATCCCCCTCCATTGTCCTGTATCTCCTCCACCTGACCCTGGGTGGTCAGGAAGTTCGATCTGGTCTCCACCGCTGCGACTCAGTCTGTTCTTTAATCTTCGCCGGTGGTCGAGACCTCTTGTCCTGTTCTGAGGCGTAAGGTCATTCCACATATGTAATCACTAAACATTCTAATATGTCTATACATATGTAGGTATGGAATATATGATTAATATAAGCCACACTATTGATCATAATATTCTACTTGATAGATTAGAACACTATGTTGAACTTAATGGAACTTCGTTGCAGTGGTTTAGATCTTACTTATTTGATAGGTTCCAGTTTGTTCATGTCAATAATGTGTTTTCTTTCAACTCAAAGCTCAGTCATGGAGTTCCACAGGGATCTGTGCTAGGCCCTACTCTTTTTAGTTTATATATGCTTTCGTTAGGCAACATTATTAGAAAGCACTGTATACATTGTCATTGTTATGCAGATGACACACAATTATACCTGTCAATGAAGCCAGATGATAGTACTCAATTAGCCAAGTTGGAAGCCTGTCTTAAGGAAATCAAAGTTTGGATGACTTGTAATTTCCTGCTATTAAATTCAGATAAGATTGAAGTAATTCTAGCTGGTCCAAAAAAACCTTAGAAATACCTTTCAAAATCAAACTTTCAGTTTGGATGCAGTTAGTCTTTCTCTTAATAGCTCTATGAGGAACCTTGGAATTATTTTTGATCAAGATCTGTCCTTCAATTCACATATTAAATTTGTTTCTAAGACTGCCTTCTATCATTTGCGTAATAATGCCAAGATTAGGAGTATCTTGTCTCAGAGTGATTCTGAGAAACTGATCTACGATTTTGTTAGCTCGAGATTAGATTATTGTAATTCTTTATTATCAGGCTGTCCTAAAACATCTTTAAAAAGTCTTCAGCTGATCCAAAATGCTGCAGCAAGAGTTTTAACAGGTAATAGAAAGAGAGATCTTATCTCTCCAGCTCTGGCCTCCCTTCATTGGGTTCCCATAGAGTTAAGAATTAAGTTTAAAATCCTTTTTTTTTTACTTACAAAGCTCTAAAAAATCAGGCTCCTTTTTATTTAAAAGATCTGATACTACCGTATTATCCTAACAGAGCACTACACTCCCAAAATGCAGGATTACTTGTAATACCTAGAATCTCCAAAAGTACAATGGAGACAGAGCCTTCAGTTATCAAGCTCCTCTCCTGTGGAACCAGCAGCCAATCTGGATTCGGGAGTCAGACTCAATCTCTGTTTTTAAGAATAGGGTTAAAGCCTTCCTTTTTGATATAGCCTACAATTAGGGAGGGATCATGTGTTTCTGAACCCTCCCTTACTTATGCTGCTAATAGGTTCAGTCAGCCGGGGGACCTCCAGTAATGCACTGGGCCTCACTCCTTTCTTCACTCTCAATGAAATATTTATTTATTTATTTATTTTTGCTGGTCATTAACATCTGTTTGTTCTCTCCCATAGATTGAGTCCCCATCGTGCTGTTTGCTCTCCACATGTCTGTTCTTTTAATCTTCTCTATCCCCTCACCTCCCAGCCAGTCGCAGCAGATGACTGCCCCTCCCTGAGCCTGGTTCTGCTGGATGTTTCTTCCTGTTAAAAGGGAGTTTTTCCTTTCCACTGTCGTCAAGTGCTTGCTCACAGGGGATCGCCTGATTGCTGGGGTCTTTCTGCAACTGTGGGGGTCCCCCCTACAGTTGAAAGTGCTATGAGATGACTATTGTTGTGAAATGGCGCTATATAAATAAAGTTGAATTGAATTGAATTGAATTGACTGAGACCTCTTCTGATCTTGTGGAGTTCTGATAGTGGTCATTCTCCTGATGGACACCTCTATTTTTTCAGGCTGTCTGTGGGTTTGGATCGGCCTCCTGACAGGTTTTCCCTTCCTATTTGGTGGACCTTGGATTTTGGTCATCCTCCTGAGCTTAATCTGTTTCCTACCAATCTGTGGACTACTGGATTACTGTCTGACTGACGTGTTTTGTTTTGTTTTTGTTTCTGCAGATCTGCTGTGTGGACATCCACCACACATCAAAGGCTCAGAGTGTTGTGGTGGTGGCCTCTCCAGAGCACTGAGTTCCTAGGTTTTAGACTGAAAGTCTTGCCTAAAGTTACCTGTGCCATCTGTTGGATTTGTCGGTCCTCTTAAATTGCTTCTCCAGGTGCCGAGGGTTGCTGGGTAGCTGACAGGTTTGGATGGATTGGTTTGGTGGTTAGACCAGGACTTGGTAAAGTAAAAAATTGTGGTTCTATAGGTTTTGGTTGTATTTTAATGGACACAGTAATCTGTAAAGTAATGCATTGAGACTATTATTGAATGATAAATTATATAGGAATGATTGTTTGTAAATCAGTCTGTGTCGGCCTTCCCAATAGGGAAGCCTTTTTTTGGGGTGTGGGGGTGTTACGGCCCACTCCTGTCTGGAGTCAGACCTGTCTGTGTTTTTTGTCTTGTGCTGTAGATGGAGCTGTGAAGGATCTCCCTGGATGGGAGGTGCCTCTAAAAGCCATCTCTGTGGGCTTCTCAGTAGCATTCTGCTCCCGTGGAGGCTGGTCGCCTCTCTGCTCTGCTCTGCCTACTGCCTGGTCTTGGTTTGGTTTGACGCCTGGTCAGGGCTGTGCTGGCGGCCCTGTTTGTTTTTTTTTGTAGCCATTGGGCTTTTCTTGGTTTGCTGCTGGGAAAGATTTCAACCCTGACAAGGGCGTGTAGTCACTGGATGGTATAGTGACTGTTTGTTGTTTTGTTTGTCTCACACATCCCATGCACACGCACACACCACTGATTATATAGACCCCTTTCTTTGATTTCTTGACTTTAATAAATAAATTATTGTTTAATTTGGCAACTCCGTGTGGTGTCCCTTTTATGTTCAAACCATCTCCTTCTTTGTCAGAGCCTGGAGCTTGGCTGGTGATGTATGGGACCTCGTTTGGGATAGTGGTTTGTAACAATACTGAAATCATCTTGCACATATAGCAAGATAATTTAATTAATTATTACATTACAGGTTTATTAATGTCAGGCTGAAAAAAGACTCAGACAAAGCTCAGGCAGAGCTTTTAGAACATGTTCAGTCTGCTCTATCCTGCCTTGAGAGCTCTTATTGTGGAAAAATCTTGAGAAAATCAACACAAAATTGCCAGTAATTTTCTCATTTTGGAGTGAGAAGTAAGGGTTGTGGAGTAAGAAAGAGGGATAAAGAGTGAAATTCACTCCAAAAGATTGAGTTGGCAACACTGCATAAAGCTGTCAGTGTTTCTTACCTTTATATTATTGATTTTATCCGATGTGCAGTTATCCAAAGAAAATGTCAATTATCCACAGTCCAAATGTCTGCTGTGACAGAGACATGATCCAGTCCCTTAAATTCCTTTTGGAGATCAAATCCATTTTTGAATCATCTTTATCCAGGTAGCAAGTAAATGTGTCTTAACCTCAGTGGCTCACAGTCTCTGCTGTCTGATGGAAAATGACTGCGAGCTCCGGTAAGAGCCGGGGGGGGGGGGGGGGGGCTATGCATCTATGTTAACAAGAACTGGTGCGTCAATGCCACGTTAGTGTCTGGCCACCAAGGCTGCTCGGAAAAGCGCTCCAGCCACCGGCGGAGTGAAGAAGCCTCACCGTTACAGGCCCGGTACCGTGGCTCTGAGAGAGATCCGTCTCTACCAGAAATCCACGGAGCTGTTCATCCGTAAGCTGCCCTTCCAGTGCCTGGTGAGGGAGATCACTCAGGACTTCAAGACCGACCTGCGCTTCCAGAGCTCCTCCGTCATGGCTCTGCAGCAGGCCAGCGAGGCCTACCTGGTGGGTCTCTTCGAGGACACCAACCTGTGCGCCATCCACGCCAAGAGGGTCGCCATAATGCCCAAAGACATCCAGCTGGCCCGCCGCATCCGCGGAGAGAGAGCTTAGACTTTCTGCTGCACATTCACCAACCACAATGCTCCGCACTGTGTGTGTGTATATATATATATATATATATATATATATATATATATATATATATATATATATATTGTCGTCGTCCTCCGTCGGCCTATGATGACCATGGAAGAGAATCCTAAACGTCTACTCTGCTGGAACAGCACCGCCTGTGGCTGAACAGGCCGATGCGCGAATGGCAGTCCCTGTCACACAGGTCGCACTTGTGGGTGGTCTCCGTGCTGCTGGGTCTGTGGCGGTTCTTCCTGCGGGTCCTTTTTTCATCTGCTGCAGCAGTCAGTCTCTCTTCACCCGCCTTGAGGTGTCTGGTCAGGGTGCCTCTCCATTTGGAGCGGTCCGTTGCAAGGTCCTCCCAGCGCTCTGTGTTGATCTCCAGGGCCTTCATGTCTCTCTTGCAGACGTCTCTAAAGCGCAGCTGTGGACGGCCAACGTCTCTCCTGCCAGTTACCAGTACTACGTAGAGGACGTCTTTGGAGATTCTGCCATCCTCCATACGGTGAACGTGGCCTAGCCAGTGGAGCCTGCGCTGCCTGAGTAGAGTGAACATGGAGGGAAGGCCGGCGCGGGACAGAACTTCTGTGTTGGGCACTTTGTCTTGCCAGGATATGTCCAGGATGTGGCGAATGCAGCGCAAGTGGAAGGAGTTCAGTCTCTTTTCCTGCTGGGCGTATGTTGTCCACGTCTCACTCCCATAGAGCAGTGTGCTGATGACGCAGGTGTTGTACACTGCCATCTTCGTCTTGACAGAGAGTTTGGGATTCTCCCACACTCGTGTGGTGAGGCGAGCGAGTGTGAAGGCTGATTTTCCAATCCTCTTGTTGATCTCTGTATCAAGGGAGAGGTCGTTGCTGATCGTGGACCCCAGGTACGTGAACTGATTCATGACCTCCAGCTCGTAGTCGTCGATGGTGATGGTTGATGGTGCTTCCGTGCCTTGCGCCAAGACGTTAGTCTTCTTCAGGCTGATGGTAAGCCCGAAGTCCTTGCATGCCTGGGAGAAGCGGTCCATCAGGGTCTGAAACTCCTGCTGTGTGTGGGTTGCGACTGCAGCGTCGTCTGCGAACAGCATGTCTCTGATTAGAGCCTCGCGTACTTTGGTTCTGGCTATCAGGCGGGCGAGGTTGAAAAGCCTGCCATCAGATCTTGTGTGCAGGTAGATTCCCTCTGTTGCTGTGCTGAAGGCATTCCTCAGGAGCATAGCAAAGAAAATCCCAAAGAGGGTTGGCGCAAGTACACAGCCCTGTTTCACTCCGCTGCGTATGTTGAATGGCTCTGAGACTTTGCCATCGTGCTGCACTATCCCCTGCATGTTGGTGTGAAACGATTCGATGAAGCTTTGCAACTTTGGTGGGCATCCTATCTTTGGCAGGATCTTGAAAAGGCCCTCTCTGCTGACCAGATCGAATGCTTTGGTGAGGTTGATGAAGGCGATGTACAGGGGCATGTTCTGTTCTCTGCATTTCTCCTGGAGTTGGCGGATGGAGAATATCATGTCTACCGTCGATCACTCAGAGCGGAAGCCACACTGAGACTCAGGGTAGACACATTCAGCAAGCTTCTGTAGATGAACGAGAACAACTCATGCGTAGACTTTGCCAACAACGCTGAGGAGGGAGATGCCCCTGTAGTTGTTGCAGTCGCTTCTCTCCCCTTTGTTTTTGTAGAGGGTGATGATCTTGGCGTCCCTCATGTCCTGTGGTACGGCACCTTCCTTCCAACACTGGCAGAGGACGTCATGCAATGGCAGCAGTAGGGCGGTCTTGCAGTGCTTGATCAGGTCAGGGGGTATGCCGTTGTTGCTGGGTGCCTTGCCAGCGGCCAAGCTATGAATGGCCTTGCTGAGTTCGTCGATGGTTGGCTCGGTGTCAAGTTCGTCCATGGATGGCAGGCAGTCGATGGCATCAAGGGCTGACGGTGTCACAGTGTTCTGTCTGGAGTAGAGGTCGGAGTAGTGTTCCACCCATCTCTCCATCTGCTTGTTCTTTTCTGTGATCATCTCCCCAGTGGAGGATTTGAGGGGGGCCGTCTTGCTCTGAGCCGGACCAAGTGCTTTCTTGATGCCACCGTACATACCGCGGATGTTCCCTGTTATGGCAGCAGTTTGAATGTCTTGGCTGAGCTGAGTCCAGTACTCGTTGGCACAGTGCCGAGCAGTCTGCTGAACTTTGCTTCTCGCAGCCCTGAGAATCTGGAGATTCTTCTCGTTTGGGTACTTCTTGTACTCAGCAAGTGCTGAGCACTTGGCTTCAATGATGGGGGTCATCTCAGTCAACTTGGCATCAAACCAGTCCTGTGACTTGGAGGTCTTCCTCCCAAAGGTAGCCAAGGCTGTGCGGTGGATGGTGTTTCGCAGCTCTTCCCACTTCTGCTTTGCAGATTCTCCTTCTTGTGGTACACCAAGTTCCTTCTCAAAGGTGGAGGCAAACTGCTCAACAAGTTCTGGTTGAGCCATCTTGCTGGTGTCTATCCGTGCCTTTCCAGGCTGTCTAGCACGATGGAATTTCTTCAGCTGCAGCTTGACCTTGCAACACACCAATGAATGGTCTGTGTTGCAATCTGCACTCTGGAACGAACGGGTGATTAGCACGTTCTTCAGTGAGGTGCGCCTGGTAAGGATCAAGTCCAGCTGG
Organism: Pholidichthys leucotaenia; assembly: GCA_020510985.1. NCBI lineage: Eukaryota > Metazoa > Chordata > Actinopteri > Cichliformes > Pholidichthyidae > Pholidichthys > Pholidichthys leucotaenia. The sequence continues at coordinate 100,048,694 of CM035841.1, read as the reverse complement.
TGCCAGTTTTTTGAGCGCGGATGTTGCCAGGAAACCTTGTGTTGGGGCTTGGTCTTGAAGAACGAGTTTGTGATGCACAGATCGTGATAAGTGCAGAACTCAAGCAGCCGCTGTCCATTGTCGTTCATTCTGCCCACGCCAAAAGGTCCAAGACAGGAGGGCCAGGAGTCGTGGTCAGCACCCACTCTGGCATTGAAGTCTCCAAGGAGAATGAGTTGTTCAGAGTTGGGGATGATCCTGACAGTTGTTGCGAGATTCTCGTAGAACTCATCTTTTGCCTCTGGTGTGGCTGTCAGTGTTGGGGCATACACACTGATGAGGGTGACTGGGCCTTGAGTGGTGTTCAGGCGGAGGGTGAGTAGTCGTGCAGAGCCAGTGCTGCCCGGTTCCACCATCTTCAGCAAGGTGTTCTTCACTGCGAAGTTCACTCCGTGTTCCCTGTGTTCGTCACTGCCCTTTCCCTGCCAGTAGAACGTGTAGTCCTTCTCTCTCAGTGTGCCTGTGTCAGCCAACCATGTTTCCTGGAGAGTGGCGATATCCACTCCCAGTCTCTTCAGCTCATTATTGATGATGGCAGTCTTCCTGGTGTCGTTGATGTCCTTGAGGTTAGCAGCGAGTCCTGTCATCATAGTGTGGACGTTCCAAGTTCCCAGTTTTAGAGTTGGTCTCTTTTGTTTTATTGTCTTGCCTGGTGAGAAGGTTCTCAGCCTGCTGTTCAGACTTCTCCTCATCCCCATGCACCCAATGAGGAAAGCAAGCTGTGGCGGGACAACACCTTATTGGCTGGGGGCTGCCCAGCTTGAGGCGGGCGGTAGCTGTCCAGTGAGATCCGATGATCCCTCCCACCATCGAGAACAACCCCTGGCGCCGCACTCTACGACAATTGAGCGGTGGCTTATAACCGGTAACTGTCATTCGCCGTGTTTTGCCTACGCCAAAGGCGAAGCTGGAGTGTCCTCTCCAGTGATCCGGTGTTCTACCTTCCAGCGTTGGGCGTTGGTAGGATTCAAGACTGGGCAGGAAGATATGGAGGACAAGGTGTTGCCCATGCAGCATGTCCCCCCTCTCCACATCACTGATGAATCCAAAGGAACAGCAGGGCTGCTACAGTTTGGCACCAGCGCCGTTGCAGGAGCTGCCAGAACGATGTTGAGCACAACATAGAACTGCCTTAGGGGCTCCGACTCCGGATTTTTCCTCAGGGTTGACTCCCGAAGCCTTTCCCGTGACCGGGTATGCCACAAAGCAGCGGAGGTTTGAAATCAGGGTTTACCTTCCCCTTGATGGGCTACCTTCCCAGGTTGACAAGCCACCATCTACCCGAAGCATCTGGTTTTAAGGCGCCAGAGATCCGCCCTCGCCACTTCTCCTATTAGTAAAAGCAGTTCCGCCGGGCTTAGAGACTAAACCACACGGGCGGGCTAGGAGTTGGACTTAGTTGTCAGAGGCTTTTCGAGACGCATGCCATAAGGAGCATTTTATGAGCACTGGGAGCTTAACCCCAGTGCCGCTCGTGGCTATGACAACCTTGGAACCATATATATATATATATATATATATATATATATATATATATATATATATATTTATAGTAATATGTACATATGTATACTAGCTGCTCTTGCTTTTTCTTGCCTTCTGATTGTTGCTCTGAGTGTTACTATCCCTGTGCTGTTGCAATCCTGGAATTTCCCCATTGTGGGACTAATAAAGGTTTATCTTATCTTATCTTAAACACTGCTCTCCGTTGGCGGAGTTCCTTATTGTAAATTGTCGGCCATATTATTTGCCGAGGGAATTCAGCAACGTGTTTGTAGCTGGTGTTTACATAGCGCCAAGCGCTAATGCTAAAGCTAATGCTAAGAAGGCACTCGGGGAACTGCACAATGCGATTAGTGAAATCCAAACTTCACACCCGGACAGTTTTGTGGTGGTTGCGGGGGATTTTAACCACAACAGCTTAAAGACTGTGCTCCCCAAGTTTAAACAATGTGTAGACTTTAAGACCAGAGGAGAGAATATGTTGGACTTAGTGTACACAAACACAGATGCATATAAGGCGATACCCCGCCCCCATCTCGGCCTTTCTGATCACATATCCATGATGCTGCTGCCTGCCTACAAACCTTTATTGAAGCGCAGCAGGCCAGCAGTGAAACAAATTAGAATTTGGTCAGAGAGTGCAACCTCTTCACTGAAAGACTGTTTTCTGCACACAGACTGGGAGGTCTTCAAAATAGCAGCCTCCCAGGAAGACAAGACAGATGTGGAGGAGTATGCTGATACAGTCACCAGCTACATCACGAAGTGCACAGAGGATGTCACTACAGTGAAGACCATCACTATGCAGGGTAACCATAAGCCATGGATGACTGCAGAGGTGCGTTCGCTGCTTACAGCCAGAGATGTAGCCTTCAGAGCGAAGGACAGGATCGCCCTCCGCTCAGCCAGGTCTGCGCTCTCAAAGGGAATTAAGGCAGCAAAGCGGGCCTATGCGGAGAAAATCCAGGGACACCTCTGTGACACTAGGAGCACCAAGCAGATGTGGCAGGGAGTTCGGACACTGACGGGCTATAAGTCTAGGCAGGGGGTCGATGATGATGACGCTTCGCTTCCAGACAGGCTTAACGACTTCTTTGCACGTTCTGAAGCATCAAACTCGACAATCAGAGGGAGGGCTGGCCCACCCCCACCATTGGTCGGACCAGCTTTTACCATCAACACAGCGGACACATGGAGGACCCTAACCAGAGTCAACCCATGCAAAGCTGCAGGTCCGGACAACATTCCGGGACGTGTGCTCCGAGACTGCGCAAGCGAGTTGGTGGATGTCCTGACTGACATTTATAACATCTCCCTGAGTCAGGCCATCGTTCCCAGATGTTTCAAGACCTCTATCATTGTACCAGTGGCAAAGAAACCAGTTGTGTCTTGTTTGAATGACTATCATCCTGTTGCACTGACACCAATTGTGATGAAGTATTTTGAACGGCTTGTCAAACCACACATTATAGCCTGCCTCCCTGCATCACACGACCCGCTTCAGTTTGCATATCATTCAAACCGCTTCACGGAGGATGCTATAGTCACCACCCTACACTCTGTCATCACCCACCTGGACCAGAAAGACACCTACGCCCGACTCCTGTACATTGATTTCAGTTCAGCATTCAACACCATTATTCCCCAGAGACTGATGGAGAAATTACTCCTTCTCGGTCTGAACACCGCCACATGTCTCTGAATCCTGGATTTCCTGACTGAGAGACCTCAGTCTGTCCGGGTTGGAAACAACATCTCCAACTCTGTCACGCTGAGCACCGGATCCCCTCAAGGCTGTGTACTCAGTCCACTGTTGTTTACACTTCTAACACATGACTGTTTATCCAGACATGAGGGGAACCAGATTATTAAATTTGCAGACGATACCACGGTGGTGGGACTTATTCAGAGGGATGAGGAATCAATGTACAGGAAAGAAGTTAGAGACCTGGAGGGCTGGTGCAGGGAGAACAATCTGGTGCTCAACGTGGACAAAACGAAGGAGATGATTATCGACTTCCGGTGGTCACAGCCTGAGCACGTCCCCCTCAGCATTGGCGGCCGTTTAGTGGAGAGAGTGGCGAACATCAAGTTCCTCGGAGTGCAGATCTCGCAGGACCTGACCTGGAGCAAGAATTCCTTGGGGATCAGGAAGCGGGCTCAGCAGAGACTGCACTTCTTGAGGAAACTCAAACAGGCCTTTCTCCCCATCTGCATCCTCAGGACCTTCTACAGAGGTGTGGTGGAGCATGTTCTGATGTACTGCATTGCTACATGGTACTCCAGCTGCAGTATGTCAGACAAAAAAGCCCTGCAGAGGATAGTCAAGGGGGCTGAGGGGGTAATTGGAGTCTCCCTCCCCTCTGTCCAAGAACTTTTTCAGAACCGTTGTAGGAGCAGGGCACTGAACATTGTCAAGGACCGTTCTCACCCTCTGCATAAACACTTTGAACTTCTTCCATCTGGTAAATGATTCTGGAGCATCAGAGGCAGAACCACCAGACTGATCAACAGCTTCCTTCCACAAGCTGTCAGGATGCTGAACAGTTGACCCGGAATCTCTCATACACACTACTGCACGTACGGACATTATGTATATTATTTGTATATTATAGTTAGTTTTTTTTCCCAAATATGTCTCAGGGATGTGTGAATGGATGGGGGGATGGGGGTGGGGGGGGGGTGAAGCTATGTGGGAGTGTGTCTTAAATCATGCTGCTTCTATTTATATTGATGCCGAGAGAAACACAATTTCATCTTGCCTGCACTACAGTTGTATGTACAGCAATATGACAATAAAGTTTGATTTGATTTGATTTGATTTGATATTTTGTTGCACAAGCTTTTGAGGCAATCACTGCAATCAAATGATTTCTGTAACTGTCAATGAGACATCTGCACCTCTCAGCAGGTATTTTGGCCCACTCCTTATGAGCAAACTGCTCCAGTTGTCTCAGGTTTGAAGGGTGTCTTCTCCAGATGGCATGTTTCAGCTCCTTCCACAGATGTTCAATAGGATTTAGATCAGGGCTCATAGAAGGCCACTTTAGAATAGTCCAATGTTTGGCTCTTAGCCATTCTTGGGTGTTTTTAGCTGTGTGTTTTGGGTCATTATCCTGTTGCAAGACCCATGACCTGCGACTGAGACCAAGCTGTCTGACACTGGGCAGCACATCTCTGTCTAGAATACCTTGATAGTCTTGAGATTTCATTGTACCCTGCACAGATTCAAGACACCCTGTGCCAGATGCAGCAAAGCAGCCCCAGAACATAACAGAACCTCCTCCATGTTTCACAGTAGGGACAGTGTGCTTTTCTTGGTATGCTTCATTTTTGCATCTGTGAACATAGAGCTGATCTGCCTTGCCAAAAAGTTCCAGTTTTGTCTCGTCTGTCCATAGGACATTCTCCCAGAAGCTTTGTGGCTTGTCATCATGCAGTTTGACAAATTCCAGTCAGACTTTTTTATGATTTGTTTTAAACAGTGGTGTCCTCCTTGGTCATCTCCCATGAAGTCCACTTTGGCTCAAACAACGACGGATGGTGCGATCTGACACTGATGTACTTTGACCTTGGAGTTCACCATGAATGTGTTTAGAGGTTGTTCTGGGCTCTTTTGTTACCATTCATATTATCTATCTCCTCCTGCGGCCACGTCCAGGGAGGTTGGCTACAGTCCTGTGGATCTTAAATTTCTGAATAATATGTGCAACAATGATGTCATCAGCTCCACTGCGGCCACATTACTGGAGAAGCACCCGGATGCATTCATGGCCGTCACAGGTGATTTTAACCATGTCTCAGTGGGAAAAACATTACCAAACTTTCATCAGTTTGTTGACTGTCCCACCAGATAGAACACAACACTGGATTTACTGCATGCCAATGTCAGAGATGCATATAGTGCCACAGCTCTACCCCCCATTGGTAAATCAGATCACTGCATGGTCATGGTCATGTCAATCAGACACAAGAGGACAACTGCATTTGCTCTAATGGAATTTATAGAAAAAATATCAACTGCCATTGAAAACAAAGAGTATTCAGTTGGGGTATTCCTGGATCTTAAAAAAGCATTTGATACAGTGGATCATAATTTATTATTAAAGAAACTACAAAATTGTGGTATTAGAGGGGTAGCACTGTCCTGGTTAAGTAGTTACTTAAAGAATAGATATCAGTATGTATGTGTTGGTAACAAAAACTCACAGTTACTGAAGGTTACTTGTGGAGTCCCACAGGGTTCAGTTTTGGGGCCATTGTTATTCAATATGTATATAAATGATATATGTAAAGTTTCAGAAAAAATGGACTTAATATTGTTTGCCAATGACACTAATCTATTATGCAGTGAAAGCAATTTGGAACAACTTCTGGATACACTCGGAAGGGAATTAGGAAAGCTTAAACTGTGGTTTGATTCAAACAAATTAATGCTCAATTTAAGTAAGACAAAATTTATAGTCTTTAACAACCATCACAACAACTCAGTATCTAAACTCAGTGTAAATGGTGTAGAGATTGAAAGGGTATCTGAAACTAAATTTCTTGGAGTAATAATTGATAATAAACTGTGTTGGAAGTCACATATTAATTATATTAAAGGTAAAATATCCAAATCAATTGCAATACTACACAGAGTGAAATATTTGCTGAATCAACCCACACTATATACCTTGTATCATTCATTAATACTCCCATACATGACATATTGTAATGAAGTATGGGGAAATCAGAATCAGAATCAGATTTATTGCCATTGTTCATGTAGTACACAAACTAGGAATTTGTCTCGGTGCAATGCTGCAACATTAAACATGGAGTAGCACTAAAGATCAAAATAAAAAACTATGCATGCAATAAAATGTAGAATATGAATGAGAAATACTAATCTATGCAATTTAAAATATATTAACAAGCAGCAGATATTGTGGAGTTCCACATAGTGCAGTCGGTAGTGAAAAAGAAAACAGTGATAATTATCATGAGTCCGGTTGAGCTGCTGTACGTAGTGCACGAGAGTCTAATAAGTCACTTAGTGTTCAGCAGTCTGATGGCAGAGGGGAAGAAGCTGTTCATGTAGTGGGAGGTTTTAGTCTGAATGGACCGAAGTCTTCTACCTGAGGGGAGGGGGGCAAACAGTGCGTGTCCAGGGTGTGAAGGGTCAGCTATGATCCGACCTGCACGCCTCCGGGTCCTGGAGATGTACAGGTCATGGAGGGATGGAAGCTTGCAGCCGATCACCTTCTCAGCAGCGCGCACAACGCGCTGCAGTCTTAGTCTGTCCCTGGCGGTGGCTCCTGCGTACCCCACGGTGATGGAGGTGGTGAGGATGGACTCGATGATGGCCGTGTAGAACTGCACCAACATCTTGGTGGGTAGCTTGAGCTTCCTCAGCTGCCGCAGGAAGAACATCCTCTGCTGGGCCTTTTTGATGAGGGAGCTGATGGTCGGCTCCCACTTGAGGTCCCGGGTGATGGTGGTGCCCAGGAAGCGGAAGGAATCCGCAGTGGTGATGGGAGAGTCTGTGAGGGTAAGGGGGGGCAGAGGGGCTGTGACTTTTCTGAAGTCCACGATCATCTCCACTGTCTTCAGAGCGTTCAGCTGCAAGTTGTTGTGGCTGCACCAGGACGCCAGCTGGGCCACCTCTCTCCTGTAGACGGACTTGTCGCCGTTGGAGATGAGCCTGATGAGGGTGGTGTCGTCTGCAAACTTGATCAGCTTGACAGACTGGTGGCTGGAGGTGCAGGACTTGGTGTACAGGGAGAAGAGCAGGGGGGGAAAGTACACAGCCCTGGGGTGATCCGGTGCTGATGCTAACAGAGTCTGAGACAGTCTTTCCCAGCCACACATGCTGCCTCCGGTCCGTCAGGAAGTCGGTGATCCACCTGCAGAGGGAGTCAGGCACGTTGAGCAGGGACAGCTTGTCCTGGAGCAGAGCGGGGCGGATGGTATTGAATGCAGAGCTAAAGTCCAAAAACAGGATCCTGGCGTAGGTTCCCGGGGAGTCCAGGTGCTGCAGGATGGAGTGGAGGGCCAGGTTGACTGCATCGTCCACAGACCTGTTGGCTCTGTAGGCAAACTGCAGCGGGTCCAGGAGGGGAGTGGTGATGGTTTTGAGGTGGGGCAGGACCAGGCGCTCAAAGGACTTCATGACTACAGAGGTGAGCGCTACAGGTCTGTAGTCGTTAAGTCCCGTGATCCGTGGCTTCTTGGGGACAGGGACGATGGTAGAAGTTTTGAGGCAGGTCGGCACGTGGCATGACTTCAGGGAGGTGTTAAAAATGTCTGTGAAGACAGGAGTCAGCTCCTCCGCACAGTGACTCAGGGTGGAGGGAGACACGCCGTCCGGACCGGGGGCCTTGCGCGGGTTCAGTCTGGAGAACTGTCTGTACACGTCCTGCTCACTGATGGCAAGGGCAGGGGGGAGGAGGGGGGCCGCCTTTGATGAAGTGGGGACTATGGAGGCAGTGGCGCTGGGGGGAGGGGGGGAGTTGGACACAGCTGACGAGGTGTCAAAACGGGCATAGTGTTGGGACAGTCTTTGACAAAGGGCTTTGTCATCCTGACCCTATAGCCACATTTCCACTATATAGTTCTGCGCTACTCTTTTCTTTTCTTTACTACTTGTTTCCCCCGCGGCTGCGCCTCCATCACAACCGCGGAAAGCCGAGTATTGCTGGGGTGGGCGGGATCGAGGTGGCGCTACACTGCTGACGTATAAAGGACGAGACTGACTCCTCAACAACACAGAAAAAAATAGCGGATTATGAGCGGAGGATTTCCACAATGAATATCTTTAACGAGACAAGAGAATTTTACAGGAGAAGACGACGTGGATTGAGACAACACACGTTGGAGCAGGAGAGGAGAATAGCGGTTGCCCAGGAGGAATCTGAAGCAGCTGCATATGAAGCAGAGATCATTTCATTTGTTCAGTGTTCATGTGCATACATATGTCAAACGTGTTTTTTAAATAAAATGTTGTGCACTTTTAAACTACGTCGCCTCTGTTGTTCAAAATGGTTAAATGTTAACAGATGGTTAATTAAATGCTGAAACACCGGGGTAATTTAAAATAATGCAGAAGCTTAATCCTAAACCCCTTTAACTTACCAAATAATTTATATTATAAAAAAGCCAATCCAAATCTAGACCCATTTTGTGTATTGTGTAATAATGATACACTGATGATAAACTGACTTCCCAAAAAAAGCAGCAGCTATACAACGCACTTTTGGTTTGATGGAATTGCCAACTGACCTTGGAATTATATGTGGAAACTTGTTATACTCCCAGTTAACTTTAACTTACAAAATAATTAAAAATATTATAAAAAAGCCAATCCAAATCTAGGCCCATTTTTTGTATTGTGTATCATTTGAGTATCATTGTACAATCTATTGTTATTTATAAGGGTTATCTGTTCAGTGGTGGCTAATTACACACTAAAACAATGTAGAAATGACTCCAAAAAAAAAAAAAAATGCTGCAGCTAGACAACTCACTTTTGATTTGATGGGATTGCTACTTGACCTTGGAATTATATGAGGAAACTTGTTATACTTCCAGTTAACTTTAACTTACCAAATAATTGATATTATAAAAAAGCCAATCCAAATCTAGGCCCATTGTGTATCATTTTTTCCCATCTATTGTTATTTATAACGGTTATCTGTTCAGTGGTGGCTAATTACACACTAAAACAACGTAGAAATGACTAAAAAAAATGCTGCAGCTAGACAGCTCACTTTTGGTTTGATGGAATTGCCAATGAACCTAGAAATTTTATGATGAAACTTTTTTTAATCCTACTAAATACTGTGACATAGTTACACTGCCCAACACCAAATTATAATTTTCTTTTTCAAACCAAAGATCACTATGGATCTATTGAATCACAATAGCATAGGTTTATCATATACATGTCAACGTTTACAACATCGAAAAATGTTATACTTGGGTTTACATGTATGGGTATTTTCGCTTTATATTATACTAGACTGCTTATAATTTATTGGAATTCTCAGAATTTGGAATGCCGATTATAACATTCAATTCACATGTACTTACTTTTACCTAATTCGACTTTTACCTTTATCAGTGTTGTACTGCTGAATGTAAATTACACCTGTGCAACTGCTTACAATTTTACTTAAAAACTGTACCCAATGTAGAGCAATGGATACAGCAGTGGTAACTATTTATTAAATTTAACAATAACAATTACATTACCATTAAAAATCTTGACACCTTTATGGCTGAACAGCAGGATTAGGGTCATATGAGGCAATGGAATGTGTATGTAATTATTCGCCCTTTATCATCCAGTGTTATAATATAACAAACCACACTTTTATCCAAAGACTAACATTTTATTACATTACAGATATTCCCAAAACATATTAACAAATGGGGAGCTTTCAATACTTCGACCAGACTGCCAAAATGGTTTAGGAAGGCTCCGTGGAAGGAAGCCGTCTCTGTCAGCTCATCCCTTCTTAATGCGGCTAACTGCAGGTGTTTTTCGCGCTGTTCGTGCTGCCATTGATGCTGCTCGAGCATCCTTTCATGGATCCACATCTCCTCAGCATGACTCTGGGCCATCAGTGATGCAAGGTCTGCAATGTTGCTGGACCTTTTCAGCTTGCCTATATGAAAGACAGAAGTCATTGTATTTAGATAACACTGGATCAAAACATGTCAGAAAAAATATTATGGAATTAAACTGTTGAAAGCCTGTGGTGGGATGCTTCGTTGCTGTATTTAAGCTCTACTGTCATGTTGCTGCCCCTCAGTAGAGTGGACTATAAGCAACTTCTGTGGTGATGTGGTTAGGCCCCCCTTCATTTCAAAAAGGATTAATTGTAAAAAGTATTTTGATTTAATGGGTTATTTTAAAATAATTTCTTTGTACTGTGGCCTCATAAATCAGAATGGGTTAATAGTGTTAGCTGACTTGAAGAATTTCAATCAAGCATTTTGATTTGAAGTTGGTACATGTGCTCCTTTTTTTTTGTGAAAATACAACAGTATTTCCACACCAACACACCTATAACACTGGGCCACTGTGGCTATGAACACCCTGAATCTAGTATTTTTATAAACGCAGAAAGACATTTTAAATTCCTTATTATGCGTCTATAGAAAATAATCACATATAAAAACAACCGGGTGGTAATTTTTCAGTTTGTTGTGCCTTACCAGCACTGACCGGGAGATGCCGGGGCAGTCCAGTGAGGCGGACCCCAAGGGATTTGAAAACTGGTATAGAAGGAAAAAACACACAATAAAGCTCACAACAAAGTGCAACATGTACCGCAAACACAAAACTTTTTCAACCAGGATACAATAAGCTTATGTCAGCGTTTTGTTCACGTGAATACTGAAATAAAAGCGCGATTCAGCAGCTTGATGCGAGGTAGCAGCAAGGTACAGAGGTAGCTAGCTATTAGTGGGCTAGCCATCACCACAATTGCCCACAATCAAACAACTTTCTTTATTGCTTAAATAAAGTGCGCTTTTGACCGAAAGGCAAGAAGACGGACAATAACAAAAAAACACTCACCGTCACCGTTTTCCAATTCCGTGGCCGTGTCGAGTCAAAATTCTCTGCCATAATAGCAGGCTGGACACTTCCTGGTACATTTTTTCATTGCGAGTTGCCCCACCAACTCGCTCTGGATGTAGTCATTGGCTACGAGGGACAGAAAAGTCCGCACCTCCTCGTTTGTTCATGGAATAAACTTGCGTGTGGACATCGTTATATGAGAACACAATTGTGAATCCAGTCACCACAGTTACTCGCTGAAATTACAAATGGCGGTTGTGTAGCTTCAACAGAAAACAAAACGGACGCGTTTGGTGACGTTACGCCCTGACCAATCAGTGTTTAGCAGTCGATTGACGTCAATTCACACCTCGCTTTTCGCTCGGCTGTACCCTGCCTCTGAACAGGCACGAAAATCGTAACAGTTAAACCGTGAGGACTTGGGTGGAAATGGCGAAAAAACGAAACAAGTAAAAAAAAGTAAAGCCAAGGTGATACTGGTGGAAATGGGGCTTTAGAAGCCTGAGGCCGATAGTTGGTGATTTGTCTCAGTCCTCTCCACACAGAAGCAGAGTCGTTAGCAGTGAGTTGTTGCTGGAGTCTCTCAGAATACACAGATTTAGCTCTCCTCAGCTCTCTGCTAAACCGGTATTTGACCTCCCTGTAGCAGTCCCTGTCTCCACTTTTCAACGCTGCTTCCTTCTCCTTCCTGATCTGTCTGAGCTTTGCTGTGAACCAGGGCTTGTCGTTGGAGAGTAACTCACCCTGGTGGCGCGATGGAAGAATGTTCTCCTCACAAAAGTGTGAAATAGTATGTCACATTGTCCGTGTATTCATCCAGATCATGCGTGGCTCCTTTAAACATGCCCCAGTCAGTTATTTCCAAGCACGTGCTCAGCTCCTCCCCAAGCTTCACTGGTCCATTTCCTCGTAGTGCTCACAACAGGTTTTGTGAGGTTCAGTCTCTGTCTGTATGTGGGAATCAGGTGAACCATCACGTGATCAGATAGTCCTAGCACAGCGCGGGGAACAGTGCGATACGCGTCCTTAACTGTAGTGTAACAGTGATCCAGCATGTTCTCTCCTCTGGTGGGGCATTTAATAAACTGTTTGTATCAGGGGAGATCGTGGCTCAGGTTGCTCTGTTTAAAGTCGCCAACCACAATAACCAGAGAGTCCGGAAAAGTCCGCTCCGCTTGTTGAATGTGATCCGCGAGCACGCGCTGAGCCTCGCGCACGTCTGCGTCGGGCGGGACGTAAACAGCGGCCAGGATGAATGAAGCGAACTCACGGGGGAATAAAATGGCTTGCAGTTGATGAATAAATATACCAGAGCGAGGAGAAACAGTGTTGGAGATCACAGTTACATCGGAGCACCAGCTGCTGTTGATGTAGAAGCAGACTCCTCCGTCTGTGGTCTTGCCGGAGAGCCCCGAGTCTCGATCAGCACGAAACAGCTGAAATCCCTCGAGGAGGAGCGCACTGTCCGGTATTTTTTCCTTGAGCCAAGTCTCAGTAAAGCAGAGGGGCACACGAGGTGGAGAGGTCCTTAAATCGCATCAGCAGTCTCAGTTCATCTTACACTTGTTATAGAGAGAAGAAATACATATAAAACAAACATATATCCAGTCTTTATGCTTCAGAAGAGAGCTATTAGAATAATAAACAAAGCAGCTTACAGGGAACCAACAAACCCACTTTTTCTTAAATTAAAAGCTCTCAAGTTGAAAGATCTGGTTGACTTTAAAACTGCAATAATAATGTTTAAAGTGAAGAATCTATCACTGCCCGCAAATATCCAAAAGTTGTTCCAAATAAGGGAGAAACAATATCATTTCAGAGGAAGATGTATATTTCAAAAACCTTCAGTGAGAACTACCACCAAGCAACACTGTGTTTCAGTGCAAGGATTCAGATTATGAAACGATTTTGGACCTGAATTAAAATCATGTACAACGCTTGGACAATTTAAACAAAAACTAAAGGAAGAAATACTCCAAACATATATACAAGATGACATGTAAAATCACATAAGGATTGTCATATCCAGCCTGCATTGTGTTGTAGCTTATTTTTTTTTTTGTCACATTTTGTCTTAGCTTTGTTCTGAATTGTAATCGCTCTTGTTTTGTTTTTTTTCTTTTGAATTCTTGGATGGAACATGGGTGGGCAATATAAGCTGCGGCTTGAGCCATCACCCATTTCGGATAACTTATGTTGAACTGTATAATCAGAGGAGTTATTGTCTAATTTGACCTTGTTGGATTTTCTTTCCCCCTTTGTTATATTATTCAGTTTCTAACCTGTACTAGTACCTGTACTGTAGTTTTAACCTGCACTATCCAAAATAAAAATAAAGATTCATTCATTCATTCATTCATTCATTCATGTTAACACCAAAGTATGTCCCCCTTGTACAAAGGCAGCCTGCTTATACATGGACTGTGAGGAGGTGGACACAGGAGGCTGCTGATGCACTGCAGGACTGCTTCGAGACGACAGACTGTAGCATACTCTGTGAACCACATGGGGTGGACATAGACAATATGACCGACTGCATCACAGAATACATTAGATTCTGTGAAGACATGACCATGCCAGCTCAGACTGTACACTGCTTCTCCAACAACAGACCATGGGTCACCAGTGACCTGAAAGCACTATTGAACAAAAAGAAGAGAGCTTTTAGGGCTGGAGACAAGGAGAAGCTGAGGGGAGTGCAGCATGAGCTGAGAGAGATGCTGAGGAGGTGCAAGGACAATTATAGGAGGAAGTTGGAAGAGAAACTCAGGCAAAACAACACTAAAGATGTGTGGGAGGGAATGAAACAAATAACTGGGTCCAAGGGGAGAGTTGGGCAGCCATCTGGGAGCCAGGAGAGAGCTGAGGAACTGAATCTGTTTTTTAATAGGTTCAACTCACAGTCTGTCACCCGAGCAACACAACCAGACCCCCACGCACCCCTCCCCACCCACGCTCCCGTGCAGAACCTCTCTCCATCTCCCCCCTCCTGCTCCTCAGGGGGCACCAGGACCCTCCCTCACTTCATGGTGACTACAGATTAGGTGGAGAAACAGCTGGAGAGATTCTGTCAGTGGAAGGCTTCGGGCCCTGATGGCATCTCCGCAAGGACCCTGAGGACCTGTGCCAACCAACTAGCTCCGGTACTTAAACACCTGTACCACCTGAGCCTGAGTCTGGAGAGAGTACCAGTGCTGTGGAAGACATCCTGCCTGGTTCCTGTCCCCAAGAAGTCATCTTCATCGGATTTGAATGACTACCGACCAGTTGCCCTCACATCTCATGTGATGAAGGTCCTGGAGAGACTGATCTTAGCCCACCTGAGGCCGCAGGTGAAGATGTGGCTGGACCCTCTGCAGTTTGCATATCAGCTCCATTTAGGAGTTGAAGATGCTGTCATCTACCTGCTGCAACGAGCCCATCTGCACCTGGTTGGTGGAGGAGATACTGTAAGTATCACTTTTTTTTTATTTCTCCAGTGCCTTTAACACCATCCAGCCACTGGTGCTGGGTGAGAAGCTGCAGGTGATGGGCGTTGACAGCTCTGTGATCTTCTGGATTACTGACTACCTGACAGGCAGACCACAGTTTGTCCGGCTGGGCAGTGTCTTGTCTGGAGCGGTGGCTAGTGATACGGTAGCGCCACAGGGGACTGTGCTCTCTCCTTTTCTTTTTACCTTATACACCACTGACTTTCAGTACAACACTGAGTCATGCCACCTGCAAAAATTTTCTGATGACTCAGCTGTTGTGGGGTGTATAAGAGGAGGAGATGAGGGGGAGTACAGGGCAGTAGTAGACAGATTTGTGGAGTGGACGGAGCAGAATTACCTGAGGTTGAAAGTCAGCAAGACCAGAGAGATGGTGATTGACTTCAGGAAGAGGAAGGCCCCTTCTCAGCCACTGCAGATTAGGGGGGAGGATGTGGGAGTGGTTGAGGACTACAAATATCTGGGTGTCAGGATCAGCAGCGGGTTGGACTGGAGATCCAACTCCGATTCTGCGCACAAGAAGGGGATGAGCAGACTCTACTTCCTGAGAAAGCTGAGATCCTTCAACATGTGCAGCAGGATGCTGGAGCTTTTCTACCAGACTGTTGTCGCCAGCGCCATCTTCTTTGCTGCTGTCTGTTGGGGTAGCAGTATCAGGGCCAGAGATACCAACAGACTTGACAGGATTATCAAGAGGGCTGGCTCTGTAATTGGTCTCAGACCGAAGACCTTTGAGACAGTGATGGAGAGGAGAACAATAAATAAACTGCGATCCATCATGGACAATCCTGATCACCCCCTCCACCACACACTAGACAGACAGTGAAGCACTTTCTCCAGTAGACTACTACAGCTTTGTTGTCGAATGGCCAGGTACAGGAAATCTTTTCTGCCACATGCAATTTCACTGTACAATAACTCACTATGATGTTGTATTCTGGTCATAGCTATGCTGCCACACTGCACCATACAGACTAACTGGTACATCACATTTTCACTCTGCTCCTGATAGTCCTTCTTTGTGCAATGGGATGAGTCATGTGTTTATACGGGTCATCATATATTAAGCTATGATGTATATAGGTCGTACAGTCATGTTAGTTTTTACTTTCCATGGGTAATCCCTTTGTCTGTCATGTGTGTGTTTCTGCTGATTGGTTGTCAACTGTCATGCTGCTGTTACACTGTAATTTCCCAGTTTGGGATCAATCTATCTATCTATCTATCTATCCATCTACTGTCCCAAGGTTGTCATAGCCGGGGATGGAAGTGGGGATAAGCTCCCACTATCTATAAAATGCTCCCATATGGCGTGCGTCTCTTACAGCCTCTGACAACTAAGTCCAGCTCCTGATGTGCTTGTCGCGGGACTGCTTCTACTGACAGGAGAAGGGGTGAAGGCGGGTTTCTGGCACCTTAAAACCAGATTGCTTCGGGTAGGTGGGGCTCGATAGCCGGGAAGGCAGCTCACCTAGGGGAAGGAAAACCTCTGCTGCCTTGTGGTATACCTGTTCACGGGAAAGGTTTCGGGAGTCAACTCTGAGAAAAAATCCAGAGTCGGAGCCCCTAAGGCAGTTTGTCGTTGTCTACAACGTCGCTCTGGCAGCATCTGCGACGGCGCTGCAACCATGTGTACTGGCTTTTGCCTTTCCATTGGATCATTTCAGCGACGTGGAGAGGGGGGACCTGCTGCATGGGTAACAGCTTCTCCTCCATGTCAACTTACCCAGGCTTTGCGCAATGGAGAGGACACTCCAGCTTCGCTATGCAGCGTCGATACAACACGGGAAGCAGCAGTCTACCGGTTATAAGTCTTCGCTCGATTGGCGTAGAGCTCAACGCCAGGGGCTGCTTCCGACGGTGGAAGGGGCCATCGTGCTCCACTGGGCAGCTACCGCCCGCCTTAAGCTGGGCAGCCCCCAGCCAATAAGGTGCTGCCTCACCATGGACCGTTAACCTTACTGAGTGCGTGGGGTCTAGGGTGAAAACCGACAAGCGGTTCGATAACCTCGCACCGAGTAACAAGAATAGAAAGAAGAAAACACCTCTAAAGAAGGGCACATGGAACGTCAGAACAATGACACCAGGTTTCTCTGACGATCTTCAGGAAATCAGCGATGCTTGCAAGACAGCAGTCATCGACATGGAACTGAGCAGACTGCAGATGGACATCGTCGCTCTCCAAAAGACCAGGCTCGCAGGGTCAGGATCTGTGAGAGAGAGGGACTCCGCCTTTTTCTGGCAGGGGAAACCACCTGACGAGACCAGGGAACATGGAGTTGGATTTGCGGTTAGGAACACCCTCCTGGGATCCATTATTCCACCCACAGAGGGAAGCGAATGCATTCTGTCCCTTCAGCTTCGCTCCTCAAAGGGGACAGTCAGTTTAATCAGTGCCTATGCACCAACACTGACGTCTATGGCGGAAGCTAAAGACAAATTCTACGACGCCCTCAGTACTGCCATAGAGAAAATCCCAAAACAGGAACCATTGTTCATCCTCAGTGACTTTAACGCTAGAGTTGGTGCCGACTACAACTCTTGGCCTACTTGTTTGGGCCAGTTTGGCATAGGAAGGATGAATGAAAATGGACAACGCCTACTGGAACTCTGTTGCCATCACGGTCTCTGCATCACAAATACATTCTTTAACACGAAGCCCAAACACAGAGTCTCCTGGAGACATCCAAGATCCAAGCACTGGCACCAGCTTGATTTGTTTCTCACCAGACGCAGCTGTCTACCCAGCGTCCAGATCACACGAAGCTACCAGAGTGCTGACTGTGATACAGATCACTCTCTAGTATGTAGCAAGGTCAAACTGCAAACCAAGAAAGTGCACCGCACGATAAAGGAATGCAGGCTTCGCATTGATACAAGTAAGACGCACGACCAGGAGAAAGTGGCGGAATTTGCACACGTGCTTGAGGAATCTCTCCCTGGCCGTTCCGGCGCTAGTGCCCAAGAAAGGTGGCAGCACTTCAGAGATGCCGTGCACAAGGCTGCCATGACCACCTTTGGCAAGAAAACCAGCAGGTCAGCAGACTGGTTCGAGGGTCACTTCGATGAAATGATCCCAGTAATTGTGGAGAAGTGGAATGCCTTGGTAGCTTATAAAGCCTGCCCCAGCGAACGCAACCTGCAAGTCCTCCGGGCCACCCATAGCAAAGTCCAGCAGCGTTCCAGGCGATGTGCCAACGACTACTGGCTTCAGCTCTGCTCCCAGATACAGCTGGCTGCAGACATGGGCAACATCAAGGGGATGTACGATGGAATCAAGCTGGCCTTGGGTCCTATACAGAAGAAAATCGCTCCCTTAAAGTCTGCCACAGGAGAGGTAATCCAGGATCGGGCACAACAGATGGAGTGCTGGGTAGAGCACTACTCTGAGCTGTATGCCAGGGAGAACATAGTCACTGACGATGCCCGGAATGCCATCGAGTGTATGCCTGTACTGGGGGAGTTTGATGGAGAACCGACCATCGATGAACTGAGGGAGGCCCTTGACTCCCGTGCCACCGGCAAAGCCCCCGGGAAGGATGGCATCCCTGCCGAGGTTCTGAAGTGCTGCAAAGGGTCACTGATCACAGAGCTGCATGAAATCCTCTGTCTGTGCTGGAGAGAAGGCGAAGTGCCGCAGGACATGAGGGACACCAACATCGTCACACTATATAAGAACAAAGGTGACAGGAGCGACTGCAATAACTACCGTGGCATCTCTCTCCTCAGCATCGTTGGGAAGCTGTTATCCTCAAGAGGCTTCAAGTTCTGGCAGACAGAGTCTACCCCGAATTGCAGTGCGGGTTCCGAGCCAACAGGTCTACAATCGACATGGTGTTCTCTCTCAGACAGCTGCAGGAGAAATGCGGGGAAAAGAGGCAGCCACTCTTCATAGCCTTCAATGACCTGACGAAGGCTTTCGACCTTGTTAGTAGGGATGGCCTCTTCAAAATCCTCTCCAAGATCGGATGTCCGCCCAAGCTGCTCAGCATCATCCAATCATTTCACGATAACATGAAGGGCACAGTCATCTTTGACGGCTCAACTTCATCTGCCTTCGATATTAGAAGCGGAGTGAAAAAGGGATGCGTTCTCGCACCGACTCTGTTCGGAATCTTCTTTGCCGTCATGCTGAAACATGCCTTTGGTTCTGCCAAAGAGGGCATCTACCTTAGAGCTAGATCGGATGGAAAGCTCTTCAACCTCTCCAGACTAAGAGCAAAGTCCAAGGTCCAGCTAAAATGTCTGCATGACTTCCTCTTGGCAGATGATGCAGCAATCACCGCCCACTCAGCCGAGGACCTTCAGCAGCTTATGACTCGTTTTAGCGAGGCTTGTCGCAACGTCAGACTCACCATCAGCCTGAAGAAAACACAGGTCATGGGACAAGGCGTGGATTCTCCACCCAGCATCAGTATCTTCGATCATGAACTAGATGTTGTCCATGACTTCGTCTATCTGGGATCCACTATCAATGACTCCCTCTCTCTCGACACGGAGCTCAATAAGCGCATCGGCAAAGCTGCTACGACCATGTCCAGACTGACAAAGAGAGTGTGGACCAATGGCAAGCTGACAGAGCATACCAAAATCCAGGTCTACAGAGCTTGCGTCCTCAGCACCCTCCTGTATGGCAGCGAGTCCTGGACCCTGCGAGCCCGACAGGAAAAGAAGCTCAACGCATTTCACATGCGCTGTCTCCGTCGCATCCTACACATCACCTGGCAGGACAAAGTCACAAACAACAGCGTCCTGGAGAGAGCTGGAATCCCCAGCATGTAAACGCTGCTGAAGCAGAGACGCATGTGCTGGCTGGGGCATGTGACACGCATGGACGATGGCAGGATCCCCAAGGATCTCCTCTACGGTGTCCTAGCTCAAGGCAAACATCCGTCAGGCAGACCCCAACTGCGTTACATGGATGTCTGCAAAAGGGACTTAATGGCCATGGATGTCGACCTCACCACGTGGGAAGCTGTAGCCTCAGACCAGACGGCCTGGAGGCAGATTGTGCAGAAAGGCCTGTCCAGCTTTGTAGTAGTAGATTAGTTTATTTGACAGGGACAGTGCAATAAACATAGACAATTAATCAAAGACAATCAATCTGATGTGTTGCACATAGAGTGTATAGCTATTAGCTAATTTGCAACTCTTGTCCCTGGATGGGCTTTAGAAAAAAGAATCAAGATAAAAATATACACAATAACCACATACATCAATGCAGAAAAATTATAAATACACAATTATAAATATTATAAATATTATAAATACACAAATATAACAGCCTGACTCACCTTTAACATAAATATTATAAATACACAAATATAACAGCCTGACTCACATTTAACACATATAACATAACTCACATTTGCCTATTTCAGGCCTTCCTCCCTCCGTCACTCACTATAAACAAACACATTTATTCCGTCCCTTCATTCACTCTCACTTTGCAGACAAATAATTCATACATGAGTACATTCTTGTTTATTTTTCAGCCAGTTTTTAACATTTTTAGTGAATGTTTTAAAGTCCGTTATTATTTTAATTTCATTTGGCATTGTGTTCCAGATGTGACTGCCCTTTATAGAGAAAGCTGTTTGTCCAAATGTGGTTCTGCGGTGGAATATTTTACAGTTATTGTTAACAGAACTCCTGGTGGCTCTGCTGCTGTCCTGTCTTTGGACGAAACCAGCAAGTGGCTCGGGTGCTGATTTATGGAAACATTTGAACGTTAATTTCAGAAGACAGAGGTCAATGAAGCTCTCAAAACTCAATAGGTTGTATTTTTTTAAAACATTACAGTGATGCCACCTAATGGGCTTTTTGTCCAAGATTTTTAGGGTTTGATTATATAATGAACCTATATGTCTTATTGTGGAAGGGGCTGCTTGAGCCCAGACTGTCAAACAGTATGATATATGACAAAAAACCATAGAATGCATATACAGTGCAGCTGCTTCGTAAGGTATGTAATATCTAATTAATTTAAAGCAGTTCAGATTTTTTTTTACTGTTTTTGAAATTTTCTTTATATGAAGATTAAATTTGAGTTGAGGATCTAGTACAATGCCAAGGTATTTGAATTCTGTAGCTAAACTGATGTCATGATCATGTATATT
Source organism: Pholidichthys leucotaenia (assembly GCA_020510985.1). NCBI lineage: Eukaryota > Metazoa > Chordata > Actinopteri > Cichliformes > Pholidichthyidae > Pholidichthys > Pholidichthys leucotaenia. The sequence goes on along the minus strand of CM035841.1, from coordinate 100,027,971 downwards.
AACTTTAAAATGTTGCAGGTTACATTTTTTGATTGAAAAGCACATTGAGACTGTTTTCTGAAGGTTCAGCAATAGATGGTTCTTGAGGAGCCACTCTTGGACATCAACCATACTTGTAGACAGTACATCTGCAGCCTGTGCTGGAGTCTTGGCAGCTGTGTAAATAACTGCATCATCTGCATAAAGTTGGCATGTTGCAGCTGAGCAGTGTAACGGCAAGTCATTAATAAAAATGCTGAAAAGTAAAGGACCAAGAATGGACCCTTGTGGGATACCCATGCGGTTGTTTAAAAATGAGGATTTATCCTGGTGAACTTTTACACACTGTTCTCTATTCTGGAGATAAGATGCAAACCATTCTAATGTATTTGGGGAGAAGTTAAAAGATACCATTTTGGATAAAAGCAAACTGTGGTTTACAGTATCGAAAGCCTTTTTGAGATCTAGAAAAACAGCTCCTACCACATTACCCCTGTCCAAGGACTGTTTGACGTTTTCAATAAGGCAACAATTTGCTGTTTCTGTTGAGTATCCTGGTCTAAAACCAAATTGATGTGGATGAAGAAGTTGACTGTCTTGTAAGTAGTCTATCAGCTGTGTAGCTACAACTTTTTCAAGAACCTTAGATAGGACTGGTAAGATAGAGATTGGGCGGTAATTGCATATATCGTCTTTACTGCCTGATTTATGAACTGGTATGACGACAGCTTTTTTCCAGCCAGATGGAAATGTACTAGACCTAATGGAGAGATTAATGAGATGAGTCAGTGGTTTGATTAATATTTGAACAGTCACTTATACACCAAGCTGAGGTGAAGCGACAGAGGAGAAAGCCCCGAGGCCAGGCAGACCGACCAGCAACGGACTTCGCCTGTGTCCAGTGTGGCAAGGATTGCCACTCCCGCATTGGATTTTTCAGTCACACCCAACGCTGACGCTGCATCAAAACCACTCAGAGCGCAACTCCATAGTCTCCCGAGACTGACGGATGCCAGAGAAATCTATCAACTGTAGTTACAGGAACATCAAGCTGCTTGGAGATGGTCTTATAGCCTTTACCTTTAACATGCTTGTCTATAATTTTCTTTCTAATCTCCTGAGACAACTCTCTCCTTTGCTTCCTCTGGTCCATGTTTAGTGTGGTACACACCATGTATAATAAATAAAAATTCTATGAAAATTAACCAGTGAAAATCAGACAATGCTTTTTTTTCCCACAATATCTTTATTGAACCTTTTTTTTTTAACAAACATAACACAAACAATCAAACACTAACACTAAAGTACTACAAAAAAAATGCACTAAAAACACCAACAACCACCAACAAAATCAAGTCTTCAACAATGCTCCTCTGTTTAGTCTAGACAATCCATTACATAAGTATACATATTATGTTCACCAGTTTGGAATTTACAAGGTCCACACACATCATTCACCTTCTTCTTCAAGAGTTATGTTTAAATTTTTTACATAATCAATAAAAGGTCTCCATATATTCTCAAACACACTTTCCTTTGATTTCAGTATATATGTTATTCTTTCTAATGGAAGATTTGTTAACATCTGTCTTAACCACTGAGTCACATCTGGTCTATGAGTCTTTTTCCACAGTAATGCAATACATTTTTTGGCATTAAGCAAACTGAGGTCTATGAATGTTCTTTCACTTTTATTAAAGTTATGCTTTTTTGGGTACAGACCCAACAAAAACAGTTTAGGATTCAATATGATTTGTTTTGAAATTATTTTTTCAATTGTTACCCTCACCTCTTCCCAAAACATTCTAATTATTCTACATTCCCATAAACAATGAAATAGGGTTCCTTTACTTTCCATGCATTTTGTGCATGTATCTGGTATGTTTTTGTTATATCTATTTAACTCCACCGGTGTAACATACATCCGCATTAACCATTTAAAATGTATCAATTTAAGACGTACATTTATTGATTTGGTTTGAGCTTCTGTACAAGCCAATTCCCATTGTTCCTCTGAAATTTCAGTTTGCAGATCTTCTTTCCAGTAGTTTAATCTTTTCTGTGAGTTTTCACTTGAGGATAGTGTCAATGAGTTATAAAACTCTGAAATAATACCCTTTCTTTTACTATCTTTCATCAACATTTTTTCCAAGGATGAATAAATAGGTCGAGTGAGAGCATTATTTTGGTTTGATCGAATAAAGTTCCTAAGTTGAAGATATTTAAAAAAATGTGTTCTATTAAGATTAAATTTGATCCTCAGCTCTTCAAAAGACATTATGTTATCTGAACATGACAAATATAAATCTTGAATTTTTGGATCCCTTTTAAACTCCATACTTTAAACACAGCATCCGCTCTCCCTGGTTTAAAATATTGATTACCCCATATTGGAATAAATTGTGACAGTAAGTGTGGTTCTTTTAAATATTTTTTTTAGTTTCACACCATATTTTAATCATATGTTTTACAAATGGGTTTTAACTTGTTTCTGTAATGTTTTTTGCCGAGTCTGAATATATGAATATGGAAGAGGTAAAGCAAATTGTATATTCCATTTCAGTCCAGTGAGGGGAGATCATTTGATGAAAAAATATATGTCATAGACCTCAGTTGTGCCGACCAATAATACAACATAAAATTTGGACATTTCAGGACCTCCACGATCAAATGGTAAATATAATAAAGACAAACGTAATCTAGCCCTCCTGTTGTTCCATATAAATTCCACTAACTTTTGTTAATTCTTGAGAATAAATCTAAAGGTGGTGGTAAGGGATGTATTGAAATAAATAAGTATTTTAGGTAAGATGTTACTTTTAAGTATACTGATTCTCCTGATCATAGACATTGGTAGTGACATCCATCTCTGAAGTAACTCATTAATATCTGTCATTAAGGCTTCCATATTGACACTGGCGACGATTCTAGCTTAGGCACAATTTGGATTCCTAAATTTTTAAACTGATTTACAACATTGAATTGATTTACCTCAGGGGCTGGGTAATTTCTCTGGTCTCATTTAGCATTAATATTGAAGATTTAGTTTTATTTATTTTATATCCTGATATTTCCCCAAAATTCTTTACTAAATTCAACAAGGTCGGAATTGATTTTTTAAGATTCGACATAAACAAAATTATGTCATGCGCATACAGGGAGATTTTATGTTCTGTTGGTCCAACTTAATTCCATATTTTTGTGACTGTAGACGTATCGCCATCGCTAAAGGTTCAATTGCCTTAGGTAAACAGTAAAGGGTGAAAGTGGACCAGCCTTGTCGACACCCTCTATTGATTTTTATTGATTTTGAAATATTGTTTATTTGTTAGATTTTTGCTGTAGGCATTTTTATATATTATCTGAACCCATTTTATGAAATTATTTCCAAGTTCCAAACCTTTGTAAGACTTCAAAAAGAAAGGGCCATTCGACTCTATCAAAGGGCCTTTTCGGCGTCCAGTGATAGGACAGCTGTATCGGTGCTTCTTTATTAGATATAAATATATAAATAGTCTTCTTACATTATGGAAGCCTTGTCTTCCCTTTATAAAAGCCATTCTGATCTCGATTAATAATATTTGGTAAAATTTCTTGTATTCGTCTTGCTAAAATTTACAGATTATCTTAAGGTCGGCATTTAATAGGCTTATTGGTCTCATATTTTCACATTTATTAGAGGGTTTACCTGGTTTTGGCAACAGTATAATTAAGGCATTATTCATGTATAATGGTAAATTTACTATTTTGAAATGCTTCTAAAACATTTCCAAAAAAGGTTTATTAATGTATTCTTAATTTTTTTATAAAGGTCAACTGGAAGACCATCTGGTCCTGCACTTTTTCTGATTTCATATTAATTCAATGGATAGCCCAACTTCTTCTTGACTAATTTTAGACTCCAGTATCTCCTGTTTTCATTTGAAATACACGGTATAGATAGTTTCGTTCAAAAAACCCATTTAGTTTTGTTAAGTCAGGATTCATTTTTGATGTCATATAATTTTCATAGTAATCTCTAAAGGCTCTATTAATTTCTAAAGGATCTATAACTACCTGTCCGTTACTTATAAATTGGTAATTGGTGTTTTAAATTCTAATTGTTTAATCTGCCATGCCAATAATTTTCCTGATTTTTCACCTTGTTCATATAAAGATTGTTTCAATCTTTGAAGACTCGAGGCAGCTCTATTGGCTGATTTTTTGTCATATTCAGCTCTCAAAATCAGTAATTCGTTCTCCAACCTTGGATCACTTCCTGCATACACTTTTCTTGAAGATTTTTATTTTATGTTCCAATGAACTCTCTCCTCTCGAGGTCTTCTTAGATTTTGAACCTGTATAACTAATAATATGTCACCTAATAAAAGCTTTGAAAGCCTCCCACTTTACACATGCTGATGTTTGTGTAGTATCTGATATCAAAGAACTCATCTATCTGTTTTTCTATGTACTTAACAAATTCCTCATCTGAAGCCATTTATGCTGAAATTGCCATATACCTGGTTCCTTTGTCAATTTCTTATCTACATATATTAGACAGCAGGGTGCATGATCAGAGATCACGATGTTATCATAAAAGCAGTTTGAATCTTGGACCTTAATTCTACGGAGATCAAAAAATAATCGAATACGTGAGAAAGTCTTGTAGTATTGGATAACAAGAGTAGGCTTTAACTTGTGGATTTCATTTCTCTCCATATATCTAGCAATCTCAATTCTTTCATAAAATGATAATGGTCATCTACATCCATTGTGCGTACAGTCCAGTCCTGTTGATCTATCTATTACCGGGATTCAATGTACAATTAAAATCCCCTGCTATTATATGTTTGCCCTGTAAGTGTTGATAAGATAGAAATAAATTAGCAATGAACTTTTGATCATCTATATTGGGGACCATATAGGTTTACCAAATTTATATTTTCTAATAACAAAGATCCTTGAATGATTAAATATCTTCCAAATTTGTCCTCCAATTACATTTTTCACTTGAAATGGGACTGATTTATGTATGAGAGTCATAACTCCCTGGCTCGGGATGAAAATGATGAGGGTGAAAACACTTCCTTGCCATCTACTCCTAATTCTTTTACATCCTCCTCTATTAGATGAGGTTTCTTGTAAAAACACAATTTTTGAACCCATATCTTTTATTTTATTCATAACTTGTTTAAGTTTTTTAATTTTGTAGACCTCTGAATTCCATGAAGTTAAATTAAGATTGACGCTTTGGTTTATGATCAATAGGGAGTTTAGGATTACCTTGCAGTGTAAACATGCTCATACAGAGAAGCAAAAACATGAGTGGTTGAACATTCATCCTACAAACTACACACAAACAAATTCCCCCTTCCCACATTTGTGGTAATCCCCCCAAAATCAAAAAAAAAATTCCGTCTCCCAATATAGCCATTGACCGTTCCACACCCACGAGGACCAGCCAAAGCCACTCCTTCTTCATCCTCCCAATCACCCTAACTCTGCTACTTTTAATGACATAACATTAACTCTCTTCTGTAGTTTTCCAACTTAACTCCAAAATTTTTAGCAACTTTGTACATCATAGTTTTTTTTGTTTTTTTTTTTAATATATAATACAATCTATATTTTGTAAACTTGCTATTTGCTTCAAGTCAGTCAGATGCCTGTGCAAATGCTTAAATATTCTACCTTATATTTTGTCCATGCTTAGCTCCCACCAGTCTCTTCTTGGATCTTCTTGATGAACTCCTGCGCCTCCTCTGGGCCTTGAAGATGTGGGTTCTGCCCTCATACGTGGTCAACAGTCTTCGCAGATAAATTACACCATGACGAATCCCAAGGTTGCGCAGCTCTTTACGTATGGGATCAAACTGCTTCCTCAATTGTTGGATTCCTGTGGCCAAATCTGGGTAGAACCGCACCTGCTGATCCTGGTGTTTAATCTGGCCTTTAGCTCGCGCAGCGTTGAAGATCTTCATCCTGTCTCTGTTGCTGATAAACTTCATAATAATCGTCCTCGGTGGTCCCTTATCTCTCCGTGGGCCGATACGATATGCGCTTTCCAGAACGACTGCTGATTGCAGCTCCGCGCTGCCCAGCGCCTCCGGAATCCACTTTTCCAAAAAGGAACATGTGTCCCGACTTTCGGATTCCTCCGGTAGACCCACCAGCCTCAAGTTGTTCCGTCTCGACCGGGATTCCAAGTCCAAGACATTATTTTCCAGACTTTTTTTTTTTTTTTCCAAAGTGCGCACCTTTAATTGAAGACAGGTGACGTCATCTTCAGCACTAGAGACACAAAGCTCTACCTGCGCCATTCGTTCTACACAGTCACCCAATTCTTTTCTCATTCCTTCCAACACTGCCATAATCCCATCAAACTTAGCGGAAAAGTCCGCTCTCATTGAACTAATGGCGTTAAGCACCGCACCTGTGCCGTTTCCCACATTCACCGCACCGCTGCTCGCTTCCTCCGCCTTATATGGAACTTCTTTATCTGCTGCATCACAGACGTGAAAGTCCGTTAATTTAGATTGTTTCGGCGGCTCGCTTTTTCCTCTACCTGGTTTTCCAGCCTTAGGCTTCACCGACATATCCTCGTCCAAACGCTGGGATAGGTTCTGTCCCAAATGAGAGAGTTTGTTTGCCGTTTTTTCGTCTCCAGGAGCAGAGCAGAGCGAGACGTGTCCCCCCTCACGTGGCCGCCATAACCGGAAGTCCAGACAATGCTTTGAATTGTGGTTCAACAGAATTATTTAAAAAACAAACTCATGAAACAGGCCTGGACAAAAATGATGGTACCCCTAGAAAAGATTGAAAATAATGTGACCATAGGGACATGTTCAACCAAGATGTGTCCTCTAATTAACATCACAGGTGTCTACAAACTTGTAATCAGTCAGTCGGCCTATTTAAAGGGTGACAAGTAGTCACTGTGCTGTTTGTTGACATGGTGTGTACCACACTAAACATGGACCAGAGGAAGCAAAGGAGAGAGTTGTCTCAGGAGATTAGAAAGAAAATTATAGATAAGCATGTTAAAGGTAAAGGCTATAAGACCATCTCCATGCAGCTTGATGTTCCTTGACCCCTCAGCAATGAATCCTTTGTGATAGGACTTCTGCTGATGCAGGATCAAAAGCCGGCTGCATCCTCCCAAGGAGTCTGTAAGATTCTGGATTCAGGGGAGAAGGTGATGATCTCACACAGCTTAGTCAGGAGCCTGTAGTTGATGCACAAACACAGCAAGCCAGCTTTCTGTCTCAGCAGAATGTACTCTTTCTCTTCTCTGTAAAGTGGCTTTGGAATTGATGCATATGCTTTTAGAATTGGCGTGTCCTCTGATTTCCATCTGCAGGGAATGTATGCACCTGATGTCAGCACTATAAGGAGAGACTGACAAACCACTAGAGGAGTCTTGTCTCTTAAGAATCGCTCCAAACACATTAGCTCAAGCTAAAGGTTTGGATAGCTACAACTGACAGAACAAAAAGAGAGCTTGCATCTTGAGGCTGGGGTCATCATTCACTGACAGGTTGACTGTTAATCAAACCAAGAAGGGGGGTGGCTTTCTCTTTTACTGTCACTCACTCAGTCATGCCTGTTATGCCTCCTGGCATGTAGGGCGGCAGAATTCTTTCATTGTCGTTTTCATAACAAACTGTTTTTTCAGGTTTCTCAACCCCCAACCCAGAAGACCAGTTTATTGTATTTCATCTGGCCTGTAAACTTCAACCTATCCAGAATAGGTGACACTGCCAGGAAGTTTTGCTCCTGCTGGCATAGCTCTATAGGTCACTGAGACGCGCAAACCCCTGGACCACAAAAAGGCAGCGATCCCCCAGGGGCCAGTTACTGTATAAACACCAAAATCGTCATCTAGGTGCTCTTGTGGGGGTGTTAATGGATAGGTGGAGATGTGAGCACTAGCATATTCTCTGTCAGTTATGCTCACCTGGGAGCCAGTGTCACAGGACTGTTACTGGATAGGTATTAATCAGACATTTAATTAAGCTTTTCTTTTAAACTCGGGGTGCTTTACCTTTTATGTTGCTGTTACAGTCAAACATATAGGAAATATTGTTTTCCTTACTTTGTCACTTTCACCTGTGTCTTCGTAGCAAAGATTTATGGACAGTACTTAGTGACTGGGACTCAAGTTGGAGACCAGTCTCTGACTGTCCCTCGACAAAGACCGTATCCCATTTCCATGGAACTAGTGAGCTTTAAGCATCCTACTACAATGTGTCCTAGGTCACCACATATGAAGCAGTGGTTACACTCTGGTAAGACTTTTCTGTGCATTTCTGACAATGGGTAGTCTATACACTGATTTGGATAGAGGGTTGGTTCAGTGAGGGTTGGGGGTTTTGATGGAAGGTAGCTGAGGAGTGGGGTGTGGAGGACAGTAGCATTGTGATTGGACAGATGGTGTCTGTGAATGATTACCATGGAGATTTACTGCTTGCTGACTTTTCCAGGGGCAGCTCGGTGGAGCAATGGTTAGCACTGGGGCAGCACAGCAAGAAGGTCGTGGATTTGATCCCACCCCTGGCCATCGGTGGCCCTTTTGTGTGGAGTTTGCATGTACTCCCTGTGTCTGCGTGGGTTTTCACAGGTTACTGTGGTTTCCTTCCACAGGCCAAAAACATGCAGGTTTGGTTTATTGACATCAACTGGGGATTCTAAATTATCAATCAATCAATCAGACTTTATTTTTAAGCACTTTCATACAGTGAAGCAGATCAAAGTGCTGTACAAAATAACAACATACACCAAAAGCCAAAATATAGTCTTACCCACAACACACAAATACTCACAACACACCAACTAAAACAAACAAACAAACAAACAAACAAAAAACATATAAAACATTAAAACTGATCGGAGGAACCACTAATATCAGTGAGGAAAAACCAGAGGTAATAAAACATAAAACCAAGCAATAACAAGTAAAAAAAAGAAAAAAAAAAGTTAAAACAGGATGAATCCAAACAAAAAAAACAGGATACAATGGTTTAAAACAGGATAAAAAGGTGTAATATTTGTCAAAGATCACTCCCAAATTTTTCATAGTTTTGGAGGACTTTGTTGCCAGTATCGTCATTATCGTCCCAATAACTAAAGCTTCTGTTTTGTCCTGGTTAAGCTGTAAAAAGTTGTCTGCCATCCACTGTTTAATATCATAAATACAGTTTAAAAGAGAATCAATAGGTCCAGGGTCATCAGGAGACAAGGCCATGCACAGCTGGGTGTCATCCGCATAACGATGGAAATTTATACCGTGCCTCTTGATGACCTCACCCAGTGGCAACAAATAGAGATTAAAAAGTGATTAAACTAAAATTGAATCTTGCGGAACACCGTAATTTACATAGCTTTTAGATGACTGACCCTCAATATTTACAAAGCGCTTTCTGTTAGTGAAATATAACTGAAACTTTTTTTAAAACTGAACCAGAAAGTCCAATAAAATGAAGTCTATCTAAAAGAATTGAGTGGTCCACAGTATCAAAGGCTGCAGTTAAGTCAAGAAGCACTAAAACTGAAGACTTATTCTCATCCATATTTAATTTGAAGTCATTTAAAATCTTTACTAATGCAGTCTCTGTACTGTGGTAAGCCTGAAAACCAGATTGATATTTCTCACATATATTGTGTGAAATTAAAAAGTCATGTAACTGACTAGAAACAATCTTCTCTAAAATTTTACTTAAATAATGGTAAACTAGATATGGGCCTATATTTGTTCAGCTGGGAAGGGTCTTAGTTTTATCTCTTCAGAAGGGGCTTTACCACAGCAGTCTTGAGCACTGACGGAAAGACTCCTGTCTGAAGAGAACAGCTTACTACACTACCGTTCAAAAGTTTGGGGTCACCCAGACAATTATTTTGTGTTTTCCATGAAAAGTCAAACTTATTTACCACCATGAGTTGTAAAATGAGTAGAAAATATAGTCAAGACATTGACAAGGTTAGAAATAATGATTTGTATTTGAAATAATAATTTTTTCCAGATACTCAACCTGCTCAAATGAAGGTCAGTTTTTATAGCTTCTCTAACCAGCTAAACTGTTTTCAGCTGTGCTAACATGATTGCACAAGGGTTTTCTAATCATCCATTAGCCTTCTGACGCAATGAGCAAACACATTGTACCATTAGAACACTGGAGTGATAGTTGCTGGAAATGGGCCTCTATACACCTATGTAGATATTGCACCAAAAAACAGACATTTGCAGCTAGAATAGTCATTTACCACATTAGAAATGTATATTAGATATTAGAGTGTATTTCTGATTAGTTTAAAGTTATCTTCAAAGAAAAAAACAGTGCTTTTCTTTCAAAAATAAGGAAATTTCTAAGTGACCCCAAACTTTTGAACGGTAGTGTATGTCAAGAACATCATCCTTTAAAAAGCTATAAAATGTTTTAAAAAAAAGTCAGTGGGGATGGAATCTAAAAGACAGCTAGCCAAATTGAGTGAAGAAATAATTTTAGAAAGCATTTCAGCATCAACCAGGATAAACTCCTCCAGTTTTTCCCCACATAGGTAAAAACGTTCTGCAGAGTTTGACTTTATGTGTTGTTGATCTGTCATACATGATCTAACATTTTCAAATTAACTGATGAAGTGGACAGCAAAATCATCACAGGTAAAATCATTTAAAATATGTTGTTTGGTACTGGGGTGGATTAAGTGGTTGATGGTGGAGAAGAGGATTTTGGTATTTTTATGATTGTCTTTAATGATTTTAGAAAATTGTGCGTGTCTGGCTTGTTTTATTGTTTTATTATATATGGTCATCTGTTCTTGAAATATCTGATGATTTATTGTTAGTTTATTCTTTATCCATCTTCTTTCTGCCATGCCACATTTCCTCTTTAAATGATTTATTTCCTCATTTATCCATGGGGATTTTAGACTGGTTCTTATGTTTTTGTTTTAAGAGGGGCCACTTTGTCAAGAATGGATTGTAATTTACTGTAAAAACTGTCTACCATAAAATCACAGGAAGGGTGTAAAGTATCACTGGAAGAATCACATAAAAACTCGAAAAAAAATTTGCTGCCACTTCAGCAGTCAGATAGTGTTTCCTAACAGTTTGCTCAGTGATCCTCTGTGGATTAAAACCATGAGCCTTAAAAAACACAGTAGTGATTGACAAACCTATATCAACAACTGAGGCGATATCGCATGAGAGACGAGTTATTACAAGATCTAAAATGTGGCCTTTGGCATGAGTACATTGAGTAACATGTTGGTTAAAATTCAGGCAATTAATTAAGTTCAAAAATTCTAAAGCAAATGTGTCTGATTATCTACATGTATATTAAAATCATCTAAAATTATTATATTTTGAGTCATTAAAATACTTGAAAGCAGCTCTGCAAAATCAGAAATAAAATACGTACATCTTCCCGGGGGATGGTAAACTGTCATACAGAGAATACAATGGTGATAAAAACGAAACCATATTCAAAAGATTTGTAATGATTAAAATTAATGTCCTTAAAACCAAGTATCTGTGACAGAATTGTTGCTGTACCCCCACCCTTTCGACCATTCCTGCAGGAGTAAGAAAAGTGATAGTTGGGTGGTGAGGCTTCAATAAGGGCTGCTGATGCATCACTGCTAAGCCAGGGCTCTGTTAAAAACAAACCATCTAGGTCAGGGATGTCAAAGTCAAATACACAGAGGGCCAAAAAACCAAATCATGTTACAAGCCGAGGGCCGAAATGGTTGAATGTTTATTAAAACATATTGAAATGATTACAAATAGCCTTTTGAACCAAGACCTAACACAGTGTACTGTATATTATTTAATGACTGAATGAATAATCCAATATTTTTATGGCTCTGTCAGTAATTTCAAGTGAAAACATTTTTTAACAGGCTCACAGACAAAAACAAACTTTCTTCAAAGAAAAATTGCATGTCCTGTACATTAAATGAATAAAGAAATATTTCTTATGGTTCTGTCAGTTATTTCAAGGAAAAACATTTTCAACAGGCAAACAGCAAAAAAAGTAAATGTCCTTCAAAAATAAAATGTTTCTTAATATCAAGATTAATGCAGAAACGAAATTGCAGGTGTAGGATGAAGTGCCTATAAAAATATTTGTCATAAGGTACAGGAATTATTTATTTTATTTAATAGTGGGTGTGAAAGGGGGCGGAGTTAAGCAGTCACTTCTACACCCGCTAAATTAAATAAAAGCACTCGTAAAAGGGGCACCAGTCCTAACGGACAATAAAATTAACTTTAGTTTTAATTAATTTTGTACCTTAAATTACTTCATGAATCAGTCTCAAAGTTTCACTGAGTTTTTGTCCTGCCGTGATTAGGAAACCTGTATATGTGAAAGGAAAACACTTCTACTGCTCTTATTCACTCGTTTATTAAAATCATTCAGGTTACATGGCATGGCGTTCAAATGATGAATAAACAGATTCAGATGATGACAGCGTAAAATATCACATCAACTGATATTGGGTTCCTGAACATAAAATCCAGCATTACACCTCTGCAGAACCAAGGAGAAACTAGACTTATATTTCAACGGTAAATGATGCTGGAATGTTTTAACAAAACATCGCAATTTTATGGGGAAAATTCATAAGCTAATTATCTAAAAATGACTCCTGAATTAATCTACAAAATTTAAGGGCAGTTACTTAAAAATGACTGAAAGTTTTCGTTCAGTTTACAGTCCTATCCTGTGGCTGAGACTAATTGAGCCCTGAAATACGGGCCATATTCAATTGTAATTTAATCGTTAGGACATCACGTTTTAACCTAGGAAATAGGAGAAATAAAAGTTTCACTCACACACGGCCGTAGGTCCAAGTTCCGCGGGTCGGTACCGCTGGGTTTTGAAGTTAGGACGTCGGAGAAAGCTGTTGCTGCAAGATGCCTCCTCACAGCCGTTGGAGTGTAAACTCAGCTGGGGGCTCTCCAGACAATGGCAGCAGTGGGTGGTCTGTCACAGAGTGGCGTGAAAAGTCCTTTGAAAAAAGAGTCCAAATTTGGGGTCTCTTGTAGCGGGATCGACCCAAAAACTGAAGGAAAATCTTCTCAGTCTCTGTTCACTTTAACTAGGCAAATTAAAGGTCCACTTTAATGGCGTGAAAAGTCATTAAAAAAGGTCTTAGAAAAACATTTACTAGGATAAGAATGGCTTCTGAGGTGAAGGAAAAAGTTTGAGAATTTGATTCTCTAAAAGGGACGAGCTCTAAAGAAAAAATAGCTTCTCCTCAGTTTTCCAGAATATAAGAAAAGACTTGACAAACACACAGAGAATAAAATAAAACTTCACAGGGCCTTGAAACGGTGGAATAAAATCTTCTTCTGAGATCTAGATTACTATTCTGCTTCTTTAATCTTAATTTAGTTCCTAATCCTTCTCAAAATCTCTTTCTTTCTTCTTTCTGTGTTTCTAATTCTTAATTCTATTTCTAGCTAATCTTGTTCTAATCTTCCTGCCTGTTGTCTCTACTTCTACACTTTTTTTCTCTTAACTTCTTTGATCTCTTTTTCTAACTCTGCTGATCCTGCTGACTTTTTCTTTTCTCTTCACTGCTAACTCAAATTTAACTTCTGTCTTTTAAAGTTACCTCGCCGGGTCGTAAAACTGATGATGTAGTCACAAGACTGACCAATCGGCTTTTTCAGAAGCAGTTTGAAATGGCTGCTATCCAATGTGAGAACACTTCTTTGTTTGAGAGCAGCCAATCAAATGAAGACACCATCCCATGAAATTTCAGAGGGAAAATCAACAGTCAGTTCTTATGAGATAAATGCTCAATATAAAATCTAACTAAATTAAATGACTTGGCTAATATATGGTGATCATGCATTTATACCATTACTCCAATAACACTCATGAATATAACATTTCTTATACATAATTATAATACATGCATTCACATTTAGATCAAGATTAGAACAGCAGAACATGCAGCAAACCATGGTTGGTGATAAGAGGGATGATTTTCAGTGTCCTTAGGATCCATAGGATAAGCTGAAAGAAACTTAATATTCAGAACAAATTAAAAGTCATCCTACGTACTGAAAACACATTCCGTAGGTATCCGCTAGGAGGTACTGTTGAGCTGTAGATGATTTCCTTTAGTATCTGGCGAAGGGGTACCTGGACAGCATAGGCTATAAAACCGTCAGATTAAGTGGTTTATGACTCTTTTAAAAACATTGGTTTCCTGTGAAAAGGTACATTATCAAATGCAGTGTTCATGTTGAGAGGTCTGGGCTCCTGAGTTTTATGTTCCTTTGAGCCTTTAAAAGCAAACTCTGATCCTTACAATCTCTGCAAGCGGCAACTGTTTACATTGGGGTCCTGGGAAAGCAAGCATCTTTGGTCAGGCCTGGAAGAAGCCTGCATGAGTCGGCATAAAAGCCAGTGATATTCCTGAGAAGGCAGAAAGGTGATATTCCTGTGTAATGAATAAAATGAAATTCCTGTAAACTGGAGAGAAGTGATCTTCTGTCTTGGTTTTGAGGAGGACGATGATGCTACACAGGATCAAAAACTGAAAATGCAATATTGTGCTGCTCTGATCCTAGCAATTACTGCTTTCAAATAGTAAAATGAGAAAGTAAAAAAAATAAATCAAATCAGTTCCATTCTTTCTCATGGCTCCTATCTGCAATTTTCTCTGAGTCCATTAACTGAAAAATGAATATAAATAAATAAAATACAATAAGATAAAATACAAAATCTATGGCACACAGACAAAACAATACTTCCTTCAAAGAAAAAACACGTCTTGTAGAAACAAATGTAAAAATTTAACTGAATTAAAAACTAGAAAGACGTTAATGTTCTGTGATGCTCACTTGTCTGAGGTTAAGCCTGATACTTGGTAGTGTCTCCTCTTTTGTACAAGTTCATTAATGTTCGGGGTCAGGCTCTGAGCTGAGGAAATCCTCAGGATTGAATGAAGGTGTTCATCAGTAAGACGGCTCCTGTGTGATGTTTTGTTTAGCTTCATCAAAGAGAACAGTTTTTCACACAGGTATGTGCTGCCAAACATAGACAGCGTCTGAGCAACTTGAATGCACAGCTGAGGCATTGTGTCGGGGATGAAACGTGCAAACTCAGCAGCACCCACACTCTCATACTTTTCCCTCAGTGTGTCATTGCACTGGAGCTCAATCAACTCCATTTGTAGGCTTGGTGGTGCGCTTTCCACGTCAACTCCAAAAGGATTGGAGAGCAGTTCAAACCTGCTTTTTTGGGCTTCAAAGTCAGCAAATCGGCGCTGAAAGTTGGCGGCGAGTATGTTGAGTTTATCAGCAAACTGTGCACTCGGAAACACAGCGGTAGACAGCTTCTCTTTCATGATCTTACAGCTGGAAAAGTGGCTCAAGTTTTCTTTCCGCATCTGCGTCTCCCACAGACTCAGCTTGGTTTTAAACGCCTTCACCGTACTGTACATATCAGAGATGACACGCCCCCGTCCCTGCAGCTGCAGGTTCAACACATTCAAATGGCTTGTGATGTCGCACAGAAATGCCATTTCACACATAAAAGTTTCATCTCGGAGCTCTGTTGTGTCTTTTCCTTTGCTTTCCATGAACAGACAGATCTCCTCACGCAGCTCGAAACATCTTTGCAGCACCTTTCCCTGGCTTAGCCATCGCACATCTGTGGGATAGGGCATGTCACCATACTCTGTGTCTAACTCGCCCAGAAATGCCTTGAACTGGCGGTGATTTCAACCTTTGGCTCTGATGAAGTTAACTGCACGCGTTATGACGCTCATTACATGCTCCATTTTCAAGGCTTTACCACACAACGACTCCTGGTGTATTATGCAGTGATAAGCTGTCAGCTCACCTGAGACCTTTTCGTCCCGCATCCTCTCACGCATTCTTGCCACCAATCCACTCCTGTGTCCATACATCGCGGGTGCTCCGTCTGTTGTCAATCCCACGAGTTTTTCCCAAGGCAGCCCCATCTCATTTACACATCTGGATACCTCCTGATACAGATCTTGTCCTGTAGATGTGCCATGCATAGGACGCAATGCGAAAAACTCTTCTGTCATGCTCAGGCTGGAGTCCACTCCACAAATGAAAATTGACAGCTGGGCAATGTCAGTTGCGTCGGTGCTCTCATCCACAGCAAGGGAATATGCGATGAACTCTTTCCCCTTTTTCACCAGCTGTTCTTTTAGATTGGTAGAAAGCTGGTCTACACGTTCAGCAACGGTATTTCTGCTCAGGCTCACGTTTGAAAATAGCTGCCTTTTGTCTGGGCACACTGCGTCACAAACTTTAAGCATGCAGTTTTTGATAAACTCGCCCTCTGTAAATGGTCGGGCTGATTTTGCGACTTCTTCTGCCACAATAAAACTAGCCTTCACCGCAGCCTCGCTTTGTGATTTGGCTTTTGTGAACAGAACCTGCTGGGACTTAAGACCTTGTTTTAATTCCTCCACCTTCTGTAGCCTTTGTTCTGTGTCCATATTCTTGTCTTTGTCTTTGTGTTTCTTAGACGTTTCATAGTGCCTTCTTGGATTATATTCTTTCATTACAGCCACACTTTCTCCACACAGAAGACACACAGGTTTGCCTTTTACCTCCGTGAACATGTACTCTGCCTCCCACCTGGCTTGAAACCCCCTGTTCTCACCGTCCACCTTCCGTTTAGCCATTTTTTGTGAGGGGGTTGCTAAAAGTTGACATCTGCTCTGAATTCTGATGAATAATGAAGCCGAGGCCCGCTCGCAGCACTGCAGTGAGTTCATGGGCTATTCAGGGATGAGAATGGGGTTTGGGAAAAAAAGAGGAAACTAAGCCGGGGGTCTTAGTTAGGGCTGTGTCCCCCAAGCCGGATCCAAGGTGAAGCCTTGGTGGGGGGTCTGGGGGGCAACGTCCCCCAGAAGCTAACGAAATCTGGTGTTTTAGAATGCTCAAATGTGGTCTTATATTTAAAGTTAGAAGTAAGTACAAATGCATTTATAGTTTACCTTTTTAATCTGCTGCTGCATCACATGTGTAAATTTATATCTGAATGGTATGTTGATGTAATAGTACTAAATTATATTTTACTACTATTTAATATGTTTAGAATGGTAAATGGTGCTCACTTATATAGCGCTTCTTCTCATCTCTGGATGACCAAAGCGCTTTACAGATCCTGCTATCCACCCATTCACACACTGATGGCGACAGAGCTGCCATACACACACAGGTGCTAGCCTGGCCACCAGGAGCAACTGGGGGTTCAGTGTCTTGCTCAAGGACACTTTGACACGCAGACTTCAGACAGAGTGGGAATCGAACCCATGACCCTCCGATCAGTAGTCGGTCACACTACACCTGCGCCACAGCCACCCCCTAAACTGCCGCCCCTAGAACTGACACAGAATTACATTTACATAGCTCTAGAACAGACAAAATAATTTAACCAAGTAAAATAAATTATAAATATTAACAAAATTCCATCACCAAGTCCATCACCCATTTATTAAAATATAGTGACATTCTGCATTTTGATTTATTAAAGTGTGCATTTGTTAGTGTTACTAGGAATATAAAAAAGTTGCATATTAGTATATTTTAATATTTGAAAGATAATCTAAGAAAGTAAGTAAAACCTAAAAGATGTTTAATTAGTGTTTCAAATTATCAAGTGTTTCAAAACAGGCATGACGTCACAACTTACACATGCTATTTCATAACAAATTCATTACACGAAAATTCTCAAGTACATTACTTATAACGAGAAAAAAAATCTTACCTCGGAATGTGTCTAACGATCACTAATTGCTGTAATTGGGGCCGATTGTGATGAACTTTGACTGACATCTGAATTTAACCATCTCCATCGATTGTTTTGAACGCAGCACGAGCGACTAATTCGATCTCCTTGTAGCCACAATTTTGAGATGTTTCTGTTTTTTTTCGAGCCATTACCAACAAAACTTGTTCCTTATCCCTTTGTCTTCTTGCTTTGTTGTCTTTCGTGAGTTTTAGGTTAACCATTTTCACGAAATCGGGAAAACTCGGTTGATTGAATTGTCCGCCATTTGCATTTCGCTCCGCGTGTGGGATATGACAAAGGAATAACAAAATCGTCGATTGATTGCTTCAATAAGTATCAGCCAATCAGTGGCCTTGTACCTCTCATCCCTGGGTATTGTTGCATTGTGGGAAATGAAGTATTGATGCATTCAAACCGTCAGCAGGTGGCTGCGGCCTGCGGGCCGGTACTTGATCGTCACTTGATCGTCACTTGATCGGTAGGTTGATCGTCACTTCCTTGTGGTAACGTATCGTCACTTCCTGTTTTGCTGTCTGCCTGTGTGGTTTGCTCTCCAGCTCTCGAGCCACTAGCTATGGCTACTACCTCTCTTTCCTCTCCTCCTCTGGTGTGCTCTCTCTGTCAGATGTTTAGCTACACCTCTGCCTCTTTTAGTGATAACGGTAAATGTAATAAATGTTGTCTTTTTGAGGCGCTCGAGGCGAGGTTGTCTGATTTGGAATCCCGGCTCCGCTACATTGAAACACCGTCTGCGCCAGTTAATCTCGACGGACGCCCATTAGCTGCAGCGGAGCTAGCTAGCTTAGGTCCCCCTGTCACCGGTTCCCCGGCTCTCCTCTGCAGCGAGGAGACTGGGTGGGTGACGGTGAGAAGGAAGCCTAGTCGCAAAGCCCCGGTTCACCACCAACCTGTTCACGTTTCTAATCGTTTTTCCCCGCTCAGCGACACACCCGCTGAGGAAAAAACTCTGATCATTGGCGACTCTGTAGTCAGAAACATGAACCTAGAGACTCCATCGGCCATAGTCACATGCATTCCTGGGGCCAGAGCAGGCGACATTGAGTCAAATTTGAAAATGCTGGCTAAAAGTAACTGTAAATATTCCACAATTGTTATTCACGCCGGCATTAATGACATCCGTCTCCGGCAGTCGGAAGTCACGAAACTTAATATAGAATCGGTGTGTGAGTTTGCAAAAACGATGTCTGCCACTGTAGTATTCTCTGGGCCCCTCCCCAATCTGACCAGTGATGACATGTTTAGCCGCTCGTCATCCTTGAACCGCTGGCTGTCTGTGTGGTGTCCTAAAAATGACGTGGGCTACATTGACAATTGGAGCTCTTTTTGGGGAAAACCTGGTCTTATGAGACGAGACAGCATTCATCCCACTTTGGATGGTGCTTCTCATTTATCTAACAATCTGGCATCTTTTTTATCCAAATTTCCAAAACCATGACTACTCAGAGTTGGGACCAGGAAGCAGAGTCGCAGTCTTACACGCCTCTCTGCAGCTCCTCTTCATCCGCCACCCCTCAGCTTAGCCCCTGTCTTCCCCATCAGAGAATCGTTGTCTGCTCCCTCCAAAGTAAATAAAAATATAATGCATAAGCATCCCAAAGTGATAAAGCAAAATATTGGTAAAACTCAAATTAAACAAAAAGCCTCTAAATTGAATGATTTGGCCTCTGTTCCTCCTCATAATTTAAAAATTAAATGTGGTTTATTAAATATTAGGTCTCTAACTCCCAAGTCTCTGTTAGTCCATGATCTGTTAATTGATCATCAGATTGATTTAATTTCCCTTACAGAGACTTGGTTAGGACAAGAGGATTATGTTGGTTTAAATGAATCAACTCCCTCTGGTTATTTAAACTGTCAAAATCCCAGAAGTTCTGGTCGTGGAGGAGGAGTAGCATCAATTTACCATTCCAAATTACTAGTTAATGTAAAGCAAAAAACATGTTATAATTCCTTTGAGGGCCTGGTCCTCAGTGTTGGGCACTTTAGCAATTCCAGGTTAAACCCAATTTTATTTGCCATAGTTTATCGTCCCCCATCAACCTATTCAGAATTTTTATCCGAATTTCCTGATTTCTTAGCTGATTTAGTGCTGAAATCTGATAGAATAATTATAGTAGGGGACTTTAATATACATGTGGATGTAGATAGTGACTGCCTTAATGTGGCTTTTAATTCAATATTAGACTCGATTGGGTTTTCTCAGAAAGTAGGAAATTCTACTCATTACCTCCACCATACATTGGACCTTGTTCTGACATATGGCATAGAAATAGAAAATCTTGTAGTGTCTCCTCATAACCCTGTACTGTCAGACCATTGTCTGTTAACCTTTTATTTTACTATTTCTGACTATTTGGCTCCTAAAGAAAAATATTATCACAGTAGATGCCTCTCAGATGATGCTGTTTCCAAATTTATGCAGATTGTTTCCTCTATGCCATGTGTCAAAACAACGGAAATAAGCTATAGACAGCTTGCTCCTTCTGTAATTGATAACATGGTGGATAGTGTTTCAGCTTCTTTGCATCAGGCTCTAGACTTGGTGGCCCCCTTAAAAAAGAAAAAGTCTAATCAGAGATGTTTAACTCCTTGGTTCAACACAGAAACTCGTAGCTTAAAACAGAAGACTCGTCAATTAGAAAGAAAATGGTGCTCTACTAATTTAGATGAAATCTATTTAGCTTGGAGAAATCATCTTTTAATTTATAAAAAATCTCTTAGAAAAGCTAGAACGAGTTATTACTCTGCATTAATAGAAGAGAACAAGAATAATCCCAGGTTTCTTTTCAGTACTGTAGCCAGGTTGACAAAGAGTCAGGACTCTGTCAATCCTAGCATCCCCTTAGAGCTTACTAGTCAGGACTTTATGAACTTTTTCAATAATAAAATT
The DNA here is from genome assembly GCA_020510985.1 of Pholidichthys leucotaenia. Classification (NCBI taxonomy): domain Eukaryota; kingdom Metazoa; phylum Chordata; class Actinopteri; order Cichliformes; family Pholidichthyidae; genus Pholidichthys; species Pholidichthys leucotaenia. The sequence goes on along the minus strand of CM035841.1, from coordinate 100,007,304 downwards.
TCATCCATCAGAGATAAAATCAATCAGATTCTTCCCACAGTTAACTTAAATACTGTAACTACTACAACTCCTTCTATTGATGTCTGTCTTGATGAGTTTACTCCAATCGACCTTTGTGAGTTAGACAAAATAGTTTCCTTATCCAAACCTTCAACTTGTCTTTTAGACCCTATTCCTACCAGGTTATTTAAAGAAGTCTTCCCACTTATTGGTAGCTTTATTCTTCATATAATCAATTCTTCATTAACTTTAGGCCATGTACCGCAGGCTTTTAAAACGGCTGTAATTAAACCCTTACTCAAAAAGCCAACGCTAGATCCAGGAGCTTTAGCTAACTATAGACCAATCTCTAATCTCCCTTTCATTTCAAAAATCTTAGAAAGAGTTGTTGCTACGCAATTATTTGACCACCTGCAGGGAAATGGTTTATTTGAGGAGTTTCAATCTGGGTTTAGAATCCATCATAGCACTGAAACAGCCTTAGCGAGGGTCACTAACGACCTCCTCATTGCATCTGATAATGGACTAGTTTCTGTACTTGTCCTTTTAGATCTTAGTGCAGCTTTTGATACTATTGATCATAATATTCTACTTGATAGATTAGAACACTATGTTGGACTTAATGGAACTTCGTTGCAGTGGTTTAGATCTTATTTATCTGATAGGTTCCAGTTTGTTCATGTAAATGATGAGTTTTCTCTCAGCTCAAAGCTTAGTCATGGAGTTCCACAGGGATCTGTGCTTGGCCCTACTCTTTTTAGTTTATATATGCTTCCGTTAGGCAACATTATTAGAAAGCACTGTATACATTTTCACTGTTATGCAGATGACACACAATTATACCTGTCAATGAAGCCAGATGATACTAATCAATTAGCCAAGTTAGAAGCCTGTCTTAAGGAAATCAAAGTTTGGATGACTTGTAATTTCCTGTTATTAAATTCAGATAAGACTGAAGTCATTCTTGTTGGTCCAAAAAACCTTAGAAATTCCTTTCCAAATCAAACTTTCAGTTTGGATGCAGTTACTCTTTCTCTTAATAGCTCTGTGAGGAACCTTGGAGTTATTTTTGATCAGGATTTGTCCTTCAATTCACATATTAAATTTGTTTCTAAGACTGCCTTCTATCATTTGCGTAATATTGCCAAGATTAGGAGCATCTTGTCTCAGAGTGATGCTGAGAAGCTGATCCACGCTTTTGTTAGCTCGAGATTAGATTATTGTAATTCTTTATTATCAGGCTGTCCTAAAACATCTTTAAAAAGTCTTCAGCTGATCCAAAATGCTGCAGCAAGAGTTTTAACAGGTACTAGAAAGAGAGATCATATCTCTCCGGTTCTGGCCTCCCTTCATTGGCTTCCCATAGAGTTTAGAATTAAGTTTAAAATCCTTCTTCTTACTTACAAAGCTCTAAACAATCAGGCTCCTTTTTATTTAAAAGATCTGATACTACCGTATCATCCTAACAGAGCACTACGCTCCCAAAATGCAGGTTTACTTGTAATACCTAGAATCTTCAAAAGTACAATGGGAGGCAGAGCCTTCAGTTATCAAGCTCCTCTCCTGTGGAATCAGCTGCCAATCTGGATTCGGGAGTCAGACTCGATCTCTGTTTTTAAGAATAGGGCTAAAACCTACCTTTTTGATATAGCCTACAATTAGGGAGGGATCATGTGTTTCTGAACCCTCCCTTAGTTATGCTGCTAATAGGTTTAGTCAGCCGGGGGACCTCCAGTAATGCACTGGGCCTCACTCCTTTCCTCACTCTCTATGAAATATTTTTTTTTTGCTGGTCATTAACATTTGTTTGTTCTCTCCCATAGATTGAGTCCCCATCGTGCTGTTTGCTCTCTACATGTCTGTTCTTTTCTTCTTCTCTGTCCCCTCACCCCCCAGCCAGTCGCAGCAGATGACTGCCCCTCCCTTAGCCTGGTTCTGCTGGAGGTTTCTTCCTGTTAAAAGGGAGTTTTTCCTCTCCACCGTCGCCAAGTGCTTGCTCACAGGGGATCGCCTGATTGCTGGGGTCTTTCTGCAACTGTGGGGGTTCCCCCTACAGTTGATAGTGCTATGAGATGACTGTTGTTGTGAAATGGCGCTATATAAATAAAGTTGAATTGAATTGAATTGAATTGAATTAACCCCCTCATGGATCGTCACCTTATCGTGGTGGGGGGGTTTGCGTGCCCCAGTGATCCCAGGAGCTATGTTGTCCGGGGCAATTTACCTCTGATAGGGTCTCCCAAGACAAACTGGTCCTGGGTGAAGGGCCAGACGAAGAACGATCCAACAGACTCTCATGATAAATTGTATATCAAGGATTCAGTGTACCCCGCCCGGTATGGGGTTACCGGGGCCCCACCCTGGAGCCAGGCCTGGGGGAGGGGCTCGAAGGCTAGCGTCTGGTGGCCGGGTTTCCACCCATGGGACCCGGCCGGGCTCAGCCCGAAGGAGTTACATGGGTCCGCCCTCCAGTAGGTTCACCACCTGCAGGAGGGATCATGGAAGTCCGGTGCTATGTGGATTAGGTGGCAGTCAAAGGCGGAGACCTTGGCGGACTGATCCCAAGCTTTCTAAACTGGCTTTTGGTACGTGGAATGTCACCTCTCTGGTGGGGAAGGAGCCTGAGCTGGTGTACGAGATTGAGCGATACCGGCTAGATATAGTTGGCCTCACCTCAACACACAGCTCCGGTTCCGGAACCAGTCTCCTGGAGAGGGGCTGGAGCTTGGCCTTTTCTGGAGTTGCCCCGGGCGAGAGGCGACGAGCAGGGGTAGGTATTCTTGTATCGCCCCACCTTGCTGCCTCTATATTGGAGTTTTCCCCGGTGGACGAAAGGGTTGCTTCCCTGCGCCTTCGGGTTGGGAAACGGGTCCTGACCATCATTTGTGCCTATGCACCAAATGATGTTTCAGAGTACCCACCCTTTTTGGACTCTGTGACTGGGGTGCTGGAGGGTGCTCCTCCTGGAGACTCCATTGTCCTACTGGGGGACTTCAATGCGCACGTGGGCAACGACAGTGAAACCTGGAGGGGGGTGATTGGGAGGAACGGCCTGCCCGATCTGAACCCGAGTGGTGTTCAGTTATTGGACTTCTGTGCTAACCACAGTCTGTCTATAACGAACACCATGTTCAAGCATAAGGGTGTCCATATGTGCACCTGGCACCAGGACACCCTAGGCCGCAGGTCGATGATCGATTTTGTTATCGTATCATCAGACCTGCGACCGTATGTCTTGGACACCCGAGTAAAGAGAGGTGCAGAGCTGTCAACTGATCACCACCTGGTGGTGAGTTGGATCCGATGGCAGGGGAGGAAGCCATTCAGACCTGGTAGACCCAAACGTATAGTGAGGGTGTGCTGGGAGCGTCTGGCTGAGGCCCCTGTCCGGGAGGTCTTCAACTCCCACCTCCGGAAGAACTTCAACCACATTCCGAGGGAGTCTGGAGACATGGAGTCTGAATGGGCCATGTTCTCCACCTCTGTTGTTGAAGCGGCAGCCCAGAGCTGCGGCCGCAAGGTGGCCGGTGCATCTCGTGGTGGCAACCCCCGAACCAAGTGGTGGACACCAGTGGTGAGGGGGGCCATTAAGCTGAAGAAGGAGTCCTATCAAGCTTGGTTGGCTTGTGGGACTCCCGAAGCAGCTGAGGTGTACCGGCAGGCCAAGCGGAGTGCAGCTCGGGTGGTTGCTGAAGCAAAAACCCGGGTATGGGAGGAGTTCGGTGAGGCCATGGAACAAGACTTTCGGTCGGCTTCAAAGAGATTCTGGCAAACTGTTCGGCGGCTCAGGAGGGGAAAGCAGCTCCCCGTCCACACTGTGTATGGTGCGGATGGGACACTGTTGACTTCAACTGGGGATATCGTCGGGCGGTGGAAGGAATACTTCGAGGATCTCCTCAATCCCACTGATACGCCTTCCACAGAGGAAGCAGGGTTTGGGGACGAGGGGGATGACTCGCCTATCACAGGGGCTGAGGTCGCCAAGGTGGTTAAAAATCTCCTTGGTGGCCGGGCCCCGGGGGTGGACGAGATTCGCCCCGAGTACCTCAAGGCCCTGGATGTTGTTGGGTTGTCATGGTTGACACGCCTCTGCAACATTGCGTGGAGGTCGGGGGCAGTGCCTTTGGCATGGCAAACCGGGGTGGTGGTTCCTCTCTTCAAAAAAGGGGACCGGAGGGTGTGCTCCAACTTTAGAGGGATCACACTCCTCAGCCTCCCTGGGAAGGTCTATGCCAAGGTATTGGAGAGGAGAGTCCGGCCGTTGGTCGAACCTCGGATTCAGGAGGAGCAATGTGGTTTTCGTCCTGGCCGTGGCACATCGGACCAGCTCTTTACCCTCTCGAGAATTCTTGAGGGTTCGTGGGAGTTTGCCCAACCAGTTTACATGTGTTTTGTGGACTTGGAGAAGGCATTTGACCGCGTCCCTCGTGGATTTTTGTGGGGGGTGCTTCGGGAGTATGGGGTATCGGGCTTGTTGTTACGAGCTATTCGGTCTCTGTACGACCGTTGTGAGAGTTTAGTTCGCATTGCCAACACTCGGTCGGAGTCATTCCCAGTGAGAGTTGGACTCCGCCAGGGCTGCCCTTTGTCACCGGTCCTGTTCATAATTTTTATGGACAGGATTTCTAGGCGCAGCCAGGGAATGGAGGGTGTCATGCTTGGTGACCACAGGATCTCATCTCTGTTGTTTGCAGATGATGTTGTCCTGTTGGCTTCATCCAGCAATGACCTACAGCTCTTGCTGGGACGGTTTGCCGCTGAGTGTGAAGTGGCTGGGATGAGAATCAGCACCTCCAAGTCCGAGTCCATGGTCCTCAGCCGGAAAAAGGTGGATTGTCCTCTCCGGGTTGGGGACAGGCTCCTGCCCCAAGTGGAGGAGTTTAAGTATCTTGGGGTCTTGTTCACGAGTGAGGGGAAAATGGAGCGAGAGATCGACAGACGGATTGGAGCAGCATCTGCAGTGATGCGGACGTTGTACCGGTCTGTTGTGGTGAAGAGGGAGCTTAGTTCTAAGGCAAAGCTGTCGATTTACCAGTCAATCTACGTTCCTACTCTCACCTATGGTCACGAGCTTTGGGTAATGACCGAAAGAACGAGATCGCGGATACAAGCGGCTGAAATGAGCTTTCTCCGTAGGATTGCTGGACTCACCCTCAGAGATAGGGTGAGGAGCTCAGTCATCCGGGAGAGGCTCAGAGTAGAACCGCTGCTCCTCCACATTGAAAGGAGTCAGTTGAGGTGGTATGGGCATCTGATTAGGATGCCTCCTGGACGCCTCCCACTTGAGGTGTTTCAGGCACGTCCCACTGGGAGGAGACCCCGGGGCAGACCCAGGACTCGGTGGAGAGACTATGTCTCCCAGCTAGTCTGGGAACGCCTTGGTATCCCCTCTGAAGAGCTGGAGCAGGTGGCTGGGGAGAGGGAAGTCTGGGCTTCTCTGCTTGAACTGCTGCCTCCGCGACCCGGACCTCCGGAAAAGCGGTAGAAGATGGATGGATGGATGGATGAATTGAATTAATACTAATCAAATATCATTCTTGGGGCCATAAATAATTTATTTGCGGGCTGGATCCGGCCCGCGGGCCTTGACTTTGACACATGTGATCTAGGTTATTATCTTGGATAAAATCTTTCATAAGAAAAGTCTCATTTAAAAGTGATCAAATATCAAAAAGCACCATATTGAGGGTTACTGTCCTTAGGTGTGAATATTTATTGGTTTTATTTTAGCAGAGAAAAATGTCAGCACTCATGGGAAGAGGGAAGAAGCGGGCTTAATAATCAGGTGGAGTAATGACTTAGATATTTGTCCTTATATCTAACTTTTCAGAGGTGAAGCACTGCGGTGAAGGCTGAGAGGAAGTTTGTGTTGCTTCCTTGTAGAGGGAGTGTGAAGCTAGGATCCAAGTATGGTATTCATGGGAACCAGTTTGGGGTCCCTTGGGCCCAGGATCTTTTCCTTGGGGTTAGTATTAGTGTTGATTAAATAGTGTTGCTTACTTGTATGTCCAGATATATGTTCTTTATGGAGAGAGATCACAGTTGGTAAAAAAAAAATACAGAGAAGACGGTGAAAAGATGAGCAGCAGAGCTTTTGAGCTTATGTGGAAGTTTCTGCTGGGAAGGCTGAGAGGCATGGGGGCAGACAAAGTAGGCAGTCCAAAGCTAGTAATCTCAGGAGGTTCATGGAGTGGGAGTCTAAGAAACACTATTAGCAGAGTAAACACCACAATCCCACAGAGAGTGAAGAAATCAGCAGCTCTTTTAAAGGGGTCAGATAATCAGTGACAGGCGGATGATTAGGAGCAGCTGCAGTCAATGGGACAGATTGATTTGCAGAGATGTGTGAGTGTGAATGGGCTCACGTCACGATCATTACAATAGCTCTCTGGCAACTGATGTGTGTACATAAGTCTTCTTGTTCTGCAGTGTGACTCCTAAGCTAAAATGAAAGAAAATCCTTTTCCTCCATGGTCTGTGTAGATGGACACCCACTGACTGACTGTAAAGGTACAGCAACATCTTGTCACCTCTGTCTCTTAGTTATTTTATTCACTGGATTAGACCCTCATTTGTGTGTGAAGAGGACAGATCCCAGGTGAGCCCCCACAGTTTGTTAACGGGTCCCAAGACTGGTAGTAAGACAGTTTTTTTTTTTTTTTTATAACAGCAGGGTGCACACAAGGTACCCTGTAACTTTGGGCTGTATTATAGAGTGTTACACAAAATCCCAACACGATCCAACCTATAATGTTTAATGAACATATCAACATTCATTGTGTCAAGAACATTTCTCCTTTGACTCCATCTTTCCTCCATTTTCTCCTCTTCTTAACATTGACTGCCTGTGGCGCATTACTGCTCCCGGCAACCTCCCCCCCGGTGGTCAAGATTTTTTTCAAGAAATATTAAGTTTAGATGTCAGAGATTTCCAAGGATATAACTTGAAAGTGGTAAGAGATAATGACTGTCAATTAGAAAGATGTAGAATATGATCCAAAGTTTGAGATAGGAGTAAATTTATGCATGTAATTTGCATAATGCCATGGCAGCCATATCAAATTAAATAACTTTCAATCAAAAGTGGACTTTGGACATAGTTACACAAAGGATGGTTTTGTTTTTTTGTTACCATTTTCTGTTTTGGGTTTTTAGTTAGCTTATCTTCAAAGTATATGAACCAGAAAATCAGTATAATGTAAACAAACAAAGAAGTTCGTCAGACTTACCGATGGCAAGGTGGCTCATTTCATCCATTTTTGTCATCCTGGTCGTTATTTTGTCTTCTGTCAGTAATTTTCACCTTCTCTTCCACATCCACAAACCCTTATGATTTTTTCCATCTCAATTTTGCTTTTATTCCACCGCAATTTAAATTATATGATGACACAGAACTGGTGCGATTGTTCTGTCCAGTCACATGGAGCTGCGGTCAATGGCAGATGAAAATTAACCAGCTTCAGCCACCCTCTGTTATAATAAAATGTAGACATTTACCTTCATAAGCTAAATAATCTCTTTTTAGAATCATTGTGGGAAAATTTGGAAGCAAATGCCTTCTCTGTGTTGCGATGGAGCACATCAACATTTGTTTACATTCTCTTCTTCTTCTTCGGTGCACCAGAAGTGAGGTTTTCAGGTTGTTGTTTGGGAGACATGAGTTCTCCAAGTCAAGAGCAGTGAGCTATACATGTCTGTCACCTTGTGATGTGGAATACTTAGTACAGCTGGGCATTTTTTATGGTTTATGGCCACATCACATGACACATCACATGACCGGTGCCGAACTGCGACAAAGACAGCGGGGGTGCTGTTGTATTATGAAACCACAGACAGCCAAAGGTTTAAGAAAGTCCTAAGCACCTGAAAAGTCCTCCTCACTCCACCTAATATGTTTTTGGCTTAGCAGCATTTTTAAGGGTTAAGATGCTTTCTAAAAACCTTTTGTTGTTACTTGGATTTTCTCCTAAATTTAGGAGGAAAATCTAAAAAAAAGTCATAATTTTGAAAATTTTCTAAGAATTATGACATTCGGAGTAATTCTTAGCACTAGGACAGTTTGTTCCTAAGGGCCAAGCATTTTAGTGTTGCAGGCTGAAACTCAATGATGTAAACTCAGTTATGACATGGTGGTGTGTCGCCTGCTTTTCTTCAAAGGGTGCCGCACCACATAGCGCTTCATTTGATTGCAAAATCATTTAATCACTTAATAACTGTTTGTACACTGTCTTGCGTAGCGGTTCAGTGGGATTTTCCAACCAATCACAGTGAGATCAGCTATATAACCAATCTGTTTGTCATGAGCGGGGCGGTTGTTCGGCCTCACCCATGACTCGTGGCTGTAGTTTCCTGTATTAATTCAACTTTATTTTGTTTATTTTTCAATTTAATTCAACTTTATTTATATAGCACCATTTCACAACAACAGTCATCTCATAGCACTTTCAACTGTAGGGGGGACCCCCTCAGTTGCAGAAAGACCCCAGCAATCATGCGATCCCCTGTGAGCAAGCACTTGGCGACGGTGGAGAGGAAAAACTCCCTTTTATCAGGAAGAAACCTCCAGCAGAACCAGGCTCAGGGAGGGGCAGTCATCTGCTGCGACTGGCTGGGGGGTGAGGGGACAGAGAAGATGAAAAGAACAGACATGTAGAGAGCAAACAGCACGATGGGGACTCGATCTATGGGAGAGAACAAACAGATGTTAAAGGGGACCTGTGGTGGTCGTCTAAACGCATTCAACTTGAAAACATTAGGCAAAGTATTCGTTATTTGGTTAAATAATTATTGCCAGCCATCTACCACCAGAGAAATATGCAAATACGTCCGCCGGCATGGCCAGCCAATGAAAACTATGTGCGCAGCCATGACACATGCGAATGTGACATCACACCGTTGCTACTGAAAAGTCAATACTCAGCCTGTACCAGCGACTATGGTGCTTTTGTCAGTGTTTTTGTTCTATTATGGCTGAATTGTCGGACTCTGAGGAAGAATTCGGGCAACATGGCTACAGGTTTGAGCCAGAAAGGTCTTCTGAGGGTGAAAGTGACGAAATGGTCCTCACACACAATGGAATTTCGTCCGAAAGGAAACGTCTGTGCCCTGTTCCGAGATTGCACAACCACTTTTCCGCGACGATCTTCCGACAAGGTGTGTTGGGTTTGGGTACACAAAAGAAGTGTTTCTTTGTTTTTTTGCTTATTATTGAGACATCCAAAGGCTTTACATTCCGCCATGTTGCGATATCCATATCGCATTGTATGTTTTTGTTGTTACAAGAGCGCCGAGTGTCTGCTGATCTGTATATACTTTTATTTATTTAATTTTCTACTCGTTTTAGTTCTGCATTTAATATGAACCCTGAGTTTGAAATAAACGTTTGAATTTGAATATCCCGAAAGCCACTGCTCATCCGGGCACTCCAGGCTCAGCCAATATTGATCCAGATCGCGGTATCCACGCTACTACGTCACAGGAAGCGTCCTGGCAGGCCATGTAGCCGCCAGTATGGCTGCGCGCATGTTTTGCTGACATAGCTGAACCAGCACATCAGCAATGGATTTATATAGCATTGCTTTGAACTTGAACTTGAACTTAAACTTGAACTAGAACGTGAGACAGGGGCTCAATATAATATCTTTTTTTTTCACGACCACCACAGGTCCCCTTTAATGACCAGCAAAAAAAAAAAAAAAAATTCATTGAGAGTGAAGAAAGGAGTGAGGCCCAGTACATTATTGGACGTCCCCCGGCTGACTAAACCTATTAGCAGCATAACTAAGGGAGGGCTAAGAAACAAATGGTCCCTCCCTAATTGTAGGCTATATCAAAAAGGAAGGTTTTAACCCTATTCTTAAAAACAGAGTTTGAGTCTGACTCCCGAATCCAGATTGGCAGCTGGTTCCACAGGAGAGGAGCTTGATAACTGAAGGCTCTGCCTCCCATTGTACTTTTGGAGATTCTAGGTATTACAAGTAAGCCTGCATTTTGGGAGCATAGTGCTCTGTTAGGATAATTTGGTAGTATCAGATCTTTTAAATAAAAAGGAGCCTGATTGTTTAGAGCTTTGTAAGTAAGAAGAAGGATTTTAAACTTAATTCTAAACTCTATGGGAAGCCAGTGAAGGGAGACAGAACCGGAGAGATGTGATCTCTCTTTCTAGTACCTGTTAAAACTCTTGCTGCAGCATTTTGGATCAGCTGAAGACTTTTTAAAGATGTTTTAGGACAACCTGATAATAAAGAGTTACAATAATCCAATCTTGAGCTAACAAAAGCGTGGATCAGTTTCTCAGCATCACTCTGAGACAAGATGCTCCTAATCTTGGCAATATTATGCAAATGATAGAAGGCAGTCTTAGAAACAAATTTAATATGTGAATTGAAGGACAGATCTTGATCAAAAATAATTCCAAGGTTCCTCACAGAGCTATTAAGCGAAAGAGTAACCACATCCAAACTGAAAGTTTGATTTGGAAAGGTATTTCTTATACTTTGTTATACTTTTTTGTTCGAAATAAAGTATCTATCCATCTATCTATCTATCTATCTATCTAAGGTTTTTTGGACCAACAAGAATGACTTCAGTCTTATCTGAATTTACTAGCAGGAAATTACAAGTCATCCAAGCTTTGATTTCCTTAAGACAGGATTCCAACTTGGCTAATTGATTACTATCATCTGGCTTCATTGACCGGTATAACTGTGTGTCATCTGCATAACAATGAAAATGTATACAGTGCTTTCTAATAATGTTGCCTAACGGAAGCATATATAAACTAAAAAGAGTAGGGCCTAGCACAGACCCCTGTGGAACTCCATGACTGAGCTTTGAGTTGAAAGAAAACTCATTACTGACATGAACAAACTGGAACCTATCAGATTAATAAGATGTAAACCAAGATAAATAAGATCTAAATTATCTAGATATCGAGAGTAACAATAACCGAGAGATCAAGATTATTGTTTATTGTGTTCAGCTGGCAGGTTTTTAGAGCCCTGTGCCAGGGTTCCTTGCCAGTTTACAGCCACACCCCTTCTCTCTCTGTCAGACTCTCACCAGCTGTCTGCCATCATCCCTTAGGTTCACTCATACACACATACACACTCACACACTAGTGCGTTGATTTCAACGCACTAGTGTTCTTCACATCATCCCCTACCTACCACAGCTACAGCAGATGTGACACTATGAAGTTGAAGTTGATTCCTCGGGATAAGAATAACAGCCGTGTTTGTGTTTTTAGACAAAAATTTCTTCATGCTAAATGTCTTTATTTTCTCTTCTCATCAATAAGCCCTTTGTTCCCGTGAATACCTCAGTTAATTGCATGCATTTTCTTGTCTTTTTTTTTCTTTGTTTGGTGCTATGTTTTTTGTATTAAGCTTGTATTTCTCATCTTTTTTTTTGCACTGTAACTATAATACCTCCTTTATTCTTTTTATTTTATTTTATGTTGGGAAGTCTGTTTTGTTTTGTCCTTCTCACTCATGCACACACACACATTGCCATTCCTATTCACACGTGCACTCACTCATTATTCATCAGCTGCCACTGCACCTGCATCCACTTGCCACCCAGTAGTCTATCAGGGCATTTAAGGGGTGGCAGTGTGATTGCTCACTGCGGCGGCATCAGTCTACTGGGTCCCAGAGTTTTCTCCAGTCCAAGTTGGTGATTTGCAACATTTGATGTTCAGGCTCTTTCTCTCATCGGGGTGTTTCTTGGACAGCTTAAGGTGTTGTTTGCAGAGCTCAGCTGCGCTCCGACACTTCGTAGTAAGTTGTCCTTATTTTTGGGTTACATTTTCTCTTCCCTTAGTGGCGGATCTCACCCTGGGGCGTGACGTAACCCTGCACTGCCTGTGGAGTTAATTCCCCTGTTTATCTGTTGTTTACCTGCTCGGACTGTTTTCATGGACACTGGTTTACCAATTCTCTGTTTGACTATTTTTCATGGACATTTGTACCTCATCATCCTGTTTAATAAACCACACTACACTCACAAGTAGGCTCGTGTAATTTCTTCGGTTTGCTGCATGATTATGCAGCAGACGTGACACTGTTAGATGGCGTTGCTCTCTCCTGGGCACATCCTCTTATTAACGGTCCAGATTACCCCACTTACACTTTTACCCAGTTCTCCTGTGATATTGAAACATTTCTTCTGGTCTCCTTAATTCATGCCACGGGTAAAAAAACCGTAGTGGCGTTTTCTGCAGACTTCCGTGTTCTTGCTGCTGAAGTGGGGTGGGACGATGTAGCGGCACGAGGCTGCCTCTCAATTGTGTTTGTTGACATAAACATTCTTATATCTAAAATGTGGCCTGTTAAATATGCATTAGCATCTGAAACATGTTCTATTTCATTTCAGTGAACCTGAAACCATGTGACTATGATCCTCTGGGCAGGAGCATTATATCAAATTAACCACATCTGTGGATGCACACCTTATAAATATCCCTTGCATCCACCCATTCGTCCTCTGTCTATCTTCCTGGTCAGTAAGAGTTTATACCAATCTGTTTAACATTGTGTTGTCTGTGCTGTTTTGGGCTGCCTTACCTTTGTTACCCCATTGCTGTGTCATAAAATTGTTGTGTATTCTGCTGAATGAGAGAAGGTGTGCAGCGTGACGTGCACTGTCCATACCTGCTTAGAGGTATGGAATATATACTTGCCTTCTTTTCAGCCGGAACTGTTTACAGTTTAGCAGCGTGAGGTATGTACTACCCTTATCTGCTGACAGGTTTGTGATATATTTTTTTGCCTTCTCTTCAGGCAAACAGCTTAACAGCACACAGTATGTTTTATCTGCTTGGGGTATGTGATATATTTGCCTTCTTCAAGAGGACTTTCTTAACTATTTAACAGCATGGTACGATTTGCCGTTAATTACCTCCGCCAAGGAGGTTATGTGATCATCGGCGTTGGTTTGTCTGTCTGTTTGTTTGTTTGTTAGCAAGATAACTCAAAAACTTATGGACGGATTTTCATGAAATTTTCACAGATTGTCAGAAATGGGGTATCCTACAGATGATTACATTTTGGTGGTGATCTGGATCACCGTCCAGAAGAAAACTGTCTTTACGGAAAATGCCATTTTCGTCAATAACTACCGGTACTGAACCACTAATCCTATCATTGTCAATCCAATTGCTAGTCATATGTTTTCATGGTCAAGGAATCTGAAAATGTACACACAAACACTGTATAGGGGGAACTGTGGCCACCATTACTGAAAATGTCATTTTCGTGAATAACTACTGAACCACTAATCCTATCATTGTCAATCCAATTGCTAGTCATATGTTTTCATGGTCAAGGAATCTCAGAATCAGAATCAGATTTATTGCCATTGTTCATGTAGTACACAAACTAGGAATTTGTCTCGGTGCAATGCTGCAACATTAAACATGATAAAATAAAAGAAATAAACTATACATGCAATAAAGTGTAGAATAAGAGAGTAATACTGGTCAGCAGTTAAAATATATTAGCGAGCAGCAGATAATGTGGAGAACCATATAGTGCAGTCGGTAATGCAGGAAGAAAACAGTGATGATTGACATGAGTCTGGTTGAGCTGCTGTACATAGTGCACGAGAGTCAATAAGTCACTTAGTGTTCAGCAGTCTGATGGCAGAGGGGAAGAAGCTGTTCATGTGACGGGAGGTTTTAGTCTGGATGGACCGAAGTCTTCTACCTGAGGGGAGGGGGGCAAACAGTACGTGACCAGGGTGTGAGGGATCGGCTATGATCCGGCCAGCACGCCTCCGGGTCCTGGAGATGTACAGATCCTGGAGAGATGGGAGCTTGCAGCCGATCACCTTCTCAGCAGTGCGCACGACGCGCTGCAGCCTTAGTCTGTCCCTGGCAGTGGCTCCTGCGTACCACACAGTTATGGAGGTGGTGAGGATGGACTCGATGATGGCTGTGTAGAACTGCACTAACATCTTGGTGGGTAGCTTGAGCTTCCTCAGCTGCCACAGGAAGAACATCCTCTGCTGGGCCTTTTTGATGAGGGAGCTGATGGTCGGCTCCCACTTGAGGTCCCTGGCGATGGTGGTGCCTAGAAAGCGGAAGGAATCAGCAGTGGTGATGGGAGAGCCTGTGAGGGTGAGGGGGGGCAGAGGGGTTGTGACTTTCCTGAAGTCCACAATCATCTCCACTGTCTTCAGAGCGTTCAGCTGCAGGTTGTTGTTGTTGCACCAGGACGCCAGCTGGGCCACCTCTCTCCTGTAGGCGGACTCGTCGCCGTTGGAGATGAGCCCGATGAGGGTGGTGTCGTCTGCAAACTTGATCAACTTGACAGACTGGTGGCTGGAGATGCAGGAGTTGGTGTACAGGGAGAAGAGTCGGGGGGAAAGTACACAGCCCTGGGGTGATCCGGTGCTGATGCTAACAGAGTCTGAGACAGTCTTTCCCAGCCGCACATGCTGCCTCCGGTCCGTCAGGAAGTCGGTGATCCACCTGCAGAGGGAGTCAGGCACGCTGAGCAGGGACAGCTTGTCCCGGAGCAGAGCGGGGCGGATGGTGTTGAATGCGGAGCTGAAGTCCACAAACAGGATCCTGGCGTAGGTTCCCGGGGAGTCCAGGTACTGCAGGATGGAGTGGAGGGCCAGGTTGACTGCGTCGTCTACAGACCTGTTGGCTCGGTAGGCAAACTGCAGCAGGTCCAGGAGGGGGGGTGGTGATGGACTTGAGGTGGGGCAGGACCAGGCGCTCAAAGGACTTCATGACTACAGAGGTGAGCGCTACAGGTCTGTAGTCGTTAAGTCCAGTGATCCATGGCTTCTTGGGGACAGGGATGATGGTGGAGGATTTGAGGCAGGACGGCACGTGGCATAGCTTAAGGGAGGTGTTAAAAATGTCTGTGAAGACAGGAGCCAGCTCTTTCGCGCAGTGTCTCAGGGTGGAGGGAGACACGCCGTCCGGACCGGGGGCCTTGCGCGGGTTCAGTCTGGAGAACTGTTTGAGCACGTCCTGCTCACTGATGACAAGGGCAGGGGGGGAGGAGGGGGGGGCGCCTTTGATGAAGTAGGGATCGTGGAGGCTGTGGAGCTGGAGGGAGGGGGGGGAGTTGGACACAGATGACGGGGTGTCAAAACGGGCATAGTGTTGGGACAGTCTTTGACAAAGGGCTTTGTCATCCTGACCTTTAGGAGCCTGAGGCCGATAATTGGTGATTTGCCTCAGTCCTCTCCACACAGAAGCCGAGTCATTAGCAGTGAACTGCTGCTGGAGTCTCTCAGAATACACAGATTTAGCTCTCCTCAGCTCTCTGCTAAACCGATATTTAACCTCCCTGTAGCAGCCCCTGTCTCCACTTTTCAACGCTGCTTCCTTCTCCTTCCTGATCTGTCTGAGCTTAGCTGTGAACCAGGGCTTGTCATTAGAGTACCTCACCCTGGTGCGCGATGGAAGAATGCTCTCCTCACAAAAGTGGATATAAGAGTTCACAGTGTCCGTGTACTCATCCAGATCATGCGTGGCTCCTTTAAACATGCCCCAATCAGTTATCAATCTGAAAACGTACACACAAACACTGTATGGGGGAAATTGTGGCGCTTGGCGGAGGTCTGCGCTCTCCGAGTGCTTTTCTATTTCTGTGTTGTTTTTGTTTTATTGAATGACAGTCATCTTCTTAAAAAAAAAAAAGAGAGAGAGATGTCTTCTTTGTCTGGGTACTGGGCACTCCTGTACTTAGTGCACTCTCGCCACCTTTTGTGGGGGAGTGGTACTGCAGACAGGTGGGAACTGAAATCTGATACTGCTGTGTTGTTGTCTGACTAGCATGCTTGCACCTCATGGAACAGCCCTTTGGCCTGTTTATAATAATAATAATAATAATAATAATAATAATAATAATGTGATAGCTGTCTTGTTTTCTCTCCTATTGTTCTCTTGGAGGAATATTGGCTTCTGCGGGGAGTGAAGGAGGGGGAAATAGCCCGGTTACTGGTATGCCACCAGCCCAGGGCTCCCTCCCTCCAGGTTTAAGAGCTCCAGCTGGAACTGGGAAGGCAAGCAGGAAGCAGAAGCGGATGCCAGCTACATTATCCAGTGGGTAGATTTCATGCAGAGCCAATTGGAGTAAATGCGTAACATCATTGAACATATGGCTCCAAATCATCATCGCCTTTGGGTATGCCACACCAGGCTCCCATATATGCCATGGGACTACATCCTGATGCAGTGTCTCACGGCTTCTGATAACTTGGGTAAGGCCATCAGCTCTGGCTGTGGCGCCATTGGTCGAATGGACGTCTCGGTGGATGATGATAAAGTCGACGGTGATTCTCCAGTCAAGAAGGACCTTCCTGAGCCCTATGATATATCTGTTGGGGAAAGGCTCTCTGGAGCAGCATCAGCTGCTGTGCTTCCTCCCCATCTTCTCCATGTAGGGCTTCGGCTTTGGACAGAGGGCCAGCAACCCAGAGGCGGGTTCCCTTGCCAGTTTATCCTGACCTTTTAGAACATCTGCAGAAGTTGTGGGCTCGTCTAAGGAGGCTGCTGCTCCTCATTCTAGACTCAGTATTTTGAGTGGTGCTGTGGAGCAGGACTTGGATGGTGGATTGAAGGTGGGCTCAACCTTTGCATTGCTGGCTGGAGCTCCCCCCACAGACAATAAGTCCATACGCCACCCTAACAGAAGTGTCGTGCCACTGATGGGTTAGCGGCTAGTGCCTATCAGTCTGTGGCTATGGTCTCTAGGCTGGCAAATGCTAATACACTTCATTTAGTGTATTTAGAAGGTCTGATAAGGGACCTAGAGTCAAAAGTGGAACTGACCTTCAACCAGAGTTGGAAAGGATTGTAAGACACTGTGACTCAAGGAGCTAGCTTTCAGGCTACAGCACTTGGGAATTCCTTGGCCCAGCTGACCATGGCCCAGTGGCATGTGTGGTTGAACCAGTCGGGATTGGCAGATACAGACAAGGTTGCTGTTTTGGAGGCTGCGGTCATGCCTGGTGAGGTCTTTGGGCTTGCAGCAGAGGTGGTGTTAGATGAGGTGCAGAAGGTGAGACTGTGCAGGCAGTCCTTTCATTGGCCAGGACAATCCAGGTCAAGTATCCGGAGATCTCTTGAGGGGCATGAGAATCCAATGGCTTCGTTTCACAGAACCAAGTTCCTCTCAGGGCTAGAGCCACCCAAGGCAGAAGGCCTTTCGGCAGCGGGTACCGGTTCAACAGCACTCACGTCTGCGCTCTGGGGAGCGTGTAGGCCATGGTCCTGCAAAGCCCCACCAGTGTTCCTGATGGTATGCTTACCCTGATGTCAGTCGTCTTCGTAGCTCACCTCATGAATAGGAATCAGTGTACCTCATATCCATGGGTGATCGATACACTGGTGTGTGGATACTGCCTGCAATTCGGATCTCATCTCCCAACTTCAAGGGATTTTGGAAGCAAAAAAAAGGAGGACTGGTCAGCGAGGTCTCTGCCCTGCTGGGAAAGACTGCAATATGGTCTCTGTCTCCAGGAGAAGA
Organism: Pholidichthys leucotaenia; assembly: GCA_020510985.1. Lineage (NCBI taxonomy): Eukaryota > Metazoa > Chordata > Actinopteri > Cichliformes > Pholidichthyidae > Pholidichthys > Pholidichthys leucotaenia. The sequence continues at coordinate 99,989,812 of CM035841.1, read as the reverse complement.
GAGGTCAGGCTTTTACTCTTCCTATTTCTTGTCTCCAAGTGAACTGGTGCATAACACACAGAGCTACAAGAGGACTGACCACACCCCACATCCCCCCAAACACACTCTAGCTTTTGCTACTTACAATAGCTGTGTGGCCTAAGGTAAGAGAAGTGGAGATAGGTGCTCCCCTATACACCATATAGTGTTCCATATGATGCTGGAAGGAATTAACTAACTAACCAAGCTAACCGAGAGGTCTCCATCCGGTTCTAGACCTGAGGCGGTTGAACAGGTATCTCAAGGTGCTCCCTTTTCTGGTGATCAGGCTGTGGACATTATTTCAGGCCATAAGGCCAGGTGACTGGTTCACAACAGTGGACCATTGCAATGCCAATTTCAATTTTCCCATAAATCCGGCCCACAGGAAGTTCCTCAGGTTCTCCTTTCAGGGCAAACCTTCAAATACAACATCCTGCCTTTTGGTCTGTCCCTGTCACCTTGTACGTTCACCAAGTGCATGGACGCTGCATTCGCCCCACTGTGGCAGAGGTGCATTCGAGTTTTCAATTATCTGGACGATTGGTTTGTACAAGAGCCGTAGCGAGGAGCCATGTGGAGACCATATTGGATTACCTGGCTGCAATTGGGTTGCATTTAAATGCGAAGAAAAGCGGCCTGGTTCACACCAGGGTTGTCGAGTACTTTGGGCTCACCCTGGATTCAGTTGCCATGAGGGCATCCCTGACTCCAAAGAGAAGACATACTATCAGGGAATACATCAATAACTGCATTTCATAAAGGACTCTATCAGTGCAGCAGTACCAGAGGATCTTAGGACTCTTTGCTGCAGCTGAAGGTGGTTTTGCCCAGAGACAAGATGAGGAGGCTAGTTCTTTCTGAAGGAGCCTGATGGCTCTCAAGTGGAGGAGACACTCATCAGCAGTCCAAGATGATGTCCCCTTGGGCCAAGAAAGCTGCAGGGTAACCATTACAGCCGACACCTCCCTAATAGGCTGGGGTGCAGTCTGGGAGGGCAGGTTTGCTCAGGGACACTGGGCTTCAGCTCAGCAGTCTTGGCATATAAATCATCTCAAGATGGAGGCAGTGAATTTGGCTCAGAGGCTTTTTCTTCCAGTCATTCAGGGCAGAAACATTCTGGTGTGCTCGGACAGCACAGCTGTGGTGTTGTATATCAACTGGCAGGGCGGTCTGAGGCCTCTCTCTCTCCATGCAAGGACATGCCAAGGGTATGTTCCTGAGTGTATTTGACCTACTAGGGCCCCAGATCATAGCGGCACATCTGCTGTCATGAGGGGATCACCACTCTGGTGAGTGGCAACTCCCTCCAGAGATAGTCAAGCAGATCTGGCTTTGGTTTGGCCAGGCGGAAACAGAACCTGTTTGTGATGATGGAGAACACCGGCTGTGCTCTTCGGGCCTCAATGCACAGCCTGCTAGGCGCACTAGGTGCAGATGCTCTGAGTGTTGCCTGGCCCCCAGTGAAACTGTTTGTATTTCCACCACTGCCTCTTCTGCCAGCTTTCCTCGCGAAGGCGAGGCTACTGTCTGTTCAAGTAATTTTGATGGCCCCAAGTTGGCCACAGAGACCATGGATGGCAGAGATCTACGAGATGTTGGGGGGCCATCCTTGGCCTCTCCCAATCAGACGGGGTGTGCTCTCATGGGCACAGGGCAGGATTTGGCATCTGAATCCCCAGCTCCTGAGGCTTCATGTATGGTCCTTGAGTGGGAGCGATTGTGTAAACTTGGCTTAGAGAAGGAGGTTATAGACACCTTGCAGGCTTCACAGGCCCATCTACCCAGCTTCAATACAGTGTGAAGTAGAGAGTGTTTTGAACTGGTGTCAGACCAAGGGTGAGAATCCCTTGACATGTCACATCTCTGTCATCTAGCTTTTTCCTCCAGTACTTCTTCACCAAGGTTGGGTGGAGTCAACTATCAGGGGCTACCTGGAAGCAGTATCAACTGCCCATGAAAAATGTGATGGCTTGTCGCCTGGGACACATTCCTTTGCTAAGCAATTTTTGAGAGGTATGAGATTGAGCAGCCCATCCCGGCATCCTTGCTGCCCACTTGGGATCTCGAGACAGTTCTCAGGGTCTATGCTTGACCCCTTTTTAGCAACTCTCCATTGCTGACCTTTGTCTGATCTCTGGGAACACTGCTTTCTCTTGGAAATTGTTTCAGTCAAGAGGGTCAGTGAACTGAATGCGGTCTCTGTGGATGCAGCATGTCTTAGGTTTGATGTTGATCGGGTGGCCTACATGCGGCCCAACCCAGCTTTTCAACCCAAAAGTGTTACTAGTGGGTTTGTTTTCCCGTCCTCTAGTGCTTCAAGCCTTCTACCCTCCCCCACACACTTCTTCAGAGGCTGAGAGTGTTCTTAATCATGCCGGTGAGGGCGCTTTAGGTTTATGTTGACCGTACGAGGTCTGTCCACCCTTCAGACAAGCTTTTTGTGTTCTATGGAGAGTCCACAATGGGCAGGCCTATCTCTAAGCAGTGCCTGCCCCATTGGCTAGTAGACCTGATTGCCTTTGCGTATGTACAGGTTGGAGCAGAACCACCAGATAGGCTTGTGGCTCGCTCGACAAAGGGATTGGCCACTACGTAGGTGTTGTTTTGGGGTGCACCTCTGGAGGATGTATGGGCAGCTGCTGGCTGGGCTTCTTCCTCAACGTGTTCCCGTTTCTATAGGCTCAACCTGGCCTCATCAGTTATCCCCTCATCTGTTCTGGGGGTGACCGCAGATTCTTAAGTTGCATCTTAGTTTTCTCTCATTTAAGCCGGCATGTGTGCCTTGTGCTCAAAAATGTTTTTGTTTCAGCTCCGGTAACTTGGAGGAACCGGCTTAACTTGTAGGCACTCAGTTAACCCTTTAACTGCCCAGATTAAATGGACGGGTCACGCACCCTCAGTGGCACAGCGCAGCAACTGCATGAGTCAACTTATTGACGTCCCCCGGCTATACTGAGAATTTGTATTAATCTCTACTGATCTGACAGTTTAGAAGGTGGCAGACACGTACCGAAGGAATCATGGCAGACATGGAATATAGCAAAGAAGGAGAAATCCTCATTATCATTCTTCCTTTTTCACACACCAATGTGTATGTCTTCACGATCGGTCATCATGGCAGCATGCATAAAACTGCATGAAACGGGAAAAATAGCCACGTAGTACAAACAAAATTCACATGGTATAATCATAAGAGTTTGTAGATGTGGTACACAGTGTAAATGGCTGGGCAAACACAGAAACATTGGCTACGATGGACGAAAATGAACCGGTCCCGTGGGCGGGCGAGCCCCCCTCCCGGTAACAGGTAAGAGAGAAATATGTTTGTTGAATGGGTGAATGCAAGGGATATTTATAAGGTGTGCATCCACAGCCGTGATTAATTTGGTATAATGCTCCTGCTCTGAGGATCATAGTTACATGGTTACAGGTTCACTTTCATTCATAAAACCACATTTACATAATGTGGTTTTCGTTTGCTGGACATAGCCTTCAGCATATGCAGCATAGTCAGGCAGATAGGTGAAACAATTGTTCACTTCTGGATAGAAGCATGAAATTTGGCATAAATGTAGTCCAATAAGTCCTCTTTCATATAAGATTAAGACCCACTTCGAATCTTGCTTGGTACTTGCATTATTCAAGATGGCGTCCAAATATGGCCGCCAAAAAACACATTTTTGCTTATAACTAGAAAATGTGAGCTTTTAGAGCATAATAATGTATTGTTGACTAATATAAATGTGTACATTCCGCACATTTTGAGCCCAAAATCAAGTCTGTATGACAAACGGTTCTTGAGATATAACATTTTGAAAATTGCCACAAAACTGTATAATCTTAATCATATCAAAAGTTACAGAGATACAAATGCTGAACAATAGTAATTGAACATTTATGGTTTATGTTCATTCGAATCACATTCAAAGATCAATTATAGCATAATGAGAAACCCCAAGAAAGTTAAAAATACAAAACGCAGTCAGTGATATGCCAAATATTATGTAATTGAGTGTAACCTCATTACAACCCATGCATCAACAGAGTGAAGTGATCGAGAAGACCTCTGCTAACCTTCTGCCTGGTGACATGCACCACCACAATAACACAGAGAAGTGCAGCTTAAATTTGCCCTGCTGCACTTGCACAAGCCCCTACAAGCTTTCTTGCAACCACAGTGCACAAGCTCTTGACATACTTTGGAAGCTTCAGGGAGAGTGGTCCACTTTGGGATGAAGCCTTCCCTTGCTTCAGTCCATCCCCAATGTGTAGGACTTGGTAGATTTTGCACTGGATCCAGTGCTTGACCCCACACATAGCCACCTTGATAAGCAGCTCTTTTGATATGTTCTGTTAATGCTGCCTTGGTTGGTGGAATATTTTCAAGTGACTGCGTTCCTTGTGCAAAAAGGGTCTGACGAGCTTTGTTTACCTGATACAGTGGGCAGGTACGACTGTACATTATTACCGTGTACCGTTCAAGAACAGCTTCATCCTCTGCTGTTATAACTTCAGGAGTGAAGCTGTTTCCTGAATACAGGTGTCACTTCAGGAAAAACTTCCCAAGCATCAAATGCAGTCTCCTTGCCCCTGCCAGCAAACAAGGAAGTAGTGTCTGAGCCACTGAAAGCATGGAAGAAGGGAAGGGCTTTGCACTTGTCAGGACCAAGGCTACCTGCCAAGCTGTTTGCTGATATGTAGGTGAAATGTTTTCCCACACCAAACGCCAGCCACAGGTCAATGTCCAGCTGATTTACATATGTAACAGCTAGAACAACAACATCTGTGTCAACTGTCCTTATCAATACACTCCTGTGGCCTTGAGCTGCACCATGGGCAACATGCAACATAAGCCTTGTATCAGCTTCTTCATGATCAGTTGGATCAATGCCAGCAGAAGCCATGTCACTTGGTCTGTTGCTCACAACATTCACATCAGAAGTTGAAACAAACAAGACACCTTCCACCTCTAGAGAAGCCAGTTCTCTACCAAGGAATTGGAATAGCTCTGCTTTGTTATCGGTGCAGCGCAAAAAGGTCTGCCAGTTACTGGGAATGACAGTGTCAGGAAGCACCCTTCTTCGGATACCTTTGCCTCGAGACACTCTGGTTGCCTTTTTGAGGCTGCTGTCAAGATATCGGTCCCACACTACATCAACACGTTTCACATCTTTAGCCTGATCAATGATGTAAGGCAAGAAAACTCCTCTTGAATACTCTTGGAAAGTCTTTGCTTTACCAGGTGCAAGCATATTCACAACAGCTGCTCCATCAAAGACCTTCATGGTAACAGCTGGTAACAACTGATTTTGTGATACCCCAATGCACTGAAGCAAATCTGACTTCTTGCCTTGACGCAATTTGCCTAGAGCAGACAGTGAAGGAGGATGGGCATTGTTTTCATGTCTGAAAAACTCCTCTATGTTTCCATCACGGGTTTGACCGGCAATATAGAGCCGAGCAAAAAGATTGCAATCAGATTTCAAAGCAGACACCTTAGATTGACTGACATTGTTTGTCACTTCATAAGTACCAAACAGAGGTAGATTGTTTCTTGAAACTGTGTCAGTTAAAGCAACTGTACGCTTATTCAGTCTGTTATCAACAAACTCCTGATACTGAGCAATGCCTAATTCATGCGTTGATTTCACTGCATTAATAACATGGTGAGGCATTATTTCATTGGTGTCAAGTCTAACAAGGTCATTGCTTGTCTCTTTGAAGGGATTCCCCATGTCCTCTAATGAAACTACTAGGTTACAAACATTTTTTGCAAATGCAACCTGGACACTTGGAATTTGATCATGATGCTTGAGATTCATTGCCTTGGGCTTCTAGCTTCTGTACAGTTTCCAACTGGCAAATGATACATTTTGTAAAATCCATCACATTCACTTGACTGTCACTTCCAGAACTTAAGCAGGCACTGTCTTCTCATGAATCCATGTTGTCTCGGTTCCTGGTATGCTACGTTAGATTAATTGGTTTCACCACCACCACTTCTACAGCACTACAATAACAACTTGGGATACCTGAAAAAAAAGCAATCTGGACATCCCTGTATCTCAATGTACTGACACTCCCACTGCTGTACCTGAAATGAACATAAGAAGTTGCATTATTGTGATTACTTGAATAAGCCATATCTCAAGAACCGTTTGTCATACAGACTTGATTTTGGGCTCAAAATGTGCGGAATGTACATATTTATATTAGTCAACAATACATTACTATGCCCTAAAAGCTCACATTTTCTAGTTATAAGCAAAAACGTGTTTTTTGGCGGCCATATTTGGACGCCATCTTGAATAATGCAAGTACCAAGCCAGATCCAAAGTGGGTCTTAATCTTATATGAAACAGGACTTATTGGACTACATTTGTGCCAAATTTCATGCTTCTATCCAGAAGTGAACGATTCTTATGAAAATTGGCCCTTATCTGCCTGACTAGCAAGGCTCACTGGGCTATTGATTTCCTGCAGGAATACTTGCTTTCTATGACCAATTCACTAATTCAACCAGTGACTCATTATTTTTAGTGTACAAAGGCAATAAAAACGTTTATAATCTAATTATAAATGTCCAGAATAATAATTGAGTTTTTCATCTTAACTGTGCATCTATTTTCTAGTTAATGCACACACAATCAGGCAATCAAAACAGAACAATCAAATGTTATACAAGTAAAGTGCTGTGCATACATTCTTAAAGTATGCATACCCAAGCATTTCACAACGACAATAATAACACTGGTCAACACCAAATTTATTGTCTCAGTTTTTTTTAGCTGATTTAGGACAATTTTGATGTGCTGAATCCAAAAATCACATTGGTTTTGTTCAATCAGGTCAACTTTTTGAACTATGGCCACGTTTTTTCCGTTTTTGTTTACATGTACGGGTTTTTTCGCTTTATATGATGCAAATTTTTTTTTTATTTCTTGAAATTCTCTGAATTTTGAACGATGATGATGTAACATTCAATTTACATGTACTTAACTTTACCAATGTCTACTATTGAATTTACAGTACAACTGTACAACTGCTGTACAACTGCTTACAACTTAGCATAAAAACCTGACCTGATCGAGAGAAACGGATGTCATTTTCGGATTCAGCGGTGCAAAATTGTCTTAAATCAGTTGAAAAAACACACACAACTTACAAAAAAATATATATATTTTATGTTGTGTAATATATTATTATATAATAAATATTTCTTTATTTCATATATTTAATTATCCATTTCAAAAATATAATTGTTTATTATCACATTTAATTGTTTATTTCATTATATAATTATTTCAGGATTGTCGGTACTCTGTGGTCTTTGAAATTAAATCTGTCAACTTCATCCACCACAGTCACAATTATTTTCCAGAAACACAATCCTGAAATAATTCTCACGGATCACCTCCAACATCTAATGAGTTTGTCTTTTTATCAAGGGCCACCTCTGGTGAAAATTTCATCCAAACCCATCCAGTAGTTTTGGAGTGTTGTTGCTAACACTCAGTGAGAAGATAAGAGCCTTGGCATTTTGAGATCATCACCAAAATCTAATCATGTGTTCAGTGTACTATTACACACCTTTCCTGAAAATTTGAATGAAAGGCGCTACATCAATGCAATCCATTATTATCATTAATCCATCCATCCATCCATCTATCTTCCAATCCTTTTTGGGTTGCGGGGGAGGGGGGGTGGGGGGTGGAACCTATCCCAGCATCTTTGGGTGAGAGGCAGGGTACACCCTGCTCGGATCGCCTGGCCATCGCAGGGCCAACGCAGACAGACAGACAACCATTCACTCTTACATTCATACCTAAGGACAATTTAGAATCCCCAGTTGATGCCAATTAACCTAACCTGCATGTCTTTGACCTGTGGGAGGAAACCAGAGTACCCGGAGAAAACCCACGCAGACACAGGGAGAATATGCAAACTTCACACAGAAGGGTCACCAATGGCCTGAGAGTGGGATCGAACCCAAGATTGTCAGGGGTGGAATCGATCCCGTGACCTTCTTGCAGCGCTGACACAGCACTATCCACTGTTCCATCGTGCTGCCAATTATTATTATTATTATTATTATTATTAAGACAGAGAAATGACAGCAAAAACAATATGACTACATTATACTACTGCATAATAATAATAATGAGAAGAATAAGAATAAGAACAAGAATAAGAATAAGAATAATATAAGACTGTCATAATTGTATTGACCATACATTGGGGCTGGGCAATTCCACCTTAAATTGACATCATAGTTTATTGAATCTTTCAGGTTGTTTTTCGGTTTGTTTGTTGTTTTTTTTTCCTCCTCTGTTCTCCCTTACAGTTTACTGACAAAGTTCATAATTACATAGCAACATTACACAACAGTGCAGTATCATACCATTTCTTTTGCAGTTATCAACTACAAATTCACACAGTATCCATATTACAAATACATATTACAAACACTCACCTGGCACGTCGACAGATGTGGACATGTTCCTCCAAGTGTTTGTTTTCAAATTTTGATGATGATATCCTTTTAGTGTCAGCTCAAAGAGTACCGGTTTGTTTGATAGAGCAAAGTTCAGCCTCCATCGTCTGCCACCTCCCGTTCTCGTCTTCCTGTACCGGCGTCCTACGTCATGCCATTCCTTAATTCTGATTGGCTGCTTAGAAAGGTCTTACATTGACAAGTGCAGCTGTACAGTAGTCTGACAAATTGGACTTTTTTCAGCCCTGAGAACTGCGACAAAAAGTAGCCACCGCTCAAAGCGTTTCAGCGCCGAGGGTGCTCAGCGCTGTGAATGCTGGACTATGAAGAGAATGAATAGAAAATAGTCGCCCACAGCAGGAAGAATGAGTTTGGTGGACACGCTCAATAATACTTTTTCTGCAATGTTTTGCTTCCGGGTTGTAGAGGCGTGTGGCCCTATGGCGTGACAACGCACGTAACTGAGTGGACAAGTCTTAAAGGGGCAGTACATGAAAAGTGCCAAATTAATATACAAAATTATATTAAAAAAAATCCTACATCTACACTGTGATCTGAATCACCACCAAAATCTAATCTTCTGTTCCCAGTGCCATTACACACCTTTCCTTAAATTTTCATCAAAATCCATTCATAACCTTTTGAGTTATGTTGGTAAAAGAAAAACCAACCAACAAACAATCAGACAAACCAGTGATACCGAAAACAATATCTCCATCCTCCCTTCGCGGAGGTAAGAAAGGCCACACTGAGGCCCTGTAGCCTCAGAAACTACTGATGGAAATAAGTGACGATGCTATAATTTGGTACAGAGCATCTTTACCCTGTGTTTAATGTTTCTTTTTATGTACATGCTCTCTGACAAATAAATAAGTAAACTATAAACTATAAACACAACAAGAACAACATTCTACAAATAACAAGGCAGATGTGTGCAACACACGGGCACAGACATACTGTATATGTGACTGAATGCCGCAGAGCGTCCGCTCTGTGTGAGTGCAATTTTGGTTGTTTAAAAGCCAGTTTTTAAAATAAGTCTTAAAAGTGTTTAGCATGGTATTGTCTCTAATTGCAGATGGTACAGTATATCATTATCAATGTTTCAAAGTGTTACAAAGTAATGAGTTACTGCTAAAACAGTAACGTGCATTGTAGCGAAATTACTGTTCAAAAAATTCAGTAATGCATGACAGTTACTGAAATTTAATAAGATGTGTTTCTTCTTACTCTTTTTATTAATATGGATAATGTCATGAATGCTCCTTTGGGGCAGAAGAGGCAGACCCACTTGCAGGTTGTGTCAGTGCAGTTAAACAACAGGAGAATACACAGTGCTCAAGCCAGCAAAACGTGGCAAGCAACATAAGAGAAACACAGCTGACTCCCAAACGGACTGGTGAGTGACAGGCAAAGACATAGAAAAACCTCAAAACATTCCAATAACTGGCAGGTGCTGGGTAAAGACACAGGAAAACCTCACACACTCCAATAACTGGCAGGTGCTGGGTACTTACAGAGAGAGATAATTCACCAGGGCAGAATGTCCTCTGGTGGAGGGAAGACAATATAAATTAGCCGCAAGGCAGAGTGAAACTAACTGAACTTAAATACCAAACAGAGATGAGCTGCAGGTATGAGTAACAGGCAAGCAGTGACCTAATTACCAAGCTGCCACAGCTTAACAGGCAGACAGTGGCAGCAGGTGGGGGAGAGCCTGGTAGGGAAGGACTCTGTCACAAAACAAATGTACAAAAACTAACCACAAAATAAAGATAACAGACAATAAAACTAGAAACAAAGTGAGGATCTTAACTCAGAGAAACCCTGAGTTCAGATACATGACAGATAGATATTTTTTTAGCACAAATATATGAATATACAATCTGATCCTACTGTAGCTGAGATGAGTCATCAGTCGACATGACCTGTTGCAAAGAGCCTGAGTCTTCATGACTGATCGGAGGAAAAGATGAAGCTACTTTTTTTGTGGAAATAAGCAGATTATTTTTCCTTTGTCACGGTTAAAGACAAAAGCATATTGGTGGGTTTCAAGCTAAGTGATGGTTGAGTCCTACTGCAATCTTCAGAAGCCTCCAAAAAAGCGAGTGCTATGTAACAGCTAGTTATTTTTGTCATATCCCGAGTGCTACTTTGTCCACGCTCGGGTTATACATCATCCCTGTCAGGCTTTGACAGCAGGTGTTGTCATTCTGGCTTCCCGGGCTCTGATTGGTCAGACGCTCGGGAATCCCCCGCTGTCAGAGTCTGAGCAGCTGTGCTGCATTTGCAATCGTGAGCAGCCGGCTTTAAATGCCGGCGCCAGCGACTGCATCTTGCGGCTGTCTCGTCAATTTTCCCGTCAACATTCTCCTTGTGTTCATCCACCTTTCCCCTTGGATGTAAGTGTGTTCATTGTCGCAGTTATCGTTCGTGTTCCTTGCCTTTTTCCTTGTCAAAACGGTGAGCGAGCGTTCCTCGTCTCAGCCGTCATTTATCATTGTTTGGCTAGTGGGTTATCTTGTCGCTAAGCCCACGCGGCTAGTTATTCTGTCCAACCCTTACCTTGAGTTATAATAAACTGTTATGCAATTTTACTGGTCTGTGGCGTCTTATGCTGGCTCGTGAGTGCCAGCCGTGACAATTTTAAGAACTGTATCTGAACACCTGTGGCTGGGTGTAAAGTGGAAATACTCTTGTCTCAACACCCACAGGTTGAAGCACAGGTATGCATCTGGACAGTTTTTGACCCAGCAAGAATTAAACCGACTGATTGCTAGATTCATTACATTACAGATTCATTACAGAATGAAAACATATCAACATACGTTGATATGTTGTATGGACATTTACTTGCTACCTGGATAAAGGTTATTCAAAAATGGATTTTGATCTCCAAAAGGCTTTTGAGAGACTGCATCATGTCTGTCACAGCAGATGTTTAGACTGGATAATGGATATTTTTGTTGGATCACTGCACATCGGATTAATCCATAACATAAAGGACAGCTCTATGCAGTGTTGCCAACTCTCACTCTTTTGAAGTAAGTCTCACTCTTTTTCCCTCTCTTTCACTCCACAAACCCTATTTCTCACTCCCAAATGAAGAAATTACTGGCAATATCATGTTGATTTTCTTCAGATTTTTCCACACATTATGATCTCTCAAGGAAGGACAAAGAAGACTGAACATGTTCTAAAACTTATTCTGAGGTAAAGAAGCGTATGCCTTGAAAAAAAAAAAAAAATAACTGTTTATGTGTATTGTGCACCTCCATGCTCACTTTACCCCTATGCCCCAGTCTCCTTCTTCCACAATTCCTGCTAAATCTCACTCCAAGCTTTTCTGAAAAGTTGGCTGTTGTAATGTTATGGGAGTATTAAGTGACCATTGGTCATTCAGTGTTTTAGTTTTAGTCAGGCAGTTCTATAGACAACTAAGTGGCCAGGCATGGGACCTGAGGGTCCTTAGTGGCAGGCATGGAAATAGGTGTAAATAAAAAGTGGTAGGAGCACATTGTAAGTCTCTGGGTTACAAAGGCTAAATAAAGAAGCCGTGAGTTGCAAGCTGAACTCAAGGTTGTCTTCATTTCCATGAGAGTCACTTTATTTCCTTGGCAACAGGGATAAATGGTAATTATGGCAACATATGGCAGCATCACTGAGTTTGACCCAGAAACGAATGAGTGGCAGCAGTATGCCAAATGGCTTGATTTTTGCTTTGTAGCTAACAAAATTGAGGATGAAGAACAAAGGAAAGTCATATTCCTGAGTGCATGCTGGACGAAAGTATACGCTATCCTCAGAGATCTTTGCCAACCGGGTAAGCCAGGGGATTTTACATTGAAAGACTTATTGAAGTCTTTGAGCGACCACTTGACACCAAAACCCAGTATGATTGTGGAACATTTCTAAATTCCACTCCAAAGTCAGACAGCTGGGGCAATCTGTTTGCAGCGTTTTTGGCTGAACTGAGGAGACTCACAGAGCACTGGGGATTTGGCACTGCACTGGACGACATGATCCGAGACCACCTTGTATGCAGTATTAATGATGACAACATTCAGCGGCGGTTACTGTCAGAGGCTGATGACAAATTGACTTTGGCAAGGGTGACAGAGAGAGCGCTGTGTATGGAAGCAGCGCCCAAGGATGTGGTGGAGCTGCAACAGACAAGGACAGAGGCTGCCGTCCACAAACTACGACCCGGCTCAACTTGCTATCCATCATTTCCACAGAGATGCAACAGGTGTGGCGGTAATCACGAACGATTGGATTGTACATTCAAAGATGCAGTGTGTCACAACTGCCGAAAGAGGGGGCACTTTGCTAGAAAGAGCTCCAGTCATTCTAAACAGAAAAAGGGAGATGCATGTGGCTCAACTCACATGCTGGAGCATGATTAAGGTGAGGAAGATTGCACCAACATGCTATATGCTCTTGATGGTGAAGAGACACTGAAGCCATATGTAAGAAGACATGAACTGAGCATGGAGGAAGGGTGCATTCTTTGGGGAAGCAGAGTGATAATTTCACCACACGTAAGAAAAATGATGATTAAAGAGATGCACCAGGCCCACCCTGGGGCATCAAGGATGAAAATTTTGGCTTGCAGCTATGTGTAGTGGGCCAACATGGATGCAGACCTGGAGGCAGCAGTGCGACAGTGTCACACATAAAGATGTAGAGAAACTTGTCCACGCCTTTATCACCTCTAGGCTTGACTATTGTAATTCACTTTAATCAGGTTGTCCTAATAAATCAATAAAGATTTTCCAACTCATTCAAAATGCAGCTGCATGTATCTGGATGAGAACAGGAATAAGAGATTACATTACTCCAGTTTTAGCTTCTTTACATTTGCTCCAAATAAAATACAGAATTGAATTCAAGATTTTACTCCTAACTTATAAAGCCCTTAATGGTCTGGCTCCTTCTGTCATAATTTGGTGTCTGAGGAAGCTTAAGAGCAGGGCAAACCACTTCAGAAGAATACGCAGACTCAGATGAAAAGTTTCACGACTTTAATGAAAACCCAAAACCTAATACTAATATGCTGACTTAAAGAATAAATACACACACCACAATTCCCCACAGCTCGATACAAACATGCTATTTTACAGAATAAATACACACACCATAATTAAGGAAACCAGCAACCAAAATGCCAAACTATATACAAGAAAAACAGTTGCACGCTGGAGCCACATGCAGCCTAGGAGGAAAGGAGGAGAGGAATGATTAATGATGAGTGTAACACACTGGGAAATAACTACTGAAGAAATGGATCTTATGATCTTGGCAGAGAACCCGGCAGTGAACTCCAGCTCAGGGAGAAGTGAAGGGGATCTGGAGACTGCAGGAAAGGAGAAGGAATCACTGGAGGACCTGGGTGGAGAAGTCGTAGTCTTGGAGAGGATTTGTTCAGGCGAGCAAGCACACACAGCCCTGGAGACACACCGCTGGAAGTGGCAGCAAACCCAACAATCCAGAGAGCTCTTCACACACTGGCTCTTAAAAACACTGGTGAATTAGGAAGCAGCAGGTGTGTAATCACGCAGGTGCACTGATGAGCTCTGGAACCGGGGGGCGGGGGGGAGCACTCGCCTGGAAGGTGATCGGCTGCAAGCTCCCATCTCTCCAGGACCTGTACATCTCCAGGACCCGGAGGCGTGCAGGCCGGATCATAGCCGATCCTTCACACCCTGGTCACGTACTGTTTGCCCCCCCCCCCCCCCTCAGGTAGAAGACTTCGGTCCATTCAGACAAAAACCTCGCTGCACATGAACAGCTTTTTCCCCTCTGCCATCAGACTGCTGAACATAAGTGACTTATTGACTCTCGTGCACTATATACAGCAGCTCATGTCGTTCATCACTGTTTTTCTGTTGCATTATCGACTGCACTGTGGTACCCCATATTATCTGCTACTTGCTAATTTATTTAAATCTGCCTTGACTAGTATTACTCATTATTATTATTATTATTATTATTATTATTATTATTACTTATTATTCTACACTCATTGCATGTTTTTAGTCTTTTGTTTTTTTTTTTGTTTTTTTTTTTAAGTTTATCTCTTTATCTCATCATGTTTTTAATGTTGCAGCATGGCACCGAGACAAATTCCTAGTTTGTGTACTACATGAACAATGGCAATAAATCTGATTCTGATTCTGATCATGACACCTTGACACCAGGGCGGCAGTAGCTCAGGAGGTAGAGCAGGTCATCCAATAACCACATGGTTGGCGGTTCGAATCCCGCTCTCCCCGGATATCCTGCCGTTGTGCCCCTGGGCAAGACACTTCACCCCTAATTGCTCCTGGTGGGTCTGGAAGCGCCATGTTAGATAGCATGCCACCATGTGTGTGTGAATGGGTGGATAGCAGGATCTGTAAAGCGCTTTGGTCATCAAGGAATGAGAAGAAAAGCGTTATATAAGTGAATGCCATTTACCTTCTTGCCTGCAAAGAACTCATGGTTCCCCATCATCCAACAAGAAGTCTGCGCTCCCACAATTCCAAACTACTTGTGGTCCCCAAGGTCCTCAGAAGTAGAGTGGGAGGTAGAGCTTTTAGTTATCAAGCTCCCTTCCTGTGGAACCATCTTCCCAATTCAGTTTGGGAGTCAGACACTCTTTATTTATGTAAGAGTAAGTTGAAATCCTTTCTCTTTGATAAAGCCTACAGTTAAAAATGTTTTTCTGTTCTAAATGTTGCCACTGCCAGGCCTTCACTCACATGTGGAGTCTAACCAGGCTTGATACTGGCAGGTCTGGCTGTGAATGTTAATGTTGAATTGCATTTATTATGTTTGTCTTGAATGTAGCTTCTGCCAGGCCCCCTACTTTTCTACCTCTTCTCTTCAACCCAGCTGGTCGAAGCAGATGGCCGTCCTCTATGAGTTATGGTTCCGCTTGAGGTTTCTCCCCATTAAAGGGACGTTTTTCCTCACCTGTGTTGCCGCAGTGCTTGCTCTTAGGGGTCTCTGCTGGTTTCTATAAATTTGAGAGTGTGGCCTAAACCCACACTTTTTTAAGTGCCTTAAGATAACCTGTGTTGTGATTTGGTGCTATGTAAATAAATTGAATTGAAATTAATTAAATTGAATGTCAGTCTAATCTCGCCACACCAGCAGCCACACCCCTGGATCCATGGGAGTGGCCTTCCCACCCATGGATGAGACTACATCTGTATTTTTGTGGCCTGGTAGAAGGAAAAATAACACTGATTCTTTTGGATGTCTACTCAAAGTAGATTGAGGCTCATCCAATGTCATCCATAAATTCATGAGCAACTGTGGAGAACTTGAGGGCCATCTTCGCATGCATGGTATTCCAGCGGTCGTGGTCAGTGATAATGGACCGAGTCTGGTCAGTGCAGAATTTGAACATTTTCTGAGGAAAAATGGCAGCACATAACGACAGCACCTAATCATTCATCATCAAATGGGTGTGCAGAGCGAGCAGTCGGGGTGATCAAAGAAGGAGGCAGGAAGATAAGGGAAGATAAGAGAAGGTAGTTTAGAAACTAAGCTGGCAAGATTTCTCTTCAACTATCAATCATCACCCCAGACCACCACAGGAGTCACTCTGGCAGAGCTACTCATGAACAGAAAACTCTGCACCCAACTAGATCAGGTGTGTCCCTCGTTAGGGGACAAAATTGGGTGAAATCAAGCCAAACAAAAAGAGTACCATGACAGACATGTCAAAGGCCGGATATTCATAGTCTGATGGGATGTATGGGAGAGGATATTCAGGCCAAAAGTAGATTTCTGCAACTCTATTTAAGAGGACTGGTCCAGTGTCATGGAGAGTGAAGACACTGGGTGGCCAGCTGGTGAGACGTCATCAGGATCAGATCCGTCCACATTATGACCAGAGACCAATGGAACACTCGCACCAAGAGGAGGCTCTCCCTGGAGATTATGACATGATTTCTGGCCCAGGAAACACGCACACAGGCTCGGGTGAGATTTAAGAGTTTATTCAACAGCAGGTGTATGGATGAATGAGTGGGAAATGTAAATGTAGTCTTGGGGACAGGAGAGCACCGAGAGCAGAACAGACACCGTACAGCCAGGCAACCCTGAGGACAACACAAAGAACAGAGGATGAGCAATTGTCTCAGCAAGGTGGTGAACGTAATAGTGTGGCTTACTTGCAGATGTATCGTGACTGGCGTTGGCAAGAGAAGCTCCCGCCTGGGAGACAGCGCCCAGCTGCGCTCGAAGCAGTGAGGATGAGAGGAAGGACGACAAAGGGAAATTCCACCGCCAGGAGGGTCCACCTGTGCACAGGGGAAGAACTGAGGAGAACAGGTAAGAGTACCTTACTTGAGGGCAACGTGTAGCGGCGTTGGCCGAGAGGAGTAGGCGAACGCAGAGCTTGAGCGTGGAGAAGAGCTGACGGCTCCAGGCCGAGGCTGCGGGCAGAGCAGGTTAAATAGCGGCAGCCTGATGAAGCCCAGGTGTGCACACAGCTGGAGCAGATGACAGGCGGGAGCGAGTTGTGACAGTACTCCCTCCCCCCCCGAGCAGCGCCTCTTGGCGCTGGCTTGTCGGGATGCACCCGATGGAACACCTCAATGAGCTGCTTGTCCAGCACGAAGGTGGGGCGCACCCAGCATTGGTGCTCAGGACCATAACCCTCCCAGTCCACCAAATACTGCAACCCCCGGCCCCGACGTCGGGAGTCCAAGATAGAAGTGACGCTCCATGCCGGGTGTCCATCGATCATCCTGGGGGGGGGGGGGGGGGGGGGACTCTGGGGAAAGGACAGAGAGGGTTAGAAACCACAGGTTTAACCTGAGAAACATGAAATATGGGATGAATGCGGGGGAGGGGGAGCACCAAACGCACAGCCACCGGGTTAACCACCTTCGTAACAGGGTAAGGTCCAACGAAGCGCTGAGCCAATTTCTTCTTCTCCCCCTTCAGACTGATATTATTCTGGGCAGACAACCATACTTGTTGACCCACCTGGTAGCGTGACGCAGGCCTCCTGTGGTGATTCGCAGACTTGGCGTTGCGCAATGCGGCATGAACCAGGGCCTGACGCGTCTTGGTCCACAGCCGTCGACACCGTCTCACGTGGGCCTGGATGGAGGGGACTGCCACTTCACCTTCTTCCTCAGGGAACAGCGGGGGGTCGTAACCTAAAGACGCCCAAAAGGGGGACATCCCAATGGCCGAAGAAAGTGGAGTTATGGGCATACTCCACCCAGGGAAGACGAATGCTCCAGGAAGAGGGGTTAGAGGAGGTGACGCAGCGCAGAGCAGCCTCCAGCTCCTGGTTGGTGCGTTCGCACTGCCCATTGGATTGGGAATGATGTCCAGAAGACAGGCTGACTGTGGCCCCCAGGGCAGTGCAGAAGCTCCTCCAGACTTTAGACACAAATTGTGGCCCCCTATAAGAGACAATGTCAGCGGGGATGCCATGCAGCCTGACCACATGCTGCACCAACAGATCGGCCATCTCGCGCGCCGAAGGAAGCCCAGGGAGAGGCACGAAGTGGGCCGCCTTGGAGAACCGGTCTACAATAGTCAAGATGGTGTTAAAAGAGTTGGAGACCGGCAGACCAGTGACGAAGTCCAAGGCAATGAAGACCCACAGGAGGAGCATTAGACGACTTATTCATGGCACACTGCGGGCAGGTGTGCACATAGTTGGAGACATCCTCCTGGAGTCCGGGCCACCAAAAGGACCGCTGGAGGAGATCAACAGACCGGGAGACACCAGGGTGGCAGGCGAGCCTAGAAGTGTGAGCCCAGTGAATGACGTCACCTCGAACTGACGAGGGCACAAACAATCTTCCCACTGGGCCGCCACCAGGATCAGGTTCGGACTCCAGAGCCTCCAGGACTTTATCTCTGATGGCCCAGGAAACAGCCCCCACGACGCACGAAGCGGGAACGACGGTATGGACCTCATCTTCTGGGGCTTCAGGGGCGAACAGCCTGGCCAGCACATCAGACTTCTTATTTTTGGAAGCTGGGCGGTAAGTAATGATGAATCTGAACCTGGCGAAGAACAGCGACCAACGCGCCTGGCGGGCATTCAAGTGCTTGGCCGTCCTGATGTATTCCAAGTTCTTATAAGATAAGATAAGCCTTTATTAGTCCCACAATGGGGAAATTCCAGGATTGCAACAGCACAGGGATAGCAACACACAGAGCAACAATCAGAAGGCAAGAAAAAACAAGAACAGCTAGTAAACATATGTACATATTACTATAAATAAATAAATATATATATATATATATATATATATCTTATGATTGGTCCAGACCACGAAAGGCTGAGCCGCCCCTTCCAACCAGTGACGCCACTCCTGCTGCGCGAGCTTCACGGCCAGGAGCTCTCTGTTGCCAATGTTATAATTGCGCTAGGCCGAGGAGAGATGCTTGGAGAAGAAAGCGCAGGGGCACAGCGCCCCGTCAGTCGGGGAGTGCTGAGACAAGACTGCCCCGACCCCAGTGTCGGGCGCGTCCACCTCGACAAAACACTGGCGCTCAGGATCCACAAGGGAAAGGACCCGGGAGGATGCAAATTCCTTCTTGAGGGTTTCAAAGGCTGTCTCCGCTTCCGTCGTCCACTGAAAGCGCACCCTCGGTGAGGTGAGGCGGGTCAAAGGGGGGGTGATGGCACTGTAACCAGGGACAAAACGGCGGTAAAAATTAGCGAACCCCAAAAATTGCTCAACCTGCTTCTTAGAGGAGGAGGTAGGCCACTCGACCACAGCTTTAACCTTGGCAGGGTCGGGGAGGAGCTGATTGTGAGAGACAATAAAACCCAGGAAAGAGGTGGTATTGGTAAATAATTCGCAATTCTCAGCTTTGACGTAAAGTTTATTCTCCAAAAGACGTTGCAGGACCCGCCTCACATGGACCAGATGCTCCTTCCGAGACCGGGAGAAGATCAAAATGTCATCCAGGTAGACGAAAACGAAGACCCCCAGGAAGTCACGAAGAACGTCATTAATCAGGCGTTGGAAGACAGCAGGAGCGTTGGTGAGCCTAAACAGCATGACAAGGTATTCAAAGTGGCCGCTGGGCGTTCGGAAGGCCGTCTTCCACTCGTCACCCTCCCGGATCAGGAGACAAGGTGATAAGCACTGCGGGGGTCTAATTTGGAGAACCAGGACGCCCCCTGGAGGGAATTGAAGGCCGAGTCCACGAGCGGCAGTGTATAACAATACTTAACCGTGATGTCATTAAGGGCCCTGAAATCAATGCAAAGCCTCAAAGAACCATCCTTCTTCACCACAAAAAAGAACCCAGCACCCAGGGGGGATGTAGAGGGGCGGATAATTCCGGCACTGAAGGATTCCCGAATATAGGTGTCCATGGGCTCCCGTTCTGGGGCAGAAAGGCTATACAGGTGACCAGAAGGGAGGGACGCCCCTTGCAGGAGATCAATGGCACAGTCATATGGGCGATGGGGTGGGAGGGATAACACCTTCGACTTGCTGAAAACCAAGCCCAGGTCGTGAAACTCCGGTGGCACAGCAGAAAGGTCCGGCGGGGCGGAGTCAAGGGCGGGTGCAGGCACAGACGGGGCACAGGCCGCAGACTGGAGACAGGTTCCCAAACAGAAGGTGCTCCATGACAAGATGCACCCGGTCTGCCAAACAAACACGGGGTTGTGGAGGCGTAGCCATGAGTAGCCAAGAATGATGGACGCCGCCGAGGTGGGAAGGACATAGAAACTGAGGTCCTCACGATGGTTGCCAGAGATAATGACGGAGGAGGGTTTGGTAATATGAGTGACCCTTTCCAGGGGAGAACTGGTCAGGGCGACGAGATGAAGGGGAGTGAGCAAGGCTTGGAAATGGATGCCCAGGCGGGTTGCCATGGATCTTAGAAATAAAACATTGTTCTGCCCCCGAGTCCACCAGTGCGTGAGATGCGTGACCAATGGAGATGTGGCAGAGTCTAATTTGAACCTGACATTTTGAGAGGGGATTAGACTGGGAAGCGTCCGCGAGGCCCCCTACATTGACTCGCGGACCTCCCCTTTTGGCTTCACCGGGCAGACTTCCACAGGATGTTGGTCATCTCCACAATACATGCAGAGACCCAACTCCCGGCTGCTCTGTTTCTCCGCTAAGGAAAGTCTAGCCCGCACGATGATCATAGCGTCGGGATCGTCGGTGGCTTCCGGAGGAGGTAACGCCAGGGGGCGATACTGGGGAGCGCAGGAAAGAGCTCCGCACGAGCGGCTGAATGGCTTCCACTCGGCAGCCCGCTCCCTCAGCCTGTTATCCAAACTGATGGCCAAAGAAATTAATTCAGGCAGCCGATCCGGCTGTTCCCGGCTGGCCAACTCATCCCGCAAATCAGAATTTAGACTTCGGAGGAATAGGCTGCAAAGGGCAGCAACACACCAACCAACCTCTTCCGCCGCCACCCGGAAGTCGACAGCGTAGTCGGCCGCTAAGCGGCTACCCTGGTGAAGGCTAAAAAGCCACTCGGCCAACACGCTATCGCGATCCGAATGATCAAAGACCTCGAGAAAATCTTGCACGAACTGGGCTTAGGTCAAGGTCGCGTAGCTGGCCTTGGCAATAACGGCGTAAGCCCAGGCTAACGCTCGCCCTTCCAGAAGATTAGAAACATACCCAATTCGGCTTTGGTCTGACAGAAAATCCCCGGGCACGCGCTGAAACACTGTCTCACACTGTAGAATAAACCCACACGCTAAAGCATGTGGGAGTGGGAATTGGGGTGAGACGGGTTGGCGGACCCAGGGCCGAGGAGCTGGCCTGAGGAGCGGGAGGAGCTGGCCTACCGAGCTGAGACGGAGGGAGCGCCTGCGGAGGATCGAGGCGATCCAACCGGCTATTAATGGAGGTAAGCTGATTAAGGATTACCTGCTGTTGATGAACAATTAAGTCCACCCGAGCCTCGAGATTGGAGAGTCGCCGTACATACCTGCTGTTCGCTGGGCCGCTGTGCTGGAGCCGTACTGACATGATTTCTGGCCCAGGAAACACGCACACAGGCTCGGGTGAGATTTAAGAGTTTATTCAACAGCAGGTGTATGGATGAATGAGTGGGAAATGTAAATGTAGTCTTGGGGACAGGAGAGCACCGAGGGCAGAACAGACACCGTACAGCCAGGCAACCCTGAGGACAACACAAAGAACAGAGGATGAGTAATTGTCTCAGCAAGGTGGTGAACGTAATAGTGTGGCTTACTTGCAGATGTATCGGTGACTGGCGTTGGCAAGAGAAGCTCCCGCCTGGGAGACAGCGCCCAGCTGCGCTCGAAGCAGTGAGGATGAGAGGAAGGACGACGAAGGGAAATTCCACTGCCAGGAGGGTCCACCTGTGCACAGGAGGAAGAACTGAGGAGAACAGGTAAGAGTACCTTACTTGAGGGCGACGTGTAGCGGCGTTGGCCGAGAGGAGTAGGCGAACGCAGAGCTTGAGCATGGAGAAGAGCTGACGGCTCCAGGCCAAGGCTGTGGGCAGAGCAGGTTAAATAGCGGCAGCCTGATGAAGCCCAGGTGTGCGCACGGCTGGAGCAGATGACAGGCGGGAGCGAGTTGTGACAGATTATGGATTTCTGCATCCAGATAATCAGGGGCAGTTGAGGAGCCACAAGAGAGTGGGGAACAGACACCCCCTTAGCTTACTTTTGGGACTATGCCATGTTATCCTGTTAGAGCTAGGAAGGCACCTGATTACCTGAAGGATTATGTTGTCACAGGGGCAGAATAATCCCCTTGGGTGTCTCGAGGAGGGTCAGTCAACCCCTACCTCATAGAAATATGTTGTTTGAACATTGTTGTGTTGAAGAACACAAGAGGCTCGTTTGCATTAAGTTTTGGACCATGGGAGGAGGGAATGTTGTAATGTTATGGGAGTATTAAGTGACTATTGGTCATTTAGTGTTTTAGTAAGGCAGTTCTATAGACAACTAAGGGACAGATTTACTAACGTGGAGCGCAATCGCAAAACCCTGTTTTGGCGTTAAAAAAACTACTATTGAGATTTACTAAAGGGAGCAGAGCAAAATTTGCAGTGGAAAGGCGTGGACTATATCATTTTTGTGCCTGGCCTCATTGCATATGTATTTGTGGGAGTTGTCATGTCAACGTGCAAATTTGAGGGAAGGGAGCATTTAAATTACTGGTGCAAGGTGATTTATGAAGACTTGGGGTTGTCAGTCTCCTGCTAAATGCACCAGGATTTAATGTCCAAAAAAATGCTTGTCTTAATTCATCTGCGCCTGACATGACAGTGATTGTCAGTGCAAGGAGAAGACACTGGCGAGAACCGAGGGCGCATGGTAGAAGCTGCTCTCTGCCCATGACTTTATTTCGCATGAGAGAAGAAAAGATTATATGAATATCAATGGTCTCACAGAGGTCAGTGTTATGCTGAACTGGACATCAGCCGGCAGTTTTTTGTTTTTGTTTTTTTTAAATTTCATTTGTTTATACTGCATATACAGTGGTGTGAAAAAGTGTTTGCCCCCTTCCTGATTTCTCATTTTTTTTGTATGTTTGTCACACTTAAATGTTTCAGATCATCAAACAAATTTAAATATTAGACAACGATAATGTTACATCTAAAATAACTGAGAGTCAGGAGGAAGCTGGAAGTAACCATCTCTTTATTTCAGACCAGAAAACTTATATTTATATTCCCAGCCATAGCCCGCCTGACATCACTTCACTCCGCCTAGACCAGGCTACGGAAACCCTTAAGGTACAATTCCACTATGTCATCCCGCGCCCACCCTTGGAAAAATCAAGAACACCACCAAAACATGCAAACAGAAAACAACTATATACACACTAGAACCCAAAGTCCAACCAAGTCAAACCCCCAGTCTAGGCCGCACATGGCAGAGCCATTTCCAGAAACACAGGAAACAAAATCGTCCAAGTACTTGGGTCGCAGACACTTTCTAACCCTGCGGCCCTCACAGGGATGCTTCACCACTGGCATCGTTGGCTCCGGCCGAGGGTCGGCATCCGTCCAACCCCTCCAGTCGCAATCACCATTCAAACTGTCCAAGGCGGGGGTCACTCGGCACCTCCGGTGGGGACCTCCGCAGCCTACTCGCATGCCATCGGGAACCATCGTCCAGTTCGAAAATGTCCGGCCCTCTTCACCTCACAATGATACATGGCCCAACGCACAGTGGCTGAAGCTTGAGGGTGCGAACAGGGTGCATGATCCAGACCCTATCCGCCAC
Organism: Pholidichthys leucotaenia; assembly: GCA_020510985.1. Classification (NCBI taxonomy): domain Eukaryota; kingdom Metazoa; phylum Chordata; class Actinopteri; order Cichliformes; family Pholidichthyidae; genus Pholidichthys; species Pholidichthys leucotaenia. Next base: position 99,966,080 of record CM035841.1, on the reverse strand, counting down.
TACCAGGCAATGTCCTTTCGCTTGATGTTTCCTGTCAAATAGAATGGTAAATGGCATTCACTTATATAGCGCTTTTATTCTCATCTCTTGATGACCAAAGTGCTTTACAGATCCTGCTATCCACCCATTCACACACACATTCACACACTGATGGTGGCATGCTGCCTAACATGGCGCTTCCAGACCCACCAGGAGCAATTGGGGTCCTTCATAATAAATAAGTCCTTCATCCTCCGCTGACGTTCCATGACCCAGTGCCTCAGTGCCCCCGAGTCCTCACTGTACTCCCTTTGTGCCAGCCCCAGTCGTCTCACCAGAAGCGGCAACTTCTGTCCCAACATCAGAGCTGCTGGAGAGCGACCCGTCGTGGGCTGCACCAATGCCTTATAATGGAGCAGGGTGTTGTGCAGTGCGTCGGCGAGCATAAATCCAGCTGCCAAATGAGCCCTCAATCCAGTCTTCAGCATCCTATTAATTCTCTCAACCCCTCCGTTAGCAAATGAACTGCAAGCCATTGTCACTGGTGATTGAAGTCGGAGTCCCCCATCTGGCAAACAATGACGACAGGACACCCGTGATCACCTCAGTAGTCACCGAGCCAGTGGGAAGCACCTCAGCCATTTAGAAAACAGGTCATATACCACCACCAGGAACCTGCTACCTGGGGTGGGGGGCACGTGCAGTTCACCGCAGCTATCCAGTTCATTGTGCCCCCAGGGTCCCACAGGGTACGCGACCGGCCACAGGGGAGGCGGTGGAGGTCTCCCAGTTTTTCCGCTTTCCAGGCACGGGACACAGTTCTTGACCATCGCATCAATGTCCTTGTCAATCCCTGCCCACCAAACTGAATCCCTGCCATGCTGTTTGACCTTAACCACCCCAAGGTGACCTTCATGTAGCATGTCCAACACTCACCCTCTCAGAGCCGCCGGGATCACTGCACAATGTCCCCTGGCCACACACACCTCGTCCCAGCAGCTAAGCTCATCCCTAAACTGAAGAAACGGGGCCAGCTCACCCAGCACTCCCACAGGCCAACCCTCCCTGATCGCCACGCGCAATGTTCTCATCACCTGGTCATTATCCGAAATCTCTCTAAGTTCCCGGGGAGACACAATGTCCCGGAGTGCCCCATGTAGGGTGTGGACCAGTTCCATCTCGACTGAGTCCACAGTCCCCACATCCAGTACTAAAGCACACATCAGGGCCCTAGACAGAAGGTCCGCTATGATGTTGTCCCTGCCCAGAATATATTTCATCTCAAAATTGTAAGCCCTCAGCCTCCCGGACCACCTGTAGATCCTTAGCGGCCTGTGGCCCAACCCCGAGGTCTCCAACAAAGTCATTGATGCTTGATGATCTGTTCTCAATGTGAAGCGCTGGCTATAGAGGTATATATGCCACCTCTCAAAGGCCCAAACACAAGCCAGCACCTCCCTCTCAACAACAGCATACTTTCTCTCAGCCTCCGACAGAGATCTCAACGCGAAAGCAACCGGACACTCTGTACCATCCTGCACCTGTGACATCACTGCCCCCAGGGCGGAACCAGATGTGTCACAGGTCACAATCGTAGTGCAGTCCAGGTCAAAATGAACCAAGACCAGAGGCGAGGTGAGCTGCTGTTTAAGCTTTTCCACTGCCGCTGAGCAGTCTGGAGTCCAGACCCAAGGTGCGTCCTGTTTTTGCAGCACCCTGAGTGGCTCAATTGTCTCAGATTAACTGGGAATAAACCGTCCATAAAGTTCACCATTCTCAGGAATGATAAAATCTCAGCTGGCAAGGAGGGGTCCGCGAGGCGGAGTACCACCTCCACATTTGAAACCAATGGCTTCAACCCATCTCCCGACAGCCGGAATCCCACAAAGTCCACTGCCTCCACCGCCAAGATAAATTTGTCGCCGTTCAGAGTGACCCCATGTTCCTGTAGTGTCTCCAGGACCCTTTCCAACCTCTCGTCATGTTCTTCACTCGACGCCCCATGCACCACAATGTTGTCTAGGTACATGACCATCCCCTTCAGGCCAGCCAGTATGGTAGCCATAACCTTTTGGAAGCAGCTCGGTGCCGAGCTCAGGCCTGAAGGCATCCTGGTTTAACGGAACACCCCCATGTGGGTCATGAAGGTCGTCAGATTCCTGCTGTCTGGGTGTAGCGGCACCTGTAGGTAACCCTGCCGCAGATCCAGTTTCGAGAATATTTTCACCCCGCTGAACATCGCCGTGAGTTCCTCCATAGTGGGCAGCAGATACTTATTCAGGACAACCGCCTTAGTCACTGCTCTGAGGTCGATGCAAAGTCTGTTGCCCCTCGCCCTTCTTCTTCATCACCACAAGATTGGAGATCCACGGAGAAGCGTCGGCTCTCTCAATGACACCCGACTCCAGCAGTCTGTTTAACTCCGCCAACATCTCGGCCCACAGCGCCAGTGGGAGGCGCCTCAGAGGCTGTATCTTTGGCCAGATCCTCTCATTCACCAGAGGCCGATGATGAAATGCATCAGTGCGGCCTAAGCATTCAAACAGCTTCGGCCAGCGGAGGCGCCAGTCTGAACCCACAGACAGCACCCGCGAACCTCTAGGGTCCATTATGAAGAAATCCAATTGTCCCAACAGATCAACCCCCAGCAGGTCGGTTCCCTGATGTGCTACTTGAAAAGTAAAGCTAGGGACCCTCTTCGACCCGTGTCCGCCATGCCTGCCATTTCAATCCCCGCGTGGCTGTAGCCAAAAAGTCTCACCGCTCCACCATTAATTTGCTTTGTGGGGAACAGTCGCTGTAGTGTTGGCAGGCTCAGGATGGACCTCCCGGCCCCTGAATCCACCATGAGCGGAACGTCGACCCCATCCAGTTGGAGGATGTACCACTTCAGCGGGCCTTTACCCATCCATGCAGCATGAACCTGAGTCGGGCCTCCGGGTTGTCCCATCCACAATGCCACTCCCTTTTTCGTTTGTTTCATCTTCTTCTTATTTCTTTTTCTTATTACCACTACACTGCCCTGCCAGCGCACCAACCTCTGCGCTTGGTGGGAAACTGGGCGGCCCCTCACTAGCTTTTGCTGCTTGCTCCAAATGGGCCACAGCCTCTTCTCTCTTTTCCAACTCCAGCACCTCCTCCCATGATGTTGGCTCCGCAGCCAGTAGCAACCTAGCTACTATCTGTGAGCATCTGGCGCCATGTGCTAACCTGTCCTTAACAAGTCCGTAAGCCTGCGGCGCAACATCACCCTTACGTGCTAGGCTAAGGAGTTCCAATAGAAACAAGCTTAGTCACTCACCCTCTCATTGCTGTCTCTCGTAAAACTCCCACCGACTCCTCGAGACCGTGGAGGGGTCACCAAACATGTCGTCCAAAACTCCCAGGCATTCCTCCAGAATCAGAATCAGAATCAGAATCAGGTTTATTGCCATTGTTCATGTAGTACACAAACTAGGAATTTGTCTCGGTACAATGCTGCAACATTAAACATGATAAGATAAGAGAAATAAACTATACATGTAATAAAGTGTAGGATAAGATTAAGTGATACTGGTCAACAGTTAAAATATATATTAGCCAGCAGCAGATACTGTGGAGAACTATATAGTGCAGTCGGTAATGCAGGAAGAAAACAGTGATGATTGACATGAGTCTGGTTGAGCTGCTGTACATGGTGCACGAGAGTCACTTAGTGTTCAGCAGTCTAATGGCAGAGGGGAAGAAGCTGTTCATGTGACGGGAGGTTTTAGTCTGGATGGACCGAAGTCTTCTACCAGAGGGGAGGGGGGCAAACAGTACATGACCAGGGTGTGAGGGATCGGCTATGATCCGGCCAGCACGCCTCCGGGTCCTGGAGATGTACAGATCCTGGAGAGATGGGAGCTTGCAGCCGATCACCTTCTCAGCAGTGCGCACGACGCGCTGCAGCCTTAGTCTGTCCCTGGCAGTGGCTCCTGCGTACCACACGGTTATGGAGGTGGTGAGGATGGACTCGATGATGGCTGTGTAGAACTGCACTAACATCTTGGTGGGTAGCTTGAGCTTCCTCAGCTGCCGCAGGAAGAACATCCTCTGCTGGGCTTTTTTGATGAGTGAGCTGATGGTCAGCTCCCATTTGAGGTCCCTGGTGATGGTAGTGCCTAGGAAGCGGAAGGAATCAGCAGTGGTGATGGGAGAGCCTGAGAGGGTGAGGGGGGGCAGAGGAGTAGTGACTTTCCTGAAGTCTACAATCATCTCCACTGTCTTCAGAGCGTTCAGCTGCAGGTTGTTATTGCTGCACCAGGACGCCAGCTGGGCCACCTCTCTCCTGTAGGCGGACTCGTCGCCGTTGGAGATGAGCCCGATGAGGGTGGTGTCGTCCGCAAACTTGATCAACTTGACAGACTGGTGGCTGGAGGTGCAGGAGTTGGTGTAAAGGGAGAAGAGTAGGGGGGAAAGTACACAGCCCTGGGGTGATCCGGTGCTGATGCTAGTATAGTCTGAGACAGTCTTTCCCAGCCGCACATGCTGCCTCCGGTCCGTCAGGAAGTCGATGATCCACCTGCAGAGGGAGTCAGGCACGTTGAGCAGGGACAGCTTGTCCCGGAGCAGAGCGGGGCGGATGGTGTTGAATGCGGAGCTGAAGTCCACAAACAGGATCCTGGCGTAGGTTCCCGGGGAGTCCAGGTGCTGCAGGATGGAGTGGAGGGCCAGGTTGACTGCATCGTCTACAGACCTGTTGGCTCGGTAGGCAAACTGCAGCGGGTCCAGGAGAGGGGTGGTGATGGACTTGAGGTGGGACAGGACCAGGCGCTCAAAGGACTTCATGACTACAGAGGTGAGCGCTACAGGTCTGTAGTCATTAAGTCCAGTGATCCGTGGCTTCTTGGGGACAGGGATGATGGTGGAGGATTTGAGGCAGGACGGCACGTGGCATAACTTAAGGGAGGTGTTAAAAATGTCTGTGAATACAGGAGCCAGCTGTTTCGCACAGAGTCTCAGGGTGGAGGGAGACACGCCGTCTGGGCCGGGGGCCTTGCGCGGGTTCAGTCTGGAGAACTGTTTGAGCACATCCTGCTCACTGATGATAAGGGGAGGGGGGAGGTGGGGGGGGTGCCTTAAATGAAGTAGGGAATGTGGAGGCTGTGGAGCTGGAGGGAGGGGGGGAGTTGGACACAGATGACGAGGTGTCAAAACGGGCATAGTGTTGGGACAGTCTCTGACAAAGGGCTTTGTCATCCTGACCTTTAGGAGCCTGAGGCCGATAGTTGGTGATCTGCCTCAGTCCTCTCCACACGGAAGCCGAATCATTAGCAGTGAACTGCTGCTGGAGTCTCTCTGAGTACACAGATTTAGCCCTCTTCAGCTCTCTGTTAAACCGGTATTTAACCTCCCTGTAGCAGTCCCTGTCTCCACTTTTCAGCGCTGCTTCCTTCTCCTTCCTGATCTGTCTGAGCTTAGCTGTGAACCAGGGTTTGTCATTAGAGTAACTCACCCTGGTGCGTGATGGAAGAATGTTCTCTTCACAAAAGTGGATATATGAGTTCACAGTGTCCGTGTACTCATCCAGATCATGCGTGGCTCCTTTAAGCATGCCCCAGTCAGATATTTCCATGCACGTTTCCAGCTTCTCCTCAGCATCACTGGTCCGTATCTTCGTAGTGCTCACAACAGGTTTAGTGAGCTTCAATCTCTGTCTGTATGTGGGAATGAGGTGAACCATCACGTGATCAGATAATCCCAGCGCAGCTCGAGGGACAGCGCGATATGCGTCTTTCACTGTGGTGTAACAGTGATCCAGTGTGTTTAATCCTCTGGTGGGGCATTTAATAAACTGTTTGTAGCGGGGGAGATCGTGGCTCAGATTGCACTGATTAAAGTCGCCAGCCACAATAATCAGCGAGTCTGGAAAACTCCGCTCTGTGTGTTGAATGTGATCCGCGAGCACGCGCTGAGCTTCGCGCGTGTCCGCGTCGGGAGGGGCGTACACAGCGATCAGTATAAAAGAAGCAAACTCCCGTGGGGAATAAAAAGGCTTGCAGTTGATAACAAGAAATTCCAAGGCAGGAGAACAGTGTTTGGAAATTTCCGTTACATCAGAGCACCAGCTACAGTTGATGTAGAAGCAGACACCGCCTCCTGTGGTCTTGCCGGAAAGCTCTGTGTCACGATCAGCACGGAAGAGCTGGAAGCCGTCGAGGCGCAGCGCGCTGTCCGGTATATTTTCCCGGAGCCAGGTCTCAGTAAAGCAGAGGACAGCTGAGGAGGCGAGGTCCTTAAAACGCATCAGCAGTCTCAGTTCATCCACCTTGTTAGAGAGAGAGTTGGTATTGGACAGAAATATGCCAGGCAGCGCCGTTCGCGAGCCTCTCCTGCGAAGTCGTACGAGAGCGCCCGCTCGTCTTCCTCTCTTCCGCCGTCTCACTTTCCGAGCCAAACAATAAACCAGATCGGCGGCAGGGGCTAGAAAAACTGGGAGGAGGTCCGTGGGGGTCAAAGTCCTGATATTTAAAAGTTCTTCACGGGTATAAGTGCAAGCAGACACACAATTGACAAACAAAAACAAACAAAGAGCGCAGCGAAGCACCATGTCGACCGCTGTGGGCGCCATCTTGGATGAGTAACCAAGATGACTCCAGTGGTGACTCCAAGGTGACTCCAGTGAGTCACCCCGGCACCACCCAAGAACAATCCATTGTCCCTCGGTGCCGAGTTGCTTGATTAAAATACTCCTCCATCTCTCCTCACTGGCCGACTCCAGGCCCGCCGCTGTCATGAACGCCCCAAAGCTCCATTTCCAATGAGGTCATGACACTGTTGGCAAACCTGGGCTCTCCAGAAACACAGGCATGTGCCCTATGCACGCCGCCATTGTAATCCTCGTCACCAAAATGTTGCATCTAAAATAACTGAGAGTCAGTAGGAAGCTAGAAGTAACCATCTCTTTATTTCAGACCAGAACACTTATATTTATATTCCCAGCAATAGCCCGCCTGACATCACTTCACTCCACCCAGACCAGGCTATGGCAACCCCTAAGGTACAATTCCACTATGTCATAGATATCACAAGTAAACACAAAATGCGGTTTTTAAATGAAGGTGTTTATTATTAAGGGTAAAATAAATCAGAACCTACATGGCCCTGTGTGAAAAAGTCATTGCCCCTTAAACCTAATAACTGGCTGGGCCACCCTTAGCCGCAAAAACTGCAAACAAGCATTTGCAATAACTGGCAATGAGTTTTTTACAGCACTGTGGAGGAATTTTGGCCCTCTCATCTTTGCAGAATTGTTGTAATTCAGCCACATTGGAGGGTTTTCGAGCATGAACTGCCTTTTTAAAGTCATGCCACAGCATCTCATTCAGATTCAGGTCAGGACTTTGAATAGGTCACTCCAAAGTCTTCATTTTGTTTTTCATCAGCCATTCAGAGGTGGACTTTCCGGTTTGTTTTGAATCATTGTCCTGCTGCAGAACCCAAGTGTGCTTCAGCTTGAGGTCACGAACAGATGGCCGGACATTCTCTGTCAGGATTTTTTTGTAGACAGCAGAATTCATGGTTCCATTTACCACAGCAAGTCTTCCAGGTCCTGAAGCAGCAAAACATCCCCAGACAATCACCCTACCACCACCATATTTTACTGTTGGTATGATGTTCCTTTTCTGAAATGCTCAGTTACTTTTAGCTGGATGTAATGGGACACACACCTTCCAAAAAGTTCAACTTTTGTCTTGTCAGGCCACAGAGTAGTTTCCCAAAGTCTTGGGGATCATCAAGATGTTATCTGGCAAAACTGAGACAAGCCTTTATGTTCTTTTTGCTCAGCAGTGGTTTTCGTCTTGGAACTCTGCCATGCAGGCCATTTTTGCCCAGTCCCTTTCTTATGGTGGAGTCAGGAACACTGATATTAACTGAGGCAAGTGAGGCCTGCAGTTCTTTGGATGTTGTTGTGGGGTCTTGTGACCTCTTGGATAAGTCATCACTGAGCTTTTGGGGTAATTTTGGTCAGCCAGCCACTCCTGGGAAGGTTTCCCACTGTTCCATGGTTTCACCATTTGTGGATAATGGCTCTCACTGTGGTTCGTTGGAGTCGCAAAGCTGTAGAAATGGCTAAAAAATTGAACTTAGCTTTCCAAAGATGTGATAAACCACAGTTAAATTATGTTTTAATTTGGGGGGGGGTCACTTTTTCACACAGGACCATGTAGGTTTGGATTTTTTTTACCCTTAACAATGAACACATTCAATTAAAAACTGCAATTTTGTCATGTTCAGGTGAGCCATGCCCCCTCTTTTCCTTGAGAGATTCCTCGACTCCGCAGGTAATCATTACACCTGCGTGAGTGGATGCACCTGCTGCCTCTCCCTTGCCAGCTCTTAAAAGGATCATCGTGTGAATGCTTCAGCGCTGGCTCGTTGGGTATACTGCCTGTCAACAAGCAAGTGCCTTTAAACTAAAACTCTTGAGGAAGCTGTATCTAATTCCTCTCTTTTTTTTCTCTCTCTTCTCAGGTTGCTGCCATCTGTGTGGTGTGTCTCCGGGGATCGTTGTGCGCTCACCTGCTCCATCATCCTCACCTCCACTTCAGCTGCCTGTCTCCACCCGGTCAGACACAGTCTCCAGCTCCTCTCCTTCCCTACTCACTGGCAGCCTCATCCCGCTGGTTTGTCTATTCCTGCTGGGTCTCTCTGTGGGGTTCTCTGCTCAGCTCCCTAAAGTGGCAATTTGTCTTCCATTTTTTCCAATCTCCCTCTTTCTATTAATCAGCTCTCATCTCCTCCCCACAGGCTGAGTCCTCCTCTGGCGAGTGGTGTTTTTCTATTGCTGTGCTGCCTTTTTGGATTAATAAATTGTTTAAAAGTAGCTTGTCTGTGTATTGTGTGTTTTCTTTGGTGTGGCACCCTGCACGTGAGCTGACCATTATTTCATTGTGACAATTTTGTGTTTACTTGTGTTTTCTTTGTCTAATACTGAAATTTGTTTGATGATTTGAAACATTTAAATGTGACAAACATACAAAAAAAGGAGAAATCAAGAAGGGGCAAACACTTTTTCATACCACTGTAGGCTACCACATGAATTAGTATCCATAAAACAGGAGCCCTTATACTTGCAGTGGACATACGGATGGTGTCAGCCGATAATGACGCTTTTCTTTTCTGTGGAGGTTAGGTTCCCTATCAGCTCCCCCTTGCGCTTGAAGCAAAATCTTCCACATTGTAATTTTTTTTTCTCTATCCATATTTCTATATTTACAGTATTTCTTTTTGCTCTGCATAAAATAGTAATTCAGTTTCCTGTTTTCTATATTTCTCTCTCCCAGTTCAGGATACACAATACGAACAAAAATAAACTACTTTGGTGGGGTTTGCGCTTAAACGAAAACTTAAAAAAAGCTTTACATATTATGCTCCTCCAAACAGCTGTGCCTGTGCGCAATTTTGTGGTGCTTTTGGTGGATGGGTGGGTATTATTGAAATCAAGTGACCGCGTCTGTGTTCATAATTTTGCGTGTTGTTAGTAGATCACTGACAAAAATTGGCCACTTCCTGAGGTGCTCTGTCTAATTTGTGCAATCGCTAATTTGCACTGCCTTCGTAAATCTGCCCCAAAGTGGCCAGGGAAGGGACCTGAGGGCCTTTAGTGGCATGCCAGAAGTAGGAGTAAGTAAAAACTGGCAAAAGCACATTGTAAGTCTCTGGGTTTCAAAGACTAAATAAAGAAGCCACAAGTTACAAGCTTAACTCAAGGTTGTCTTCATTTCCAAGAGTCACTTTATTACATTGGCAACTCTGCTTTATGTCCCACACAGACACGTGCAGTACCACCAACATTAAAAACTTTCTATGAAGCTCTGTCTGAAACAGTTTGTTTTCAGTCTGTCATGAATAAGCAAATTTTCTTGCTATGTGTGCAAGATAATTTAAGTATGCATTTAAAAGTAACATGAAAGTTACTTTTCCAAGTAACTAATTACTTTAATCATGCAGTAACTGGTAAAGTAACTCAATAACTTTTGAAAAGAATTAACTATCTGTAATTCGTGACAATTTTTTAGTAACTTGCCCAACACTGATTATTCCAGAGCTTTGTGGCCCTCACTATTAGCACACATTGAGCAAATGTGGTGCATCTGTAGGGGACCTCACAGTCTCCTCTAGTGATGGCTCTCTGGTGCATCTACCATTACTAACTAACTAACTAACTAACTAACCTGCACTTATATAGCGCTTTTCTCTCTCCATTCTCCCCTCATTTGGGAGGGCACATGCGCACGCAGCGACCGGCAGCTGGTGAAAAAATATGTTGTCTGTGTGTGTGTTTTTATGTACTTTTATATGTTTTTACGAAATCCTCTGTGTCGTTTCTGCCCTGGAGTGTTTGTGGACTGTATAGCGAAGCGTTCCCTGGTTCCTACAACATGGACTTCCTCCCCTCTCTTGCATTGCTGCTACTTTTCCTCCGGCTCTTTGTCTATGAGGTAAACGCGTTCGGCACCATGGCGAGAAGAATACATTATTCCAGGGACATGTTGCTCCATTTAAACACGGTTGATGCAGCGGCTGTGATTGAGCCTAAGCCGCAACTGCCAGACTTTATTTTGAGAGACGGACATAGCGGTGAAAAGAGAGACGGCAGAAGGAAGTGCGGAAGACGTGGAGGTGTGAAATTGCGCAGTTAGGTAACATTCCTCTTCCTTCAATGATTTTTGGGAACGTACAGTCTCTGAGAAATAAGGTGGATGAAATTCAAGGGAATGTACGCTACCAGAAGGACTTTAAGAACTGCTGTGTCATGGCTTTCACCGAATCTTGGCTTACTGTGCATGACTGAGACGCAGACCTGTGGATTGACGGCTTTGGAGCCCCGCTGCGCTCGGATCGGCAGGAAGAGGTAACGGGGAAACGTCAGGGGGGTGGCGTATGATTATACATTAATAAGCAGTACTGCACATCTGTCACGGTCAGAGAGTGCACCTGTACACCCGATGTGGAGCTGCTGTCTGTGTCACTACGCCCCTTTTATTTGCCTCGTGAGTTCCCCAAACTTTTCATCACAATTGTGTACATTCATCCGAGGGCAGACGCTGACTCCGCCTGCAGCACAATCTTTGATGTGATCCAGCAGCTCCAATCAATTTCTCCAGAGGCACCAAACTTCATTCTTGGGGATTTCAACCATGTTTCTTTAAAGAAGACACTTAAAAACTTTTATCAGTATGTCTCCTGCCCAACCAGGCGAAAAAAGATATTGGACCTGTGCTATGGATCCATTGAGAGGGCCTATAAATCACTTCCCCTTCCTCCTTTAGGATCCTCAGATCACAACTGTGTACATTTGCTGCCCACATATAAAACTGCTCTCAGAAGAGGCAAGGTGGAGACGAGAGACATAGATGTGTGGACAGAAGATTCAGTGCACAGCCTCCAGGAATGCTTTGACTGTACAGACTGGGAGATGTTCACACTGTCCTGCGGGGATGATTTGGACTCTTTGGTGGACCTCACATGCTCATACATGGCTTTCTGTAAAAATAAGATTGTTCGACGTAAACATGTCAAAATATATCCCAACAACAAACCATGGGTTACAAAATCAGTTAAATCCTGCTTACAGAGGAAAGCACTTGCCTTTAAACAGGGGTCTGTTTCTGAGCTACAGGTTGCCACAAAGGAGCTGAAGGCCGAAATTTTAAGAGCAAAACAGAATTATAAATCAGAGTTGGAAAGCAAGATGGCAGCAAAGAAACTTGGTTCAGCCTAGGCCAGTATGAAAACTATTGCAGGCCTTCAGAGCACAGAGCGCAGTAATCGTGTGTTTTTAGATGGTTTTAATTCAGACACAGAGCTGGCTAATGCTCTTAATTGTTTTTATGGTCGTTTTTGACTCCTTTGATTTTAGCACTGAAACCCAAGATTTGAAACAGAAACTCAAAGACAATCAGCACTTTAATATTGAGGTGCAGGATGTTAAAAGGGAGTTCTGCGCTGTAAAAGTGAACAAAAGTCAGCGCCCTGATAATATATGTGGGCGCTTGGTAAAGTCCTGTGCACATGAACTGAGTCCTATATTTCATTACATTTTCAATAAATCCTTGCAGACACAACATGTGCCTAAAATCTGGAAAGAAGCCGTGGTTGTTCCCGTTCCAAAATCCAGCTGTCCTAAAATGGTAAACGACTTTAGACTAGTTGCTCTGACTTCAATTTTAATGAAATTTTTTTGAAAAATTGGTCAGATGTGAGGTCCTAAAGCAGACTGAGCATGCATTGGATCCTCTGCAGTTTGCCTACAGGCCCCCACAGAGGAGTGGAGGATGCCACTGTTACTCTGTTTAAACATGCTTTTTAAACATCTGGATTTAAATGAGACACACGCCAGACTTTTATTTGTGGACTTTTCCTCCGCCTTCAATACAATCCAACCTCATATTTTAGTTGAAAGGCTCCTGCTGTCATGCGCTGGCCCTCGCAAGCCAGCTAGAGTCGCACAGAGTCACCAGTGAGTTTTCAGTGAGTTTATTTACGGTGAAAGGTTAACAACACAAGATGCAGGGGCAATGACACATGAGTCTTCCACAACTTCTGGAGGCGTAAGGCTAGACAGCTCACTACGAGTCCATAGGAGGAGACAGTCATACACAGGCAAAGGTTGTTTAAATAATTAGCTACACAGGCTGCTGAAGCAAAGACACACAAAGGTCCACTTTCACTGGGAGGAGCAAGGCTAACAGCTAACTTACTGGTGCCAGAGAGGCGACAGTCAACCACAAGCATGCGAGGTAGATAATGATCCAAGTCGTCCGTAGCTCAGACGTATAGCGACTGACACTGCTGTGTCATACCGTCGCCAGTGCTGGGCTTATATAGCGAAACACTAACGACGGTAATGACACTCAGCTGGCCGACCGTTGACAGGCGGAAACCCCACCGAGCACCTTCACAGTAAGAGCCCGGTGAGGCCAGAATACAGCCCGCAGCTGTCAAGGCCGGCAGCGAGACATAACTTTAACCCGAGCGCGATCAGAACCGGCGCTCGGGTCATAACACCTGCAGCAATTTGACTTAAGCAATAATCTGGTGGGTTGGATTCTGGATTTCTTAACCAACAGGATGCAGAGAGTAAGGGTCAATGGTACATTGTCAGACCTAAAGTGCTCTTCTACTGGCTCTCCTCAGGGGTGTGTGTGTTGTCACCACTACTCTTCATCCTGTACAACAAACAATGTGTTGGAGCAGACATGACAACAGGACACATTATAAAGTATGCTGATGACTCAGTTATTGTCAGTCTCCTCCAGGATGGTGAGAGTGGTCACGGCCAAGTAGTTGATGATTTTGTTGACTGGTGTGAGGATTCCTACCTGCAGTTGAATACGACAAAAACTAAAGACATGATTATTGACTTTAGGAGGAAAACTCCAGGCACAAAGTCACCTACTAAAAGGCCAGACCACTGAATGTGTACAATCCTACAAATATCTTGGGACAATTATGAGAGTAATTTAAAGTTTGAAGAGAACTGTGAAAGGGTGTGCAAAAAGGGTCAGCAACATTTGCATTGCTTGAGAAAACTTGCACGCTTCCAAGTTGACCGAACCATGATGACAATGTTTTATCGGGCTTTTATTGAATCTGTTTTATCCTTTTCTTTAGTGTCATGGTTTAGTCAGATAAAACTGAAACAGAGGAAATCCTTGGATCAGGTAGTTAGATGGTCCAGTCGTTTGCTTGGTGAGCCACAGCTGAGCCTGACATCCCTGTACACCAGACAAGTACAGAGGATGGCTACCTCCATTTTAAATGATGACTCCCACCCTTTGCACTGCCACTTTCAACTTCTTCCCTCAAGACGGAGGTTTGCTGTCCCAAAAAGTAGAACCCAGCGCTACAAAAACAGCTTTGTCCTGCTGCTGTCAAGAGTTGAACAAGCTGTAAAAATATATTGCACATAATTTAGGTACCTATTTATTAACTCCATTTTATATTTACTTATTTTTGTAGGATGTCACTTGGGTTCTAAATATTTTATTGGGTTTTAGACCTTTGAGTTTTTAACCTCTTTGACTAGTTTTTAACTTTTAATATGTCCCTTCTCTCTTACCTCTGGTTTTTCTCTCATCTCTTTGTCTTTTTATACCCTGATTGATGGAGCCTTGAGTATTTTTATCATGTTTATTGTCAGCTTCATATGTGCCTGTGTTTGTGTCTATGTTGAATGTAATTTGTGGCTTGTATATATGGATGTCACCAGACTGCAAAACAAATCTACCTACGGGTACAAATAAAGTAACCTGAACCTGTGAATGAGACCAAGATATACTTAAACTCCTTCACTTGGGGCAGGAGCTTGTCTCTAACCAGAAGAGAACAATCCATCTTTTTCTGGCTGAGGACCATGGATTAAGACTTGGAGGTGCTGATTCTCATCCCAGCTGCTTCACACTCAGTAGCAAACCATCCAAGCAAGGCCTGTAGGTCATTGCTTGATGAAGCCAAAAGGACAATATCGTCCACAAACAACAGAGATGAAATCCTGTGGTCACCAAGCACGGCACCCTCCAATCCTTTGCTGTGCCTAGATATTCTGTCCATAAAAATTTTGAACAAGATCGGTAACACAAGGGCAGCCCTGGCAGAGTCCAGCTCTCACTGGAAACAAGTTTGACTGGGTGTTGGCAATACAAACTAAACTGTGGCAATGGTCTGTATAGGGACAGTTTCATGTGCCTTTGAGCCAGGTTTTGACAAACTGTTATCTGGTGTTCCTGACGTGTCACATCAGCTGTTTTAGGCACAACTGACCCTGACAGATTTGACAGCCTCTGCCAGGTCGGTCACACACCCCACCATGGTCTTTGGAGGGAAAATCATCTCGGCTGAACAGAGATGATCTCTCCCAAAACTAGGATTTATGAATCTGGAGGCAAGTGCAGTTTGGCATGACTGCGCTATGCAGAAGTTAGACTATTGGTGTGCATGAGTTGCTGAATGTCTAGGCAACACGCTAAGTATTACTTGGTTTTATGGAAACCTGTACTGGTCATTATAACAACATTAATCTTGATTTAGGTATTACAATTGCTTTAAATCTAAAATATGTTTTTTCAGTAAAAATAACCCCTTAGAGTCAGTATACTGAATAATTTTATCCTATGAAAACACTCGATTAAAACCAATGGCGGAGCTGCATCGCTGGCCGGAAGAGAGTACAATCTGTCGTAAATACCCCTCAGTGTAGAGAGGTGAGACCCACGCTCTGTACTGTGAGCTTGTGAAGTTTATTACAAAAAAAATCAAACCATAAAGTTCAACAAAGTGTTCAGAACACAAAATACAAATGAAGGAGAAAACTTACTTCAGGAAATACACACCAGAGCAAAGCAGGGCTCTGGTGGAGATTGAGGTGAAGATAATCAATACAGCGGCAAGGAACAAATGAAAATAAAGCCCTTAAATAGGGTTCAAAACCTATTTACCTAATTCTAATGACAGGTGTGGGTTACCTGAACGGGCAGGAAGAAAGCAATGATACATAATACGGATTAGCTGGGGCAGTGAGAGAGCGGCGAACCAAAACTGACAGCTGCCAGGGAACGCCCACACGAAGCTTCACTCCCCTGATAGCTGTCAACAGTAAAAGGGTAATACTAGAGATATAAATAATAAAACAACATACCAAATAAATATAGATAAATACAGAATAAAAATATAACACTAACACAAAGGGGAAAATGGCAAGCAGAACACGAACACACAAACCCAAAGAGCATAAGATGCAACAGATGAGTAAATAAGCAGAAAAAAGTCATGAGACCGAGTCTGGCGGAGATCTCCAGCACTCAAGCTTATGACACAATCATTGTTTCCGACCTTACCACAGACAAGTAAACTCATTCAGCAGATGCTCAGTGGGTCAAGATCCAAGCCTGCAATGGTGCAAAATCTGCACGGATATATAATGCACAAACCGTCCTTGGAAATGGCCTTCTTTGATGACATGATCCGCAGTTACCCCCGGGGACTGGCAGCTGAAGAGGACCTGTCGAACAAGCATGTTCCCATTCAAGAAACTTTAGAACACACTGAATAAATCTTGATAAACTACAATTTTGTTTCATTAAATTACAGTGGTGTGAAAAAGTGTTTGCCCCCTTCCTGATT
The DNA here is from genome assembly GCA_020510985.1 of Pholidichthys leucotaenia. Taxonomy (NCBI): domain Eukaryota; kingdom Metazoa; phylum Chordata; class Actinopteri; order Cichliformes; family Pholidichthyidae; genus Pholidichthys; species Pholidichthys leucotaenia. The sequence continues at coordinate 99,949,952 of CM035841.1, read as the reverse complement.
TCTCCTTTTTTTTTTGGCATGTTTGCCACACCTTAAATGTTTCAGATTATCAAACAGATTTAAATATTAGACAAAGATTACACAAGTAAACACAAAATGCAGTTTTTAAATGAAGATGTTTATTATGAAGGTTAAAAAAATCCAAACCTACATGGCCCTGTGTAAAAAAGTGATCCCCTTCCCCCCACCCCTGTAAAAACAATACTGAAAATTTACCTGTGGTTTATCACATTTTGGAAAGCCGAGTTCAATTTCTCTAGCCACACCCCCCAGGCCTGAATACTGCATGAACTGTTGTTTATCAATAAATCACTTAAATAGGACCTGCCTGACAAAGTGAAGTAGACCAAAGATCCTCAAAAGCTAGGACATCATGCTGCCAATCGAAGAAATTCAGGAACAAACTGAGAAACCAAAGTAATTGAGATCTATCAGTCTGGAAAAGGTTATAAACAATTTCTAAAGCTTTGGGACTCTGAGACACTGGGACAGCTTTAGGACACTGAGTAAACCACACGTGAGAGCCACAATCCACAAATGGCGAAAACATGGAACAGTGGAGAACCTTCCCAGGAGTGGCCTGGCTGACCAAAATTACCCCAAGAGCGCAGTGATGACTTATCCAAGAGGTCACACGGACCCCCCCCCACAAACAAACCTCCAAAGAACTGCACGGCCTCACTTGCCTCAGTTAAAGTCAGTGTTCATGACTTCACTATGAGAAAGAGACTGGGCAAAAATGGCCCCTGCATGGCAGAGTTCCAAGACAAAAGCCGCTGCTAAGCAAAAAGAACATAAAGGCTCATCTCAATTTTGCAGAAAACATCTAGTTGATCCCCAAGACTTTGGGAAACTACTCTGTGGACTGATGAGACAAAAGTTGGAACTTTTGGAAAGGAGTGTGTCCCAAATATGTCTGACGTAAAAGTAACACAGCATTTCAGAAAAGGAACATCATACCAACAGTAAATATGGTGGTGGTAGTGTGATTTGACATATTGTACTGAAGTATGGGGAAATACATATAAAACAAACATATATCCAGTCTTTATGCTTCAGAAGAGAGCTATTAGAATAATAAACAAAGCTGCTGTCCAGCGGAACTCTACACAAACCCACTTTTTCTTAAATTAAAGCTCTCAAGTTGATAGATCTGGTTGACTTTTAAAACTGCAGTAATAATGTTTAAAGTGAAGAATCTATCACTGCCCGCAAATATCCAAAAGTTGTTCCAAATAAGGGAGAAACAATATCATTTCAGAGGAACATGTATATTTCAAAAACCTTCAGTGAGAACTACCACCAAGCAACACTGTTTCAGTGCAAGGAGTCAGATTATGGAACGATTTTGGACCTGAATTAAAATCATGTACAACGCTTGGACAATTTAAACAAAAACTAAAGGAAGAAATACTCCAAACATATATCCTAGATGACATGTAAAATCACATAAGGATTGTCATATCCAGTCTGTGTTGTGTTGTTGCTTAGTTTTTTATTTGTCACATTTTGTCTTAGCTATGTTCTGAATTGTAATCACTCTTGTTTTGTTTTTCTTTTGAATTTTTGGATGGAATATGGGTGGGCAATATAAGCTGCGGCTTCAGCCATCACCATTTCGGATAACTTATGTTTGACACTGTATAATCAGAGGAGTTATTGTCTAATTGACCTTGTTGATTTTCTTTCCCCCTTTGTTATATTATTCTGTTTCTTTTTTTAATCTTTACTTTTAATCTATCCGAAATAAAGATTCATTCATTCATTCATTCATTCATTCATCGTTCTGGGCTGTTTTGCTGCTTCAGGACTTGGAAGACTTGCTGTGGTAAATTAAGTTGTGAATTCAGTTGACTACCAAAAAATCCTGACAGAGAATGTCCGGCCATCGGTTTGTGAACTCATTCTGAAGCGCACTTGGGTTCTGCAGTAGGACAATGATCCAAAACAAACCAGAAAGTCCACCTCTGAATGGCTGATGAAAAACAAAATGAAGACTTTGGAGTGGCCTAGTCAAAGTCCTGACCTGAATCGGATTGAGATGTTGTGGCATGACCTTAAAAAGGTGGTTCATGGTCGAAAACCCTCAATGTGGCTGAATTACAATTTTGCAAAGATGAGCGGGCTAACATTCCTCCACAGCGCTGTAAAAGACTCATTGCTAGTTATCGTAAATGCTTGATTGCAGTTCTTGCTGCAAAGGGGGGCCCAACCAGTTGTTAGGTTTAGGGGGCAATCACTTTTTCACACAGGGCCTTGTAGGTTTGGATTTTTTTCCCCTTTATAATAAACACCTTCACTTTAAAACTGCATTTTGTGTTTACTTGTGTTATCTTTGAGTAATATTTAAATTTGTTTGATGATCTGAAACATTTAAGTGTGACATACAAAAAAATGAGAAATCAGGACCACTGTATAATAATCAGCACCATATTGTGAAGTGCAGTGTGGTGACGTGCACTTCCCGTCACATCACCGCTCTGCCCTGTATAAGGCAGGGGGCATCCATGTTACGGTCTCTTTGACCGGTGCCTTCTGCTAGGTGCCTGCCGTGTTACTACATTATCAGTTCCATCAATAAAGCTTTGTTCACCAAGTCATCTTGCCTCATCCTTCACCCAGGTGTTTTACCATACATTTGCCGATCGAGGATCAACTCATGGAGGCATGTATCACACCACTTTGCCCCTTTCTCGAGCTGCCGGGCGAACCGCTGGTGCCTTGGCTCATGTGGTTTGAAGCCTTCCAGATCTACATCACCGCGCTGGACCTTGGTAAACTTGACAAGTTAAGAGCATGTGCGTTTCTTGTTCATAACCTGGGTATTGAGAGTCAGCGAGTCCTGCGCACACTTGGATCTTCTGACTCTTTTGAAGACATTGTGTCACCATGGGTTGAGATGCCGTCTCGGCACTCAGCCCATGTTTTCCCTCATCCCTGCTTCCCATTGAGCAGCGTCTCAGCAGGCTCCCAGCTGGCAGCATTACGGACGGCTGGGGCCAATTAGGAGCAGCCTCGATGACTCGGGGCTGCGACATAAGCACTGCTAGGCTGAAGCCCCTTCGTCTGGTGTCAGCCTCAACTCCCCTTGCAGCATTCCTGTGTTTGTATCCCGCTGTGAGTATGCACGTCTTGTTACCCCCATGTCCGGTACGAGCTACCTACCCCTGCGCTGTGCAGCCTGAGAATGTAAGTCTGTATGAGTGTCTGTGCTCTCCTCATCCCTTATCCTTTACCCAAAATAAAACATCTCAACTCACTGGCTTGTCCCTGGCTCTGATTGCCCGGCTCCCTAGAGCCGGGTATGACAGTATGTCGCAGTATGACACATTGTGGAGCTGCTAGCAAACCATTTTCACACCCTGGATAGCATGATTGTCCGGAGGATTTGTTTTCAGCAACAACATCAGCGGGTAGGTAAGCCTATTCATCAGTTTGTCGCCGACTTGTGGCAGCTAGCTAGCGAGCGTCGGTTTGGGCCGTTGGAAGATGAAATGGTGCAAGACCAGCTTGTGGAGCACACATATAGTGCTGCATTGTGGGTTGGGCTACTCACAGCGCCCAATGACATTAGCCAGAGCTGTCAAACTAGCTCTCAAGCTGGAGGCCGCAGACAAGCTAGCTTTGGAGCTAACCTGGCACCAGTCACATCGGCGGCCGGAGCCACCTGCCTCGGCAAATGTTACGGACTTGGATAGCGAGGATAGCCTGGACAACAAAACTATGGAAGCCAATGCTGTCAGCTGAAGGTCTGCCCCGGGAAAACCCCTGTGTAAGGGTTGTGGGTCTTCAACTCACCGCAGTAAGGCTAAGGACTGCCTGGTTAGGTGAAAATGTTGTAGCAGATGTGAATGCTTGAACCATTATGCTCGAGTGTGCCGTGCATCTGACCTGGAAAGTCCACAGAAAAAATTACTCCGCCCGCCCACGACAACCGTCCATGTGGTGTCCCCCAGTACAAACGGGTACATGAATTGCACAGTGGAATTAAACAGCGTGGAAGTGCCGCTGCTGCTCGACATGGGAGTGGAGGGGTCATTGCTTAATTGGGCCACGGTGAGGAAGTTTTCCCCCATTACAGGATTAGAGGTAACCCGGCACCATTGTATGGTTATGGAGGTGGCAGACTTTGCACTGTGGGGACTTTGTAGTTAATGGTCCGGTACAAGTCCGAGAAGATGGTTGACTTCACGTTCCATGTGACAACGCAAGGCAATAACATCATGGGCTGTGATTTGTTTTACGGACTGGGTTTTGCCATAAAAGACAATGCCGGGAACGAATGGTCAGGGTGTTGCCACTTGAACCCTCCGGTTCCGGTGGTCAATGAGGAAGTTGTGTGGGGCGATGAGCTAATGGACACCATGGTGCAAGCAGCGGTGGTCAAACAGGACCACCATCACTCAGGTTCAGCGCAGGAGGGTCTCAGTGCTGCGCCAAGCTTAGCCACTGATGATCGCAGAGTCGTCAGAGAACTTCTGCAGATGGTAGTGTGTTGTGTTGTGTGAGAAGTCCGCAGTAGACAGGGTGAACAGGAAGGGAACCAAAACCGTTCCCTGGGGGGCCCCCGTGCTGCCGATGATCATGTTGGACACACAATCCCGGTTTTTCACAAACTGTGGCCGGCTAGTGAGGTAGTCCAGGATCCATGTTGACAGGTGCTGGTCCACCCCTGTGCACAGCAGCTTGTCCCTCAGGATCATCGGTTGGATGGTGTTGAAAGCACTGGAGAAGTCAAAGAACATGATCCTCACCGCGTTTTGAGGCTTCTCCAGGTGGGACAGGGAACAGTGAAGGAGGAAGATCACTGCATCCTCCACCCCGATGCCATGCTGGTAGGCAAACTGGAGTGGATCCATCACTGGTCCCACCAGGGGGCGGAGGTGAGCAAGAAGCAGTCTCTCCAGGGTCTTCATCATGTAAGACATCAGGGCCACTGGCCTGTAGCTGTTCAGGTCTCTGGGGTGGGAAGTCTTTGGTACGGGCACCACACAAGATGTTTTCCACAACTGTGGTACCCTCCCCAGCTTCAGGCTCAGGTTGAAGATGTGCTCCACAATCCCAAACAGTTTGTCTGCGCAGGACTTGAGGAGCTTTGCGCTGATGCCGTCCGGTCCCGACGCCTTCCTCGCCTTGATCTTCCTCAGCTCCGTCCTCACGTGGGTCTTAGTGAGGGTCAGGTTGGGGGGCTGTGTGCTGGGAGTGGGGTGGGTGTTGGTGGAGGGGTGTGTGGACAGCAGGTCTCAATGACTGTAGAGGCAGCAGTGATTGGTGTGCAGGTGGGGGGCGGGAGGGCGGTTGGTCAAACCTATTAAAAAACAGGTTCAGATTGTTCACCCACTCCCTTCCCCTTGTGGCCTAGGAGGAGGTATTCTGGAGCCCAGAGCTGGTTTTGAGGTTTCTCCAGACCCCGCCGATGTCGCTCCCTTGCAGCTTGTCCTCCATCTTCTTACTGAAGCTGTCCTTGCCTTCTCTTGTCTTCCTCCTTAGCTCCCTCTGTACGGACTTCAGCATCTCTCTGTTCCCCGACCTGAAGATCCTCTTCTTCTATCTCAGAAGTGTTTTTATCTCAGGGTTGATCCAGGGTTTGTTGTTCAAGCAACACCGTATGATCTTGGTGGGTACGGTGTTGTCCACACAGAAGTTGATGTAGTCCGTGATGGAGTGAGTGAGGCCGTCGATGTCCTCACCATGTGGATCGCAGAGCTGCTCCCAGGCAGTGATTTCAAAACAGTCCTTTAGCGCGTCCATTGCCTGTTGTCTGTGTACTAGGGTTTTGTATACCGGTCGGAGATGAACCAAGTTGTGATTCGACCTCCCGAGTGGGGGGAGTGGTGATGAGGTATACACTTCCTTAGTATTTGCATAGAATAAGTCCAGTGTTTTATTGTCTCTAGTGTGGCATGTGACATACTGGGTGAATGTGGGCAAAATGGGGGACAGTGAAATATGGTTGAAATCACTGGAGATGAGGAGGAGAGCATCTGGGTGTTATGTCAGCAACCTTCCAGTTACTGAGTGAATGGCGTCACGTGCTGTTCCAGCGTTCGCCGTCGGATTTGCATAAATAACAATGCAGATCATGTGTGAGTATTCCCTCGGGAGATAAGCAGGCCGCATGCTAACAGCTAGCAACTCAATGTCTTTGCTGCAGTGTTACTCTTTAACAGTGATGTGTCCCGGTTTACACCAGATGTTATTGACATACATTATCACTCCTCCACCCCCTTGCCTTCCCACTGTCTTGTGTTCGGTCTGCCCGTATTGCACGGAAACCCTCCAGTTTGATGTTAACATCTGTTGATAGTTCTGTAAGCCACGTCTCAGTAAACAACATCAGGCTAATCTCTCTGAAGACGCTTTCGTAGTGGGAGATAGCCGCTAGCTCGTCAGTCTTATTGAGTAGCGATCGGACATTCCCCATAATAATGGGGAACGTATGTTGAGTTTTTGCGTTAGCATCTTGGGCCGGTTAAGTGCTAACAGCTGGTCCCTGTTGTACTGCCTCCCTCTATAAGCAGTGGCTCCGTCCGCTGGCTCAGGAGACATTTGGGCGATCTATGTGTCTGTGATGGATAAGGTGTCGCCGGATCAGAAAGTTTAGCAAAAGAAACCAGATAGTAAATAAGAAATAGGAAGAAATTGAGCCACTGTTGCAAAAAGGCAGCTGACTCGTGTGGCGCCGGAAGTAGATGGCCTGGACATGCCAACAGTAATTCCTCAACATGCCATTTAAGCCATTGGAACTGGACAGGGCTTCGACAAAAACCCAAGTCCTAATTGTCACTTGCTCTAAAGTCATTACAATTGGACTGTACAGGCACTGAAAATGGACTATACAGTTCCAGTGCCTTATACTGCCATATAAAGTTATTGGAAATTGACAAACGAGTGTCTATAAATTTCTTCATTCACAATACATCAACTGAGAACTATGAGCTTCATGTCCCTGACTCAGGACCACTCCCTGATACACAGAAAAACAAAACAAAACAAAAAAACCAAAAAACTCCATAACTTTATACAATCTGGGAGTAATGAGCATTTATTGATCCCCTGAGTTTAATGGCTCACACCCCAAAGAACTGCCCTCGACCTCCGATTGGGATGAAATGCACAGAGTCTAAACCTCACATCAGCTGGACTAAGCACACTAAATTTCAAAACTATAGACAATCCCAAAGGGAGATGAAGCCCAACTGTTTTTTCAATCCCTTTCAAATGTACACAGCCCCATTTAGATAAGATAAGATAAGATAAGCCTTTATTAGTCCCACAACGGGGAAATTCCAGGATTGCAACAGCACAGGGATAGCAACACTCAGAGCAACAATCAGAAGGAAAAAAAAAAAAAAAAAAAAAAAAAACAAGCAAGCAAGAGCAGCTAATATACATATGTACATATTACTATAAAATATATATATACACACACACAGACACACAGTTACACATTTACATTTAGATTAGAGCTACAGACCCCCAAACTGTGGTATGCAGTCATACAGATGCTTACTTTCAGTGTCTAAAGTTTCGTGGTTCCTGGTCCTCTAGAAAGTTCTTGTCCCCGATCAAGCCCAGACATTGCAGGCTTGTTTGGGCTTTTGCCTTTGAAACCCCTGCAAAGTCTGGGTCTGATTGTGGACCAAAGCCGTTTTGAAGTCTGAGTGGTCTGAGTTCAGACTATGGCAACGTATACTCCCCAAGGATCAGGAATCAAATGGTCTGGTATCTATACCTCTTTCCTAGGGTTGGTGGTCCAGTTCTGATTCAAAATGAATGGGGAAATTTTCATATCAAATTCAAAGATTTTATTTGTCAATATTACTATGAGTAAAGGACATACGAGAGAATTGAAATGGCACTTCTTGTCATGATGTGGAGCACAGTTGGGGAACCATGCTCACGCCTGCGGTTATTCTGATTATTTCCTGTACTTTCCTCACTTAAGTTTAGCATTGAATCTGAGTATGGTTTTGTTTGTATTATGTTTACTGAGGTTGCCCTTTGGTTCTGTTTGCTTTGAGTTGTACTGTGATCTTGTATCAGTGATGATATCTTCTGGTTTTTATATATGAGCCTTCTCCACCTTCACCTTTAGTTCTCTTTGAAGTTTGAAATTAATTATTATTATTCTCAGTATATTTAGCATGCCTTTGGTTTTGTATTCCATATTTTCCTTGCCTTGGTGGGTATATTCTCCCTTTGTATTTTATGTCTGGATCTTGTCTTATCATTCATTTTGGTTGTCATGTTTCTCCTGTGCTTTAATTTTGACAGCACTTTTTGTTTATTTCCTCTGTTACCTCACGTTCGCGGTTTTCACAGCTGTCATTATTTTGAACTAATTATCCTCACTCCTGTTACCTGTAAACCATTTGATTAATCTCTCTTTGTCTTATTTAAGGGACGCCGTCCCACAGTTCGGAGCAACGTCCTTCACTTTGTATCCAGGCGTGAGTTCCACGTCTCGTCACTTTGTTATCCTAGTGTGAGTTCCATGCTTACCTAACCAACATGTGTTCCACATCTTAGCCCCCATGCTATTCTTCTCTCCTGCCTTGAAAGTTTGTGCCTTTGTTATATTTTGTGTTTTTTATTAAACTACCTGCAACTCACGCCCAGCACTTGGGTCTCCATTCCAGCCTGGAGAGCAGTTAATGACAGAAGGACGTTGCCAGTTTGGACCCAGCTGCTGTGAGTTGCCCTTTTCATTTTTTTCCCCTTACCTGTTTTTTTCTGTGCTACTGAAAGGAGAGCCGGACAGCTTTACCTCTACAATGAAGGGCCCTGTAGGCAAATGCTTATTTAGTATTAGCATGGGGTAGGAGCTGTGCTGTGTGGCAATCGAAATCGATCAGCTCATTGCAGGGGCTTGCTCAGCTCTCATCCCTCAGTAAACTTTGTGGTATTTGGGGCTTGCAGAGGCAGCCATCCACCATCACCCATGGCTTGGGGAGCATGCCGACAGGAAGGAACTGATTTCCTCGGTAGCCAACTTGCAGCAGGAAAACTGGGAAATGGTGATGAGGTCACAGACAAGGCTGAAGCCTGCGCCAACAAAGAAGCATCCCCGGCCCCGGCGCCACCTTTTCCTCGCCACCCATGCCACCCCCACCACTGATTTCTGCCCCAGCCTCTTCCTCTCCTACTGTGCAGCCCCGTGGAGCTCAGGTAGGCCTGCCTCTGCTCCAGTATGTTCACAGCCTGTTCCTAAGCTGACGAGAAAGTGTCCCCTGGAACAGATGGGCCCAGCCTCTTGCCGCCACTGCTGCGTCACACAAGAAGAATTCCTTTGCCGCAGATGCTGTTTCAGCCATTGACGTGCCTGCAGTGCTGGCTCCTCAATTGCCTGCATTGGTGCCCTTTCCCGCTGCAGTCAACAAGAGGGATTTGTCTGGGCCTTCAGCAGCAGCTACCACCACACCACGGGAATTAAGGCAAGTACAGTTTCATTTTTTTACACCTATAGATTAAACGCCTTGCCTTATTACCGGTGGGAGGGCTCAGCAGCAGCCGTACACTTTGGCTGAGCTCTCACCACGTGCTGCTGCAGTTATCCATGTTTCCTCACCTGCTTCTCCCTTGTCCCCCTCTGTTCTTCCTGTGTGTTCGCCTGTTCGTTTGGCCATACGTATGACCAAACGAAGATATTGAATCGCATTGCTCCTAAAAATTTTGGATGTCTTCAGTTATTCTTGCAAATTCATATTTTAGTGGAGGACTCCGACCACGCTGTAGCATCAACGTCCCCTCAGGCTAATCCAGAAGATCACTTTTCTTCATTCAAAAGAAATCTCACTTTTCTTCGTATTAAAACCCCTTGACGCCTATTGTCGCGAATTCGCATAATCAAAAAAAAAAAAAAACAAACGAAACAAAAAACAAAAAAACAACGATTTTCAATTATGAAAAAAAAAATGTTCACAGTTGGAAGTAAATTCAGGTGTCAAGGGGTTAAAACACCTCCACTCAAGGCCTGGCCAAGAATGCTGTGCCTTTCCCAGGACCCCAATGTAAACAACTTCCCTCTTGCAGAGATGGTAAGGATCAGAATTTGCTTTTAAAGGCTCAAGTGGACTATAAACTCTGGAGTCCAGATCTTAAAGTAGACAGTTCATGTGGATAGCATCCACCCTGCAGGAAACTAATGCTCTTAAAAGGTCATAAACTTCTTAACCAGACAGGTATATGGCTTTCTCCATTTCTGAGACAGATCCCAGAGCTCTTTAGGCTCCTTCCTCTCATGTGACAGAGACCTAAAGAGGATACCTACAGCTCAACAGTACCTCCTAGTGGACATCTACGGAATGTGTTTCCTTGTGTTAATCTTACTAAACATTTTTTTTCTAATTCCCAGCTATCATCATCCCAAGGACGAGGACACTGAAAATCCTCCTTTTGATCACCAACCAGGGTTTGCAGTAATTCATTAATCCTTGATCTAAATGTGAAGTGCATGTATTAGGAACATGTACTAGGAATGTTTATGTTCATGAGTGTTAGTTAAATGAATGCTAATATTATTAGTAATGGTATAAATGCATGATCACTGAATATTAGTCGAGTCACCCAATTTAGTTAGATTTTATATTGAGTACATAATTTCATAAGAACTGTATTAATCTTGTACGATATCATTCCTGATAAACTACTCCTCTCTACCTTTCACTGGATAATGCCCTTTTCATTTGATTGGCTGCTCCCAAACAAAGAAATGTTTTCGCATTGGACAAAGGCCCGTTCAAACTCCTCTTTATGAAAGCTGATTGGCCTGTCTGCGACCGGCCCCAGTTTTTATGACTAACAGCCCGCTTCAGTTAAAAAAGTGCAGGAGCCACCCTGCATGTCAGATTAAGAAAAGAATGTTAGAAAGAGAAGAATATATAGAAGAAGAAGGAATAGATCAGAAGATTAAGATTAAGATTAAAGAAACAGAATAGGATAGAAGACCATAAGATGAAAGTCTTCAGAGCAACAATCAGAAGGCAAGAAAAAACAAGAGCAGCTAGTATACATATGTACATATTACTATAAATATATAGTATATATATATATATATATATAGTTAGCATGAGGCCTAGCTTGAGTTGCTAGCTGTTAGCATGAGGCCTACATATCTCCCGAGAGAACACTCACACGTGATCTGCATTGTTGTTTATGCAAATCCGACGGCGAACGCTGGGACAGCGCGTGACGTCATCCATTCAGTAACCAGCAGGCTGCAGACAGAACACCCAGATGCTCTTCTCCTCATCTCAGGCGATTTCAACCACGTTTCACTGTCTCCCATTCTGCCCACTTTCACCCAGTATGTCACATGCCACACTAGAGACAATAAAACACTGGATTTGTTCTACGCAAACACTAAGGAGGCGTACACCTCATCACAACTCCCCCCACTTGGGAGATCGGATCACAACTTGGTTCATCTCCGACCGGTGTACAAACCCCTAGTGCACAGACAACCTCCGGCCATGCACACTGTGGAGTTATGGTCTGAGGAGACAATGGACACTCTAAAGGACTGTTTTGAAGCCACTGCCTGGAAGCAGCTCTGCGATCCACATGGTGAGGACATCGATGGCCTCATTCACACCTTCACGGGCTACCTCAGCTTCTGTGTGGACAAATCCGTTCCCACCAAGACCATACGGCGTCACTCAAACAACAAACCCTGGATCAACCCTGAGATAAAAACACTTCTGAGAGAGAAGAAGAGGATCTTCAGGTCGGGGAACAGGGAGATGCTGAAGTCCGTACAGAGGGAGCTGAGGAGAAAGATCAGAGAAGGCAAGGACAGCTTCAGGAAGAAGATGGAGGACAAGCTGCAACAGAGCGACATCAGCGGGGTCTGGAGAAACCTCAAAACCATCTCGGGGCTCCAGAATACCTCCCCCCAGGCCACGGGGGCAGGGAGTGGGCGAACAACCTGAATCTGTTTTTCAATAGATTTGACCAACCGCCCTCCCCCCCTGTCTGCACAACAACCACTGCTGCCTCTAAAAAATCAAGTCCTGCTACCCACTCCCCACTCCACCGACACCCCCCCCACTCCCAACACACAGCCCCCCATCCTGACCCTGACCAAGACCCAGGTGAGGACGGAGCTGAGGAAGATCAAGGCGAGGAAGGCGTCGGGACCGGACGGCATCAGCGCAAAGCTCCTCAAGTCCTGTGCAGACCAGCTGTGTGGGATTGTGACATATATCTTCAACATGAGCCTGAAACTGGGGAGGGTACCACAGCTGTGGAAAACATCTTGTGTGGTACCTGTACCAAAAACTTCCCACCCCAAAGACCTGAACAGCTTCAGACCGGTGGCCTTGACGTCCCACTTGATGAAGACCCTGGAGAGACTGCTCCTTGCTCATCTCCGCCCCCTGGTGGAACCAGCGATGGATCCACTCCAGTTCGCCTACCAGCATGGCATTGGGGTGGAGGATGCGGTGATCTTCCTCCTTCACCGTTCTCTGTCCCACCTGGAGAAGCCCGGGAATATGGTGAGGATCATGTTCTTTGACTTCTCCAGTGCTTTCAACACCATCCAACCGATGATCCTGAAGGACAAGCTGCTGCGCGCAGGGGTGGACCAGCACCTGTCATCATGGATCCTGGACTACCTCACGAACCGGCCTCAGTTTGTGAGAACCCGGGACTGTGTTTCCGACACGATCATCAGTAGCACGGGGGCCCCCCAGGGAACGGTGCTGGCTCCCTTCCTGTTCACTCTTTATACTGCGGACTTCTCACACAACACAACACATTGCCATCTACAGAAGTTCTCTGATGACTCTGCGATTGTTGGTCTCATCTCCAGCGGAGATGAAGCTGAGTACAGAGGGCTTATCCAGGACTTTGTGGACTGGTGCCATCGGAACTGCCTCCAGATCAACGCGAGGAAAACTAAGGAGCTGGTGGTGGACTGCCGCAGGCATGGGCAGCCCCTCACAGCACCAGTAAATATACAGGGAACAGACATCGAGATGGTGACATCCTACAAGTACCTGGGTATTCATCTGAACAATAAACTAGACTGGTCACACAATACTGACGCACTCTACAAGAAGGGACAGCGCAGGCTGTTCCTGCTGAGGAGACTCAGGTCTTTTGGTGTACAAGGGGCGCTGCTGAAGTCATTCTATGACACGGTGGTGGCATCAGCCATCACTTTTGGAGTGGTCTGCTGGGGCAGTGGCATTACTGCAGCCGATAGGAAGAGACTGAACAAACTGATTAAGAAAGCTAGCTCTGTCCTGGGGCAACGCCTTGATCCGATGGAGGTGATAGGAGAGAGAAGGACGGTGGCTAAACTGTCATCTCTGCTGGAGTCCGAGTTCCACCCTATGCAGGACATACTGGATGCACTGAGGAGCTCATTTAGCAGCAGACTACATCATCCCAGGTGCACAACCGAGAGGTTTCGTAGGTCCTTCCTACCAACGGCTGTCAGACTGTACAACCTAAGCAGGGCTGCTCGCAGAGATAGCAAAAAGACGTAACAAACTAATAGTTTTTTGAATGCAAAAGATGCAATAGACTTACACAATGGTCCTCTCCGGCATACAACTAGGAACATACCGGTCGCTATGGAGGGTGAGAATATGTATGGGCACATAATCATACCATGTAGGATAACTAAATAGACGGTTATGCTGTTTCATCCCACCTAGCAACAATGCTCTGCACTGTGTGTGTTTATATATTTACATATTTATTCCATCTAGCTACAATGCTCTGCACTGGGTGTTTATATTTATATATCTATATATTTATTCCATCTAGCTACAATGCTCCGCACTGTGTTTTTATATATCTACATATTATTCCATCTAGCTACATTGCTCCGCACTGTGTGTGTTTATATACTTGCATATTTATTCCACCTAGCTGCAATGCTCCGTACTGTGGGTGTTTATATATTTACATATTTATTCCATCTAGCTACAATGCTCTGCACTGTGTGTTCATATATTCATATATTTATTCCATCCAGCTACAATGCTCTGCACTGTGTGTCTGTGTGTGTGTGTGTGTATATATATATATTTTATAGTAATATGTACATATGTATATTAGCTGCTCTTGCTTGCTTGCTTTTTTTCTTGCCTTCTGATTGTTGCTCTGAGTGTTGCTATCCCTGAGCTGTTGCAATCCTGGAATTTCCCCGTTGTGGGACTAATAAAGGCTTATCTTATCTTATATATATATATATATATATATATATATATATATATATATATATATATATATATATATATATATATAGAGAGAGAGAGAGAGAGAGAGAGAGAGAGAGAGAGAGAGAGAGAGAGAGACACACAGTGTGGAGCATTGTGGTTGGTGAATGTGCAGCAGAAAGTCTAAGCTCTCTCTCTGCGGATGCGGCGGGCCAGCTGGATGTCTTTGGGCATGATGGTGACCCTCTTAGCGTGGATGGTGCACAGGTTGGTGTCCACGAAGACAAGAGACCCACCAGGTAGGCCTCGCTGGCCTCCTGCAGAGTCATGACGGCAAAGCTCAGGAAGTGCAGGTCGGTCTTGAAGTCCTGAGCGATCTCCCTCACCAGGCGCTGGAAGGGCAGCTTACGGATGAGCAGCTCTGTGGATTTCTGGTAGCGACGGATCTCTCTCAGAGCCACGGGCCTATAACGGTGAGGCTTCTTCACTCCGCTGGTGGCCGGAGCGCTTTTTCCGAGCAGCCTTGGTGGCTAGCTGCTTCCTGGGGGGCTTTTTCCTCCAGTAGATTTACGGGCGGTCTGCTTGGTTCTTGCCATCACTCTTTATTATTCTGTCTTATATTTCTTGCACGCCGCCTAAACTCCAGCCCGGCACCCGCGTCGTTTTCGCTACAGTTCCCGGTATGTCGAATTTCTCCGTTAGCACCGGGTGGCGGTTGAGTGCTAGCTAGCACTAGCTCTTCCCTGCTGTATCGTCTCCTGCTGTAAACAGTGGCTCCGTCTGCTGACTCGGGAGACCTTTGGGGCGATCTGTGTGTCCGTGATATATACGTATATATAGAGTGAAAGGTGTAGAAAGAAGAAGGAAGATAAAAAAAGGCAGTTGCAAAGGGCAGCCAACTCGTGTGGCGCCGCCGGTCTGGCGCCACACTATCATTGGTAGTAATGAGTCCATGGCCAATGTCTTCAACTGTTTTTTCACTGAATCTGTTCATAAATTGGCAAGTTATTTTAGACCACCTGAGTTATCCTCTAAGGAACAGGTTAATGTTCACAACAGTTTTCGCATTAAAGAGGTATCCAGTGATGCAGTTAAAGAGATTATTGGGAAAATGAATAACTCTATGGCAAAGGATGTTGATAACTTAAATGCTGCCTTAATTAAGAAACACCAGAATAGTCTGTTGGAGCCAATTACTCATTTAGTTAACTTGTCAATAAGGACAAATACCATCCATCCATCCATCCATCTTCTACCGCTTTTCCGGAGGTCCGGGTCGCGGAGGCAGCAGTTCAAGCAGAGAAGCCCAGACTTCCCTCTCCCCAGCCACCTGCTCCAGCTCTTCAGAGGGGATACCAAGGCGTTCCCAGACTAGCTGGGAGACATAGTCTCTCCACCGAGTCCTGGGTCTGCCCCGGGGTCTCCTCCCAGTGGGACGTGCCTGAAACACCTCAAGTGGGAGGCGTCCAGGAGGCATCCTAATCAGATGCCCATACCACCTCAACTGACTCCTTTCAATGTGGAGGAGCAGCGGTTCTACTCTGAGCCTCTCCCGGATGACTGAGCTCCTCACCCTATCTCTGAGGGTGAGTCCAGCAATCCTACGGAGAAAGCTCATTTCAGCCGCTTGTATCCGCGATCTCGTTCTTTCGGTCATTACCCAAAGCTCGTGACCATAGGTGAGAGTAGGAACGTAGATTGACTGGTAAATCGACAGCTTTGCCTTAGAACTAAGCTCCCTCTTCACCACAACAGACCGGTACAACGTCCGCATCACTGCAGATGCTGCTCCAATCCGTCTGTCGATCTCTCGCTCCATTTTCCCCTCACTCGTGAACAAGACCCCAAGATACTTAAACTCCTCCACTTGGGGCAGGAGCCTGTCCCCAACCCGGAGAGGACAATCCACCTTTTTCCGGCTGAGGACCATGGACTCGGACTTGGAGGTGCTTCACACTCAGCGGCAAACCGTCCCAGCAAGAGCTGTAGGTCATTGCTGGATGAAGCCAACAGGACAACATCATCTGCAAACAACAGAGATGAGATCCTGTGGTCACCAAGCATGACACCCTCCATTCCCTGGCTGCGCCTAGAAATCCTGTCCATAAAAATTATGAACAGGACCGGTGACAAAGGGCAGCCCTGGCGGAGTCCAACTCTCACTGGGAATGACTCCGACCGAGTGTTGGCAATGCGAACTAAACTCTCACAACGGTCGTACAGAGACCGAATAGCTCGTAACAACAAGCCCGATACCCCATACTCCCGAAGCACCCCCCACAAAAATCCACGAGGGACGCGGTCAAATGCCTTCTCCAAGTCCACAAAACACATGTAAACTGGTTGGGCAAACTCCCACGAACCCTCAAGAATTCTCGAGAGGGTAAAGAGCTGGTCCGATGTGCCACGGCCAGGACGAAAACCACATTGCTCCTCCTGAATCCGAGGTTCGACCAACGGCCGGACTCTCCTCTCCAGTACCTTGGCATAGACCTTCCCAGGGAGGCTGAGGAGTGTGATCCCTCTAAAGTTGGAGCACACCCTCCGGTCCCCTTTTTTGAAGAGAGGAACCACCACCCCGGTTTGCCATGCCAAAGGCACTGCCCCCGACCTCCACGCAATGTTGCAGAGGCGTGTCAACCATGACAACCCAACAACATCCAGGGCCTTGAGGTACTCGGGGCGAATCTCGTCCACCCCCGGGGCCCGGCCACCAAGGAGATTTTTAACCACCTTGGCGACCTCAGTCCCTGTGATAGGCGAGTCATCCCCCTCGTCCCCAAACCCTGCTTCCTCTGTGGAAGGCGTATCAGTGGGATTGAGGAGATCCTCGAAGTATTCCTTCCACCGCCCGACGATATCCCCAGTTGATATCCCCAGTCAGTTGAAGACAGTGTCCCATCCGCACCATACACAGTGTGGACGGGGAGCTGCTTTCCCCTCCTGAGCCGCCGAACAGTTTGCCAGAATCTCTTTGAAGCCGACCGAAAGTCTTGTTCCATGGCCTCACCGAACTCCTCCCATACCCGGGTTTTTGCTTCAGCAACCACCCGAGCTGCACTCCGCTTGGCCTGCCGGTACACCTCAGCTGCTTCGGGAGTCCCACAAGCCAACCAAGCTTGATAGGACTCCTTCTTCAGCTTAATGGCCCCCCTCACCACTGGTGTCCACCACTTGGTTCGGAGGTTGCCACCACGAGATGCACCAACCACCTTGCGGCCGCAGCTCTGGGCTGCCGCTTCAACAACAGAGGTGGAGAACATGGCCCATTCAGACTCCATGTCTCCAGACTCCCTCGGAATGTGGTTGAAGTTCTTCCGGAGGTGGGAGTTGAAGACCTCCCGGACAGGGGCCTCAGCCAGATGCTCCCAGCACACCCTCACTATACGTTTGGGTCTACCAGGTCTGAATGGCTTCCTCCCCTGCCATCGGATCCAACTCACCACCAGGTGGTGATCAGTTGACAGCTCTGCACCTCTCTTTACTCGGGTGTCCAAGACATACGGTCGCAGGTCTGATGATACGATAACAAAATCGATCATCGACCTGCGGCCTAGGGTGTCCTGGTGCCAGGTGCACATATGGACACCCTTATGCTTGAACATGGTGTTCGTTATAGACAGACTGTGGTTAGCACAGAAGTCCAATAACTGAACACCACTCGGGTTCAGATCGGGCAGGCCGTTCCTCCCAATCACCCCCCTCCAGGTTTCACTGTCGTTGCCCACGTGCGCATTGAAGTCCCCCAGTAGGACAATGGAGTCTCCAGGAGGAGCACCCTCCAGCACCCCAGTCACAGACTCCAAAAAGGGTGGGTACTCTGAAACATCATTTGGTGCATAGGCACAAATGATGGTCAGGACCCGTTTCCCAACCCGAAGGCGCAGGGAAGCAACCCTTTCGTCCACCGGGGAAAACTCCAATATAGAGGCAGCAAGGTGGGGCGATATAAGAATACCTACCCCTGCTCGTCGCCTCTCGCCCGGGGCAACTCCAGAAAAGGCCAAGCTCCAGCCCCTCTCCAGGAGACTGGTTCCGGAACCGGAGCTGTGTGTTGAGGTGAGGCCGACTATATCTAGCCGGTATCGCTCAATCTCGTACACCAGCTCAGGCTCCTTCCCCACCAGAGAGGTGACATTCCACGTACCAAAAGACAGTTTAGAAAGCTTGGGATCAGTCCGCCAAGGTCTCCGCCTTTGACTGCCACCTAATCCACATAGCACCGGACTTCCATGATCCCTCCTGCAGGTGGTGAACCTACTGGAGGGCGGACCCATGTAACTCCTTCGGGCTGAGCCCGGCCGGGTCCCATGGGTGGAAACCCGGCCACCAGACGCTAGCCTTCGAGCCCCTCCCCCAGGCCTGGCTCCAGGGTGGGGCCCCGGTAACCCCATACCGGGCGGGGTACACTGAATCCTTGATATACAATTTATCATGAGAGTCTGTTGGACTCTGTCTGTTGGACAAATACCTTTCCAGAGAATTGGAAGACAGCAGTAATTACCCCGGTCTATAAGTCGGGAGACAAGGACTTAGCAAGCAACTACAGGCCGATTGCCATATTGCCCGTAGTCTCAAAAATTTTGGAGAAGATTGTTGCTGATCAATTGATAGAACATTTAGAGCCCAACCAATTACTTTATTTACAGCAATTTGGGTTTAGACCTAAGTATTCCACAGAAACAGCTAACTGTTATTTTATTGAGAAGGTCAAGGCTTTTGTTTCACTTCTTCAAAGTTCCTTGCAGTTTCTTTTGTCTAAATTGTTCTGTGAATTTTAAGAAACCTTTTTGTGTGTGAAGTTTGTCAAATCCTGTTTTAGTTTTCTCGTTTGTTCTGGTTACTGAGGAGAAACCATCTTTTTTCTTACGAGCTTGCCTTAAAGAGAGTCACACTCTCAAAATCCTTTTTTTCCCCTTCACCTCAGGAGCCATTCTTATCCATTGTTGAATGTTTTTCTTAGATTTTCTGACTTTTTATGCCGTTAAGGTGGACTTTTAATTTTCCTATTTTAAAGTGAACAGATATTGTGTTTTTGGACTTTTTTTTGGTCTCATACATGCCTGACAGTAGTAGTAGTAGTAGATTAGTTTATTTGACAGGGACAGTGCATCCTCCTTCAGTTTCTGGTCTATTTCGTGGCCAGAGACATCATAAATTTGGACTGATTGCCAAGAGGACTCTCTACGCTGCTCCGAGACAGCCGTTACTGCTGCTGCCGCTGTCCAACTATGAGCCCCAGCCTAGTCTGCTCTTCTTACGGTTGGTTGTGAACATCAAGGAGCCTTGCAATGGTCGCTCCATCTCTGGGTCCCAATGGTCAAACCCCAGCTGCCACGGACCCGCTGAACATGTGGACCTACAGCTGTTCGTATGTGAGACTCCCATTTTCCTATCTGCTAGGTTAAACGTGATGTCCTAAAAACCAGTATTTCATGGTACAGTTAGTCTCTCAGCCATATGATAAAGCTATAAACTGAAGGAAGATTCTTATTCATTTTAAGTAACTTCCTTTCATTTTTGTAGAATAATTCAGAAGTTCATTTTTAGATAATCAGCTTATGAATTTTCCCCAAAATTGTGTTCTGTTTTTGTTAGACATTTCAGCCTTCCATTACCGTTGAAACATAAAGTCTGGTCTCTTCTTGGTTCCACAAAGGTTTAACGCTAGATTTTATGTTCAGGAATCCACTGACAGTTATTGTGATATTAGACCCCTGTTATCATTTGAATCTGTTTATCCATCATTTGAATGCCATATCATGTAACCTGAATGAGTTTAATAAAAGGGTGAATAAGAGAAGTTGAAGCGTTTTCCTTTCACATATATGTTTCCTAGATCACGGCAGGCAAAGAACTCCCTTAAATTTTGAGACTGATCCATTAAGTAATTGAAGGTACGGAAATGAATTAATTGAAATTAAGTTAATAATACAAATTGTTCTTTTAGAACTGGTGCTGTGGAGCGTGTAAACGAAGAGGCAGATTTCTTTCAGACGATTTATTACACACTCTCACAACTCAAGCATAGACAGAATGACATCCCAGCAGAAGCTCCTCTCTTAAATATCATCGCATTCTTCTAGAATCTTCTCACACACAAAAGATGACTTTGGCGTCACATTGCATTCAACCCACTCATCCTTAACACCTCCCTGTTATCTCACTAGGGAACCCCTGCTCTTTGTCCCTGTCTGAGATGGTACACAATTAGGCTCTCCACAGGTGCCACCCCCCCCTCCAGCATCTTAGATAGGACAATAGGATAACAGTCCACATGATGTGATAGATCCATTAAACATCAGTCCACATGCTGCTTGGACTTCAGTCTTCTCCCGTATCTGCTGTAACCAGAATTCACCGCCTCCGCGGCACTGCCATGCCTTTGGGGGGCTGTTGTTTGGGGGGAAACTTTCCTGTCTGTCCGTGTGGGTGCTCTGGGGAATCGTTTCTCTGGGGAGCTCCCCGTGGGGGTCTTCCATGCCGAGGGGCCCTCGCCAACAGTACCTGCTCGTCCACCACAACGAAAGCGGGTTTGAGTCTGTCTATGCCAATTTTTTCCCTCCTACCCCCCAAGTCTAGCAAAAAATGCTTATCCCCTGTTTCCAGCACTTTGAACGGTCCATCATAGGGTGGGCGCAGTGGAGGGCGGTGGGCGTCGTGTCTGACAAACACGAACTCCGCGTTCTTCAAAGTTTTAGGCACAAAAACGTGCGGAAAACTGTGGTGGGCAGGGCCCGGCAGCGTGCCTGTGTCTGCGCTACGCTGCAAAAGCTGAGATGGGCAGCTGCCCGGCGCGTGATTATCTGGCAGAAACTCCCCGGGCAGCCGGAGTGGTTGCGCAAAAACGAGTTCTGCCGGGGAAGCTTCCAGACCTCTTTAGGCACGGAGCGCAACCCCAATAAAACCCACGGTAGCCTGTCTACCCAATTGCATCCATCAATGAAGCCCTGAGAGCCACTTTCAATGATCTATGAAAACGTTCGCATAACCCATTAGCCTGCGGGTTGTACGCGGTTGTGCAGTAAATTGTAATACCCAGGCTGCGGGCCATCGCTGACCAGAATTCGGAAACAAATTGAGGGCCTCTGTCGGACGTAATGTCCGACGGGACTCCAAAACACACCACCCATGCTGTTAAAAAAGCGCGCGCCACCTCCTCGGATGTGGTTGCCCCCAGCGGCACGTGGTGCGGTCCACCATTGTCAGGAGGTGCGTGCACCCCTTTGATGGCGGGAGGGGGCCCACAAGGTCCACGTGAACATGGTCGAACCTCTTAGCTGGAATATGAAACAGCTCCAAGGAAGCCTTCGTGTGTCTTTGTACTTTGGCTCGTTGGCACGCCACGCAGGCTGCCGCCCACTCTTTCACTTGTTTGCGAAGGCTCGGCCACACAAATTTCTCTCCTACCATTTTGACCGACGCGCGCACTCCTGGGTGCGCCAAAGAGTGAACCGACTCAAACACGTGGCGGTGCCACGCGGCCAGGACTACGCGGCCGGGACCACGGGACGCGGGCGACCTGTGGAGACATCGCAGATTAGGGGGGGCATGCCGTCTTGCAGCACCCTGCTCTCCAGGCTTAACCCTGTTGAGTCCAGACTGGAGCGCGCGCACGTCTGCGTCACTAACCTGCTCTGCGGCCATGGCTGCGTAATCTATCCCCAAGCAGACCGGGGCCACCATGGCGCGCGAGAGGCAGTCTGCCACTACATTCAGTTTACCCGACACATGCTGAATATCGGTAGTAAACTCTGAGATCGCGGCCAGCTGTCTCTGCTGCCGGCCCGACCACGGTTCTGAAACCTTGGCCATCGCGAATGTTAGTGGCTTGTGGTCAACAAACGCGGTGAAACTGCGCCCTTCCAGCCAGAACTGGAAGTGGCGAAATGCCAGGTGGAGAGCCAGCAACTCTCTGTTGAACGCGCTGTATTTACGTTCACTGTCGCGCAAAGTCTTGCTGAAAAAGGCGAGCGACTGCCAAGCCCCGGCTACGCGCTGCTTCACGACAGCCCCTATGGCCACATCTGAAGCGTCAGTGGTGAGCGCTATGCGAGCCGTTGGGTCTGGATGTGCCAGCAATGCGGCGCTTGCCAGGGCTGCTTTAACTTCCGAGAACGCCCGCTCTTGCTCCGGGGTCCATTCGACCCTATCCGTGGTTTCTGTTTTTTGAGCGCGGCGTACAATGGTTACATGAGCTGCGCTGCGCAGGGAAGGAAACGGTTATAAAAGTTCACCATTCCCAAAAATTCTTGTAGCGCCCTGACCATTTGCGGCCGGAGAATATCCGCCACTGCACGCACCGTGTCAGGCAGTGGGATCGCTCCTTCGAGAGAGACGCGGTGCCCCAAAAACTCAATCTCGTCACTCCAAACTGACATTTCGCTGGGTTGATTATTAACCCGTGCTCTTCCAACCTCCGGAAAACCGTCGTGAGGTGGGTTTCGTGTTCATCTTCGGACGCACTGGCTACTAGGATATCGTCCAGGTAGACGAGCACGAACGGGAGATCGCACAGCACTGCATCCATCATGCGCTGGAACGTCTGTGCCGCTCCTTTTAACCCAAATGGCATGCCCAGGAACTCGAATAAACCGAACGGAGTTATTACCGCTGTTTTGGGTATGTCCTCAGCGCGCACTGGGACTTGGTGGTAACAGCGGACCAGATCTATTTTGGAAAAAATGCGCGCTCCGGCAAGGTGAACGGAAAAATCCTGTATGTGGGGAATTGGGTAGCAGTCGTGCGCTGTGGCGTTGTTCAACCTGCGGAAATCCCCGCACGGTCGCCACGAACCCTCAGCTTTAGGGACCATGTGTAGCGGGGATGCCCATGGGCTGTTTGAGCGCCTGGTGATGCCCAACCTTTCCAGGTTGGCGAACTCCTCGCGCGCTATGGCCAGTTTAGCTGCGTCCAAGCGCCGAGGTCGTGCAAAAACGGGCGGCCCAGTGGTGGTGATAAAATGCTCCACCCCGTGTTTAGCGATGGCTGCCGAAAACGTCGGGACTGTGAGTGCTGGGAACTGAGTGAGCAGTGTGTGGAACTTACCACCTGCTGCTGTGACTTTGGCTTGTGCTGTTGGCCGGGTCACTCGAGCTATACAGGGGAGAGAGTCAAAGGACAGTGCATTAACTAGGTGCCTGTCAGCAACATCAACCAGTAAACCATGTGCACACAGAAAATCAGCCCCCAGTATATGGTAATTCAATGCTGCTATGACAAAAGTCCACTCATATGTACAGCCATGTAGAGACAAGAGTAGAGTCCTCTCACCAAAGGTCTTAATCTCCGAGCCGTTGGCCGCCGCCATCTCGGTGTCGCTAGATCCTGCCAGCCGGTCAGCGTAGGTCAGCCAGATGAAACTCTTCTGGGCACCGGTGTCTACGAGGAAATGCCTCCCCGAGCGTGCGTCCATCAGGTAGAGCAGCTTGTTCTCCTCCCCGAGGGTCACGGCTGCTACCGACCCCCGGTCTTGCTTGAATTGGCACAGTGGTGTACATCTGTGTGCCTTCTCTCCGAAGCGACGGTGGTAGAAACGAAGCGTGTCTCCCTCGCGCTCCTTGGCCCCCGCTGCTGCTGCCGTCGGTGGCTCCTTGCCTCCTCTGGTCATCTCGCCGAGCTCTGTTGCTGCCGCAATGGTCGTGAACGCCCTGGTGGCGATGATGATCCGGTCTGCCTCCCGGGCTAGCGCACGAAAGTCCCGCTCGGCCAGCAATGGCGAATTGGCCAGGGCCGCTCTCACTGCTGTTGGAAGGTTCCGGAGGAAGAGGTGGGTTAACAGGAAGTGTCATCGTCCGTGCCCCTTAACGTCAGCATCTTCTCCATGAGGTCTATTGCCGACCCATCTCCCAACTCGGCCCGCGTCAGGAGCCTCTCTGCTCTCTCACCATCCAAGAGAGTGAAGCGCTGGATGAACGCAGCCTTTAGCGCCTCGTACTTGTTGCCGGTTGGTGGCTGATCGAGCAGGCTCGCTACGTGCTGAGCTGTGCGGGCGTCGAGCACTGCGACCACATAGTGGAATTTGGTGTCATCTGCCGTTATCCCCCGGAAAGCAAACTGCGCCTCGATGAGGTGGAACCAAGAGCGCGGGTTGTGCTGCCAGAAATCCGGTAGCTTGACTGCGACTGCACATGCATGGCTGCAGGTTCCCGTCGAGGTCGGCTCCGGGGATCTTGACTCGTGTTCCATGATACGTCTTGGGTCACCAGTGTGGAGCGTGTAAATGAAGAGGCAGATTTGTTTCAGATGATTTATTACACACTCTCACAACTCAAGCATAGACAGAATGACATTCCAGCAGAAGCTCCTCTCTTAAATATCATGGCATTCTTCTAGAATCTTCTCACACACAAAAGATGACCTTTGCGTCACACTGCATTCAACCCACTCATCCTTAACACCTCCCTGTTATCTCACTAGGGAACCCCTGCTCTTTGTTCCTGTCTGAGATGGTACACAATTAGGCTCTCCCCAGGTGCCACAGTGCCCCCTTTTTTACGAGTGATTTCTTATTTTATTTAGTGAGTGTAGGAGTGACGGTTTAACTCTGTCCCCACGCATACCCACTATTGAATAAAATAAATAATTCCTGTACCTTATCACACAATATTTTATTAAATATTGCTACAACACATAATTACAGCAATTTTAAAAGCCTGCAGTACATGACCTAAAGTTAAAGAAAAATTGATTATTTGAAGAATACAGCTACCAATAAATGGGAAGACTTTTTTAAATAACCTGGTAGGAATAGGGTCTAAAAGACAAGTTGAAGGCTTGGATGGGGAGCTTATTTTATCTAACTCTAAAAGGTTTGGAGTAAACTTATCCAAACAGATACCAATTGAAGGACTTGTAGTAGTTGCTGCACTTAAGTTGACGGTGGGAAGAATCTGACTGATTTTATCTCAAATAGATAAAATTTTATGATTGAAAAAATTCAAAAAGTCCTGACTAGTAAGCTCTAGGGGGATACGAGGATTGACAGAGTCCTGACTCTTTGTCAGCCTGGCTACAGTGCTGAAAAGAAACCTGGGATTATTCTTGTTTTCTTCTATTCTATCTTCTGATTCTTTTTTCTAAAGCCCATCCAGGGACAAGAGTTGCAAATTAGCTAATAGCTATAAACTCTATGTGCAACACATCAGATTGATTGTCTTTGATTAATTGTCTATGTTTATTGCACTGTCCCTGTCAAATAAACTAATCTACTACTACTATTAATGCAGAGTAATAACTTGTTCCAACTTTTCTAAAAAAAAAATTTTTTTAAATTAAGAGATGATTTCTCCAAGCTAAATAGATTTCATCTAAATTAGTGGAACACCGTTTTCTTTCTAATTGACAAGTCTTCTTTTTTAAGCTACGAGTTTCTGTGTTAAACCTAGGCGTTAGAAATCTCTGATTAGACGTTTTCTTTTTTAAAGGGGCCACCAAGTCTAGAGTCTGATGCAGAGAAGCTGCAACACTACCTACCATGCTATCAATTATGGAAGGAGCAAGCTCTCCATCTTTTATTTCTATTGTGTTGACACATGGCATAGAGGAGACAGTCTGCATAAATTTGGTAACAACATCATCTGAAAGACATCTGCTGTAGTAGTATTTTTCTTTAGGTGTCAAATAGTGAGGAATAGTGAAATCAAATATTAACAGACAATGGTCTGACAGTACAGGATTATGAGGAGACACTACCAGATTTTCTATTTCTATGCTATAAGTCAGAACAAGGTCCAATGTGTGGTGGAGATAATGGGTAGAATCTTCTACTTTCTGGGAAAACCCAATTGAGTCCAATATTGTATTGAATGCCTTATTAAGACGACCACTATCTACATCAACATGTATACTAAAATCCCCTACTATAATTATTCTATCTGATTTCAGCACTAAATCAGCTAAGAATTCAGCAAATTTGGATAAAAACTCTGAGTAGTCTGAGGGAGGATGGTAAACTATGGCAAAGAAAATTGGGTTTAAGTTAAGATTGCTCACATGCCCCATACTGAGGACCAGGCCCTCAAAAGAATTAAAACATGATTTTTGCTTTACATTAACTAGTAATTTAGAATGGTAAATTGCCACTACTCCACCTCCACGGCCAGCACTTCTAGGATTATGATAGTTTAGATAACCAGAGGGAGTTGATTCATTTAAACCAACATAATGCTCTCAAAAGGTCTCTGGTCACTAAAACCAACAATGACCATTTCATTTTCACTAGTCGAAGGAACAAAGTGGTGTCTGAGCTTCGGAAAGCTAAGACTAATTACTTCCTTAGACTAATTGAGGAGGCCAATGGGAGCAGTTCTAAACTCTGGCAACACATTAATAGATTAACAAATTCGAGTAAACAAAAGCATTCAAAAATAAGTAGTCTCAAGGTAGATAAGATAAGATAAGATAAGATAAGCCTTTATTAGTCCCACAGTGGGGAAATTCCAGGATTGCAACAGCACAGGGATAGCAACACTCAGAGCAACAATCAGAAGGCAAGAAAAAACAAGAGCGGCTAGTATACATATGTACATATTACTATAAATATATATATATATATATATATATATATATATATATAGATAGAGAGAGAGAGAGAGAGAGAGAGAGAGAGAGACAGTGTGGAGCATTGTGGTTGGTGAATGTGCAGCAGAAAGTCTAAGCTCTCTCTCTGCGGATGCGGCGGGCCAGCTGGATGTCTTTGGGCATGATGGTGACCCTCTTAGCGTGGATGGCGCACAGGTTGGTGTCCACGAAGAGAAGAGACCCACCAGGTAGGCCTCGCTGGCCTCCTGCAGAGTCATGACGGCAAAGCTCAGGAAGCGCAGGTCGGTCTTGAAGTCCTGAGCGATCTCCCTCACCAGACGCTGGAAGGGCAGCTTACGGATGAGCAGCTCTGTGGATTTCTGGTAGCGACGGATCTCTCTCAGAGCCACGGGCCTATAACGGTGAGGCTTCTTCACTCCGCTGGTGGCCGGAGCACTTTTTCCGAGCAGCCTTGGTGGCTAGCTGCTTCCTTGGGGGCTTTTTCCTCCAGTAGATTTACGGGCGGTCTGCTTGGTTCTTGCCATCGCTCTTTATTATTCTGTCTTATATTTCTTGCACGCCGCCTAAACTCCAGCCCGGCACCCGCATCGTTTTCGCTACAGTTCCCGGTATGTCGAGCTTCTCCGTTAGCACTGGGTGGCGGTTGAGTGCTAGCTAGCACTAGCTCTTCCCTGCTGTATCGTCTCCTGCTGTAAACAGTGGCTCCGTCCGCTGACTCGGGAGACCTTTGGGGCGATCTGTGTGTCCGTGATATTTATATATAGAGTGAAAGGTGTAGAAAGAAGAAGGAAGATTAAAAAAAAAGGCAGTTGCAAAGGGCAGCCAACTCGTGTGGCGCCGCCGGTCTGGCGGCGGTGCCGGACCGGCAGTGCCGGTCCGGCCGGTTATCAATGAGATGATAACCTCATTGATAGTAATGAGTCCATGGCCAATGTCTTCAACTGTTTTTTCACTGAATCTGTTCATAAATTGACAAGTTATTTTAGACCACCTGAGTTATCCTCTAAGGAACAGGTTAATGTTCACAACAGTTTTCGCATTAAAGAGGTATCCAGTGATGCAGTTAAAGAGATTATTGGGAAAATGAATAACTCTATGGCAAAGGATGTTGATAACTTAAATGCTGCCTTAATTAAGAAACACCAGAATAGTCTGTTGGAGCCAATTACTCATTTAGTTAACTTGTCAATAAGGACAAATACCTTTCCAGAGAATCGGAAGACAGCAGTAATTACCCCGGTCTATAAGTCGGGAGACAAGGACTTAGCAAGCAACTACAGGCCGATTGCCATATTGCCCGTAGTCTCAAAAATTTTGGAGAAGATTGTTGCTGATCAATTGATAGAACATTTAGAGCCCAGCCAATTACTTTATTTACAGCAATTTGGGTTTAGACCTAAGTATTCCACAGAAACAGCTAACTGTTATTTTATTGAGAAGGTCAAGGCTTTATTGGTTAAGGGGCATGTTGTGGGGACCGTGTTTCTGGATCTAAAAAAGGCCTTTGACACGGTAAACCACACTGTCCTATTGTCGAAGTTAAAAGACCTCAAAATTTCAACTGAGGCAATACAGTTGTTTAGGTCATACCTGGAGGGGAGAGAACAATTTGTCAAGGTCAATGGGGAGAAATCTGGGCTGCTCACAAATAACATGGGAGTACCACAAGCATCTATACTAGGGCCATTGTTGTTCACAATATACATCAACGACTTGCCCGATAGTTGCTCAGGTGCCAATTGCCAGATGTATGCTGATGACACCGTAATCTATCTGTCTGCCAAAACGGCTAGCATGGCAGCTGAGCACCTGACCCAGGTTTTACAGAACATCTCTAAATGGCTTGTGTTGTCGCATTTAACCTTGAATGTCAAAAACACTGTTGCTATGTGTATCTCTATTAGAAACAGGCCCATGAATGATGTTTTTGATGTTAAAATTGGAAATGAGGTGCTTACTGAAGTGAATGAGGTCAAGTATTTAGGGATCATTCTAGACAGGAACCTGCGATTCGACAAGCAGGAGCATTACATTTGTAAGAAGGTCAAACCCAATTTAAATTGCTTCCGTCTCATTAGAAGGGATTTGTCATTCAGAACTGCTCATACATATATGCACGTGATGATTCTTTCACATCTGTCATACTGTATCACATCTTGGTCACAAAAATCTCAAATTACACTAAAACCCATAACTGCAATATATAAACAGGCTATAAAAATCTTGGACCGCAAACCAATGCGGTGGCATCACTGTGGTATTTTAGCCAAGCACAATCTTCTTACTTTTGAAAATTTTATTATCTTCTGTAATATCAGACTGGTTTTTAAATGTCTATAAAATCTTGTTTCACCTCCTTTCTATGGTTTGGTGGCTAGACGCTCGAGCTCTAGCAAAGCATGCACACGAGCTTCCATCAACGGTGACTGCATTGTCACCATGTCTAGAACTTCATTTGGTCAGTCTGCTTTCTCCATAAAAGGGGCAAACTTATGGAACTCTCTGCCAACTCACTTAAAATTGGAGACAAATGCCAACCTCTTCAACAGAGGCGCTAAAATTTGGCTAAAATCCCACCAGCAATGTGTGCATATCTAGTCTGAATTATGTTTGTTGTGATCATGGATCTCTTGCTCTATTTATAATTTGTAATGTATTTGTAATTTTAATTAACTTGTAAATTTTGTTTGTACAGCTTAATTTATGACCTATATAAGCCACCTATGGACTGGTGTTGAGAATTAGCACTTGTGCTATATACACCTATGCAAAACATCTGGTCTCTCCTTGTGATTGTACTAATGTAATTTGTTATGTCCATATTAAATAAAATAAATAAAATAAAATTTAAAAAAATCATCTTGCCCTAGCCAAGTCTCTGTAATGGATATTATATCAATCTGATGATCAATTAACAGATCATGGACTAGTAAAGACTTGGAAGTTAGAGACCTATTATTTAACAAACCACATTTAATTTTTTTTTAAATTATGAGGAGGACGAGAAGCCAAATCATTAAATTTAGACTTGGTGTTTAATTTGAGTTTTACCAACTTTTTGTTTAATCACTTTAGGATATTTATACATTATATTTTTATTAACTTTGGGGGGAGTAGACAAAGGTTCTCTGAGGGGGAAGACAGGGGCTAACTTGAGGGGTGACGGATGAGGAGGAGCTGCGGAAAGGCGTGTATTTATCAAATTATGTTGTATTTGTGGGGCGGCGCGGTGGCAGAGTGGTTAGCACTGCGGCAGCACAGCAACTCACCCTTGGCTGGGGGATCCTGGGTTTGATCCCAGCCCCCGACCAACAGTGATCTGTGTGGAGTTTGCATGTTCTCCCCGTGTCTGCATGGGCTTACTCCGGGATTTCTCCGGTTTCCTCCCACATGCCAAAAACATGCAAGTTAGGTTAATTGGCATCAAAAACTGGGGATTCTAAATTGTCCTTAGGTATGACTGTGAGAGTGAATGGTTATCTGTCTCTCTCTGTTGGCCCTGCGATGGACTGGCAATCTGTCCAGGGTGTACCCTGCCTCTCACCCAAAGATGCTGGGATAGGCTCCAGCCCCCCCGCGACCCGAAAAGGATTAAGTGGAAGAAGATGAATGAATGAATGAATGAATGTTGTATTTGTCTTGGGTTATAATATTTTGGGTAATGGGAGACAGACACAATCTCTGTGGGGTTATAAATTGAAGACTGATCTAAACAGTGAGGATTATTTGGATTAACAGGGTTAATATGTAAAGTGGAAATAAAGAAGGGCTGGTTGGCAGACCCAGGAACTTTGGGGTGAGTTAACGCACCAAATTTCAGTCACTGTACCAAAAAACGCTGAATGGAATAGAACAGATTGTCCCTTAAAACACCTGCACTAAGTCTATTTGGATGGATGCCATCTGCCCTCATAAGTGATGGGCGGTTTCAAAACAGGTTGAAATTGTCTACAAAACCAATGTTAAAAGTTGGACATGTAGAGCACAACCAGGTGTTAAGGCTCAGAGTTCTGCTAAAATTATTGCAAGCTCGTCTGAAAGGTGCCAATGGCCCAGAAAAAAAAACACACGTCTGCCACAGTTCATAAGAGCAGACAGAAGGCCCTTGAAGTCACTCTTTAAGATCTCTGATGCTTCATCTGGGATGTTGTTGGATCCAACATGCACAATGATAGTTTTAACGTGGGGGTTTTCATTTAATAGGTCAGGGGTAAGAGCCTCAATGTCTGGCACTTTAGCTCCAGGAAGAAATTTAGTGACACAGTACCTGCTTCTGACGTTCCTCATAATCGAATCACCAATTACCAACGTCATCTGGGGGGGCCTTGCCGGTGGCTTCTGAGATGGTGTATAATTTTGCCATTGTTGTGATGGCGGGGTGATGCACTCTCTTCTTGTTGGAGCTGGTGTATAGTTTGGCACACCTAAAGTAGTTTTAATCCGGGGCTTGCGGGTTTGGGCCACTGCTGAAGGAGGAGGGGCAGCCATGGGAGGATGACCGACATCCAGGTGGGGAAAATCTTCCAGGGAAAGGATGTCAAATCTGTTTTCCAGTAACAGGGAAAGAGAGGAAGCGCGGCCATGTCTGGTCAATCCCCGATGTTTGCTAGTTGGCCCAACCAAGGTCCAGGGCGTGCATTGAGGATGTGAAAAACCACCCGGGGCTTTGGGTTTAGCTACCAAGCTGAAGCCAGTGTTTATTACTGGGGTCCTGGACAGCTGAGGAGACCGGAGCAGGGGTGGAAGTGGATGGCGACGTGTTAAATTCACCCAGGTAAGTAGCTGTCTCTGCTAGCTGTGAGTCGGTTGCCGGGGCCGATGTTCACCCTAAAATTATAGTATCTAGGTGGTCTTCAGCCTCCCGAATCTTATAGAGGTTGGAGAGTCTCAATTCCAACTCAGAAACCTTCTTAAGGAGGGACATACAGCTGACACATGTCAGGGATGGAGCCATGACATTCCAGATGAAAAGTGGATAGCTAGCTAGCTAAAAACAGCTAAGAACAGCTAAAAACAGGTTAGCCTAGCCTGGTGAAAACAGCCCTGCCCAGGGTCTGATTCACCTGTGTGCCTGATTGGGCTTTCTGCTAGGCCAACACTAAGCTAACACTACGTAAAAAGCTAAAATCAGTAAAAAGAGATAAAAAATTAAAAACAAAGTTAATAAAAACAAACAAAAGCGGACAAGATAACGCTTTGACGCGACGTGACGTTTACAGACGCTGACACATGCGCAGTGTCGGCGTCAAATGACAAGTGCAATAAAAGTGACAGTATACAGTGCTCGAAAGGGAGAAGAAAGAAGTGAACACTTATTTACTTCAACTCCTCTTTTTCCTAAATACAACGCATGTGAAATATATACCTATTACCTCAATTAAGACCCCAAGTAGACAATTAATTATATTTTGTACATATCAACATTGACACCCATCTATCCTGACATACATACGGTCCATACATCTATACCCAGCCCCAAACAACACAGATATACACAGATATGCACAGTACTGTCCCATCTACCATACCATAGTGTCCCAGAGTGAGCATAGTGAATCGTACATATTAATACTACCCCTCTAGCATATATCCTTTCAGCAAATAATGTTTATACTTATTTTTAAATTGATTTCTGTTTGTACATAGTTTTAGTTCCAGCTCCAGACTGTTCCACAAATCCACCCCACAGACCGATATGCACATACTTTTCTTAGTTGTTCGTACCTTAGGTTTTTGTAAAGTTTAAGTCTCCTCTCAAATTATAATCATTGTCTTTTTTTGAATATTTTTTGTATATTAGTTGGTAGTTGATTATCAATTGTCCTGTACATTACTTGTGCTGTCTTATATTTAACTAAATCCATGAACCTTTCGGCATGTGACTTTAAAAATAATGAGTTGGTATAGTCTGTATATCCTACATTATTTATTATCCTTACAGCTTTTTTTTGTAATGTGCATATACTGGCTGCAGGTTGGTCTTGTAGGTGTTTCCCCAGACTTCTACACAGTAGTTAAGATATGGTAGAAACAGTGAATTGTTCAGTAAGAACAATAATTTATAGTCCAAAACGTATCTTGTCTTCCCCAATATCCCTATACATTTTGCCAACTTGGCCCGGATGTGACTGATATGAGGTTTCCAGCAGATTTTATTGTGTAGTGTCACCCGCAGAAATGTATTTTCCTGTCCTGTTTCAATTCTGGTATCATCTATCGTTATCATTATTTCATGATTTATTTTATAATTTCCAAACAACATAATCTTTGTTTTTTTTCAGATTTAGAGATAATTTATTTTTGTTAAACCACTGTGTTAACCTTTTCATTTCAGTTGTGACCACCTCTAAAGCCTGCTGCAAATTCTCACCAGTGCAAAGGATATGTGTGTCCTCCGCAAACAAAATAATTTTCAGAATAAGTCTGCGGAGGAAATGAAGGCAAGTTTGAGCCTTCTTGGACCAGGAGAGGTCCTTAGAGATGTGCTCCCCCAGGAACTTGGTGCTGCTCACCTTCTCCACAGCTGCTCCATCGATGATCACAGGGGGATCCTGTGTGTGTCCCCTCCTTAAGTCGACCACAATCTCCTTGGTTTTTCCAATGTTCAGGAAGAAATTATTGTCTTTACACCTCTGGACCAGTTGGCTCACCTCAATTCTGTAGCTGGCCTTATCATTGTTAGTGATGAGGCCCACCACCATCATGTCGTCCACAAACTTGATGATGTGGTTGGTGCTGTAGGCTGGTACACAGTCATGGGTCAGCAGGGTGAAGAGCAGAGGGATGAGCATGCACCCTTGTGGAGCTCCTGTGCTCAGTGTGATGGTCTTGGAGGTGTTGCTGCCAACCCGCACGTCCTGTGGCCTCCCTGTGAGAAAGTCCAGCACCCAGTTACAGAGAGAGGTTTTGAATCCCAAGTGTCTGAGTACTTGTATTAGGTGCTTGGGAATGATTGTGTTGAATGCTGAACTGAAGTCCAAGAACAATACTCGCATGTAGGAGTTCTTTGAGTCCAGGTGGATGAGGGCTTAATGGAGAGAAGCAGTGATGGCATCTTCTGTGCATCTGTTCGACCTGTATGCAAACTGAAATGGGTTGTGGGAGGGAGGGAGGATGAACTTGATGTTCTGCATGACCAGTCGCTTAAAGAACTTCATTATGTTGGGGGTCAGTGCTACGGCCCAGTGATCATTGTAGCTGGTTGTGACGGCTTCTTTGGGACTGGTATTATGATAACAGTTTTGAAACATGTGGGGACAACAGCTTCACTTGGGGAGATGTTGAAGATGTTGGGCAGGACATTTTTGAGCTCTTCTGCACAGTCCTTCAGAACGTGACCTGGTATGTTGTCTGGTCCAGTTGCCTTGTGTGGGTTGATCCTGGAGAGGGTCCTCTCCATGCTAGCTGGATCCAGACATACGGCCTGCTCATCTGGAGGAGGAGTGGTCTTCTGTGCTGATGTGCTGTTTTGTGCTTCAAAGCGGCCAAAGAAGTCATTTAGGTTGTTAACAGTGTGATGTCACCCGCACAGGTCTGAGGAGGAGCTTTGTAGTTGGTGAGGGTCTGTATACTGCGCTAGAGGGAACGTGCATCTCTGGTGTTGCTGTAATGGCCAAATGTTTTCTTAATGTAGTGTCATTTTTCCTTCTTGATGCCACGGGACAGGTTGGGCCTAGCTGTTGTTAGTCCTGCAGTGTTGCCGGCCTTAAAAGCTTTGAGGAAACACTCATGTTACATCACTGAAAATTGACACTATCATATCTCAGTCATTAAATTGCCCCGGAACCTGAATCTTATACTGTACACATAGTGTAACATTACCAGCCCGTAGCCGAGTTACCATTCCTTCTCCAGAGGTAGTTCCTTAGTGGGACATTGTATTCACATGGAAGAAATGCCATCAAAGTTGAGGCATCACAGAGATCCTCCAGTTTGATTTTGGTACCAGTGGTTCCTTGAGAACCTGCTTCCTTAATTGTTGACCTCCTTGGACACTGAGGGAAGGGCAATTAGACACTCTGCACTCCAAGGACACCCCTCTATGCCTTGGTGTCCCATTGTCAAACAGCCCCTACCTCAGGGAAAGAAAATTCAACACTCTGTACCCCAAGGATGAGCATCAATCCCTTGGTGTCCCATTGTCAAACAGCTCCTAACTTAGGGAATCTCAACTTGACACACTCTACCCCAAGGACGAGCCTCCATGCTTTGCTGCCCCATTGTCCAACAGCCCATACCTCTCTACCCCAAGGATCAGCCCTTTCCTCTTTGCCTTAAGTCTCAATTGCTAATTGCAATGACTTTGCATGGCAGTGTAAGGCATTGGAACTGAACATTGGCCATTTGCCTTAAGCATACAGTGCCCATTTATCATCTGTTTGAAATGAGTGAGAGTTTATTCATCTTTTTTCAGTAAAAAGGGGAAGCATTTACTGTTCTCTGCATTTATTATTTCACCCCTGATCTCAGCAAATAAACCTTCACAAACATATAACACTAGCAGCAATATCCAGTGAAAAAGACATGCAGTCTTTAGTCCTGATGATACTACAACAGTGATATTAAGGACCGGCTGAAAAAAACCTCTACTTCTCCCAGAGTTCAGCTGGGCTGCAATTAAAATATAACTTATGTTGACCTGACATGTCGCTCCAGAAATCGTGGCAACGTTTTGAATTGGATGACCTTCCATACAATTAGTCCCTTTCCAAGACAGCATCCTACATATGACAATGTCGGCTTTACATAATGCCGTGTGTCAGCGGGATATAAAAAGCTGATAGTTACAAACATTAGTAATACATTGTTTCTGTGCAGCATTCAGAGAGATTTATTGCTCCAGCATTCCTACATTCTCAAGGGTATATAAAGCATTAAACATGAATATGTTTTTTCTTTAGTTTTTTATTGCACGAAGTGAAATGAACCACAGGATGACAATAGCATGTAGGCATAATTTACAGTAATCCATCACTTTATTCTTCAGTCATGATATCGTGTTTTACTCTAGTATGTCTTTTCATATCTACTACTGTTTCACTTTAGTGAAATTCATTTCTTTTCTGAAATGTCCTACTTCTTTCCTGTCAATGTGCTGTTTTTGTCTCAAAAATGACTAACATTTGCATTTTTTCCTCAATTTTGACATTTTCTTTTAAATTTGCAACTTTTCTAGTTGACCCTTCTTTCATAAACTTGCAGTTATTTTTTCTCTAAATAGTTTTTCTTGTAAATTACAAACCTTGTCAAACTTACCAATTTTTCCTCAAAAATTTGAGAACGGACTGATAAAATATTACGATTTTTTTAAAGGGTAAATTTTAAGAAGTTTTGAAGATTTGAAAAAACAAGGTCTAATAAATCAAGACCTTTACAGGTTCTTTCAGCTTAGACACCACATAAACAAAAAACTTAAAAAGGAGGATTTGGAAAGGGCTCAGTCAGGTGTTCTGAAGGTCTTCTTAATGGCATATAAAGGGATCCCAGGGATCAGATACATCTCTAAAATATACCATGGTCCATCCATCCATCCATCTTCTACCGCTTTTCCGGAGGTCCGGGTCGCGGAGGCAGCAGTTCAAGCAGAGAAGCCCAGACTTCCCTCTCCCCAGCCACCTGCTCCAGCTCTTCAGAGGGGATACCAAGGTGTTCCTAGACCAGCTGGGAGACATAGTCTCTCCATCGAGTCCTGGGTCTGCCCCGGGGTCTCCTCCCAGTGGGACGTGCCCGAAACACCTCAAGTGGGAGGCGTCCAGGAGGCATCCTAATCAGATGCCCATACCACCTCAACTGACTCCTTTCAATGTGGAGGAGCAGCGGTTCTACTCTGAGCCTCTCCCGGATGACTGAGCTCCTCACCCTATCTCTGAGGGTGAGTCCAGAAATTCTACGGAGAAAGCTCATTTCAGCCGCTTGTATCCGCAATCTCGTTCTTTCGGTCATTACCCAAAGCTCGTGACCATAGGTGAGAGTAGGAACGTAGATTGACTGGTAAATCGACAGCTTTGCCTTAGAACTAAGCTCCCTCTTCACCACAACAGACCGGTACAACGTCCGCATCACTGCAGATGCTGCTCCAATCCGTCTGTCGATCTCTCGCTCCATTTTCCCCTCACTCGTGAATAAGACCCCAAGATACTTAAACTCCTCCACTTGGGGCAGGAGCCTGTCCCCAACCCGGAGAGGACAATCCACCTTGTTCCAGCTGAGGACCATGGACTCGGACTTGGAGGTGCTGATTCTCATCCCAGCTGCTTCACACTCAGCGGCAAACCGTCCCAGCAAGAGCTGTAGGTCATTGCTGGATGAAGCCAACAGGACAACATCATCTGCAAACAACAGAGATGAGATCCTGTGGTCACCAAGCATGACACCCTCCATTCCCTGGCTGCACCTAGAAATCCTGTCCATAAAAATTATGAACAGGATCGGTGACAAAGGGCAGCCCTGGAGGAGTCCAACTCTCACTGGGAATGACTCCGACCAAGTGTTGGCAATATGAACCAAACTCTCACAACGGTCGTACAGAGACCGAATAGCTCGTAACAACAAGCCCGATACCCCATACTTCCGAAGCACCCCCCAAAAAAATCCACGAGGGACGCGGTCAAATGCCTTCTCCAAGTCCACAAAACACATGTAAACTGGTTGGCCAAACTCCCACGAACCCTCAAGAATTCTCGAGAGGGTAAAGAGCTGGTCCGATGTGCCACGGCCAGGACGAAAACCACATTGCTCCTCCTGAATCCGAGGTTCGACCAACGGCCGGACTCTCCTCTCCAGTACCTTGGCATAGACCTTCCCAGGGAAGCTAAGGAGTGTGATCCCTCTAAAGTTGGAGCACACCCTCCGGTCCCCTTTTTTGAAGAGAGAAACCACCACCCCGGTTTGCCATGCCAAAGGCACTGCCCCCGACCTCCACGCAATGTTGCAGAGGCATGTCAACCATGACAACCCAACAACATCCAGGGCCTTGAGGTACTCAGGGCGAATCTTGTCCACCCCCGGGGCCCGGCCACCAAGGAGATTTTTAACCACCTTGGCGACCTCAGCCCCTGTGATAGGCGAGTGATCCCCCTCGTCCCCAAACCCTGCTTCCTCTGTGGAAGGCGTATCAGTGGGATTGAGGAGATCCTCAAAGTATTCCTTCCACCGCCCGACGATATCCCCAGTCGAAGTCAACAGTGTCCCATCCGCACCATACACAGTGTGGACGGGGAGTTGCTTTCCCCTCCTGAGCCACCGAACAGTTTGCCAGAATCTCTTTGAGGCCGACCGAAAGTCTTGTTCCATGGCCTCACCGAACTCCTCCCATACCCGGGTTTTTGCTTCAGCAACCACCCGAGCTGCACTCCGCTTGGCCTGCCGATACACCTCAGCTGCTTCGGGAGTCCCACAAGCCAACCAAGCTTGATAGGACTCCTTCTTCAGCTTAATGGCCCCCCTCACCACTGGTGTCCACCACTTGGTTCGGGGGTTGCCACCACGAGATCCACTGACCACCTTGCGGCCGCAGCTCTGGGCTGCTGCTTCAACAACAGAGGTGGAGAACATGGCCCATTCAGACTCCATGCCTCCAGACTCCCTCGGAATGTGGTTGAAGTTCTTCCGGAGGTGGGAGTTGAAGACCTCCCGGACAGGGGCCTCAACCAGACGCTCCCAGCACACCCTCACTATACGTTTGGGTCTACCAGGTCTGGATGGCTTCCTCCCTTGCCATCAGATCCAACTCACCACCAGGTGGTGATCAGTTGACAGCTCTGCACCTCTCTTTACTCGGGTGTCCAAGACATACGGTCGCAGGTCTGGTGATACAATAACAAAATCGATCATCGACCTGTGACCTAGGGTGTCCTGGTGCCAGGTGCACATATGGACACCCTTATGCTTGAACATGGTGTTCGTTATGGACAGACTGTGGTTAGCACAGAAGTCCAATAACTGAACACCACTTGGGTTCAGATCGGGCAGGCCGCTCCTCCCAATCACCCCCCTCCAGGTTTCACTGTCATTGCCCACGTGCGCACTGAAGTCCCCCAGTAGGACAATGGAGTCTCCAAGAGGAGCACCCTCCAGCACCCCAGTCACAGACTCCAAAAAGGGTGGGTACTCTGAAACATCATTTGGTGCATAGGCACAAATGATGGTCAGGACCCATTTCCCAACCCAAAGGCGCAGGGAAGCAACCCTTTTGTCCACCGGGGAAAACTCCAATATAGAGGCAGCAAGGTGGGGCAATACAAGAATACCCACCCCTGCTTGTCGCCTCTCGCCCGGGGCAACTCCTGAAAAGGCCAAGCTCCAGCCCCTCTCCAGGAGACTGGTTCTGGAACCGGAGCTGTGTGTTGAGGTGAGGCCGACTATATCTAGCCGGTATCTCTCAACCTCGTACACCAGCTCAGGCTCCTTCCCCACCAGAGAGGTGACATTCCACGTACCAAAAGCCAGTTTAGAAAGCTTGGGATCAGTCTGCCATGGTCTCCGCCTTTGACCGCCACCTAATCCACATAGCACCGGACCCCCATGATCCCTCCTGCCGGTGGTGAGCCCACTGGACGGCGGACCCATGTAACTCCTTCGGGCTGAGCCCGGCTGGGTCCCATGGGTGGAAACCCGGCCACCAGACGCTAGCCTTCGAGCCCCTCCCACAGGCCTGGCTCAAGGGTGGGGCCCCGATAACCCCATACCGGGTGGGGTACACTGAATCCTTGATATACAATTTATCATGAGAATCTGTTGGATCGTTCTTAGTCTGGCCCTTCACCCAGGACCAGTTTGTCTTGGGAGACCCTATCAGAGGCAAATTGCCCCGGACAACATAGCTCCTGGGATCACTGGGGCACGCAAACCCCCTCACCACGATAAGGTGACGATCCATGAGGGGGTGACGATCCATGAGGGGGTGACGATATACCAAGGTCTTCAAGACTTAAAAGGAGACAACACATCATATATAAAAGAGAGATGGGAAAAAGAGGGGAATTTCACTTTACAACTGGAAATATGGGAAAAGCTAAATAAACAACAATGGAAAAGTACCTCATCCCTGCAGTGGAGAGAATTTGGATGGAAAAATTTGGCAAGATTTTTCAGAACACCTGCACAAAACAAATTTACTCGTAAGGGGTTGAATTGTTGGCGCTTGTGTGGTGAAGAGACTGCAAATCATTTTCATGTGTTTTGGTCATGCCCAGTTATCCACCAATATTGGACCAATGTACAGACAATATTGGGGAAAATATTCAAAATAACAGTCCCCTTTTCTTTTGTAACTTTGTATTTGGGTTTACTACCAGAATCACTGGAAAGACGAGGAGAAAAATACTTATTCACTGTTTTAATATTGGCAAGTAAAAAAGCTCTAACTAAAAAATGGATGTTGAAGGATTGTCCTACACCTGTAGATTGGATTAACGTGATTCAAGACATTTACTCAATGGAAAAGTTGACATTCGCACTGAGACAGGACATGGATGCGTTCTTGAACTTTTGGCAACCCTGGATCGCATATGTGTCTTCCATTAGATCTAATCTTTGACAAATACCATTTCAATAATGGCACCTCTCTTTGTTCCAACGCTACTCAGATGCTCTTTTATTTTTATTTATTTGTTTATTTATTTTTGTTCTTTTGTTTTTGTTTTTTTGTTTTTTGTTTGTTTTGTTTTTTGTTCTTTCTTTAAGTCTCTTTTTCTTTCACTTAAAAAAAGGGTGTTGTAATAATTATTCTCCCAATGTTGTCAAAAAACAAAAAAAGGGAACGTGATGAAAATGTAAACAAGGCAATGCTGTCATGACATGTATACCCTTTACAAAAACTTAAGTTAAAAAAAAAAATCTGCTACTTTTTCATGTAAATTTGCAATGTTCATGGGGTTGTTTGTTTTTTTATGTAATGGTTTATTATTTCTGCAGATATATATATTTTTTCTGCAGATCCAATTTTTTTTTTGTGTGCAGATGTAATGTTTTGTTGAAAGAGAGGTTTTTCTTTTCTTTTTCTTTTGGTCCATTTCAATGTTTTGATGATGGATGGATGGATGTTCAAAGAAAGAAATTTTCCTGGGTGTTTTTCCAAATATTTTTAATCTACAATAATTCACACTTCTATCAGTTTGCTGTTAATATTTCCCACACTTACAAAGCAAGTAGGATAAACAGTCTGAATTGAAAATAATATCGAGGAAGTTAGCAGAGACATAACATTTGACTTGTCTTAACGCTAATAGTTATATACACTGTTAAATTACATGATTGCAGCTGGTGTACATATTGATTGCATTAGAAGTTGTTGTCCGCACTTGACACGATTTGAACAGAGGTTACTGAACACAGCAGAAAGCCACTGTGGTAATGCACAAACACATTCAGCTTCCAGTCAGAGCAGACACGAATGGCTAGAGTGCGCTCTTCGATGGACTGACAATCTGTCCAGGGTGTACCCTGGTTAGTTAAAAAGGCTAAAAAGGTCACCTTTGACCTCTTTTATGGTCAAGCAGTCAGTGAAACCATGTCAGGTACTGTGGCATCACCATGAAAAAGATTAATAAGAGTCTATCTTGCAGTTTAGGGAAATGTTAAGTCTTTGGGTGCAGTTGCAGGGAAGAGCCTCCAGGGGGAGACAAGCTACTATTGTCCTTGATGGCTAAATTTCTAGATTATTATATTGTGCTGCTGGTTGAAGTGGTCAGTGAAACTTGTCAGGTGCACTTTTCAGGTATTGTAGCATTGCCAAGCAAGAGATGAGAGCCCACGGTAAAGTGCCTTCTGAGTTAGTAGGGTGACAAAGGTTCTGCCACATACATACATACCCACACCACACACTGATTAAAAATAAAACCTTGGGAACCCCATTAGGGAACCCATGGTTAGATGCTGAACAGGCTCTCTGTGGGTTGCTAAATATCTCTGACTTACCTTTTATAAGTCCCTCTATTAAACACCATGAGTGTTTTAAAAGTATTAATATTAGTTCCTCTCTGACGGCTTGGTGGAAATTTTTAAAAATAACAGGGTCTTCACTTGTCCCCTGTAAACTCACGCCAATTTGGAATAATCCTGATATCCTGCAACAAAAGAGGACATTAAAATCTCCACTATGGCAAGAGAAGGGAATAAACAACTTAGAACATCTTATTCAAGGTGGAAATTTTATCCAATTTCAGGATCTAGTGTCACAACACGAAATCAGTGATAAAAAGTATTTTGAATACCAACAGCTTAAATCCATAATAAAAGCAAGATTTAATCTTAATCAGACAGATTTAGAAGTACCAGTTAAGGTGGCAGAGTTTCTAAATCTCCGTTCCCCAAAATTGATATCGAAAATATATAGACTATTATCAAAGTTGGATGAGTCCATATCTCTTCCAATATCAAAATGGGAGACAGACTAATCGATTAATAAGGAGGAAAGTTTCTGGACACAAATATGTTTAAACACTTTTAAGATGACTAAAAACTCTAACTTACAACTTATACAATATAAAGTTCTACATAGAATTCATTATACAGGACAAAGGATGTTCAAAATGGGCCTGAGTCACACAAATATCTGCCCTCACTGTACTAGCAATGTCCCGGATAGCTATATGCATGCTATGTGGTCCTGTGCACCGGTTCAAAAGTTCTGGCAGAAGACATGTGAAGACCTGTCGGCATGGCTTGGGTATAGTGTCCCACCCTCACCTACACTTTGCATATTAGGTGATTTAAGTGAAATAAATATAGATGCAAGGATGTCACACATGGTTCTCACTGCCTTATGCATCGCAAAGAAAGCTATCCTCATGAACTGGAAAACAAGAAATAACTTATGCACGACTTACTATAATAACTTACTATTGGATTATATTAGCCTGGAAAGAATGTCAGCCTCCTCAAATAATCAATCGGCGGAATTCAATTCTCTCTGGTCCCCTCTTATTAATTCTATAATCTGAGGGGTGGCGGGCAGTGACTCACTCTCCTTGGCACCTCTGGCGGCTGGCTGCGCCCCAACCGCAGGTGTCCGGGGGGCCTGCTCCGGGGTGGCCGTCTGTCTGGCCCTGGGGGGG
Source organism: Pholidichthys leucotaenia (assembly GCA_020510985.1). Classification (NCBI taxonomy): domain Eukaryota; kingdom Metazoa; phylum Chordata; class Actinopteri; order Cichliformes; family Pholidichthyidae; genus Pholidichthys; species Pholidichthys leucotaenia. The sequence continues at coordinate 99,907,177 of CM035841.1, read as the reverse complement.
GGGTTGGTGGGGGGAGGGGCTGTGGGGTGGGCCGGGGAGGTTGGGCTGTGGCCCCTGGCCGGCTGGCTTCGCCCCTCGTGGGGGGTCTGGGCCTGGCCCTGGGTCCCTGGTGCTGGGGGGGCGTCCCCCCGCCCCGGGCCGGGGTCGGGTGTGTGCCGGCAGTGGGGTTGTCCCTGATGCATCCTTGCGTGGTGGGGTCGTGTGTTTCCTGGGGCCCGGGTGCCACCCAGGGGCTGGTGCCCGCATCCTGGGTTGCCCTCCCCGTTCACAGGGGTCTGTGGGTGGGGGGGGGGGGTGTGTGAATGTAGGCTTGTGTATGAGCGGATGTGGAAGTGGGTGTGTGTTGAGTGGACAGGTGGGGTTGTGTGTTTGTGTAGGTGGGTATGTGTGATGGTGGGTGGAGTTATGTGTGTGTATGGAAGCGGTTACTTGTGGGTAGATGTCTAGGGGGCGGAGGATGCGTGTATGGGTAGGAGAGCTTTGTTGGGTGGCAGGGGTTGGGTAGTCCATCCAGTGGCATGGGGGCTGGCGTTTCGGGGCTTGCTTGTCCCGGCCGCCCTGCTGTTGCGTTGGGGGGTGAGGCACTTTGCTACATCGCCCCTGATGTCATTGGCAGCGGGTGTGCGTTGGTGCTTGGGGGTGGCTGGGGGGGGGGGGGTCATTGGTGCGGGTTGTTGGCTGTGTTTCCATTGGGTTGTTCCGGGGTGGCTGTGGTTGCAGGGCGGCCTGCAGCTGTCGGTGTGTGTCTGGGGTGGGTGGTCGTGGGCCTGCGTGGGCGCTCGGGTGTGTCGCCTGGCGTGTTGGGCACTGTGTGGGTCCGACCCATTGTTCACTATTGTGACTGTTGTTGTCCATGTTCATGTGTGTAAGATGAGTGGTAGTATGTTTGGCTGCCCCGTCATGTTAGTGGTGCTGGAGCGCCGGGACGTGATGCTGGTGGGTCCTGGGTTGTTTCCACTGGCGGCCCTCGCCCTGGGTTGGGATTTGGGGGCAGTGGGTGACCTCACAAGCCAGTCTGCAAGCTGGCTTCTGGGGGGGGGGGGGGGGGCGGCCTTGTTTTTGGACCGCCTACCTCCCAGTCTTATTTCCCACCCTCCTTCTCCCCCTGATCTTTTTTGTTACATTTAGGGCTTTGGGGTGGGGGTGTGCCGCACTGTGTCGGTGAAGGGGATACCTTTGCCGCGTGGTGGGGCTGCACTCACCTCAATTTTAATTGCATTTTAGACACTGAGGGCTTGGGGGGATGGGGGCTCTGCTGCCCATCACAGTGGCTAACGATGCTTCAATTACTATCCCCCCAAATTTAATTGCACTTTAGTAGTCTACACATTTATACACAATTATATCATATAACTGACACACACCCACCATGTTCTGTGCGGGGGGAGGAGGTGGGGGTCTTCCCCCACCCCTGTTGCCCTGTCTTGCTGGGGGCGTGGGGGCCTGGTGGGGAGCCTGGGACCTATCATGTTGTAAAAATCCCTGGATGCTACTAATATATAGATACAACCAAGGAAGTGACGGGGGGCTGAATATGAGTTTAAGTGTGAGTGAGAGGGTGATGAATGGAGGTGGTGATGGTGGGTCAGTTTTGTGCAGCGCTTTGCATGCCGGGTGGCATCTTGGGGCGCCTGCGGTGGTCTGCTGATTGTTCACTCAGATGGGCGCCGGGGGGTGGGGGTCTGCTTCTGTGGCCTGCGCCGGTGGCCTCCCTGGTCACTGCCGGGCACTGGTGCATGTTCAGGCTCACTGCATCTGCTTCGCAGTCGACTTTTGAAATAAAAGTGAATGAGGAGTGAATTTAAGTGGGTACTGGAGTGAGAGAGAGAATGGGTCGGTCTGGCTGAGTGAGAGGTGTGTGCGTGGGAACATGTGGGTGTGAAGGTATGGGGAGGGGTGTGCCTGCGAATCGGGAGGGGCTGGATTAGGGGGGTAGTGCCTCTCGGCAATGTGGGCTCACCTGGGCGAGGGGACTTCTTTGGACGTGGGGGTCCCCGGGGTGTGTGGCCGAGGCGCTGGGGCGGGACCGCTGTGGGGGTACCTGGGGGGGCTAGCGCCGGGGAGCGCTGGCTGGCCTCTGTCCTGGGGGGTGGGGTCGCTGGCCTCCTGGTGCCTGGGGCCCGGGGGCGGATGTTGGCCCCGCTGGGGGGGTGGGGGTCGGGCGGGTCCAGGGGTGTGGGCTCACCGCGCCGGCCGCCGGGCGGCCTGCCCTTCCTTGATCGTCTCTCCGGGGGTGGATGCTTGGCTTTCCTGGGGCTTGCTGACCTCAGGGCTGGGGGTTGGTGGTGCTGCCTTGCCTGCTCGGGGTCCTCGGGGGGAGGACTGCTGCAACCGGCCCTCCGCTCGTATGTTTCCTGACAAACCACTCACATGCAAACACTTATTTTGCGCGCGTTCTCATATATAGGCACACAGACATACACGTACAAGTGTCTCTCCTTTAACAGGTGCAGAAACCAGACTCGTGTTGAGACATCTCCGGTGGAAGAAGCAGTTTGTCTTTTGTTTGTTTTGTTGTTTGTTTGTTTTTTTATTTTATTTTATTTTATTTATTTTTTTTGTCTGTTCCCCTCCCTTTTCTTTCCCCCCCTTCACACACTTCCTTTCCCTCTTCCCCATCCTGTTGGGTCTTCCATGGGTAAAACAATTAAAATAAAGTATTAAAAGTTATTACAGGAGGAGTTTACAACAATATACAGTGCAAAGTTAGGCACTGTATAGGCTCCTCTTGGCAAAGTAAATCTGTTTTGGCACAGTAGGGTGACAGATCCCTGTTCTGTTTGCCTAGCTGCCTGACAGGACAAAAAAAAAAAAAAAAAAAAATAAAACCTTGGTTCTACTTAAAGAAATCAAAGTAATCGTTCAGAAGAACTATTTTTCATTGAATGAGTTTAAATAATTTAATTTGGCTCAATGTAGTATGTGTTACGGATCTCGCTCCATAAGGAATTAGTCAGTCGTGCAGTTTCTGATGTGTTAAGGTACACCTCCACTATCGGCTCAATGCTAGTAGAGGAATTCCTCTTTGGATCAGTGGTAAGAGTGAGAAGTTTTGAGGTCATGGGTTCAAATACCAGCTTGGGATGTAAGTAGGTGTAGGTGTATGTCTGCCTTGCCTGTGTACAAAATTGACTAGGTCAGTCCACTTTGATATAAGGGTTGAAAAAGATTTGGTGATTCCAGGCTGAATAGGCAATTCTGGCCTTGGCCCAGAAAGTGGGTTGAAAGGGGCAATTCCAGCATTGGCCCAGAAAGTGGATCCTAACTATCTTTTTATTAACAGAACCGGATGAGTTGCTAGAGCTGTAGTTTGCAGCCACATGGGACCTGGAGCTGGTCCCTGTGCAGCACTAGCGTTCTCGAGCTGCAGTCTCATTACAGGAGGGAGAGTTTGACTTCACAGACATGAGTACAGCCAGAGAATACAGCACAGAGAGTAAACAGCACAGAGAGTGAACACAACACGGAGAGAGAGCAGCGTCCAAACTCGCCTCAGATCTTCTCCCAGCATGAGCTTCAGACAGCTGCCGTGGAGCCGCAGGAGAGGGAGTTCATGGAGAAAGGGGACCCTGGTGACTGAAGACGGCCCGGCGTGCGTCCCATCACTGACAAAAGCAACATATCACCCCGACCTCAACCATCACCAGATGACAGACAGAAGAAACCAGACTTCTTCTGAATCCATGTCTGGCACCAGCCTCCAGGAGCCACCGCTGAGCCACAGGATGAAGAGCCCACATCTGAACAGAGAGCAATAGAACCACTGGACGTATTTCGAATTCACGACTGGCATCAGCCTCCAGAAGCCGCCGCTGAGATGCAGGATGAAGAGTCCGTGACCCAACAGGATGCAGCAGAACCACCACAACCTGGTGGACGCCCCATAGCAGCCGTGAGAGTCAAACCATCACAACCACAACACAGAATGCAGCCAAACAGAGTGCCACTCCCAGTGATGGGCTGGGTTCAAGTCTGCAGAATTAATCGACCAGGCCCACAGTCGGCCTTAACATCGTCACCACCACCGACACCTATGAAGATCGCTGCGCAGCTGAAACCAGTCACCATTCAGATGGTGGATGGATCGAGACTGCAAGCCAGCCATCTGTGGAAGGTGAGCGCAGCTGCTGCGGATCAAGACATAGCGTTGAAGTTGACCCAGCTGGTGTAGGATCCCGGCTGGGACATTGTTAATGAGAGTGCCACGGCTCCAGCAGGATGGTGCCCAGGTCTGCTGCAGCTGGCACCTCCAGGGGCACATCCACCACGAGCTTACCTCAGGGCCCCTCCAACTGAACTGCCCTCATCAGAGAGAAAAAAAAAATAGAGGGACTATTTAGCTAGGGGCGTGGCTGCCAACATAGTGGCAAAATAAACTACTCAGCCATGCTGGGCTACGTGGTAGTCTACCCGCTGGCCCTAGCTAGTTTGCAGCATTTTACATGTACCAAATTGGGGAGGGTTAATTCATTCATGTACTGTATGTTGTTTTGATTTTCCAAGGAATGGGGAACTAAGGGAACTACAGGTTTGGCCAGCGTTGACATGATGACGTGGCAGCTCAGTGACATCATCATGCCGAAAATATAACCGCAGGGTATAACCATCTCACGCCCTCTTTGTCAGCCCGTGACTACAGCCTCCCAGTGGTAGATTGTACTCATTAAAACAGTATATGTGAAATATCAGATCATAATCCTATATACATGGAAATATATTTAAACAATAGTAAACGACAAACAACATGGAAACTTAATGTAGGACTGTTAAATGATGAGAAAATGAAAGAAAGAATAAAAGTAAACATAAACGAGTATATCCAAGAGAATGACAACGAAGAAGTGGACCCAACAATACTATGGGATGCACTAAAAGCCGTGTTAAGAGGTAAATTAATTGTCGAAACAGGAAAAGCAAATAAGTCTAAACTGGAAACATATGAACAAAGATGTGAGAGACTGAGGGAACTAGAACGTAAACATCAAAGCACAAATGACCCAAAAATATACCAAGAAATTAAAGAAGAAAAAATAAAGATAAAAGAAGCACAAATAGATGAAATTGAAAGGAAAAATAGATATCTAAATCAAAAATATTATGAAACGGGGCCAAAAGCCACAAAACGGCTGGCAAAACGGTTAAGAAAACAACAAACAGTGAATAATGTATATAAGATTAAAGACCCCATCACAAATAAAACCACAGTTAACCCAGACAACATCGAAGAAATATTCCATAATTTCTATCAAGAACTATACTCGCAACCTGAAGAAACAAATACTAAGGATATTAAAAAATTTCTATGCACATTGGACTTGCCATCAATAGGAAATCAACAAAATGAAAAGCTAACAGCAGAAATAACAACACAAGAGATTAGAGATGTGATTAAGTCACTTAAAAACGGTAAATCACCAGGTAGTGATGGATACCCATCTGAGTTTTATAAACTGTTTATAGAAGAACTCACGCCACAGCTCCTAAAGTCATTTAATTGGACATTGAACAACAACAAAATACCTCCATCATGGAACGAAGCCATTATTTCAGTTATTTTAAAGCCAGGGAAAGATAGAGAACAATGCGGAAACTATAGGCCAATCTCTTTATTAAATGTGGATTATAAAATATATACAACAATTATATGTAAACGAATAAAGACATTCTTGACGGAATTGATAGAAGATGATCAAACTGGTTTCACAGAGGGACGCCAAACACATGACAATATCAGGAGAACAATACATATAATTAATCAAATACATAAAGAAAAGAAAAGCGCAGTAATAATGAGTTTAGACGCAGAAAAAGCATTTGATAGGGTTAACTGGAAATTCCTATATAGTGTGCTGGAACGCTTTGGATTTAACGAAAAATCAGTACAATGCATAAAGACGCTGTATCAAAAACCTGTGGCAAGAATCAAGTTAAACAGTAGCTTAACAGACAAAGTAAATATACAAAGATCAACCAGGCAGGGATGCTACCTATCGCCCACCTTGTTTGCTCTGTTCATAGAGCCACTGGCTCAAGCGGTGAGACAAAATAAGAAATTAAAAGGTGTAACAATAAAGGGAGCGGAACACAAGATTGGGCTATTTGCAGACGATATTATAGTTTACCTTGAACAACCAGATGAATCAATAATGGAAATGATGAACTTGATAGAAAATTTTGGAAAATTATCAGGATACAAGATAAACATAGCAAAAACACAAATACTGACATTCCACTATAACCCTCTAAACCAGATAACTGATAAGATCAAACTAAACTGGAAACAAAAAGAAATAAAATACCTTGGAGTGAACATACCTAAAGATCTAAGCAAACTTTATAAAGCAAACTATGATAGGTTGGAACAAGAAATAAAAAAAGATATTGATAGATGGTCAATCTTAAATATGGATCTGAATTCAAAAATTGAGACAGTCAAAATCAGCATACAACCTAGATTACTTTACCTCTTCCAGGCTCTACCAACAGAGATTCCAGGTACCTAGTTCTCAAAGTGGGACAGGATGATATCGAGATTTGTTTGGGGAGGTAAAAAACCAAGAGTGAAATATAAAACTCTCCAGTTACCAAAAGAGAAAGGAGGCATGGGCCTACCAAGTCTAAAGGAATATTACTACTCAGCACAAATAAGATATATCATATGTTGGTGCGACGGAGGATGTGAGGCAAAATGGAAAGAAATGGAAAAGGAAATTGAGGGACTCCCAGTACAAAGCATAATAGGAGATAAAGATGCATATAAGCAAATCAAACAAATAGACCCAATCACTAAATTTACTTTGGAACTGTGGTATAAAATAGTACAAAAGTATAATATAAAGGAAGACATAAAACTATTGAAATGGGTAGCATTTGACAGTCAGTTTGAACCGGCAAAACAAGATGGGGGATACAAAAATCTGGTGAACAAGGGAATCACAGCATGGGGCAATATCGGAAAAAAAGATCTCGGGAGCTTTGTAAACATCAGAAGAAAATTTAAACTAGAAAAATCGAAATTCTTCAGATATCTGCAGATGAGAGACTATTATATGAAGAAGATTAGGCATAACCTCCAAACAGATGTGAGCAAGATTATACAATTCATTTTAAGCTCATATGCAGGAAATAAAATAAGAATTATTTCAAAGCTATATCAGAAACTTATGGCAAACAAACATTCAAGTAACTATATAAAGGAGAAATGGGAGAAAGAGCTAAATTTAAGCATAACAGAAGAAAGCTGGCAGGAAATATGGAAAACACAACACACATCAACAAATTCAAGGACATGGAGGGAATTTGGATGGAAAAACCTGATTCGCTTTTTCATTACACCACAGATTCAAAGAAAATATACAAATACCCAATCTTTATGCTGGAGGGGCTGTGGGGCTCAAAATGCAGACCACTCACATATGTTTTGGAAATGCTGCAAAATCTCATCATTCTGGAAATCTATACATGTGACAATACAGAGGATATTAGGATATAATATACCAATGAACTGTAACCTGATGTACTTATGTGATCTTAAAAGAGACAATGTAATACAGGCTGAGGACAGATATCTAGTTAAAATCTTGTTGACTGCATGTAAAAAAACAATCACAAAAAAATGACGATCAGAAGCTCTTCCTGACCAAGAACAATGGACTGACATTGTTGAGGATATACGTATGATGGAAAAACTAACATATCAACAAAGAATACAAGAAGGACTATATGAAAAAAAAAATGGCGGAAATGGACACACTACAAAGTGCAACAACAAGACATAAATTGAAAGAATAACCAAAGACACTGGAAAAACCAGAAGAATTAAGAGATGGAAACTAAAAACTTGATGCTCCAACATTTGTCCCCCCCTTTTCTTTTTTTTTTTTTTTTAATGTAGACTGTGATCTGAATGTAATATGTATGATGATAAATGAATAAAAATCTAAGTTACAAAAAAAAAAAACAGTCTATGTAATAAAGTTTGTGTTCCAAACCAACACCACTCTCCGTGGGTCATTCCAGGATTCCAGATATAACAGTACAATCTGAACTTCAAAAGACATAGTAGAACATATAGCTATACAATGGCAATTATGAAAGTGCAACTTTCTAACAAACTTTTAAAAAAATGGTTCTTTGTAGAAAACAATGTAAGCAACAAGAGAAGTGAAGAGAGACAAAGAAAGTTGATGCAGTTCAGTAATGTCTGTTCCAGGCTTTACAGCTATGTATTCAGTGTGTTAATCTTTGGGGTCACCTTTTTCCATCAAGCACCAGCAGATCTTTTTGCACAAACTCAAAGGTGTACTTCAGATTTTTTGGATATTTGAGGTTCAGTGTATATATGAGCCCGAAAAACACAGAAAAATTAATTGCAACTCATTCAGTAGCTCTCTTCCATCAATGACTATCTTGATGTCTTCGGCTGAAGGGACAGGATCCTTGTTCCAGGTGATAAAGATCGCCATGGTTGCCTGCTCCAGTTCTTCAGCTGGATTATGCAGAATTTCCTTGTAAGAAAAAACCCGACAACCTTTAGAAGGCATATAATAGAACTCCCTCCAAGGTCACACTAACCAAGACAGTTTTCACATTTGCGTTATCTAGTCTGAATTTGTTTATGTTGGCATCAAAATACAGGTGCATCTCAATAGAGAGCCTAAGTGATGCCCCCCTCCACTTCCACATATGGGACCTTAAATCAAAAAAATTCTCCATTGAAATGAATGGCAAGAGCAAAACTATCTTATGATCTGGATCAAATTTTGCGACGGGTTACACATATGCACAGTAAAGTTATGGTCTGAGGAGGCAATGGACACTCTAAAGGACTGTTTTGAAACCACTGCCTGGGAACAGCTCTACGAGCCACATGGCGAAGACATCGATGGCCTCACTCACACCATCACGGACTACATCAGCTTCTGTGTGGACAACACCGTTCCCACCAAGACCATACGGTGTTGCTCGAACAACAAACCCTGGATCAACCCTGAGATAAAAACACTTCTGAGAGAGAAGAAGAGGATCTTTAAGTCGGGGAACAGGGAGATGCTGAAGTCCGTACAGAGGGAGCTGAGGAGAAAGATCAGAGAAGGCAAGGACAGCTTCAGGAAGAAGATGGAGGACAAGCTGCAACAGAGCGACATCAGCGGGGTCTGGAGAAATCTTAAAACCATCTCTGGGCTCCAGAATACCTCCCCCCAGGCCATGGGGGGCAGGGAGTGGGCGAACAATCTGAATCTGTTTTTTAATAGGTTTGACCAACCGCCTTCCCCCCCCCCCCCGACTGCACAACAACCACTGCTGCCACTGAAGACATCAAGTCCTGCTGCCCACTCCCCACTCCACCATCACCCCCCCCACTCCCAACACACAGCCCCCCAACCTGACCCTCACTAAGACCCAGGTGAGGATGGAGCTGAGGAAGATCAAGGCGAGGAAGGCGTCGGGACCGGACGGCATCAGCGCGGAGCTCCTCAAGTCCTGTGCAGACCAGCTGTGTGGGATTGTGGAGTACATCTTCAACCTGAGCCTGAAGCTGGGGAGGGTACCACAGTTGTGGAAAACATCTTGTGTGGTACCTGTAGCAAAGACTTCCTACCCCAAAGATCTGAACAGCTACAGACCAGTGGCCCTGATGTCCCACATGATGAAGACCCTGGAGAGACTGCTCCTTGCTCACCTCCGCCCCCTGGTGGGTCCAGCGATGGATCCACTCCAGTTCGCCTACCAGCATGGTATTGGAGTGGAGAATGCGGTCATCTTCCTTCTTCACCGTTCTCTGTTCCACCTGGAGAAGCCCGGGAATACAGTGAGGATCATGTTCTTTGACTTCTCCAGTGCTTTCAACACCATCCAACCGATGATCCTGAAGGACAAGCTGCTGTGCGCAGGGGTGGACCAGCACCTGTCATCATGGATCCTGGACTACCTCACAAACCGGCTACAGTTTGTGAGAACCCGGGATTGTGTGTCCGACACAATCATCGGTAGCACGGGGGCCCCACAGGGAACGGTTTTGGCTCCCTTCCTGTTCACCCTTTATACTGCGGACTTCTCACACAACACAACACACTGCCATCTACAGAAGTTCTCTGATGACTCTGCGATCGTTGGCCTCATCTCCAACGGAGATGAAGCTGAGTACAGAGGGCTTATCCAGGACTTTGTGGACTGGTGCCATCGGAACTGCCTCCAGATCAACGTGAGGAAAACGAAGGAGCTGGCGGTGGACTGCCGCAGGCAGGGACAACCCCTCACAGCACCAGTAAACATACAGGAAACAGACATTGAGATGGTGGAGTTCCTACTGAGGAGACTCAGGTCTTTTGGTGTACAAGGGGTGCTGCTGAAGACATTCTATGACACGGTGGTGGCATCAGCCATCACTTTTGGAGTGGTCTGCTGGGGCAGTGGCATTACAGCAGCCGATAGGAAGAGACTGAACAAACTGATCAAGAAAGCTAGCTCTGTCCTGCGGCAGCGCCTTGACCCAGTGGAGGAGATGGGAGAGAGAAGGATGGTGGCTAAACTGTCATCTCTGCTGGAGTCCGAGTTCCACCCTATGCAGGACACACTGAATGCACTAAGGAGCTCATTTAGCAGCAGACTACATCATCCTAGGTGCACAACCGAGAGGTTTCGCAGGTCCTTCCTACCAACGGCTGTCAGACTGTATAACCTAAGCAGGGCTGCTCGCAGAGATAGCAAAAAGACGTGACAACCTAATAAGTATTGAATGCAAAAGACGCAATAGACTTACACAATGGTCCCCTCCGGTATACAACTAGAAAAATACCGGTCGCTACAGAAGGTGACAATATGTATGGGTACATAATCATACCATGTAGGATAACTAGTAGACGGTTATGCTGTTTCATTCCATCTAGTTGCAGTGCTCCGCACTGTGTGTGTTTGTTTGTATATTTATACATTTATTCCATCTAGCGACAATGCTCCACACTGTGCGTTTATATATATACATATTTATTCCATCTAGCTACAGTGCTCCGCACTGTGTGTGTTTATATATTTACATATTTATTCCATCTAGCTACGGTGCTCCGCACTGTGTGTGTTTATGTGTTTGCATATTTGTTCCATCTAGCTACAATGCTCCGCACTGTGTGTGTTTATATGTTCATATATTTAGTCCATCTAGCTACAATGCTCCGCACTGTGTGTGTTTATATATTCATATATTTATTCCATCTAGCTACAATGCTCCGCACTGTGTGTGTTTATATGTTCATATATTTAGTCCATCTAGCTACAATGCTCCACACTGTGTGTTTATATATTTACATATTTATTCCATCTAGCTACAATGTTCCGCACTGTGTGTGTTTATATATTTACATGTTTATTCCATCTAGCTACGGTGCTCCACACTGTGTGTGTTTATGTGTTTGCATATTTGTTCCATCTAGCTACAATGCTCCGCACTGTGTGTTTATATATTTGCATGTTTGTTCCATCTAGCTGCAATGCTCCGCACTGTGTGTGTTTATATATTCATATATTTATTCCATCTTGCTACAACGCTCCACACTGTGTGTGTGTTTATATATATCTATATATTTATTCCATCTAGCTGCAATGCTCCGCATCGTGTGTCTATATATTTATGATTATATGTACATATGTATACTCGCTGCTCTTGTTTTTTTCTTGCCTTCTGATTGTTGCTCTGAGTGTTGCTATCCCTGTGCTGTTGCAATCCTGGAATTTCCCCGTTGTGGGACTAATAAAGGCTTATCTTATCTTATCTTATCTTATCTTATCTTATCTTATGATGTTTGTCAATTTAAAAGATAATTTTCTACGTAATAAAAGTTTTCAGCTTTCAAATAATAACAAAATAATATTTAATTTTTCTTTAAACATTTAGCGGACAACAACTTCTATCATCCCACATAACTAAACACAGTCATGGTGCGAGATTACTAAAACCTCACCTCCTGTTTTCTGATGGATTAAAGAAGGATCCAAAGAGAAGAAAACGTTTTGTATTGTGGGAGCTGCACAGTAACCAACAGAAGTAACCAACAGTCCTCTGGACTGTTGGTTACTTCACCTTGGGCGCGCTTTGAAAAGATGACATAAGTTCCGTTCATCTGTGTATGTAGTTTTTTTAATTTACATATTTTCATAACCTTATCCCTTAACCGTTAGACAACCTGTTATGTATGAGAAAGAAGAGTCAGAGTCTAATCTTGCAGGAACCATCAACACCAACTAACCCCCTTTATTACAGAGAACAAAACTATTTATATACAAGGGCTGTGCCCGCCTGACGTCACACCAGGGGCGGGTACGGCAGCACACACACACACACGCCACACTAACGACAACACAATTCCACTCCCCCTTACAAAAGTGTAAGCCTACACATACAATCGAGACCCTCCCAAATTTAGGACCCCAATCGCTCACTAAGGGAACGAGGAATAATTAACTGTAATAAAATATCCTAACACACTTATCCAAAAGAATAACAAAAATTGGACCAAGTCTCTTAAAACGTATGAAAAAAATAATCCCATAACACCAAATACATACGTTCATGCACACCAGCAATGTATGGGTGATTCTTCAATTAAGGGAGTTTTTCTGTCCCCAGGGTAGATTTTCAAGAAAAAAAATGTTTTTTTAGAAAAAACAATGATTGCTTTTGTTTACAAAGTCCTTGGTGGAGGTATGCACTCTCAGATCATCACCAAAATCTAATCATCTGTTCCCCGTGCCATTACACACCTTTCCTGAAAATTTCATCAAAATCCGTTCATAAACATGCACGTTAGGTTAATTGGCATCAAACTGGGGATTCTAAATTGTCCTTAGGTATGACTGTGAGAGTGAATGGTTGTCTGTCTCTCTGTGTTGGCCCTGCGATGGACTGGTGAGCTGTGCAGGGTGTACCCTGCCTCTCTCCCAAAGATGCTGGGATAGGCTCCAGCCCCCCCCGCAACCCAAAAAGGATTAAGCGGGAGAAGATGAATGAATGAAAGAATGAATGCTTTTGTTTACTTTAGGTTGTAGTAGCTATGAAAAAAATAACTGTGTCTCAATGATGACATTTTAATACTTTTTCAGTGTGTTGAAAATTCAAATGTGCAAGAATTTCACTGTTATGTGCTTCTCCCCAACCCAGACTTTTTGACTTCCCCTCTATAATAAAGCGATAAAAAGTGCTAAATTCATTAAACCTTTACTTTGCATTTCCTCATAACAACTTAAAAAGATATTTTTCAAATTCATATATTTTATATTTGTTCAATTTACTATTTATTTATAGTTAAATATCGCTGTCCCTCATACATCTGTCATTACCATCACGCTCAACGTTTTAGAGAGCAATGAAGTTTTTACAAACAGTTACTTAAATGGTTGCATGCAGATTAGATGCTCCAGAGGAACACGTCCAGACATGAGGCACAAGCCTGAGTTTTTGATGCCCACATATGTCAGTAAGTTGATGTTTTATACATCCTGATCTGAGAGTATGTTTATTAGGCGTCATTACCAAACAAGTTACTATCTGAGTATTTTAATTCATTAATACAAAATTTCACTTTATTTAGATATATTCAGTGTACCGTAAAACGGGGCTATAAGGGACGGCGGCGTAATAAGGGACACTTTTCTGGGAAATGTTTTAAATGTAATTCTGCTTTTTTTTTATTTTGAGCAGGACGCTGAGTTGTGTTGTTATTGTCTTTCCTGTAGATAGATATTAGTTGTAAGAAATTTGTCGCCGTTATATTTAAGGAAAATTTAAAAAAAAAAGTGTCCCTTATTACACAGCATACATTGTATGCTAGCTAACCAGTTAGCTTAGCAAGTCTAAAACTTAGCCAACATTTTCTGCAGAGTGAAAATTGTCATTACCATCGCGTGTCATTACCATCACAAAAGTGACTGTGATGATAATGAAAATTTATGTTTTCATTTCCTAATAACTAGCATATATTAGCTTAATTTACTATTTACTACTTTACTATGATACATAATTGAACAGTTACCAACTGTAGTTTACATTATTTTTGTTTGAAGATGTCAACATGGCCCCAGCTAAACCAGCTCAACGGTCAAAATCAACTGGAAACAGTTCATGGAACAATGAAAATCCATCAGGTGGAGTATTTTATGTACTATATTATAATATTTATTTATTAAATTAGTCTTTATTTATTCTGTGAATGTAGCATATTCAGTAATACCCAGTTGTTTTTATTTTTGTACAGATTTTCACCAACAATCCAGGTCACATCAAGTGGCGAGTACTCAGCTGTTTCTGTTCAGCTCCAGAGGAGTGCAAGTGCTGTGGCCCACAGACAGTGGCCATTCAGCAAGATGAGCCAACAACAAGCCAGGAAGGATCAGCCCTGGGTCTGCAGCCACCTGAGATGGACACACAGCCATCAACACTTGTCCCCGTTTCAGAGATCACAGATCAACTGATAGGACAGTGGTGTGCTGTTCAATATGACCAAGATGTACAGTATATCTAGGCATCATTCAGGATGTAGATGCAGAAGATTGTACCCTTGTGAAAACAATGAACATCATTGGCAAGAACCGTTTCTTTTGGCCTATGAAAGATGATGTTCTGTGGTATCAGCCATGTGATCTGCTTGGTCTAGTCCCAGAGCCCCAGCCAGTCAGAAAATGGTACATGAGGCTACCTGAGAATGTGTGGAAGATGCTGTGCTCTCTCAGGGAATGAAACAAACTTGTGTCTAAGGTTTATGTTGGTAGCACACACTAAACGAGGCCCACCTGATGGTCTCTTCTTCGCTAAGGGGGTCACCATCATGCCCAAAGACTTCCAGCTGGCCCGCTGCATCCGCGGAGAGAGAACTTAGACTTTCTGCTGCACATTCACCAGCCATAATGCTCTGCACTGTGTGTCTATATATATACATTTATAGTAATATGGACATATGTTTACTAGATGTTGTTTTTTCTTGCCTTCTGATTGTTGCTCTGAGTGTTGCTATCCCTATGCTGTTGCAATCCTGGAATTTCCCCATTGTGGGACTAATAAAGGCTTATCTTATCTTATCTTATCTTAAACTGTCAAAATAGCTTTTTACAAAGTGATATTTGAATGCTGTTGATTAAAAAAAAGTGTTAAAAATAAAGGCAGACACTTTAATTCTGCTATTGAGGTTGTGCACATGATGAGTTTTTATATTGTTAAGTGCATTTTCTTATTGCTAGTGTGTAAAATCAATTAGTTACTTTTGTGGTTGTTGCAGTCACAGAATGTGATATATGTTTTTTAATGACTTAAATACTATTTTTCTTACTATACTGTATTTCTTACTAGTATTTGTATTTTATTTATGACAATGTTCCAATGATTTGTATAAGCTGGTTGATAATCCCCAGCAGGTCCCTGACTGTTGTTTAATATGGGTCACACCACTGTTGCTGTGCATGAATTAAAATGCTACACACTTATTTCAGAGTGCTGAAAACTTTATTTTCTATTTTATCATTTTTGGATTGGCACTCATCATATGGGACATTTGAGCTGAGCTTGCCAGTTCTCTTCTTTGATCCTTTTTTATGTCAGAAACGAGCCAGCCGGCCAGAAGAGCAGATTATTACATAAGCAATGCTGTGTTAGTTTACCAAGTGATTAATTTTAATGGAAGGTTAAGTGTACAAAAGGTGGTGTTTTTAAAAAGTAGTATTTTCTTTGTCTTTGTTGTAAAAAAAACCGACAAAAAACCACCAGTGTTAATTTTTATGTCATTACCAAAACACGTTGTCATTACCATCACAATACATTTTTTGATAGAAAATGTTGCTTTATTGTTAACTTGGGTTTTACCACAATCATTGTGGTTATGTTTAAAAGTCTAAATTTGCATTTTATGATTTTAACAGGATTCTTAAAGAGCATGTTTTGTACTTACTGGGATGATTGTAAAACCTTTACTTGTCAAATCATTTTGTATTAAAATCAGTGTTTTGTTTTTGTGATGGTAATGACATTTTGTTGTGGCAAATTTGAAAAAAGCATCATAATATCAAAGTTATCATGAAGTAATATCAAAGCTACACTCAGATTTGTGTTCCAGACAATTGGTAAACCTTTTGAAACAGAAAAAATAGAGATTAAAGAACTTTTTTTTTTCCAAATTCTAAACGTCAAAAGTGCCCCTAATTGAAGAATCACCCATATATGTACATATTTACACTTTACTGTTTAGGTTACACCAGTGTCCGTTGGCAGCCAGGGGTAAAACTGACCCCGGGGTCCCAGACAGTCCCAAAACCTCCACGCCCTTGGCCGCCGAAGATAAGACAGGTTCAGAGGCCCCGGGCAGCCCCACGACATGTGCACCCCTGGCCACCATCTGCCTCTGGGATTAAGAGCAACCTTTCCCGCTAAAGTGTCCCTCTTTGCCACTGACTGCCTAATTGCTCAGAACATGCTGTGCTGCTGTCCAACACACTGTCCCTCCGTGCCTATCTGTCCACTGCCGACCGCCTTCAACACCCGTCGTAGCTCCGAACACTCAGGCCCCCCCGTGGCCAAACTCTGGAGAGACCCAAAGCCTGCTCGTCAGCGCTGCTCGTTGCCTCAGGCGCCTCGCCGTCACACCCAGCACCCTTGCCCAGGGCGCTCCACTGCACTGCCTCCATGTCCAGCTGCTGCTGCTCACTCCCGGAACTCACAGCATTGCCTTCACCGGCGTTGTTCTCTGACCCAGGCACCTCGCTGCTGCTCCCAGCATGTTCGTTCCAGGCGCTCCGCTGCGCTGTCACCAGAGGCAAATGGCAACCACCCAATCACGGGACACAATGGCAGGATTGCCGGGAAGAGCAGGACCTGAACTGCCACCCCCAGGCCACCAGACGGCCCACCCTAACCCCTGCCGGCCAATGAGGTCTTCTCATCCACCTACAATCCCTCCACCCCCGCATGTCCACCCGGCGTTACTTGCACCCACACATACACACACACACGCCCACCCTCATGTGTGCACACACATACTCACCATCACATATGTCCACCTGCCCCCACATACAACCTTGCATGCTTACACACAACACACATACCCACACGTTTACAGACACATGCACACACCCATATCCAGACCAACGCATATTCACCCGAACCCACACACATACATGCAAACCCACACACACCCATACTCATGCACACCTGCACTTATGCATGCGTACACAGACTCACACACGCACACACATGAGCACACGCAAACTCACACCCGTAGGCCCCGGAGAAGGGGGAGCCAACCCTCAACCGCCAGGGCCCTGGGGAGGGCATGACCTCGCCATGCAGGAATGTGCCAGGCCAGCCCAAACTACTGGCGCACACCTGACCCCGACCAAGAGGGGGATCAGCCCCCCCACCAGCAAGGGCACAAGGCCAGGCCCAGCCCCACCTGTGAAGCAAGGCTGGTCAGCCCGGGGCCGCGGCCCACCCGCCCGGCCCACACTGCACTCCCCCCAACCCAACCAGCCCCCCCTATGCCAGACGCACAGTCATACAGCAAAATCAGCAGTGTTAACCTTTTGAATGTATCTGTCGCAGAATTGCGACATGACCCCTAGTGGTCAAGAGTGGTAAATATTTTTGTCAATAAAATAGTTCAGATTTCCAAGGCTATAACTTGAAAGTGGTCAGCGATAATGGCTTATTGTCAATTAGAAAGATGTAAAATTTGATCCAAAGTTTCAGATAGGAGTAAATTTACACATCTAATTTGCATAATGTTGTGGCAGCTCTTTAAATTCCATAACTCTGTCAAAACTGGACTTTGGACATATTTGCACAAAGAATGGTTCGGTCATTTGACACCGTTTTTTGTACAGAGGTACCTCATCATCTTATCTTCAAAGTATATGAACAAGAAATCAGTACATTATTTAAAAAAAACTAAGAAATAAGTTACTTACAGGCGGCTAATGGGACTCGCTCGCTGCCGTGGTTGCTGCGTTTTCACCCATTGTGGTCATTATTTTGCCTCCAGTCGGTAATTTACACTGTCTGCCACATCTACAAAGTCTTATGATTATACCACATAAATTTTGCTTGTATCTCGCAGCTACTTTCCGTGTACAAAACCGTCTAAGTGACTGTGATGATGACCGATCATAGCCATATTAGCTTTTTGAGCTAAAAGAAGGGAATACAGGAAAAGGAAATGAGGAGTTCTTCTTCTTTGGCGTAGTACATGTCATCCATTGAGTCCTCCAATGGATGTCTGCCACCTTCTGAAACTGGCAGATCAGTACAAATCAGTACAAATCCTGAATGGAGCCGATGGAGCCTGCTGCCCACTCCCCACTCCACCAACACCCCACTCCCAACACACAGCCCCCCCAACCTGACCCTCACTAAGACCCAGGTGAGGACAGAGCTGAGGAAGATCAAGGCGAGGAAGGCGTCGGGACCGGACGGCATCAGTGCAAAGCTCCTCAAGTCCTGTGCAGACCAGCTGTGTGGGATTGTGCAGGTCATCTTCAATCTGAGCCTGAAGCTGGGGAGGGTACCACAGTTGTGGAAAACATCTTGTGTGGTACCTGTAGCAAAGACTTCCCACCCCAAAGATCTGAACAGCTACAGACCAGTGGCCCTGACGTCCCACATGATGAAGACCCTGGAGAGACTGCTCCTTGCTCACCTCCGCCCCCTGGTGGGACCAGCGATGGATCCACTCCAGTTCGCCTACCAGCATGGCATTGGGGTGGAGAATGCGGTCATCTTCCTTCTTCACTGTTCTCTGTCCCACCTGGAGAAGCCCGGGAATGCGGTGAGGATCATGTTCTTTGACTTCTCCAGTGCTTTCAACACCATCCAACCGATGATCCTGAAGGACAAGCTGCTGTGCGCAGGGGTGGACCAGCACCTGTCATCATGGATCCTGGACTACCTCACAAACCGGCCTCAGTTTGTGAGAACCCGGGACTGTGTGTCCGACACGATCATCGGTAGCACGGGGGCCCCCCAGGGAACAGTTTTGGCTCCCTTCCTGTTCACCCTTTATACTGCGGACTTCTCACACAACACAACACACTGCCATCTACAGAAGTTCTCTGACGACTCTGCGATCGTTGGCCGCATCTGATGACTTGTAATTTCCTGCTATTGAATTCAGATAAGACTGAAGTCATTCTTGTTGGTCCAAAAAACCTTAGAAATTCCTTTCCAAATCAAACTTTCAGTTTGGATGCTGTTACTCTTTCTCTTAATAGCTCTGTGAGGAACCTTGGAATTATTTTTGATCAGGATCTGTCCTTCAATTCACATATTAAATTTGTTTCTAAGACTGCCTTCTATCATTTGCGTAATATTGCCAAGATTAGGAGCATCTTGTCTCAGAGTGATGCTGAGAAACTGATCCACGCTTTTGTTAGCTCGAGATTAGATTATTGTAATTCTTTATTATCCGGCTGTCCTAAAACATCTTTAAAAAGTCTTCAGCTGATCCAAAATGCTGCAGCAAGAGTTTTAACAGGTACTAGAAAGAGAGATCATATCTCTCCGGTTCTGGCCTCCCTTCATTGGCTTCCCATAGAGTTTAGAATTAAGTTTAAAATCCTTCTTCTTACTTACAAAGCTCTAAACAATCAGGCTCCTTTTTATTTAAAAGATCTGATACTACCGTATTATCCTAACAGAGCACTACGCTCCCAAAATGCAGGATTACTTGTAATACCTAGAATCTCCAAAAGTACAATGGGAGGCAGAGCCTTCAGTTATCAAGCTCCTCTCCTGTGGAACCAGCTGCCAATCTGGATTCGGGAGTCAGACTCGATCTCTGTTTTTAAGAATAGGGCTAAAACCTACCTTTTTGATATAGCCTACAATTAGGGAGGGATCATGTGTTTCTGAACCCTCCCTTAGTTATGCTGCTAATAGGTTTAGTCAGCTGGGGGACCTCCAGTAATGCACTGGGCCTCACTCCTTTCTTCACTCTCAATGAAATATTTTTTTTGCTGGTCATTTGTTTGTTCTCTCCCATAGATTGAGTCCCCATCATGCTGTTTGATCTCTACATGTCTGTTCTTTTCTTCTTCTCTATCCCCTCACTCCCCAGCCAGTCGCAGCAGATGACTGCCCCTCCCTGAGCCTGGTTCTGCTGGAGGATTCTTCCTGTTAAAAGGGAGTTTTTCCTCTCCACCGTTGCCAAGTGCTTGCTCACAGGGGATCGCCTGATTGCTGGGGTCTTTCTGCAACTGTGGGGGTTCCCCCTACAGTTGATAGTGCTATGAGATGACTGTTGTTGTGAAATGGCGCTATATAAATAAAGCTGAATTGAATTGAATTGAATTGAATCTCCAATAGAGATGAAGCTGAGTACAGAGGACTTATCCAGGACTTCGTGGACTGGTGCCATCGGAACTGCCTCCAGATCAACGTGAGGAAAACTAAGGAGCTGGTGGTGGACTACCGCAGGCAAGGCCCCCCCTCACAGCACCCGTAAATATACAGGGAACAGACATCGAGATGGTGACATCCTATAAGTACCTGGGTGTTCATCTGAACAATAAACTAAACTGGTCACAAAATACTGACGCACTCTACAAGAAGGGACAGCGTAGGCTGTTCCTACTGAGGAGACTCAGGTCTTTTGGTGTACAAGGGGTGCTGCTGAAGACATTCTATGACACGGTGGTGGCATCAGCCATCACTTTTGGAGTGGTCTGCTGGGGCAGTGGCATTACAGCAGCCGATAGGAAGAAACTGAACAAACTGATCAAGAAAGCTAGCTCTGTCCTGGGGCAGCGCCTTGACCCAGAGGAGGAGATGGGAGAGAGAAGGATGGTGGCTAAACTGTCATCTCTGCTGGAGTCCGAGTTCCACCCTATGCAGAACATACTGAATGCACTGAGGAGCTCATTTAGCAGCAGACTACATCATCCTAGGTGCACAACTGAGAGGTTTCGCAGGTCCTTCCTACCTACGGCTGTCAGACTGTACAACCTAAGCAGGGCTGCTCGCAGAGATAGCAAAAAGACGTGACAACCTAATAGTATTGAATGCAAAAGACGCAATTGACTTACACAATGGTCCCCTCCGGTATACAACTAGGAAAATACCGGTCGCTATGGAGGGTGAGAATATGTATGGGTACATAATCATACCATGTAGGATAATTAAGTAGACGGTTGTGCTGTTTCATTCCATCTAGCTACAATACTCCGCACTGTGTGTGTTTATATATTTATAATATTTATTCCATCTAGCAACAATGCTCCATGCTGTGTGTGTTTATATATTTACATATTTATTCCATCTAGCTACAATGCTCCACACTGTGTGTGTTTATATATCTACATATTTATTCCATCTAGCTACAATACTCCGCACTGTGTTTATATACTCATATATTTATTCCATCCAGCTACAATGCTCCGCACTGTGTTTATATATTTATATACCTATCCCATGTAGCTACAATGCTCCGCACTGTATATATATATATATATATATACGTATATATATACAGTGGGGCAAAAAAGTATTTAGTCAGCCACCAATTGTGCAAGTTCTCCCACTTAAAAGACGAGAGAGGTCTCCAATTTTTATCATAGGTATACCTCAACCATGAGAGACAAAATGAGGAAAAAAAAAATCCAGAAAATCACGTTGAAGGATTTTTAATGAATTAATTGGTAAATTCCTCAGTAAAATAAGTATTTGGTCACCTACAAACAAGCAAGATTTCTGGCTCTCACAGACCTGTAACTTCTTCTTTAAGAGGCTCCTCTGTCCTCCACTCGTTACCTGTATTAATGGCACCTGTTTGAACTCGTTATCAGTATAAAAGACACCTGTCCACAACCTCAAACAGTCAGACTCCAAACTCCACTATGGCCAAGACCAAAGAGCTATCAAAGGACACCAGAAACAAAATTGTAGACCTGCACCAGGCTGGGAAGACTGAATCTGCAATAGGTAAGCAGATTGGTGTGAAGAAATCAACTGTGGGAGCAATTATTAGAAAATGGAAGACATACAAGACCACTGATAATCTCCCTCGATCTGGGGCTCCACGCAAGATCTCACCCCGTGGGGTCAAAATTATCATGAGAACAGTGAGCAAAAATCCCAGAACCACATGGGGGACCTAGTGAATGACCTGCAGAGATCTGGGACCAAAGTAACAAAGGCTACATCAGTAACACACTACGCCGCCAGGGACTCAAATCCTGCAGTGCCAGACGTGTCCCCCTGCTTAAGCCAGTACATGTCCAGGCCCGTCTGAAGTTTGCTAGAGAGCATTTGGATGATCCAGAAGAGGATTGGGATAATGTCATATGGTCAGATGAAACCAAAATAGAACTTTTTGGTAAAAACTCAAGTTGTCGTGTTTGGAGGAGAAAGAACACCATACCTACTGTGAAGCATGGTGGTGGAAACATCATACTTTGGGGCTGTTTTTCTGCAAAGGGACCAGGACAACTGATCCGTGTAAAGGAAAGAATGAATGGGGCCATGTATCGTGAGATTTTGAGTGAAAACCACCTTCCACCAGCAAGGGCATTGAAGATGAAACGTGGCTGGGTCTTTCAGCATGACAATGATCCCAAACACGCCGCCCCGGGCAACGAAGGAGTGGCTTCGTAAGAAGCATTTCAAGGTCCTGGAGTGGCCGAGACAGTCTCCAGATCTCAACCCCATAGAAAATCTTTGGAGGGAGTTGAAAGTCTGTGTTGCCCAGCGACAGCCCCAAAACATCACTGCTCTAGAGGAGATCTGCATGGAGGAATGGGTCAAAATACCAGCAACAGTGTGTGAAAACCTTGTGAAAACTTACAGAAAACGTTTGACCTTTGTCATTGCCAACAAAGGGTATATAACAAAGTATTGAGATGAACTTTTGTTATTGACCAAATACTTATTTTACCGAGGAATTTACCAATTAATTCATTAAAAATCCTTCAATGTGATTTTCTGGATTTTTTTTTCTTATTTTGTGTCTCATAGTTGAGATATACCTATGATGAAAATTGGAGACCTCTCTCATCTTTTAAGTGGGAGAACTTGCACAATTGGTGGCTGACTAAATACTTTTTTACCCCACTGTGTATATATATATATATATATATATATATATATATATATATATATATATAAATATGTATACTCGCTGCTCTTGTTTTTTTTTTCTCTTGCCTTCTGATTGTTGCTCTGAATGTTGCTATCCCTGTGCTGTTGCAATCCTGGAATTTCCCCATTGTGGGACTAATAAAGGCTTATCTTATCTTATCTTATCTTATCATGACAGATTGAGATGACAGGTGTAGTGCCGCACTCTACCACTAGGGAAAGCAAATTCACACAGAGGGTTAATTCAGTACCATGCAAGTTAAAGGCCAAATGTCAC
The DNA here is from genome assembly GCA_020510985.1 of Pholidichthys leucotaenia. Taxonomy (NCBI): domain Eukaryota; kingdom Metazoa; phylum Chordata; class Actinopteri; order Cichliformes; family Pholidichthyidae; genus Pholidichthys; species Pholidichthys leucotaenia. The sequence continues at coordinate 99,883,799 of CM035841.1, read as the reverse complement.
GTAATTTTTTTTTCTAAATGACAACGAATTTAGATAAAATACACATAGCTTAAACCAAATATTCATACCGGAGACCATATCACCCACCTGTATTTACATAATTGCACAAAATACACCAGGTGAAGGCCCCACCTTGCTTGCTGGCTTGTGACAGCCAGTCCAGACCACGCCCATGTTTTTGACATCACCAGTTGTACCCTGGCTGCCCTGCCTATCCACATTCACACTTATCAACATTGGACAATCATGACGGAAAGTGACAGCGATTGTGAACAAATTAGTTTAGTTTTGTCTTTTTTTTTTGTCTTTTTTTTTTGTCAGTGGTTCAGACAGTGACAGAGGCATAGAACCTTACAGGTTCGAGCCGTCCGAGACGGAATCAGATGCTTTGTCTGATGACAACAGTTCCAACGATGACCAGAGAGCAGAACCAGTGGAAAATGTCATTGAACTGGACATTAATCGCCTCCAGAATTGCGAAGCCGAAGGGGGTCTGTCGAGGGCGCCCCATAAATATTGATTTTTCGGAAGCCATTATTATTACAGTGGAGGAGAGCCGCTGCTGTCAAGAAATTGACCAGATCAATATGAAAATGGAGGCGCATACCTGTCAAGGGAGACGTTTTCACCGTATTTTGGTGGGCGGAGTGGTGGTGGACACTTTTCTGGGAAATGTTTTAAATGTAGTTCGTGTTGTTATTGTCAAATATTTTAAGGAAAATACGGGGAAAATGCAATTTTAGCAAAAATGGGCGTATTGCCATTTCTGTACGCCCAAAAGGAAAAATATACTGGAAAAAAAATTGAGTGTTTTGCGGAGCACTCGTGTGTGTGATCAGCCACAGCTGGTGCTGGCAGATCGCTCAGCGTCAGCTATTCGCACTACCATGAGAAGTGTGGAGTCACTCATTAGTTTAATTGTCTGGGCGGGCTGATCGCTCAGCGTGAGCTATTCGCACTACCATGAGAAGTGTGGAGTCACTTATTAGTTTAATTGTCTGGGCGGGCTGATCACTCAGCTTGAGCTGTTCTCACTACAATGAGAAGTCATTAGGACAATGGTTTAACACGTTGAGCTGTGCAGCGGTTGCGGAACAGACAGAGATCCCAGAGAGGTGTGCCTTGTTGCTCCGCCGTTCCTTATAGCCGCTTTTTACGGTGTTGAAGTACGGCGAAAACGTCTCACTTGACAGGTATGAAAACATTTCCCAGAGAAGTGTCCCTTATTACCCAGCTGTCCCTGATAGTCCCGTTTTAAGGTATGGGTGAAATATCCAATTTTTTCTTTCTTGTTGCTCACTTCAACCTTCCAGTCTCCATATAAACAATCAATTGAAATACCCCAAGCATCAAACTAGGGTACAATCGATTTCGTCACTTCCGCCTTCTTCCCCAGGCGATTCCAGGGGCCGTGTCAGGCCAAGCGCGGCAGTTTTAAATTAACGAATATTCCGTTGTTACTGAAGCATATGCACCAAGACCCGAACGGATCGGTTCCCTTTTATATCTAGTTTCAAGATATTTAAAGTACCCTGTTACGTGACATTTGGCCTTTAAATTCAACACTATTAAAGTGTATATATTGCTCCACACTACACAGTGTCAAAACTACATTTTTGAAAGTGTTAATCATTTAACACTATCACAGAGTTGCATTAGCTCTATCAATAGTTGAAATTTAACACATCAGCTTAGTGTTGAGTTTTCACAACATTGGTGCATTGTGTCAACAGTTAGCACTGTCAGTGTTGTTCTTTAACACTAAAACAGAGTTACTACCATATTAACACTACAGATTATGTACAATTTTTACTCAATATTCAACTCTTATAGAGTTAACCTGTATTTAAATTAACACTGTAAGGAGTCAATCTATGAATCTCATTTCTACTGACATGATACTCTATTAAATACTATTAAAAGAAAAAAAATGACAGTGCAAATAAGTTCGTAGATCATCATCATCATCATAGCAGTCTGTCGTCGGCGACAATTACTGTTTCATTTAGGTCTGATCAGATTCCTCCACACAGCTCTGTCCTTAGCCTTCCGCTGCCAGGAACTTCTGTCTATGTCCAACTTCTTCAAGTTTCTTTTTACAGTGTCTTTAAATCTGAGCCTTGGTCTACCCTGATTGCGTTTGCCCTTGCATAACTGAGACTAGAGTAACTGCCGAGGGAGACGCTGGTGGTCCATCCTCTCAACATGTCTGAGCCATCTCACGTTCTTCTGTATTAGCATGTCCTCCATTGATGGTAGACCAGCTCGTTTCAACACTTCTATGTTGGTTAGCTTGTCTTTCCATGAGATGTTCATTATGGCTCGAAGGGTTTGTAGATCAATTAATCTATATTTTCAACTGTTGCACACCACATAATGCATTTACTTTACAGTAATTAACTGTCCTCAAATGGCACAGGTCACAATATGACAATGTGGCACTATGTATGTTTTTTCTGTCCATCTCACATGATCTGTAATAAATCAAGTCATCAGTAAAAATAACAGAAAGCAAATCATTTCTCTATTCAACACAGTAAGCATTAAAGTGTTCATCAAAATAAAGAGTGTCACCTCCACAAGTCAAAATAAAAGTTTGATCTTCATTTATAATATTTTTTAACCCTCCAAAAACAGGAATTTCCATATCTGTTCTGATGCAAGCATATCAAAACGATATTCAGTTCCATAAATCTCCATTCTTCCATTGTCTCAACCATTGCTTTGACTATTAAACACACTACACTTGTTAACAGAAGCATGAACAATTACTGGGTTGTTTACACAGGCTGAATGAAACCTTGAAGGCTCATCATATTGTTCTTGAGCGTCCACACTGTCAACAATATCTGCTGAAACAGTGACCATGTGCAAATGTATAAGGTGGTTCCTCAACACTGAATAAGTCCCAAAACAATGCAGAGCATCCTGGCTAACCACATTTTGGATGTAATGTCTTTCCTAGACATAAACCATGATAAAGTCTCAAATACTGGCAAAGCCATGCTGAACTTTTGTGGTGAACTTTGCAAAAAAAAAAACAAATTAACATATTGTTAAAAGAATACATTATGACTTCAAGCATCAGCATGCAGCAACCTTGCTCTGAGCTCTTTGACCTTCTGACTTTCTTTGGCACTTCACACATCAATGTGGAACACTGCTGCTACCTCCACCAAGGAGGTTATGTTTTTACCGGGGTTTGTTTGTTTGTTTGTCTGTCTGTCTGTTACCAACATAACTCAAAAAGTTATGAACGGATTTTGATGAAATTTTCAGGACAAGTCCGAAATGGGACAAGGAAGAAATTATTAGATTTTGGGAGTGATCTGGATCACCGTCTGGATCCAGGAATTTTTTAAAGGATTCTCTATCATTGCAAGATAGGGCCATTTTTAGCATATGTGTATATAACTCCACTGTGGCACACATATTTGAGATGCTTAAGCTGCATATGTATATTACTTTTGAGATGCTTAGGCTGCATATGTATATCACTGTTACCTCACGTCTTAGAAGGAACAATAAGTCTGGACCTCCTGGGGATGACAGGAGGGTGTGAAATGTGTCTTTAGAAATGGCTCTGAGAAGACGTCCTGACCACCAGGGTTTAGGTGGAGAAGAGAGGACCTGGGGGGGGGGGGGGGGTGATGTATTGTCTCTGGGGAGTGAATGACAATGTGATTCTGTACTCTGATGTCCCGGGTATAAAAAGGGGAGATGTGGGAAGTTAGTTCTCTTTCTGTTTGAGAAGGTGTTGGAGACACGTGATTGTTAATAAGCCTGAACTGAGAAATAAATTCAGCCTCTTCATTTCACGCTCTCCACACTGGTGACCTTAAGACATATAATGGGCAGAGATGATTCCCCCAAACCAGACTCGCCAGGGACCAGCCGGGCAAGCGCAGTCTCAGTCAAGCTACCAGAATTCTGGCAGGACAACCCGGACTCATGGTTCCTCCTGGCTGAAGCCCAGTTTGCTCTCGGGGGAATAACAGCAGATGACACAAAGTTCTACCACGTCATCGCCAAACTCGACAGCCGCACAGCTCGACATGTGCGGAGCCTGGTGCAGCGCCCACCCGCTGGCGACAAATACGGCCGGTTGAAAGCTGCCCTCATCCAGCGTTTCACTCCCTCAGCCCAGGAGAGAGCAGAGAGACTCCTGGCCCTGCACGACTTGGGAGAAAGCACGCCTGTTGACCTGATGGAAGGCATGCTGAAGCTGAGAGGCTCAGACAACAATGATTTCCTCTTCACTCACATCTTCCTGAGAACTCTACCGTCGCAGACGAGGGCGACCCTGGCGGGCTCCCAGTTTGTGACCCAGCGGGACTTCCGCGTGCTAGCCCAGGAGGCGCAGCGGATCCTCAACACCAGCGGACGGCACACGGCCACCGTAGCAGCGGCAGATCTCGGCGCGACGACCAGGAACGGCAAAGGGCCAGAGGCGACGGAGGCAGATACACCAACAACGGCTGCGGCGAAGCCCCGACACCGCGGAGGAGACGACCTCTGTTTTTACCATCGTTGCTTCGGAGAGAGGGCACGCAAGTGTATACCGCCGTGTCAGTTCCAGAGCTCGGGAAACTCCAGGACCAGTAGTCGGTAGCAGCTGCGGCCCTCGGTGAACAGAACAAGCTGCTCTACCTGACGGATGCGCGTTCTGGGAGGCAATTCCTCGTGAACACAGGCTCCCAAGTGAGTTTCATCATGCCAACCTACGCTGACCGGTTGGCGGGCCCCAGGAGTCACGGAGCATCAGCGGCGAACGGCTCGAGCATTAAGACCTTCGGTGAAAGGACCCTACTTCTGTCCCTGCACGGCCGCACATATGAGTGGACTTTTATTATAGCGACGGTGAGTTTCAACATGTTAGGTGCTGATTTTCTGTGCTCACATGGGTTGTTGGTTGATCTCCCCAATAGACGCTTGGTTAATGCACTCTCGTTGTACTCTATCCCTTGTGCAGCTCGAGTGTCCCCGCCCACAGCACAAGCCAACGTCGCCACAGCAGGCGGTAAGTTTCACACACTCCTCACTCAGTTTCCAGCACTACTTTTTCAGCAGCTGTTGCTAAACACGGGGTGGAGCACTTTATCACTACCGCTGGTCCCCCCGTTTTTGCAAAAGCTCGGCGCTTGGATGCAGCTAAACTGACCATAGCGAGCGAGGAGTTCGCCAACCTTGAAAAGTTGGGCATCGTTCGGCGTTCGAATAGCCCATGGGCTTCCCCGCTCCACATGGTCCCTAAGGCTGACGGCTCGTGGCGACCTTGCGGTGATTTTCGCAGGTTGAACAACGCTACAGCGCATGACCGTTACCCAATCCCCCATATTCAGGATTTTTTGGTTCATCTGGCGGGGGCGCACATTTTTTCCAAAATAGACTTAGTCCGCGGTTATCATCAAGTCCCAGTACGCGCTGAGGACATTCCCAAAACAGCGGTAATAACTCCGTTCGGACTTTTTGAGTTTTTTCGCATGCCGTTTGGGCTTAAAGGCGCCGCACAAACTTTCCAGCGCATGATGGATGCGGTGTTACGTGATCTCCCTTTTGTGTTTGTCTACCTGGACGACATTTTGGTAGCCAGCGCGTCCGAAGAAGAACACGAAAAGCACCTCACGGCAGTTTTCCGGAGGTTGGGGGAGCACGGGTTAATAGTCAACCCAGCGAAGTGCCAGTTCGGGGTGGCGCAGATTGATTTTTTGGGGTACCACGTCTCCCCAGAGGGAGCAGTTCTGCTGCCGGACAAAGTGCGCGCGGTAGCAGATTTTCCCCAGCCACAAACGGTCAAAGCACTACAGGAGTTTTTGGGAATGGTGAATTTTTATAACCGTTTCCTCCCCCACGCAGCGCAGCTCATGCAACCATTGTATGCCGCGCTTAAAAAACAAAAACCCTCAAATGCGATCGAATGGTCCCCGGAGCGGGAGCGCGCATTCTCGGAGGTAAAAAAAGCTTTTGCGGACACTGCATTGTTGGCTCACCCAGACCCAACGGCCCGCATAGCGCTCACCACTGATGCGTCAGACGTGGCCATAGGGGCGGTAGTGGAGCAACAGGTTGCCAGGGCTTGGCAGCCGCTGGCCTTTTTCAGCAGGACCTTGCGCGAGGCCGAGTGAAAATACAGCGCGTTCGACAGGGAGTTGTTAGCGCTCCACTTAGCCATTCGTCACTTCCAGTTCTAGCTGGAAGGTTGGCGTTTCACCGCGTTTGTCGACCACAAACCGCTCACTTTTGCGATGGCCAAAGTTTCGGAACCATGGTCGGGCCGGCAGCAGAGGCAGCTGGCTGCAATTTCAGAATTTACTACTGATATTCAACACGTAGCGCGTAAACTTAATGTGGTGGCAGACTGCCTCTCTCGCGCCGTAACCGCTCCAGTCCACGCGGAGGTAGATTATACTACCACGGCCGCAGAGCAAAATAGCAGCGCTGAAGCGTACGCGGCCCCAGTCCACGTGGGGATAGATTACGCAACCATGGCTGCGGATCAAGGTAGCGATGCGGACGTGTGTGCACTCCAGTCTGGACCAACAGGGTTAAGGCTGGAGAGCAGGAGGCTGCAAGATGGTACGCCCCCCCTAATCTGCGATGTCTCTACAGGACGACAGTGTCCGGTAGTGCCGGCCGTGTGGCGCCGCCGTGTTTTTGACTTGATTCACTCTCTGGCGCACCCGGGGGTGCGCGCGTCGGTAAAAATGGTAGGAGAGAAGTTTGTTTGGCCGAGCCTGCGCAAGCACGTTAAGGAGTGGGCAAGAGCCTGCATGGCTTTCCAGTGGGCCAAAATACACAAACACACAAAAGCCCCCTTAGAGCCGTTTCACATCCCGGCCAAGAGGTTCGATCATGTGCATGTCGACCTCGTAGGCCCCCTACCCTCGTCGCAGGGGTGCACGCATCTTTTGACAATGGTGGACCGCATCACGCGTTGGCCTGAAGTGGTTCCACTGGCATCAACCACAGCCGCAGAGGTGGCCCGCACATTTTTAACGGCTTGGATAGCGCGTTTTGGGGTCCCGTCGGATATTACGTCCGACAGGGGGCCTCAATTTGTTTCTGAGCTTTGGTCAGCGATGGCCCACAGCCTGGGGATAACAATCCACCGCAATACCGCATACCACCCCCAGGCTAATGGTTTTTGCGAGTGTTTTCATAGGTCATTGAAAGCAGCCCTCAGAGCGTCGCTGACGGATGCAAATTGGGTAAACAGACTATCATGGGTTTTATTAGGGTTGAGTTCTGCACCTAAAGAGGACTTAAAAGCCTCCCCTGCTGAGTTGGTGTTTGCACAACCACTCCGTCTGCCAGGGGAATTTCTTCCCGATAACCCGGCGCCAGAGCGTCCCCCTGCTCAGCGGTCACTGAACGACATGGGAGCAGACTTGCTTCCGGGCCCCGTTTATCACACTTTTCCGCGTGTTTTTGTACCTAAATCTTTAAAAAACACCGAGTTTGTTTTTGTCAGGCATGAGGCTCAGCGCCCAACCCTGCGACCACCTTATGACGGCCCATATAGAGTGCTGGAAACAGGTGATAAGCATTTTTTGCTAGATTTAGGGGACAGGAGGGAAACAATTGCTATAGACAGACTTAAACCTGCTTTTGTGATGGCTGGTGAAACTGTGCAAGTGGCGAGGGCTCCTCGACGCGGCAGACCCCCCAGGGAGCAGGCCCCAGAGCCCTCTCAGGGATTGACTAACAGTTCTCATCCTCAGATAGCAGATTCACTGCAGGATGGCGCCACGGGAGCGGCGAAGCCCGCCTACAGCAAGTTCGGAAGAAGGTTGAGGCCCAGACAGCATATGGACTGATGTTGTGATTTTATCATGTTGTCTAGAATATGTTGTATTGTTTCATCTTCGACGTTTGGGGGGGGGGGGTTATGTGGCACACATATTTGAGATGCTTAAGCTGCATATGTACTGTATATTACTTTTGAGATGCTTAGGCTGCATATGTATATCACTGTTACCTCACGTCTTAGAAGGAACAATAAGTCTGGACCTCCTGGGGATGACAGGAGGGTGTGAAATGTGTCTTTAGAAATGGCTCTGAGAAGACTTCCTGACCACCAGGGTTTGGGTGGAGAAGAGAGGACCTGGGGGGGGTGATGTATTGTCTCTGGGGAGTGAATGACAATGTGATTCTGTACTCTGATGTCCCGGGTATAAAAAGGGGAGATGTGGGAAGTTAGTTCTCTTTCTGTTTGATAAGGTGTTGGAGACACGTGATTGTTAATAAGCCTGAATTGAGAAATAAATTCAGCCTCTTCATTTCACGCTCTCCACATCCACAATAAATGCACAGGACGCTTGCCAAAAAAATACAGGATAAGATCCCAATAGGTTCTACGAAATATCAAAGACTGATCCCGATCCTGCAAAAAATCTGGATGCTGTGATCCAGAACAGGAAATAATAGGGGATCTTTGGAATTTTCATCACTGTAAGGTAACAAATTAAGATATAAACATACAACAAACACCAAAATATATCCAAGACACTGAGGAATCAGTAGTGTGCCAAAGGATTTGCTGTATCTTCAAAAGCTATGGAGCTATAGCCAGAAGAAAACCGCCATTACCGAAAAAGTCATTTTTGTCAATAACTACTGAACTAATAAAGATATCAATGTGAATCCGATTGCTAAAGGTATGTTTTGATGGTCAAGGAACCAGAAAATATAGATAAAATAAATGTAGGACTATTATATTTGGGGAAAATCCCAGTATTCAGGGGAACTGAGGTACTTGGCGGAGGTCTGCGCTCTCCGAGTGCTTTTCTAGTTTGGAAATGTGAAGAAACTGATGAAGGATTCATGGTAGTTAAGACTGAAGATGAAGTGTGCCTTGAAGAGCTCGTCAAAGGCTGCCAGGGAGGTCTCCACCTTGCAAGGAATGGCCTTGTGGTCAACAATGACATAGAACCTTTGAATATTGCTCTTCTGTTCACCAACAAAAAGGAAGAAGTAATTAAGTAAATGATAGGCTCCAGCCCCCCCACGAGCCGAAAAAGATTAAGCGGAAGAAGATGAATGAATGAATGAAGTATTACAAGAAACATGGGTGAGGGTCTGATGATGGTGAGGAAAACTGATGGTAATGGAGGTTTGGTGTGTAGTTTGTGCAGCTGGGCACGGAGGCCAGCCCTACAGCCTTGTTTCTGCTTTCTCTATCATCGCCGTCTGCACTGCTTGCAGAGCCCGATAACAATCCACGGAGCACCCGGTGGTCTTGCGATCTCATCAGGGATGTGGGATTGATTACTGGAATAAGCACTGGTGATGTCAGAGTTAAGTTGGTGGCCAATGGCTAGAAGTTCCTGGCGACTGTAGGTAATTGGTCTGTTGCAGAAGGAGGACAAAAAAAGGCAGGAAAAAAACAAAAACAACCACAGTAGTCTGGAGCGTCTAGCTGCAGTGTGTGAACGCACTGCCATTGTTTTCCCAGAAGAAATTTGGAGGGACTTCCAAATTATTAATGTGTCAGATCATGGGTGGATATTTAATTTCACTGTTGGGGAACAATAAACATTTTCTCAAGAGTAAATATTGAAATATTGAAGGGGGCACTGAGTATTATTGCATTAACCACAGGAGCGGTGGCGTAGAGGTACAGCATCTGCCCCACAATCAGAAGGTCGGGGTTCAAGTCCTGGCTGGGTCATACCAAAGACCATAAAAATGGAACTTCCTGCTGTCAAGCTTGGTGCTCAGCAAAAAAAAAAAAAAAAAATGGAATGTAGGAGGGAAATGTGGGTGGCAGTGGCTCAGGAGGTAGAGCGGGAATAACCAGAGGGTTGGCGGTTCAAATCCCTCTCTCCCCAGCCATCCTGCCATTGTGTCCCTGGGCAAGACACTTTACCCACGTTGCCTCCAGTTTCCATTACACTGAGTATGAATGTGTATAAATGTTCAGTAGTGGTCGGAGAGGTCGTTGGCATGGATTGGCAGCCGCGTTTCCGTCAATCTGCCCCAGGGCAGCTGTGGTACAGTAGTAGCTTACCACTACTAGTGTCTGTCTGGAGTGAATGAATAATGGACTCACTGTAATCGCTTTGAGATGTCACTTGACATGTAAAGTGCAATATAAATCTAATCCATTCTTATGATTACTATTATTAGTCAGGACCATTCATCGGTTTGGGGGGCAATATGCAATGGTGAAGAATTCAAAACATTTAAAATGTGGAAAAAAACATCTGTGTGTGTATATATAAAACTTAAAAGAAAATGGGGTCATTGTCTAGACAAACATAAAAAAAATTAACCAATAGATTAAAAATTTAACCAGCATCGATGTGAGTTTAGTTGGAAATTTACATGAAAAAAGCGAGGAAAAAATACAAATGTCACATGGGATGAGACGCCGGGTCTCGGCGCTCAGCCCATGTCCCTCCTCATCCCTGCCTCTCATTGGGCAGCGTCTCAGCTGATGAGGATTAATTGGCCCCAGCCGTCCCGTAACACTGACGGCTGGGAGCCAGCTGAGACGCTGCCCAATGAGAGGCAGGGATGAGGAGGGACATGGGCTGAGCGTCGAGACCCGGCGTCTCATCCCATGTGACAACAAATTTACAACAAAAATGTCCAGAACTGTTGCACATTAATAAGAAAATAGATTGAAATTAACTTGTGGTGTTGGGTGATTACATTTTTAATTGTGATTAATCTTTTGAAATGTTGATTTAATCTTAATAAAATAACATGTTAATCACGTGTTTTTCCATACAGATACAGTGTACCTTTAGTCAGTAATTTTTCAAGTTTGTCATACTGTTATGAACATGGGAGTGGACAAATATGCTTGCTGTTTTCACCTGCAGGTTTATTAAAGCTCTCAACATATCCAAAATGACAAAAACTATCCAGAACATGCTCCAGAAAATTCTCAAAAGTATTACTGCATGTGCAAACAACAGAATGCCAGGGCTCAATAACCTCACTGAACAACCAGCCAGCAGGCACAAAAGGAGCTTGCTCTTTCTCCCATAGCAAATCAAACAATTAATCAATCAACTTTATTCATAAATCACTTTAAAAAGCAACACTCCCTCCACAAAGTGCTGTACAACAAGGACACACATAAAAACGTAAAAGCAAGGAGCAGGACACTAGCACAAAAACAATATGCACCCCTAGTGCACAGACAACCTCCGGTCATGCGCACAGTGAAGTTATGGTCTGAGGAGGCAATGGACGCTCTAAAGGACTGTTTTGAAAACACCTCCTGGGAGCAGCTCTGCGATCCACATGGTGAGGACAGCGATGGCCTCACTCACACCATCACGGACTACATCAGCTTCTGTGTGGACAACACCGTACCCACCAAGACCATACGGTGTTGCTCAAACAACAAACCCTGTATCAACCCTGAGATAAAAACACTTCTGAGAGAGAAGAAGAGGATCTTCAGGTCGGGGAACAGGGAGATGCTGAAGTCCGTACAGAGGGAGCTGAGGAGGAAGATCAGAGAAGGCAAGGACAACTTCAGGAAGAAGATGGAGGACAAGCTACAACAGAGCGACATCGGTGGGGTCTGGAGAAACCTTAAAACCATCTCTGGGCTCCAGAATACCTCCCTCCAGGCCACGGGGGGCAGGGAGGTGGCGAACAATCTGAACCTGTTTTTTAATAGGTTTGACCAACCGCCCTCCCCCCCGACTGCACAACAACCACTGCTGCCTCTAAAGACATCGAGTCTTGCTGTCCACACCCCACTGCACCAACAACCCCCACTCCCAACACACAGCCCCCCAACATGACCCTCACTAAGACCCAGGTGAGGACGGAGCTGAGGAAGATCAAGGTGAGGAAGGCGTCGGGACCGGATGGAATCAGCGCAAAGCTCCTCAAGTCCTGTGCAGACCAGCTGTGTGGGATTGTGGAGCTCATCTTCAACCTGAGTCTGAAGCTGGGGAGGGTACCACAGTTGTGGAAAACATCTTGTGTGGTACCTGTACCAAAGACTTCCCACTCCAAAGACCTGAACAGCTACAGACCAGTGACCCTGACGTCCCAATTGATGAAGACCCTGGAGAGACTGCTCCTTGCTCACCTCCGCCCTCTGGTGGGACCAGCGATGGATCCACTCCAGTTCGCCTACCAGCATGGCATTGGGGTGGAGGATGCAGTGATCTTCCTTCTTCACTGTTCTCTGTCCCACCTGGAGAAGCCCGGGAATGCGGTGAGGATCATGTTCTTTGACTTCTCCAGTGCTTTCAACACCATCCAACCGATGATCCTGAAGGACAAGCTGCTGTGTGCAGGGGTGGACCAGCACCTGTCATCATGGATCCTGGACTACCTCACAAACCGGCCACAGTTTGTGAGAACCCGGGACTGTGTGTCCGACCATCGGTAGCACGGGGGCCCCCCAGGGAACGGTTTTGACTCCCTTCCTGTTCACCCTTTATACTGCGGACTTCTCACACAACACAACACACTGCCATCTACAGAAGTTCTCTGACGACTCTGTGATCGTCGGCCTCATCTCCAACGGAGATGAAGCTGAGTACAGAGGACTTATCCAGGACTTCGTGGACTGGTGCCATCGGAACTGCCTCCAGATCAACACGAGGAAAACCAAGGAGCTGGTGGTGGACTGCCGCGGGCAAGGACAGCCCCTCACAGCACCAGTAAACATACAGGGAACAGACATTGAGATGGTGACATCCTATAAGTACCTGGGTGTTCATCTGAACAATAAACTGGACTGGTCACACAATACCGACGCACTCTACAAGAAGGGACAGCGCAGGCTGTTCCTACTGAGGAGACTCAGGTCTTTTGGTGTACAAGGGGTGCTGCTGAAGACATTCTATGACACGGTGGTGGCATCAGCCATCACTTTTGGAGTGGTCTGCTGGGGCAGTGGCATTACAGCAGCCGATAGAAGAGACTGAACAAACTGATCAAGAAAGCTAGTTCTGTCCTGGGGCAGCGCCTTGACCCTGTGGAGGAGATAGGAGAGAGAAGGATGGTGGCTAAACTGTCATCTCTGCTGGAGTCCGAGTCCAAATTCCACCCTATGCAGGACATACTGAACGCACTGAGGAGCTCATTTACAGTAGCAGCAGACTACATCATCCAAGGTGCGCAACTGAGAGGTTTCGCAGGTCCTTCCTACCTACGGCTGTCAGACTGTATAACCTAAGCAGGCCTGCTCGCAGAGATAGCAAAAAAACGTGATGACCTAATAGTATTGAATGCAAAAGACACAATAGACTTACACAATGGTCCCCTCCAGTATACAACTCGGACAATATCGGTCGCTACGGAGGGTGAGAATATGTATGGGTACATATTCATACTATGTAGGATAACTAAGTAGACGGTTATGCTGTTTATTCCATCTAGCTACAATGCTCCGCACTGTGTGTTTATATATTTATATATTTATATGTACATATGTATATTCGCTGCTCTTGTTTTTCTTGTCTTCTTGATTGTTGCTCTGAATGTTGATATCCCTGTGCTGTTGCAATCCTGGAATTTCCCCTTTGTGGGACTAATAAAGGCTTATCTTATCTTATCTTATCTTATATAAAACCAACAAAACAATATAAAACTCAGTACGAGTAGAAACCACAGTCAAAAAAATCAATAAAATAAAATGAAAGAGAAGCAAACATCCACCACTTTTAACAAGATCAACACAAAACCTTGTGTGTCACAACAGACACAATTTCCCTTTTAACAGAAAACTGCAAATATAAACAACCATCTTGCTCGTGACGACACCCCACCGTGCTGCAAAAATGGCAGGGTAGTGAATGGACATTTCGAACACAGCTTGAGACTTTTTTTAGACTAGTACTCACCAACAGTTGGACCCAAAGGTATGAGGATGAAAACAGGCAAATTTCTGTTCATTTCAGCTGCTGGAAGTCAGCTATAACCGAGCATGTAGCTAGTAGCTACTAGCTAAAGTAGTTACTAGCTACTAGCTAGCTAGCTTCCACAGAAGAAGAACAACCCAACATCCAGGAGAAGTTTTGTAAGAGGCTGTGAGAATTATCCAGGTGACAGCCTCGACAGACATGACAGCACTTTGGGGAAATCCATGGTTGTAATCCAACTTGTTTAACTTAGCAATGTCTGCATGGCACGCACAGTGTCTGTGGCAAGAACGGCTTTGCTATGGAGAGCCGCTAGGTCAAAAAGTACTGCTTGCACTTTCTGCCATTAACTGCCATTAACCGCATCACAAACTTTGTCGCCATTAAGGGGGCAAAGCGTTAACTGGCAATTAATGTGATAACGCCAACACGACTAAAATTAAAGAGAAAAAAAATCTGTAAGAAAAGCTGCAAATTTCCTCCCAAAAATGTGTTTTGCATATGTCCTCAGCATTTGTGCTTAAAATGCATTTTATGCAGTTGTGTAATATAGAAAGGTTTATGATGAAATTGAGGGGCACAATTATCTGTTTTTTCCAGACTGGGTTGGGACATGTCCCCCTCCGTCCCCCCTTGACTTACACCTATGGGTCAGATAAAATATTGTGGAGGCCACCAGGCCTTGATATTGCCACCTGTGCAATAGAACATAGTTGATAATGACAGGCACAGAGTTGGGTGGAGCCACTGATGGTGACAAAGAGATGCTGCTCAATTTGCCTTGATTTGCCTGAGAGCAACATTAACACCTGTGTGTTTGAGCCCAGAGTCTTCAGTGCTGAATCACCATGGAGAAGATCCTGTTCTGGTCCTGTGCCTGTCGGGTTGATGAATCTGTGTACACCATAAGCTTATTTATGGTTAATACAGTGTAATAGTTTGGTTTTTGATTGACGTGAGTGTGGTGTAATTGAGTTATTTGGAAAAGAACTACAAAGTTGCGCAGTAATGACATCAGGGAGGCGACTGGCGGGAGAGTGACAGACTAGCAGCGAGGTTGACATGGTTCAATAAAAAAGTGACGTTAAAAACTACAGTTGGACTCATGCAGTGTTTTAATAACACAACATGGTGTCAGAAGTCCTGTAGTTAACGTAGAGGGGTAAGCCCGGAAAGAGAAAGGATTATTTGTACACCGCGGAGGAAGAGAAAGGAGTTTGCGGACACGATGAGTGAAGACGGAGATGCAAATGGAGGTATAGCAACCGCTCCGGGAGCCGCTGTGGCAGCGGGTCCGTGCGCTACGTTTATCATCCAGCCGCCGGAGCCCTTCGACTTTTCTAAGCCGCAGGAGTGGGCCAAATGGATCCGGAGATTCGACAGATTTTGCCTGGCAAGTAATCTGAATGCAAGCTCTGAAGAGAATCAAGTTAATACTCTGATATATTGCATGGGAGACGGGGCGGATGATGTTTTATGTGGGCTAGCTCTGACTGATGCTCAACGCAGCTCGTATGAAGCGGTGCGTGACGGCTTTCAAGGCTTCTTTGTGGTTAAAAAGAATGTAATTTATGAACGTGCCAAATTCAACCTGCGAAAACAGAGAGAAAGTGAGACAGTAGATTCTTTTGTCACTGCACTATATGCGCTGGCTGAACACTGCAATTACAGTGTGCTGCATGATGAGTTACTTCGGGACAGACTCGTTGTCGGTCTGTTAGACAAGAGGCTGTCTGAACGCATGCAGCTAGATGCAGAGCTGACTTTGGAGAAAGCAATCAGGATGGCACGGCAGAGTGAGGAGGTGAAAAAGCATCAAACTTCTCTGAGAGGAGATACCAGAACTCAGGCAAGTGAGGCAATGTCTGTTGATAGAGTGTTCAAGGGAAGTAGCAAGCCTGCTAAAAACAAACCTCAGCGTGCTCACAAACCGCACGGTACTCAGAATAGCAAGGAAAAGGCGACACAGTCAAAATGTCATAAATGTGGCAGCTCTCCATCACTTTCAAAACGGGAGTGTCCTGCAAATGAAGTGAACTGTCATGCTTGTGGGAGAAAGGGTCACTATAAACGTGTGTGCAAGACCTTAAAATCTGTACTTGAGGTGGAAGAAGATGAGGATGCCATCTTCCTCGGCAGTGTTACAACAGACGGTGATCCTTGGATGGTCAACATTGACATTCATGACAGCAGCGTGACATTCAAAATTGACACGGGTGCTGATGTCACAGTTTTGCCACATGCTGTGTTCCAGAAAATATTCAGAGAAAACCCACCTGCACTCCACAAAGCACCTAAGCCGCTCCTGGGACTGGGGAGGAGGCCACTTGATGTTGTGGGCGTTGCCAAGCTGTTGTTGAGAATTGGTGGGAAAGAGGAGATGGAGATGGTGTATGTTGTCCGTTATGCGCACACTGCCCTGCTAGGGAGGTCCATGAGCTGCAGACTAGGGCTTGTTGCACGCTTTGACAGTGACACTATAGAGACATTAAAGGAGAACTATCCAAAACTATTCAGCGGACTAGGTGAGGTGCACCAGGCATATGCCATCAAGCTCAAACCAGGTGCCAAGAGACCAAGGAGGATCCCATTGCCACTAATGGACAAAGTCAAGCAAGAGCTGTCCCGCATGGAAAGCCTCGGGGTGATATGCAGAATTGAGGAGCCTACAGACTGGTGTGCTGGCATCGTAGTAGTGCCCAGAAAGAACATGATGGATCCTGTGCGAATATGTGTCGACCTCACTAACCTCAATGAGTCCGTGTGTAGAGAGAAGTTCATTCTACCATCAGTAGAGGAAACACTTAGGAGACTGGCTGGAGCCAAAATATTTAGTAAGCTGGATGCAAATATGGGGTTTTGGCAAATCCCATTGACAGAAGATTCAGCGAAACTGACAACGTTCATCACGCCCTTTGGACGCTATTATTTCAAACGGCTACCTTTTGGCATTGCGTCCGCCCCTGAACACTTTCAGAACAGAATGGTGACGGAGATCACAGAAGGGCTCAAAGGCGTGGTTTGTCACATTGACGACGTGCTGGTGTGGGGTCGTACGCAAGAGGAGCAAGATGCTCTCATGCATACCGTGCTAAGAAAGATTCAGAAGGCAGGTATCACACTTAACATTGGCAAGTGTGATCTGTTAAAGTCTGAGGTGACCTTCCTAGGCCACGTGATCTCCGCCAGCGGTATCGGTCCAGACCCGAGCAAGACGGAGGCTGTGAGGGAAATGCCTGAGCCAAAAACAGTGAGTGAACTAAGATCTTTCCTTGGAATGGTAAACCAGCTAGGCAAGTTTATCCCGCAGCTAGCTGAGAGGGATAAAGCCCTCAGAGATCTCCTTTCGAAGAAGAACTGCTGGGTGTGGGGCGCTGACCAGGCTAAATCCTTCCAGGACTTAAAGGATGCCCTGACGTCGCCGCTGGTGCTAGCCGTATATGATCCTAACAGAGAATGCAAAGTTACGGCAGATGCGTCGTCTTACGGACTTGGAGGAGTCCTGCTACAAAACTGGGGTGAGGAGTGGAGACCAGTAGCCTTCATGTTGCGGTCTCTCACACCCACCGAGCAGAGATATGCACAAGTGCAAAAGGAGGCTTTGAGCCTGTCCTGAGCTTGCGAGAGGCTCAGCAACTTCCTCATTGGAAAACACTTCCAGTTGGAGACAGATCACAAGCCTCTCCTGAGTCTCCTGGGGTCTCAAGCACTGGACGCTCTACCCCCTCGGATCCAACGCTTTCAAATGCGTCTTATGCGCTATTCCTACTCCATATCTCATGTGCCAGGGAAGTGCCTGTGGACAGCTGATACATTGTCACGAGCGCCTGTCACAAGAAAAGGGACACCAGCTGACAAAGAGCTGTTCGAGGACACAAATATCTATGTGGATATGGTGATGGAGAACCTACCTGCAAGCACTGCCTATCTGGAGGAGCTGAGAGAGCTGCTGCAGAGAGACAGTGTGTGTACTTGAGTGATGCAGCTGTGTGCAGAAGGCTGGCCAGCTCATGGCATAAACGAACCTGCACTCAAGCTATACTGGACTGACAGGGCATTCCTTACTGTCCAGGATGGTCTACTGCTAAAGGGAGATAGGCTTGTCATACCCTCAACCATGAGAAATGATGTTCTTGCTAAGCTGCACGAAGGACACCAGGGTGTGGTTAAGTGTAGAGAACGAGCACGACAGTCAGTATGGTGGCTGGGGTTGAGTCAGCAGCTGAATGAGTTGGTTCTTAACTGCAGAGCATTCTGTCAGGAGAGACAGAACCACAGGGAGCCACTGATGCCGACACCATACCCAGACAGACCATGGCAGAAGTTGGGAGCAGACTTGTTCATGTTAGGGAGCAAGACCTACCTGCTAGTAGTGGACTACATGTCAAGATATGTGGAGATTGCCCTGCGAACTCCCACAAGATCTAATGATGTGATCCACCACCTTAAGTCAATCTTTGCACGTCATGGAATCTGTGAGACCCTGGTGACAGACAATGGGCCACAATTCTCCGGAGCGGCTTTTGCAGCATTTGCAAAGTTGTACGGGTTCCAGCATGTAACCAGCAGCCCAAAATATCCCCAGGGCAATGCTGAAGCGGAACATGCAGTGCAGACAGTGAAGGGGCTTTTGAAGAAGTCAGATGACCCCTATCTTGCTTTACTGGCCTACAGGGCTACCCCTTTCCAAAATGGGTATAGCCCAGCTCAACTGCTCATGGGAAGGTGGCTTTGTACAACTGTGCCTATTCTGCCTGCGTTGTTAAGTCCTGCTCTTCCGAATAGAAATGCTGTTATGCTGAACGAAGGGAAGAGGAAAACAAAGGATTCGCAACGCTACAACCTGAGACACCGTGCAAAGCATCTCAATAGACTCACTCCAGGACAGGACGTGTGGGTCACCGATCAAGGAGCAGCAGGTGCTGTCATCGGAAATCACCCCACACCCTGCTCTTATCTGGTGGAGGGACCCCATGGGACCATCAGGCGAAATCGTTGTTATCTCATCCCCTGGAACTCCTCATCGGAGCAGAGCAACAGTGCTGCAGCTGAGCAGTTCCCGGAAGATGTTCCAGAACAACCTTCAGCAGAACAACCTGCAGCAACATCATCACAGCAGAACGTTCCTGAACCACCATCTACTCCTACTCCTAGAACCAGGTCTGGGAGAGCGGTTGTAAAACCAACCCGGTTGGACTTATAAACAATTATGAAGATTGAACGTTTGAAAATAATGAAAAAAAAAGTTTGCAAATGTATTGCACTATTTTTCTGATTTTGCACTCTTTTCTATGTAAATGTTCAAGTTCAGAGTTTAGAGTGAGGACAGAACAGTACAGGGTTTAGGATGGAAGTATTGTACTTGATTTTGCACATATTGTTCAATGCTAAGGGAAAACTGCAGTGTGTCTGTTGTGTGTGTGAATGGTATTAGGTGGGACCAGATCTTCCAGCCACAGAGGCAGAATAATCCTCTAAGGTCTGTTGAATCAATGGCAGTCTACCCATTGATACTAGAAAGGGGAGATGTGGTGTAATTGAGTTATTTGGAAAAGAACTACAAAGTCGCGCAGTAATGACGTCAGGGAGGCAACTGGCGGGAGAGTGACAGACTAGCAGCAAGGTTGACATGGTTCAATAAAAAAGTGACGTTAAAAACTACAGTTGGACTCACGCAGTGTTTTAATAACATGACAGTGATGTTTCTCTTACAGCAGGGGTGTCAAACTCATTCCTTGGAGGGCCAAGACCCTGCAGGTTTTACCTTCACCCAGTCTTCTCAGCAGGTGTTTTCACTGATCAGCAATCAGTGGGAAGAAATTCAGTGAAATCACCTGTTGAAGGCACTGGGTGGAGGTAAAACCTGCAGGGTCTTGGCCCTCCATGGAATGAGTTTGACACCTGTGTCTTACAGGGTGCTACATCTCCAGCTGCCTTCTCCATCAGTACCACTTTGTCTCAGACCCAAAGACCTGGTCCGAAGCTCAAGCTTACTGCAGACAGACCTACACAGACCTGGCCACCATTGACAGCTATGAAGAAATGATGACATTTGAAAACATCAGGGCGGGAGGTGGGGGCAAAAAGGTCAGGAGGGAATTAAACAAGAAAAATCACATAACAACAAACAAAAACTCCCAACCCCCCCGAAAATACTCCCCCCTCCAAAAAAAAACCAAGCGTCCCCAAGTTCCAGGGGTGGGCCAAAGTTCCAGGGCCAACGGACGGCCATAAGTTTAGGGGGCCAGCAAAAGTGTTAGGGCCCACAAAAGGTCTTGAGTTCATGGGGCCAGCCAAAGTCCCAGGGCCAGTAAGTGGCCAGCTGTACAGCATGAGGAAGCCTGCCAGGGAGAAACGGCCACCTGACCCGGGAGCCCAGTCTTTTAGGTGGCCGGCCGGCATAGTTGAACCACCAGGCCCGGAGGGACAGATGAGGTGGCGGCCTAGCAGCTACTGATGGCAGGACCTGGCGGACCACAAAGAAGCAAGGCAGAGGAGGAAGGGACACCCCGAGGTCCTCAGGAAGGGAGAACAAGACTTTGGTGTCCCTAAGCTGGCCTGCCGCACCCTCGGTGGTCCTGGATTTGGATTGGAGCTCAGCTGCACCCACGGCGGTCCCAGACTGGGCCATGGCTGCTCCCGCGGTGGGCCCAGCCTGGGACAATGTAGCACCAGGGGTGACCCCAATCTTGGACCTCATTGCTCCCACGGTGAGCCCCAATCGGGCCAGTGTTGCACCCATGGTGGACCCCGACCGAGCCATGGTTGCACCCATGGTGGAGTCCAGCTGGACCCCTGCTGCACCTGCGGTGGACCCCGACTGAGCCATCATTGCACCCACTGAGGAGCCCGGCCGGGCCCTTGCTGCACCCGCAGTGGGACCCGACTGGGCCACTGCTGACCCCAATGCCATCTTGGCCATGGGCCAACTAACCTGCATGAGCACCCGAGCAAGGAAGTGATTGATCATGGGCACCCTGGACTGGAACTGAGTACCCCCGACGACCACCTCAGCAGGAGCCCCGGTGATCTTCAGCCATGAGCCTGAATCCACGGACTCGTCCAGTGATGATGGACCCTCTACAGTGACCCTGAAAGAGGACTCGGACAGAGAGGAGGAAGGGTCAGGGTCGACGGCAGCGGCGGAGCCGGCGAGGCGAGCACAGGTGCAGTGTGTGGCTGAAGCTGGCTCTCCTCACCTAAAGCTAGGCAAAAATGCTCTATTATTGAAAGGACAAAGACAAAAGAGAGCACTTGCCTTAGCTCGACCTCCACCGCCATCAAGGACTCTGACGATCCGGGCAATATCTGTTCTGGGATCGTCACTTCCTTGTGGTAACGTATCGTCACTTCCTGTTTTGCTGTCTGCCTGTGTGGTTTGCTTTCCAGCCACTAGCTAGCCACTAGCTATGGCTACAAGCTCTCTTTCCTCTCCTCCTCTGGTGTGCTCTCTCTGTCAGATGTTTAGCTACACCTCTGCCTCTTTTAGTGATAACGGTAAATGTAATAAATGTTGTCTTTTTGAGGCGCTCAAGGCGAGGTTGTCTGATTTGGAATCCCGGCTCCGCTGCATTGAAACACCGTCTGCGCCAGTTAATCTCGACGGACGCCCCTTAGCTGCAGCGGAGCTAGCTAGCTTAGGCCCCCCTGTCAGCGGTTCCCCGGCTCTCCCCAGCAGCGAGGAGACTGGGTGGGTGACGGTGAGAAGGAAGCCTAGTCGCAAAGCCCCGGTACACCACCAACCTGTTCACGTTTCTAATCGTTTTTCCCCGCTCAGCGACACACCCGCTGAGGAAAAAACTCTGATCATTGGCGACTCTGTAGTCAGAAACGTGAACCTAGAGACTCCAGCAGCCATAGTCCAATGCATTCCTGGGGCCAGAGCAGGAGACATCGAGTCAAATTTGAACATGCTGGCTAAAAGTAACTGTAAATATTCCACAGTTGTTATTCACGGCGGCATTAATGACATCCGTCTCCGGCAGTCGGAAGTCACGAAACTTAATATAGAATCGGTGTGTGAGTTTGCAAAAACGATGTCTGCCACTGTAGTATTCTCTGGGCCCCTCCCCAATCTGACCAGTGATGACATGTTTAGCCGCTCGTCATCCTTGAACCGCTGGCTGTCTGTGTGGTGTCCTAAAAATGACGTGGGCTACATTGACAATTGGAGCTCTTTTTGGGGAAAACCTGGTCTTATGAGACGAGACAACATTCATCCCACTTTGGATGGTGCTTCTCATTTATCTAACAATCTGGCATCTTTTTTATCTAAATTTCCAAAACCATGACTACTCAGAGTTGGGACCAGGAAGCAGAGTCGCAGTCTTACACGCCTCTCTGCAGCTCCTCTTCATCCGCCACCCCTCAACTTAGCCCCTGTCTTCCCCATCAGAGAATCGTTGTCTGCTTCCTCCAAAGTAAATAAAAATATAATGCATAAGCATCCCAAAGTGATAAAGCAAAATATTGGTAAAACTCAAATTAAACATAAAGCCTCTAAATTGAATGAATTGGCCTCTGTTCCTCCTCATAATTTAAAAATTAAATGTGGTTTATTAAATATTAGGTCTCTAACTCCCAAGTCTCTGTTAGTCCATGATCTGTTAATTGATCATCAGATTGATTTAATTTCCCTTACAGAGACTTGGTTAGGTCAAGAGGATTATGTTGGTTTAAATGAATCTACTCCCTCTGGTTATTTAAACTGTCAAAATCCCAGAAGTTCTGGTCGTGGAGGAGGAGTAGCAACAATTTACCATTCCAAATTACTAGTTAATGTAAAGCAAAAAACATGTTAAAATTCCTTTGAGGGCCTGGTCCTCAGTATTGGGCACTTTAGCAATTTTAGGTTAAACCCAATTTTATTTACCATAGTTTATCGTCCCCCATCAACCTACTCAGAATTTTTATCCAAATTTGCTGATTTCTTAGCTGATTTAGTGCTGAAATCTGATAGAATAATTATAGTAGGGGACTTTAATATACATGTGGATGTAGATAGTGACTGCCTTAATGTGGCATTTAATTCAATATTAGACTCGATTGGGTTTTCTCAGAAAGTAGGAAATTCTACTCATTACCTCCACCATACATTGGACCTTGTTCTGACATATGGCATAGAAATAGAAAATCTTGTAGTGTCTCCTCATAACCCTGTACTGTCAGACCATTGTCTGTTAACCTTTGATTTTACTATTTCTGACTATTTGGCTTCTAAAGAAAAATATTATTACAGTAGATGCCTCTCAGATGATGTTGTTACCAAATTTATGCAGATTGTTTCCTCTATGCCATGTGTCAACACAACGGAAATAAGCTATAGACAGCTTGCTCCTTCTGTAATTGATAACATGGTGGATAGTGTTTCAGCTTCTCTGCATCAGACTCTAGACTTGGTGGCCCCCTTAAAAAAGAAAAAGTCTAATCAGAGATTTCTAACTCCTTGGTTCAACACAGAAACTCGTAGCTTAAAACAGAAGACTCGTCAATTAGAAAGAAAATGGCGCTCCACTAATTTAGATGAAATCAATTTAGCTTGGAGAAATCATCTTTTAATTTATAAAAAAATCTCTTAGAAAAACTAGAACGAGTTATTACTCTGCATTAATAGAAGAGAACAAGAAAAATCCCAGGTTTTTTTTCAGTACTGTAGCCAGATTGACAAAGAGTCAGGACTCTGTCAATCCTAGCATTCCCTTAGAGCTTACTAGTCAGGACTTTTTCAATAATAAAATTTCATCCATCAGAGATAAAATCAATCAGATTCTTCCCACAGTTAACTTAAATACTGTAACTACTACAACTCCTTCTATTGATGTCTGTCTTGATGAGTTTACTCCAATCAACCTTTGTGAGTTAGACAAAATAGTTTCCTCATCCAAACCTTCAACTTGTCTTTTAGACCCTATTCCTACCAGGTTAATTAAAGAAGTCTTCCCACTTATTGGTAGCCTTATTCTTCATATAATCAATTCTTCATTAACTTTAGACCTCACATGTTCTTTGACTGCAGGAACACCACTCAATCCCTAATATGTTTTGGTGGGAGAAAAATGAGATGGGCTGATGTCAGAGGTTCTGCAGAGAGAACTATGTAGACCTGGCCGCTGCGCGGAACGATACTGAGAACCAGAAGGATGGAAGTTTCCTCAGTGGGAAATCAGCATAGATTGGCTTATTTCGTGATCCAAATACTTTTTGTTCTGACAGGAGCAGCTTCGGCTACAACTACCTACATGGTGTCTATACTCCCCTCAGCCCCATGAATGTCATCTGTGCTGCTGTATTTCTGCACGAGTCAGCAGGATGGCTCTTGTGGATAAAAAATTCCCATTTGTCTGCTACGGCGACCCTCCTGAGTGCTGTCTTGTTCATAACTAAAATTCATACAATGATAACACTGGTCAACACCAAATTTATTGTCTAAGGGTTTTTTTTAGCTGATTTAGGACAATTTTGATGTGCTGAATCCAAAAATCACATTGGTTTTGCTCAATCAGGTCAACTTTTTGAATTATGGCCACATGTTGTTTTACATGTTTTTGTTTACATTTACGGGCATTTTTGCTTTATATGATGCAAAATTCTTTATGTCTTGAAATTCTTTGAATGTTGAGCAATGATGACGTAACATTCAATTTACATGTCCTTACCTTTATATAAAGGTAAGTACATGCACAGTACTAAGAAGTACTAAGTACAGGTTTTTACTTAGTACCTGACTGAGAGAAATGGGTTTAATTTTTGATTCAGCGGTGCAAAATTGTCTTAAATCAGTTGAAAAAACACAGACAACGTACAAAAAAATTATTTTTGTAACCCTGTGTAATTGTAATGTACAGATTAAATTAATATACTGTATTTTATTCATTCATTCATTCATATTTAATTCATATTTTATTTTTATTTTATTGACAGATATTTTATTTCACTGGGGGGACAATAAAGAGAACATTTTCTCAAGAGTAAAGATTGAGGGGGACAATATAGGTGTTATTGTAGTTGAAGCCTTATGCAAGATTATGTTTACAGACCCTCTATAGAGAAGACTTCAAACCCTTTAAAACAAAAACATTATAAAAAAAAAAAAAAAAGCCTGCCCTATTATCTGCATCAGTGATTTTAAGGGTGCCCTGGCAGTTCCAGGTTTCTATGGGAAATAATCTCATAATACTTGTTTACTGGTCAAAAAAATGCAAATAATTGCCATAGTTTTGCATGGGTTCATATTTAAAGAAAAGAAACACAAAATACAAAACACACACAAATGAAAAACACAGCTCTTATGCTGGGGCGATGAACGCCAGGGTAAACAAGGAAATGCGTGCAAAGACAGGTAAATAATAACTTAGCTGCAGTGAAGTCTGGGGGATTCCCGACTGGAGAGGTTTTACATCGCTGTGCCAGGGATGTGGCACCGATGGCTTAAATAAGAAACCCTGGATTGACAACATCGGTGGGATCATGAGTGGTGATCATTACTGGCAGCCATGACAGCCCGCAAACAGAATCTGACAGCTGGAAGTGACGCACGAGCTGTCCTGAACTGACCAAAAACAGGAACCAAATACAGCAAACAAGGTGAACAGAAAAAGAAAAAGACTAAACTAAGCTGAAGATTGGGCATGGCCCCCCGCCCATGCACCGGATCATGACAGAGCCCCCTCCTCAAGGGGTGGGGCCCAGAAACCCCAGGGTAACATAAAAAATACCCCCCCCCCCACAAACAGAAGACCCACCCCAGAATAAACAGGATAACATGAACCACCCCGGGGGGGAGAAGTTGGAACCAGGCACAGAGGGACCAAACCCAACCAAAAATAGAAAAATGCTCATGAGCCACAATATTGCCACAGATATGGTGGCCTGAACTCTGGGGAACTAGATGGTGGAAAAAGGCAGTTCAGGTGGTCGACCCGAGCGCCAAGGCCACTGCCGCTTGAGATGGAGTAAGTCGGGTGGCCTCCCCAAACTCCACAGCCACCACAGCAGGAGGAAAAGACCATCGGGTTGCCTCCCAGAGGCCATGAGCCAGGGGACCATGGGCCACCACACGCCCCAACCTGGAGGCGGCAGTGACCAACCAGCAGGGGAACCAGATGAGGGAGCAGCTTCTTGGCAGGGTCCTTCGAGGAGGAGAGGGGCTCCAAGATGACCTCAGATTAAGGCATAGTACCCGCGACAGCCCCCGGCTGGGATGATGCACCCACAGCAGCCCTGGGCTGGGATGACGCACCTTGGAGGCCCCAGCCCTCCGAGGCCCCGGATGGGAAAGCAGCACCCTCTGAGGCCCCAGACTGGAAAGCAGCACCCGCGGAGGCCTCAGAAGGTGGGGGAGCAGCACCCGTGGAGGCCTCAGACGGAGAGGGGGCAGCACCCACGGTGGCCTCGTTCAGAGGCACAGCACCCGCAACAGCTTCAGACACAGGTGCAGCACCTGCAACGGCCTCAGACGGGGGCATCACACCCTCGGTGGTCTCAGACAGGGGTGTCACACCCTCTGTGACCTCAGAAAGAGGAGCAGCACCCACCAAGGCCCTGGACTGGGGCGCAGCACCCAGGGAGATCTCTAGTGATGAGGCAGGACCCACAGAGACCTCCGGTGACACCCGTTGAGACATCTCAGTCTCCACCGTCTTGGCCACTTCTCCCGGCACAGCCACCTCAGGAAAAGGAGAACTGACACACACCGGAGAGGAATCACCGGCAGCAGTGGAGCCCGGTGAGGAGAGTTCAGAAGCAAAGGACATCTGCAACTGATTCTCCCCACCCTGAGTAAGACAAGAATTCTCTGAATCTGAAGATGTTAGAACACAACAAAGCACTTGCCTGGACTCAAGCTCCACCGCCATCCAGGACTCCGGCGACTCTGGTGCTACGGCCCAGGTAGCAGGCATGGTGGCTGAACAAGCTGGTGACCCTCCAGGCGTGGCAGCAGTAACTAGTGGGACCCTGGATAAGGTGATGGGTGACGGTGGACCTCCAGGCATGGTGGCTAATGCTGGTGGATCCTCCAACATGATGGCTGATGCAGGAGGAGCTCCAGCGCGGCATGAAGGAGCCAGGACTCGCCTCACTGATGGTACTGGGTCCCGTGATGCCGAAACCAGGGGACTCTTCGTCGGCTCAGATTTCGGGCCACGGGGGGCACTCCTCTCCCGTTCAAGGTATGGCAGCACAGCGAGGACCAGATCCTCCGGAGTCGCTGACCTCCTCTTCGTCGTCTTGCGGCTCCCTCCCAGGACCGGCGGACAGACAGGAAGAACAGGGGAGGACATGGGAGAGGCAGGTGAGCATGTGGAGAGAATTGCAGCAGCAGGCGGGGGAGGCTCAGCCAAAGTGGGTGACTGCAGCTGAGCCCCCCAGCTGGAACAAAACAAGAAAATTCATTTTCAGGTGTAGTAAAATGAAAAGGTACTTGCCTTTACTCCCATGGTGCAGTGGTGGCTGCTGCAGATGACCATGAGGGCTCCTCTCTTATGGCTGTAGCAGGTGAGGGCACCAATGCAGTTCCTTGTCGATCCAGCCCTGTAGGCAAGGTGACAAGGGAAGCTGGGCATCCACCCCCTACTTGGGCTGCGACTTTGGGGAATAGCCATGGCTTATAATCCTAGAGTAGCTCTGCCTCCGCTGCCAAAACCTGCCGTTCCTCCCGCTCCTCCGGTTATGGTGTGGGACACTGTCCGGGTGGAGAAGGTGGGGATTCTGCTGCTGGAGAGCAGTGAGAGGCTCACGGCATCCGCGCCTGGGGCTGCTTCCTCGTTGGCACTGGCTGGGGAATGGAAGAGGTCTCCCCCAGCCCGTGGAACATGGACAATGGACTGGTTATGGAGAGGAGTAGGTCTGTGAGCTCCGGATGGCCCCACAGGCTGGGGCATGCTTCCAGCACTTTTGCGGCTCCAACCAGACACTTCTGGGCTGCCTCGGGAGTGCGGGAAGCAGGAGCCTCTGATAAGATGCTATGTACAATGTTAAAAGTCCAGCACGCCTCCTCACTAATTCCACACCAACTGTAGTCGGGAAACGCTGCCACGCCAGAGGAAAAAACACAGATTTTAAAGAAAAACATGGGAGGGAAAAAAAAGCAGAACTCACAGTCTGCTGGCGTCTTGCTGATAGCAGTGTACTGTCATAAAGTACCCTCTCCAAGGGCAAAAAGGAACATCAAGCACAGACTGTGAGTTTGCAAATTTATGAACAGAAAAGAAACACAAAATACCAAACACACATGAATGAAAAACACAGCTTTGAGGCTAGGACAATGAACGTCAGGGTATACAAGGAAATGCGAGCAAAGACAGGTAAATAATAACTTTGCTGCAGTGAAGTCCGGGGGATTCCCGACTGGAGAGGTTTTATGCCACTGCGCCAGGGAAGTGGCACCGATTTCTAAAATAAGAAACCCTGGATTGGCAACACCTGTGGGATCATGAGTGGTGATCATTACTGGCAGCTGTGACAGCCCGCAGACAGAATCTGACAGCCGGAAGTGACGAGTGAGCTTTCACAGCGCCCACATTGATCAAGCCAACAAATCATAAAAGAAAGTACAGAACTAATAATGAACTGACCAAAAACAGGAACCACATAACAGCAAACATGGTGAACAGAAAAACAAACAAACGGAAAAAGACTAAACTAACTAAAGACTGGGAATGGCCCCCGTTTGTGCACCGGATCATGACACTCCTCAAAATAGTGTTAAAATCTGGTTTAACTACAGACAGACAACAATTTACATCTGTGAGAAATAAGGTGTTACAAACCTGAGGGAGGCTTAGGCAAACTTTTTTATAACTGTTATCTAAAATGCAAAAGGAGATGGCAAAAAAAATCTGGAATAATATTAACACAGTGACTAATAAACACAACAAAAAAAGAGGACGGAGACATGAAACTTAATATCAATAACAAATTGGTGCAGAATAAGATAAGATAAGATAAGATAAGATAAGATAAGCCTTTATTAGTCCCACAATGGGGAAATTCCAGGATTGCAACAGCACAGGGATAGCAACACTCAGAGCAATAATTAAGAAGAGACGGAAGATATAAATAAGAGCAGTGGATATACATACATACACATCAATATATAAATATATATACAAAGTGCGGAGCATTGTAGCAAGATGGAATAAACAGCATAACCGTCTACTTAGTTATCCTACATAGTATGAATATGTACCCATACATATTGTTACCCTCCATAGCGACCAATACTGTCCTAGTTGTATACTGGAGGGGACCATTGTGTAAGTCTATTGCGTCTTTTGCATTCAATACTATTAGGTCATCACGTTTTTTTGCTACCTCTGTGAGCAGCCCTGCTTAGGTTATACAGTCTGACTACCGTAGGTAGGAAGGACCTGCAAAACCTCTCGGTTGCGCACCTAGGATGATGTAGTCTGCTGCTAAATGAGCGCCTCAGTGCGTTCAGTATGTCCTGCATAGGGTGGGACTCAGACTCCAGCAGAGATGACAGTTTAGCAATGATCTTTCTCTCTCCTATCTCCTCCACTGGGTCAAGGCGCTGCCCCAGGACAGAGCTAGCTTTCTTGATCAGTTTGTTCAGTTTCTTCCTATCGGCTGCTGTAATGCCACTGCCCCAGCAGACCACTCCAAAAGTGATGGCTGATGCCACCACCGTGTTGTAGAATGTCTTCAGCAGCACCCCTTGTACACCAAAAGACCTGAGTCTCCTCAGTAGGAACAGCCTGTGCTGTCCCTTCTTGTAGAGTGCGTCAGTATTGTGTGACCAGTCTAGTTTATTGTTCAGATGAACACCCAGGTACTTGTAGGATGTCACCATCTCAATGTCTGTTCCCTGTATGTTTACTGGTGCTGTGAGGGGTTGTCCTTGCCTGCGGCAGTCCACCACCAGCTCCTTGGTTTTCCTCGCGTTGATCTGGAGGCAGTTCCGATGGCACCAGTCCACAAAGTCCTGGATAAGCCCTCTGTACTCAGCTTCATCTCCATTGGAGATGAGTCTCCTCAGTAGGAACAGCCTATCCATGAATCCCATGATCATTGCTACAGAGTTTAATATTTTTTTTCATAAACTCCGTGTTAGAAATATTTCATTTATTTAATCCACCTGATCACAATTTTTGTCCTATTAACCCTATAAAACCAGTTTTTAGAATATCGTTAATAACTGAAAGTGAAGTCGCAAAAACCATGAGTTCATTAAACAGCTTGAAAGCAATGGATGAACATGGTCTTAACACAAATTTTTTAAAAGAACAAAGAATCTCTCATTTGTCCAGTTACGCATATAATTAATTTGTCAATCAAACATGCTGTTGTCCCAACTGCTTGGGAGGTGGCAGTGGTCAGACCAATTTTCACAACTGGGAATAATGCTGATATAAACAACAATGGACTAATCAACATATTACCCGTGGTCTCCAAAATAATTGAAAAATGGGTGGTTAAACTGTTACATGAACATCTGAACAATGGGAACACCCCCCACCCACACACACACACACACACACACACATCACACACAGTTTGGTTTCCATGCCTACCATTCAACAGAATTGTCAATAACCTTGTTTTTAGAAAAAAAAAAATAATCCTTTTTAGATAAGTATGGCTGTGTAGGTGCCATATTTTTAGATTTAAAGAAGGCATCTGACACTGATGACCACAATATTTTATTTGCCAAACTTACTCAGTTCAGTTTCTCAGAACATGCAATTAAATGGATGGAATCATATTTAACAGGCACACAGCAGTATATACTGGTCAACAGTATAACATTGCCATATTTGAAGTGTCAGGTGGGAGGTCCACAAGGCTCCATACCTGGAACGTGGACAAAATTGTTGGTACCCCTCTGTTAATGAAAGAAAAACCCACAATGGTCACAGAAATAACTTGAATCTGACAAAAGTTGTCATAAATAAAAATTCTATGAGAATTAACCAATGAAAATCAGACAATGCTTTTGAATTGTGGTTCAACAGAATTATTTTAAAAAAACAAACTCATGAAACAGGCCTGGACAAAAATGATGGTACCCTTAACTTAATATTTTGTTGCATAACCTTTTGAGGCAATCACTGCAATCAAACGATTTCTCTAACTGTCAATGAGACTTCTGCACCTTTCAGCAGGTATTTTAGCCCACTCCTCATGAGCAAACTGCTCCAGTTGTCTAAGGTTTGAAAGGTGCCTTCTCCAGACGGCATGTTTCAGCTCCTTCCACAGATGTTCAATAGGATTTAGATCAGGGCTCATAGAAAGCCACTTTAGAATAGTCCAATGTTTCACTCTTAGCCATTCTTAGGTGTTTTTAGCTATGTGTTTTGGGTCATTATCCTGTTGCAAGACCCATGACCTGCGACTGAGACCAAGCTGTCTGACACTGGGCAGCACATTTCTCTCTAGAATACCTTGATAGTCTTGAGATTTCATTGTACCCTGCACAGATTCAAGACACTCTGTACCTGATGCAGCAAAGCAGCCCCAGAACATAACAGAACCTCCTCCATGTTTCACAGTAGGGACAGTGTTCTTTTCTTGGTATGCTTCAATTTTGCATCTGTGAACATAGAGCCGATGTGCCTTGCCAAAAAGTTCCAGTTTTGTCTCGTCTGTCCATAGGACATTCTCCCAGAAGCTTTGTGGCTTGTCAACATGCAGTTTGGCAAATTCCAGTCTGGCTTTTTTATCATTTGTTTTCAACAGTGGTGTCCTCCTTGGTCGTCTCCCATGAAGTCCACTTTGGCTCAAACAACGACGGATGGTGCGATCTGACACTGATGTACCTTGACCTTGGAGTTCACCTTGAATGTGTTTAGAGGTTGTTCTGGGCTCTTTTGTTACCATTCGTATTATCGTCTTCTCCTGCGGCCACGTCCAGGGAGGTTGGCTACAGTCCCGTGGATCTTAAATTTCTGAATAATATGTGCAACTGTAGTCAAAGGAACATCAAGCTGCTTGGAGATGGTCTTATAGCCTTTACCTTTAACATTCTTGTCTATAATTTTATTTCTAATCTCCTGAGACAACTCTCTCCTTTGCTTCCTCTGGTTCATGTTTAGTGTGGTACACACCATGTCACCAAACAGCACAGTGACTACTTGTCACCCTTTAAATAGGCCAACTGACTGATTACAAGTTTGTAGACACCTGTGATGTTAATTAGAGGACACATCTTGGTTGAACATGTCCCTATGGTCACATTATTTTCAATCTTTTCTAGGGGTACCATCATTTTTGTCCAGGCCTGTTTCATGAGTTTGTTTTTTAAAGTAATTCGGTTTAACCACAATTCAAAAGCATTGTCTGATTTTCATTGGTTAATTTTCATAGAATCTTTATTTATTACCACTTTTGTCAGATTCAAGTTATTTCTGTGCCCATTGTGGGTTTTTCTTTCATTAACAGAGGGGTACCAACAATTTTGTCCACGGCTGTAACTTTTTGTTTTTTGAAAACCATAAAACAATCAAATTCGCTTGTTCAATATTTAAAATATTAAATGGTTATGCTCCACCCTCCTGAGAGAATATATCAAACTGAGGACTGTTACTGGTAAAGCCACCAGAACCACAACCAGAGGAGACTGTGAGGTCCCCCTTTTGCTCAATCTGTGCTATCAGTGAGGGGCACCAAGATATGGATCAACATACCACCTGCATTCAGAGAACTTTCTACATTAAACTCTTTCAAAACTCATCTTAAAAAAACTGGCTTTTAAATAATCAACACTGTAATCATGGTTAGGGGATGTTCTTCAGCATGCAGACACATATTTGGTATGTATGTGCCCGTGTGTCGCTCACATATGCATCCCTTTTGCACTTTTGCACAATGTTGTTGTTGTTGCCATTGTTACTGTCTATTGTTGAGGTTGTTGTTGTGCAGTGCATATGTACATGTGCGTATGTGTACGTGCACTGCACTTTATTTGTGTAATGGATACCTGTGTGAGTGTGAGTTACGTGTGTGAGTGTTTGATTTTAGTTTGTGTTTGTTTTTAGATTGTTTAACACATGCACCGTATACAGACAAAATAACATTATTTTTACTTTCACATTTTAACGCATGCATGCATTTTCTATAATTTTGATTGTAAATGTTCATTTATTGTTGTTTTGATGTGTATTTTTGTAACCTGCCAAGGGACTACGGATGTAATTTAGCAAGTTTGCAAAGTCTGGCATATTTACATCTACATTCATGTTCATTAATAGGCATTGTCCCTTTCAAACAAAGATGAAATAAATAAAAATGAAATAAATAAAAATTAAACCAGCATCCATATGTTGCAAATTAAGTCATAAAAAGTGAAAAATTTACAAGAAAAAAGTTGCACATTTATGACAAAAAGAAGTACATTTATTTTAAAAGATCTGATTGTCATAAATAGCCTTCTTAAGGGCAGGCAGAAGCCACCAGATACCGGCTGTGAGTTTGCACATAAAGTTTAATACAGCCCCCCCCCCCCCCCCCCGCGCAACAAACTTGGTCCTCCTCCACACTGACACTGTATCTGTAGGATATAAATTTGCAGGATATACTAGTGAACACAATAAAACATGAAGCCAATCAAAGTGTCACACTTTTATTAATTAAAACAAAACACTACAAATATGATGGATGTCATACACATACCAAAGAAAGTGACATGTTTCAGGACCCAGGAGACAGACACAGACACGGGCAGATACAAACAATTATTCTTTATTAATAGTGAGGGAGTGTAGTGCGTGTGTGAGTGCAGATATGGCAGTCTGGTCACTGGAGCTGAGCAATTCCGATGTCGACCTGGCAACCCTGGAACACACAACCAGAGACAGTTAACGCTGTTCAGCGATAACGGACAATTGCAGGTGTGAATCTTACTTGAGGTAATCACAGGTTGTTTCTTGCTGACTCCAAGTGTCCGTGTGATGTGGTGGTGCTTGTGCTCGTAGCTGTGGTGGTGGTTGCTCCTGTAGCTGTGGTGAAGAAGGTGATAATTGTACCTGCAGCTGTGACAGTGACTGCTTCCGTAGCCGTGGAGGTGATAGTATTCGTGGCTGTGGTGATGATGGCTCCTGTGGCTGTGAAGGTAACAGTACCTGCAGCTGTGGTGATGGTAATACCCGTAGCTGTGGTGGTAAGGAGGAGCTCCGAGAAGGAGAGGGAGATTCCCCGTCGGTTGGGGAAGCTGGTCCGCCGCCTGGGAGGTCCACCTGTGCACAGGGGTAAAGATTTGGCGTAGAATAGCAGAGAGTATTCTTACGTGGTTGGTCTTGTCGAAAAGCTCTTGACGTAGCTGTGGAACGAAGCTCTGGCTCATACTCTGACGAGGAAGACAGACGACTCCGTGCCAGGCTTTCAGCGACGCTGGCTTTTAACAGCCGCTGAATGGCACCTGCTGGTCTGTGCGCAGCTGGAGCTGATGAGACAGATGACGGCCCAGCAGCCGTCATGACAGTACTCCCCCCTCTAGCAGTGCCTCCAGGCACCTGCCCAATTCTACCTGGATTCGCCCGATGGAAGTCGCGGATCAACTGCTTATCCAAGATCAACGCTGGGCGAATCCAAGAACGATCCTCCGGTCCAAAGCCCTCCCAGTCCACCAAATACTGAAGACCACGACCCCGCCTGCAAACGTCCAGAATGGCAGTCACCCCCCAGGCTGGATGGCCATCGATCATCCTCGGGGGGGCAGGCGCCGCAGGGGGCGGGCACAGAGGGTCCAAGATGTACGGTTTAACCTGGGAGACATGAAAGGTGGGGCAGATGCACATGGAAGAGGGGAGAGACAAGCACACAGACACAGGATTGACAATACGAGAAATGGTGTAGGGGCCAATGAAGCGCTTAGTGAGCTTGCGCTTCTTGGCCGGTACACCAATATTCCGGGTGGATTACCAAACCTTCTGACCCACCTTGTAGTCCGGGGTGGGTCTCCTGTGACGGTTGGCCACCTGGATGTTGTGTTCAGTGGTCTTCAAAAGGGCCCTGCGGGCGATGGACCAAACTCGCCGACAGCGCCTAATGTGGGTCTGGACAGATGGGACCGCTACCTCGTTCTCCTCCTCCGGGAACAATGATGGATCAAACCCAAATGAAGCCTTGAAAGGAGAGTCGCCCGTGGCAGTAGAGATTGTGGTGTTATGGGCGTACTCTATCCAAGGAAGGTGTTTGCTCCAAGAGGACGAACAGGAGGAGATAACACAGCGCAGCGCGGCCTCAAGCTCCTGGTTAGCCCGTTCGCACTGGCCATTACTCTGTGGGTGATATCCTGAAGAGAGGCTAGCTGTGGCTCCCAGCGCTGAGCAGAACGCCTTCCAGACCTGAGAGACGAACAGTGGTCCCCGATCTGACACTATGTCAGCGGGGATACCGTGGAGGCGGACCACATGCTGGACAAGGAGGTCAGCCATTTCCTGAGCTGAAGGCAAACCCCGAAGGGGCACAAAATGGGCCGCCTTCGAAAAACGGTCCACAATAGTCAGTACAATGGTGAAATTATCTTAGTGGGGTAAACCAGTCACAAAATCCATGGCCACATGAGACCAAGAGTGGGAAGGGACGGGCAGGGGATGTAACAGACCCGGCGGGGGAGATGATGTCGTCTTCTCTGTGGCACACTGAGCGCAAGCCCGGATATAACTCACCACGTCCTTCCGCAGCCCTGGCCACCAGAAGGTCCTCTGGAGCAGGTCCACAGTCCGGCCTACTCCCGGATGACAGGCCAGCTTGGAGGCCTGACCCCACTCAATCACCTGACCCCGAATAGAGCGTGGAACAAACAAGCAGCCCCCCCCCCCCGGATCTGGCTCCGTCTTCAACGCTCTCCGGACTTTAGTACAGATGCCCCAGGACAGAGCGCCCACAACACAGGAGGGAGATAAGATGGGTGCATCCTGATCCTCGGTAGATGGTGCATCGAACTGCCGTGAGAGGGCGTCTGGTTTTCCGTTCTTGCTTCCCGGCCGATAGGTGATGGAGAAGTTGAAACGGCCGAAGAAGAGGGACCAACGAGCCTGACGTGCGTTCAGCCGCTTCGCCGTCCGGAGGTACTCCAGGTTGCGGTGGTCAGTCCATACAACGAACGGCTGAGCGGCCCCCTCCAGCCAGTGTCTCCATTCCTCCAAGGCGAGCTTCACTGCTAACAGTTCTCTGTCTCCAATGCTGTAGTTCCTTTCCACCGGCGACAGGCGACGGAGAAGTAGGCACATGGTCAGATCTTGCAGTCCTCAGGAGAACGCTGGGAGAGTACCGCTCCCACCCCTGAATCCGAGGCGTCCACTTCCACCAGGCACTGGAGCTTTGGATCCACCTGAGTGAGAACACGGGCCGAAGCAAACTCTCCCTTTAATTTTTCAAATGCTCTGGCTGCCTCCTCACTCCAGCAAAACGGGGTCTTAGGGGAGGTGAGCGCAGTCAGAGGACAAGCTATATTCCCAAAATTGGGCACAAACCGACGATAAAAGTTGACAAAGCCCAGGAACCCCTGGAGCTGCTTCCTGGAGGTCGGAGTGGGCCAATCCACTACCGCCTTAACCTTGGCCGGGTCGGGGAGCACCTGGTTCTGGGCGATGATGAACCCAAGGAAGGAGGTCTGGTTTGTGAGAAACTCGCATTTCTCTGCTTTGACGAATAGCTGATTCTCCAGGAGGAGCTGTAACACTCTGCGGACGTGTACCTGGTGCTCCTCCAATGTGCGGGAGAAGATCAATATATCGTCAAGATACACAAACACAAAGGAATTAAGGAAGTCTCGCAGCACATCATTTATTAGTCGCTGGAAGACAGCCGGAGCGTTGGTCAACCCAAACGGCATTACCAGATACTCGAAATGGCCGCTTGGGGTCCTGAAAGCCGTTTTCCACTCGTCACCCTCTCTGATGCGCACCAGGTGATAGGCGTTCCGGAGATCCAACTTAGTAAACCAGGTCGCCCCCTGGAGGGAGTCAAAAGCAGTGTTCATCAATGGCAGGTGATTTCATTAAGCCCTCGGAAGTCGATGCAAGGGCGTAGTGAACCGTCCTTCTTCCCAACAAAGAAGAAACCGGCCCCCACGGCCGAGGACGACGGGCGGATGATACCTGAGGCCAGGGATTCCTTTATGTAGGTGTCCATGGCCTCGCGCTCCGGGGCTGACAGGCTGTACAGGCGGCTTGCAGGAAGGGGGGCCCCAGCCTTCAGATTAATAGCACAGTCGTACGGCCGATGGGGGGGTAGAGACAACGCCCGTGACTTGCTAAACACTAACCCCAGGTCATGGTAAACCTCTGGTACCTTGGACAGCTCCTGAGGTGACGTAGAAGGAGGAGGCACCTTGACAGATGGGGCACATGCCGCAGATTGGAGACAGGCACTTAAACAGAAGGTGCTCCACGCTGTAATACTCCCTCCCTGCCAGTTGATGGTGGGATTATGAAGCCGAAGCCAGGGATAACCCAGGATGACAGGCGAAGAAGAGACAGGCAGGATCAAAAACCTAATCTCCTCCCTGTGATTACCCGAGACAATCACGGACACTGGGGCCGTCTGATGGGCTACGGTGGTCAGTGACGCCTTAGACAAAGTGATGAGCTTGACAGGCGGATCCAGAGGCTGTCAGCTGAGGCCCATCTGGGTTGCCAGGTCTCTGGAAACAAAGTTCTGCTCAGCTCCTGAGTCTACTAGGGCTAGCGTGGAGTGTTCTGTGTGTTTGTGGATGAGTCTAATGGGTATACAGAAGCTCGTGAGGGGCTTTTCTAGGTCTGTGTCTGTGAATCCCCCTACTGCGATCCACGGACCTTCCCTTTTAACTGACTAGGGCATTCGAAAACCCCATGTGACTCTTTCCCACAGTAAAAACAAAGGCCTAGATCCCTGCGGCGCTGTCTCTCAGCCGCTGACACTTTAGATTGGCCTATTACCATTGCCTCTTGGTCTGGAAGCTCTTCTGACACCGGAAGAGCGAGCAGGGGAGAGCTAGTGGCCGTTCAGCCGCTCGTTCCCTTAACCTACTGTCTAAGCTTATAGCAAGGGCAATTAGCTCTCCTAAATTGTCTGGTTTGTCTCGTGCCGCTAACTCGTCCTTTAACTCCGCGTTGAGACTGCGGAGGAAAATACCGCAAAGTGCCGGTTCCCCCCACCCAATCTCGGCAGCAAGGACCCAGAAATCAATAGCATAGTCAGCAGCTGATCTAGTGCCCTGCTGCAGGCTCAACAGCCGTTCAGTCAACACCGCACCCCTATCTGAGTGATCAAACACGGACATAAACTCCGCCACGAATTGCTGGTAAGTCAACATAGGATAACCTGGTTTCGCCATCACTGTGTATGCCCAGTCTAAGGCTCTACCCCCCAACAGGTTGATGATATATCCTATTTTGCTAGAATCTATGGCGAAGTCTCCCGGAACCCGGAGAAAAACTGACTCGCATTGTAAAATAAACCCGCGAGCTTCTCCGAGTTTACCACTAAAACGGGCAGGAGTTGGCACAGGGGTGAGGCGAGATGTAGATATGATGTTAGCTTGACTTGGCGCTAAACCTGCAGGGGTTGAAACGCTAGCGACCGGGGGAAACGCCTGGTGTCCCTCCAGGCGATCCAGCCGACCGTTAATTTGAGTGAGTTGATTCAGAATAACTGTCTGCTGATGTGAAAGCATATCTACCCGGGCTCTAAGGGTGTTAAATCTGCGCAACAGTGTGCTGTCCGCTGGGTCAACGTGACGGAGTCATACTGACATGTTTCAGGACCCAGGAGACAGACACAGACATGGGCAGATACAAACAATTATTCTTTATTAATAGTGAGGGAGTGTAGTGCGTGTGTGAGTGCAGATATGGCAGTCTGGTCACTGGAGCTGAGCAATTCCGATGTCGACCTGGCAACCCTGGAACACACAAGCAGAGACAGTTAAGGCTGTTCAGCGATAATGGACAATTGCAGGTGTGAATCTTACTTGAGGTAATCACAGGTTGTTTCTTGCTGACTCCAAGTGTCCGTGTGATGTGGTGGTGCTTGTGCTCGTAGCTGTGGTGAAGAAGGTGATAATTGTACCTGCAGCTGTGACAGTGACTGCTTCCGTAGCCGTGGAGGTGATAGTATTCGTGGCTGTGGTGATGATGGCTCCTGTGGCTGTGAAGGTAACAGTACCTGCAGCTGTGGTGATGGTAATACCCGTAGCTGTGGTGGTAAGGAGGAGCTCCGAGAAGGAGAGGGAGATTCCCCGTCGGTTGGGGAAGCTGGTCCGCCGCCTGGGAGGTCCACCTGTGCACAGGGGTAAAGATTTGGTGTAGAATAGCAGAGAGTATTCTTACGTGGTTGGTCTTGTCGAGAAGTTCTTGACGTAGCTGTGGAACGAAGCTCTGGCTCATACTCTGACGAGGAAGACAGACGACTCCGTGCCGGGCTGTCAGCGACGCTGGCTTTTAACAGCCACTGATTGGCACCTGCTGGTCTGTGCACAGCTGGAGCTGATGAGACAGATGACGGCCCAGCGGCCGTCATGACAGAAAGTCCCCCCCCCTCCCATATGCAGTCATATAAGGTCATGTTAAAAAATACAATATCAGCGTTAGATATGATCCAATGGACAAAACACCATGACAGTAGGTAATCAGACCTAAATGGTCAGGTAACCTAAAACATATAGTATCCTGGCTCTTCATGCCATCTCCTCCAGCCCTACTGGGGGTTAGGGTTATTAGTGGGTACTATGCCTTCATCTGAGGTCGTCTTGGATCCCCTCTCCTGCTCGAAGGACCCCGCCAAGCAGCTGCTCCCCTCATTTGGTTCCCCTGCTGGTTGGTCGCTGCTGCCTCCAGGTTGGGGCATGTGGTGGCCCATGGTCCCCTGGCTCATGGCCTCTGAGAGGCAACCCGATGGTCTTTTCCACCTGCTGTGGTGGCTGTGGAGTTTGGGGAAGCCACCTGACTTACTCCATCTCAAGCGCCAGTGGCCTTGGGGCTCAGGTCAACCACCTGAACTGCCTTTTTCCACCATCTAGTTCCCCAGAGTTCGGGCCACCATATTTGTGGCAATATTGTGGGTCATGAGCATTTTTCTATTTTTGGTTGGGTTCAGTCCCTCTGTGTTTGGTTCCAACTCCCCCCCCCCCCGGGGTGGGTCATGTTCTCTTGTTTTTTGTGGGGTGGGTCTTCTGTGTGTGGGGTGTCTTTTTTATGTTACCCTGGGGTTTCTGGGCCCCATACCTTGAGGAGGGGGCTCTGTCATGATCCGGTGCACGGGCGGGGGCCATGCCCAATCTTCAGCTTAGTTAAGTCTTTTTCTGTTTGTTTGTTTTTTTCTATTCATGTTGTTTGCTGTATTGGGTTCCTGTTTTGGGTCAGTTCATTATTATTTCTGTACTTTCTTTTATGGTTTGTTGGCTTGATCATTGCGGTTGCTGTGAAAGCTCGTGCATCACTTCTGGCTGTCACATTCTGTTTGCGGGCTGTCATGGCTGCCAGTAATGTTCACCACTCATGATCCCACAGGTGTTGTCAATCCAGAGTTTCTTATTTAAGCCATCGGTGCCACATTCCTGGCGCAGCAACGTAAAACCTCTCCAGTCGGGAATCCCCCAGACTTCACTGCAGCTTAGTTATTATTTACCTGTCTTTGCTCGCATTTCCTTGTTTATCCTGGCGTTCATTGCCCCAGCCTAAGAGCTGCGTTTTTCATTCATGTGTGTTTGGTATTTTGTGTTTCTTGGCATCGCCAGCAAGCGGGAGGTGGCTCCTTCTATGATCTAGCCATGCAGATTGTAGCACTACGCTAAAAAAAAGGAAAGGAATACTGTTAGGGCTGTCGTGGTGGAGGGATTTCCCCTGCAGTGATTGTGGATAGCTGAACACCGTGGTATGTGATATTATTGTAAATGTTTTTAGGACCCTAGTGGTCTCGTATTTTAAACAAGGTTCAAAACTTTTTGGCAAACAATGCAAGATGTGAGAAACTCACTGCAGGTCCACTCTCAACTTTATGTGCACAATTGTGCAGAGCTTCGGTCTTTCTACAGACAAGATGTGCTGATTCTGTTTTAAAAAAAAAAAAATCATTTTCACAAAGCTATGGCGGTAACTCCAGTATTTCAGTTACAGGGTGTGTGGACTGGAGATTGCAGCGACATTGAGCTTATTTAAACAGGACAGCTACTTTTAAAGTGGATTTTTCAAAACCAGGACAAAAAAGCACACGTTTATTAAGCATGATCAATTGGTAAATTCACTTTGAACAATACAAAATGAAAACGCAAATCATCATCACAGATGAGCCCAGGCCTACCAGTGTTGCCAGATGGGAAATGTTGAAGTATCGTACCAGTGGCTTAAAATTATCGTATTTTGAGGAAAATTATCGTACACACCCAGTTTTCATTCTGACGTAGCTCAGGACCATCTACTTTAGCAACATATTATCACAGATCGTACATATTATAGCCTTTAAAGCAGTTTTTTTTTTTTTTTTACCTTTAAATAATCTAACAGATCGGTTGAAAAAAAGCACCTCTACCTGTGGGCGTACAGGATGAGGATACTGTTATGTCTGAATATGGAGCCAAGGACGAGGCCAGTTGTTGAACTGAACACACACTTATTAAGGAGGCATTACACAGCACACAGGCGCATCCGCCAGGCAGAGACGTGGCATATATATATATATATATATATATATATATATATATATATATATATATATATATATACTATATATATATATATATATATATATATATATATATATATATATATATATATATATATATACTATATATATATATATATATATACACTGTATATGTATACTATACTATAATATATGTATATTATATACATACATACTTATTTGGGAAAAAAAAGGAAAGCAACAAATGGTTGTCTGTTTCTCTATGCAAGTGTCAGCTGATGACTTGGCGTCCAGTAACAACCTCTGCTAATAGAGAAACAGGTTGTTTATCATGACAAGGGAGAAAAAGACAAGGGACAGAAAAATTGTGGTCAGTGTTGTTACCTTATCATCCTCTAGTAATACTTAATATTGGTTATTAAGTTGTTCCATTGCTTTTACACTGTAGAGAATGTTTGCTCCTTAATAACACTAACAGTTAGGCAAAATATCTTTATTGCTAAAATAATGCAGCTACTACAAGCTGTTTTTTTTTTTTTAATAAAGGCTATATACAGAAATAACATAGCAAACTTCATTTTGAATCACACCTGACACATCACTCCACTGATTAGAAACATGATGACACTCCTTACTCTGCGAATGCAAGTTTAAATTTCATCAGGGAACTCCTCTTTTTGAAGTGGGGATGCCCCCTTTCCGACAGCTTAACACTCTCTGAGTATGCAACAGCTTACAGTGTGTCTCTCCCCTGTACTGCTACCCTGCTTGACCAACGAAGCAAGCAAGTGTTGTACCAAGGATCTACATTGTAAAAGGTCATTGAGTCATTGGGCT
Source organism: Pholidichthys leucotaenia (assembly GCA_020510985.1). Lineage (NCBI taxonomy): Eukaryota > Metazoa > Chordata > Actinopteri > Cichliformes > Pholidichthyidae > Pholidichthys > Pholidichthys leucotaenia. Next base: position 99,841,536 of record CM035841.1, on the reverse strand, counting down.
TATTCGCATCTGGCTGGACACTGGGCAGATCTGTGTACCCCATTTTGGCAACTGACTGTACCCTCATCATGTCAGCAGGGCAGGTGGGCTGGGTGAAGAGAGATGCTTTTCTACCACATGATGCCATTCATGAAGCATGAATGCAATTTCAGATGAAAAGTACGGGAGTGAGGTTTTATTCATTGTTTCTTTGAGTGACAGTAGAAACAAAATACCTTAGGGATTAAAACACTTAATCACAGACTACAATTATTTACAAAATTATGACTAAGAATAGAATGGTCCTTGATTGACTAATTACCACCCGTAGGGGTATAGGCCCTATTATAGGAGATTATTGTATTACTTCTATCCATGAAAATGATGCAAATGGTCATATTAATACCTCAGATACTTATAGAAGTTAACGTTTTTCTTAATGGAGAAGTCTCATCATAAACTTGGTAATGATTTTTATAACTTCAGATTTTTCTTGTGTGAGTCCTTAATATGATGATGAGGATGGTGAGAGGGGCAATACTGGCCTGAGGAGGGTTTTGAAGACTGCAATATAATTTAAGGCTGTTTTTAAGACTGTTTCATATTATTTTCTATGTTCTTATTTGACACTGTCTGAAATTAATTTTAATCACTGCACATGTTCACTCTTAATGAGATATTCTATACACGTTTTTAACTTGTAAAGACACATAACATGTAAATTCTTACACATATCCTTATATTAATTCATTCGCTTTATTTTACTTTTGTTATTTTTCTTTTAATCTTGATGCTTTATTAAGCATCAAGGGGGAATATGATAGAAAAATTCCATATAATCTACATTATTATTGATATTAATAATGTATTATTATATTTGAGAAGCATCATACCTTTCAAATGACATGTTTAATCTTTATATGTGCATTCCATATAGGATACGTTTATATATTCTTGGCCTGTTTCTGTGAGCAATTTCAGAGAGTTCAGACTGAGGATCAGAACAGGGGTAAGGAATAATCTAAGCCATTTATTATAATCTCTTTGACATGTTCTGTTTCGGGTCACAGGAATGCACAGGGACTCCTCATCTTATAGATTAGTGTTTTATGGACGTTCTGTTAGATGTACTTTCTTGTCACCAGAGTGTCTGTGACATCTGCCTGGATAAGCTCAGTTATCAGGACTTTCTGTCTGTCCCTCTCCTTTCCTCCTCTTATCCCATCCTCCCTCTGCTTTCTCCTACCTATATATATGTATATCAGACTTAGAAGAATGGATCCTTTAGGGATTTTAAGCGTGTCTGAATGCCATGCTTTGTAATTCTTCCCCAAAAGTGGCCATTGGGGTGACTCCTTGTATTTTTGTAATAAATGTGCATAAATTCAACTTTCCGCATGATTTTTGACTTTGAATAATTTAAGCTCAAAATTATTCTAACACCACTTTTATTGTTGCACTTGTGACTTTATTTAAAGCCCAAGGATGCAGAAATTCATATGGCCCTTTGAATCTTAACAGAAAACATGTTTTATTTAATTTAATTTTGATTTATTTTGTTTTATTTTAAGTTCATTACAGTTCATAAAGCAAACATGAACCTCCAGTCACATTATTATGCACAAGCAGCTGCATTTTTCCATCTTGCCTTGAGAGAGAGCAGTCGCATTTTTCTTCCCTCCTCCCCTGCCTTCCTGATCTATTCCCAGCTTTTGCAATGTTGTGTTTTTGTCTGTGTTTAGTCGCTCTTCTTCTGCTGAATCTTAATCTAAACAGAAATTATGGATTTGGAAGCAGCTTAAATGTGCTATTGTCACTATTTTTTCAACAAGAATTGGGCCAAGGGGGAGCCCAAGAATTGGAACCTACGAGGAGACTCATGGACACTGGAATTCATGCGTCTATGGAGACATTATTGGTTATGATCTCAGGACTTCTATTTTTGGCTGTGGAGTTCCCTGATGCATCAGAAATTGAAGGAAAGTGAGAGAGCTGTTCAAGCGGACCCAGCAAGCGCCTTCATCAAATTCGACCAGTTTGAGAGGGCACGAGTAGCGGCAACGGTGAACTGAATGACAGTGATTCAGTGAAGGAATACATCTGAAGCCCTGTGCTCTCTATGGAAAAACAGTTTAAGCCTGCATATACGTATAATGAAAGCACAGAACTCCACCGATGAGGGCAAATTCTATTCTCTGAGTGCACTGTGCTGATTTGATTTGATTTGACCTTGTTTGCCCCGTGTTTACATTCCTCCTGACTGAGATAAGTGGAAGGATCAGCTCATGTCTACCCAAACAATCAACAATCAGTTGTTTGTTGTCAGCGGATTGGACCCCCGAGGACAATGCCCATGTGCCTTCTGCAAGCAAGAGAGAGAGAGAGAGACTCTGGACTCTGGACTTGTTTATAAGTCACATGATTATAACATCTATCCACTGCCAGGAGGCGCCCTCTGCTGCTCACTAACAACTGTTACATTTACATTACACAATGCATACAACACTACATGCATACGATATACACACACTGCTCTCCTTCTGCGTGTGATTTGTCTACTAAATGTCTGCTAAATATGCATTGAGGGTTTTTTTGCCTGCAATCAAAATTTTGCTTACTCATTAAGCGTCAATTTGATAAAACATGTTTTTTTTCTCTCGCCTATTGTGTCATATCCTCTCTTTTCTTTTTTTTTTCCTTTCTTCTTTATGACTGGCGCCTAGCGGCTGCCCCGGCCTTGGATGCGCTCTGCAGAGCGTGCCCAAATGCCAAGTCACGTTTCGTTACCTTGTATTCATACATGTGTAATGACAATAAAGTTGAATCTCATCATCTCATCTCATCTCATTAATTGTTCTAAGTGAGGCTTGTCAATTAGGTCAGGGAAAAGCACTCACAGTCAATATGTTTTTTGTTTTTTTTTGTTGTTTTTTTTGCACAAGGTCACATAGGAAATCACGCCTCAGCATCTCTTCTTTTGACATTAACAGAACAACTATCACATGACATGTTCACTAATGCCCACAAAACATCACCACAAGCTGCAATTTACCTCTGAATAAAAACAAAAAAGGGGCAGCATTTGACAACATGATAGTATCACTACCCTTTACATTGTACTTAATAATCCTATAATTCTACACATTTTTTTTTATTATTATTTTGTCAATTCCAAGAAATCACAAGTCCTACAGTAACCTCCCAGACTGACACCCACAACAGATAGGATTATTATTTTTTTTTTTTTTTAGGGGCAGACTGAGTCACAGCAGACCAGTGCTATCTTTATTGTCTCATTGCCTCTCTCACCCCAGCATCATCACCCAGTGTCAAAACCGACGCCATCACCGGATCAACCCATCAACCAGCACTACAACAGGACTTGCTGAAGGAGCAGCTCTCTGGCACAAAAGGAATAAGAACTTTCTTGCTAAGTCACCAGCGGGTGGCTGAAGATGACAACAGGACAACAACAGGTCAGTATTGCTTTGCTTGTGGCAATTGCCTGTAACCAAGAACCGCTGACAAACATGACTCCACTTACAGTATGTTTACTTCGTTTGTGGCAATCGTCTCCAAGAACTGCTGAGTAACTTAACCCAACCTCTGTAAAGGCGCTTTTCCACTAGCCCCGATTAGAAAACCCGACTCGACTCACTTCGATTCGGTTCTGCCTCGGTTGCTTTTCAACATTACTGCTGGCACACCTGCTGGCACACCTGCGGTGGGTGGGATTTCTTGAACAGCGAGGCGGCACCACACTCTCGTGACATGAAACACGCGACCGAATCCTCCACAACAAAGAAAATGGCTGATGACGAGGAGAGAAGGAAGGAGAGAGGAATGACTGTGACATGAAACTGATGAAATCTATGGTGCTGACTTGTTGTGCTCTGCACAATCTGTGTGAGAGTCATGGAGAGACGTTTGACACTACATTGGATGATGCAGCAGATGAACCAGTGGTGGCAGCGGCACAGGGAGCAGAGGAGCAGGGTGCCGATATACGAGATGCTGTGATGCAGTACTTGTCTAGCAATAGGTAGAAATGTAATTTTGCCCACATTTATGTGCATACATATTTCAAAAATGTTTTTTGTAAATAAAATGTTGTGCATGTTCCATCTACCTGTCCTCTGTTGTTCATAACGCTTATCTGTTAAGAAGGTGCGAAGCCATCAGCATAATGATGAGTCCACACTTCTCACTGTTGTGATAATTGCTCATGCTGAGTGCTCTGCCAGCCCCATACGCTGTGGGGGTCACACACACGACGTGTTCCTCCACACTCTCAATCATATTTTTCCCATATATTTTTCTTTTTGTCGTACAGAAATGGCAATACGCCCGTATTTGCTAAAATTGTTTTTTCCCCGTATTAAAATACGGCGAAACCGTATCACTTGACAGGTATGTAATTACATGCAGAAACACCGCACAGGCCATCTTCACAAAAATCCAGCTCGACAAGTCACTTTTGCTTAGGTGGAAATGCAAGTTGAACTATAAATCATGTGCTGATACATGTCATATTCCCATGTAAAGGTCTCCCACTTTTACTTACAAATTGATTTTTAATTTTTGGGAAAAGGGAATATAAATTTTGCACAACTTGTTGGTAACCACAGTTGTGTGCAACAAAAACACAGTTGTGTATCCTTGTCCGATTTGTCTACTGTTATTAGTGCCAAATTTTTGCTAGATTCCTTCTTAATTTATTAAATTTTGACTGGTGATGCAACATTCAATTTACATGTACTTACCTTTATCAGTGTCTACTGTACAAGTTAAAGTACACCTGTACAACTGCTTGTAACATAAAAAATGTACCCGTTCAAGAGAAATGGATTCAGCATTGCAAATTTGTTTAAAATAAAAAAAAAAAACTACCAAGACATTACGTTTCGTTGTGTTGTTAAAAATTAAATTACCATTAGAAGGCTATACACCTGACCTGATGAACAGCAGCATGTGGAGTGAACAGAGAATGGAATGTGTATGTAATTATTTGCTTTTCTCATATGGTGTCATAACAGATAAACCAGACTTTTGATGCAAACAATACAATTTTATTCCAGAAGCAAAATTTACAAACAAAAAAACAGACTGGGCGTGGGGAGACATGGTTAGACACGCTGACTGCTAAATGCGTCCACAAACCTGCCAAATAGGGTCAGGAAATCTCTGTTGAATGATGACATCTCTGTGAGCTCTTCCCTTCGTAACGCAGCGTCCTGTTCCAGGGCTTCACACGCATCTGCCCGCACATCTGCGGCCACCTGTCGCAAATGCCGCATGTACTCCTGATGGTGTTCTTGCCGCTGGTCATGTTGCCGTTCCAAGAGCCGCATCTCTTCGTCATGCATGTTGACCATCGCTGATGTAAGGTCAGTGATGGAGTTGCCCCTTTTCCTCTTGCCTAGATGGAAAGACAGAAAGGCATGGTTGTTAAAGCTGGATCACTACATATATTATGGAATTACACTGGTGAAAGTCTGTGGTGGAATGTCACTATTATATTTTGCTTCATTGCTGTATATAAGCTGAACTGTCATGTTGCTGCCCCTCAGTAGAGCAGATTTTGCAACACGCAGGGTGCTGTCTTCGGCTGCAGCCCCCCTGCAAAACTAAAAAGGATTAAGATTAAGAATATGGATGGATGGATGGGTAATGTTTAAACTAGTGCTTGTAGTGTGGCCGCAGAAATCTGAATGGGTTAATACAGTCAGCTGACGCGAAGCATTTCAATGAAGCATGTTGATTTCAACGGCAGTCCATGAGCTTTATTTGTTTTTCTAAAACAGGAGTTACAACAGCACTTCAATCACCACACCTAAAAATGGTTGTGGAACACCGATAAGTGAAGACCAAAGAATAACCTTTTTGTACATTTAAAAAGACATTTTCAATTAATTAATATGCAGCTACAGGAAATTGCATTAATCAATTTGGTACATAACTTGTTAGGCTCCAGCCCCCCCGCGACCCGTAAAGGATTAAGCGGTAGAAGATGGATGGATGGATGGATGGATGGATTTTCGACCCTGGTTTCCGCTGGACCTGTTTCACCAAAAAAAAAAATCGTAGTTATTGTGCCTTACCGGCACTTGAACGTGATCCAGATGGAGCTGGTGATGTGGCTGACATCGGAGTCGATCCAGCTGGCGCTCCGCCAGACGCAGACGCAGAGGCAGGAGAGTCCGCTGTGTCCATGTCCACTGAGGTGAACTCCTGTGATATGAACTGCGATTCTAGAAAGAAAATGCACGCAATTTAAAACTTAACACCAAAGTGCAACATGTACACAACACTCTAAAGTTTTTAACCGGAATACAATAAGCATAATTCAGCGTTTTGTTCGCGCTAATACTTAACACAAAGCAAGCGTGAATCTGCACTTGGCTGCAAAACAATAGGCAAGCCTCAGTAACAACCATTACCCACAATCTAACAACCTTCCTATTTCTTAAAAACAGTGAGCTTGGCACAGAAAGGATAAATTGGCGAAAAGACGCGCAATATCAAAACAACACTCACCATCCACGGTTTCCAAGGCCGTGACTGTGGCTGTGACTGTGGCCGTGTCGAGCCCAATGTCTCTGCCTATGTCCATAGATTGCGTCCATCTTAGCAAACCACTTCCACTCCTTCCGATCCGCTCCACTTCGAGCATTGTGGGCCTTCACTGCTCGGTAATCGCTTTTCAGCTTTTTCAGCTTCCCCCGACACTGTTTGGCAGTATGGATGTGCCCTTGGGAACCCATCTGCTCGGACACTGCTGGTATATTTTTTCATTTCGAGTAGATCCGTCCAACTCGCGCTGGATGCAATCGTTGGCTAATATAGAAAGAAAATTGCGCACCTCCTCGTTTGACCAGGGGATAGCCTTACGAGAAGACATCTTCAGAGTGTGAAAATACAGTATTAAAGGGGCGCACTGTGTTCACTGGCTGAACAACTACAAATGGCGGTCGTGGAGTAGATTCAGCAGAAAAAGTCGCTTTCGTGACGTTACGACCTGACCAATCAGCGGCGACCAGTCTGTTAAAGTCACATCACGGCCATACTCAGCCCTACTCAGCTCGGTTAGACCCTGCCCTGGATCAGGTACTAAAATAGCGCCTGCTAACCGTTGCTGGGGCTAATGGAAAATGCTCAAACGCGGGCTGAGTGGTGCGGTGTAGGGCTAAGCGAGGCTAGTGGAAAAGCCCCTTATGTGGGTCATGGACATTCTCTGCTCTGCTCTGTGTGTGTGTGTGCCGAAGATAACAGTTTAAAGCCGAAGAATGGACAAACACAGCAATAAGATGGACATTCTCTGGGTGCTGAAAAACTGGATGAATGGATACTGTTTGTCATGGTTTACTAGCCCAACAGATAAAAAGACAACGATAAGATGGACATTCTCTGAGTCCCTAAAAGAGGGACGAATGGACCATGTTTGCCATGGTTTACTAGCCCAACAAGTAAGGAAAAAAAAAAACCGTGGTAAAACCCACCATTACTCTTATTCCTATTATACATGACATCATTACATTTTATCGTTAAGATTATTGTTGTTTTTATTGTTTGTTTTATCTTTTAAGCCAACTTTTCAGGTTGTTTTCATATAAGCTGCAATGACCACTACAACACACATATACCCTTTTTTTGTTTGTTTGTTCGTTTTGTTTGTCTCTGTCATGTCCGCTGCATAATTGCGCAGCGAACAAATGAATTAGTTCCAACCCAACGTGCAGTAATGTAACATGTTTATTAACAATAGGGAATGTCTACACAATGTCCATATAACAGTCACAAATAGATGATGAGACAACCAGCTACTAGCTTTGTTGGCAGGGAAGAAAGGCCAAGCGCGTTCCAGACTGAACAGGAGCAGAGAGAAAGGCAATAATAAAAGGACATACATACGTATAGGAGCGGAAAGGCTCTGGAGTAACTACATGGTTCAGTCCAGGGGAAAAGCCAACAGTCTACAAGCCAGAAAGTCCAGAGTTGACTAAGCTGCCACACTGACTGATCACACTTCCTCCCTTAAGTACACAAATCACTAATGAAGGCAAATGGACACAGCAGTGTGGCAAGCAAGTGCGTGACTGATTGGAAATGTGTGTGTATGTGTGTGCGTGCTTGTGTGAGTGTGCATGTGTGCGTGCGTATGTGTGCATATGGTGATGAGATTCAGCTATTGAATGTCTGGCGAGAGGAGGCGGTGTGGCCATAGGACTGGCAGAGTGCTAGGCTCAAAAAATGTGCAGGCTGAAAATAATAAGCACAATCAAAGCCCTACAGCCACAAATCATGGACGGGGTTGAAAACAACTCCGAACATGACAGACCCCCTCCCTCCCCACCAAGGGGTTGACACCAGACACCCACCGTACCATCAAAACAGAAAAAAAAACCCAAGAGAAAACCTGCCCCCCCCCAACCCCCACCCACCCAGAAGGCCAACACAACTAACCAGGCCGCAAGGTGGGGGGAAACAGGTCAGGAGGGATTAACCAAGGAGAAAAAATTACCACAAAACAGCACAAAGAGCATCACACTACCCAACCCAAAAATTACAATAACCCCTCCCCAAAACCCATGAGTCCCAATGCTCAGGGGGCCGACCACTGTCCCAAGCCCACGAACGTCCATGAACCAGGCCAGGTGACCTGCCAAAGTCCAATGCCAGCCGGACTGCCAGGCAAGGTGAGTCAGGCGGCCTGCTTGGAAACCCTGGCCACCGACCCCAATGGTACAGTTTCTCAGGTGGCTGACTGGGATTCCTTAACCACCAGGCCAGGTGAAATGTCCTGGAAAGCGGCCCCCCTACCGGGATACTCAGACCTTCAGGCGGCCGGCCCACATCGTTGAGCCACCAGGACCAGGGGGAAAAGCAAGGGGGCAGCCTGCCCACCAGGAAACTTAGAGGTTGGCGGCTGGACCAGGGAAGGGAGAACCCTGGGGTTACTGGTGGCAGGACTTGGTTGACCATGACAGTGCCCAGCAAGAAAAGAAGGGTCACCCACCAGGCCTCTGGAAGGGGGAAGGAGACCCTGGTGTCCTTGGACTGGCTGGCGGCACCCTCGGTGGTCCTGATGTGATGCTGAAAATCTGTTGCACCCGTGGTGGACCCGGGCTGGGCCATAGCTGCATCTGCGGCAGTCCTGGCCTGGGTCAATGTCGCACCAACGGTGACCCCCATCCGGGGCCTCATTGGTCTCGCGGTGTGCCCCAATTGGGCCAATGTAGCACCCACGGTGGACCCCGACCGAGCCATGGTTGCACCCCTGGTGGAGTCCCGCTGGACTCTGCTGACCTCCATGCCGTCTTGACCCTGGGCCAGCCGACCCATACAAGAACCCAAGCCAGGATCACAGGCACCCCCGGAGACCTGGGCTGAGGCGGAACTCAACCCATGACCTTTGGCAGACAGGGAGCATGATCCATGGAGACCACAGGGGGGATGGCAGTGGCCACAATAACCTCCAGTGGTGAGCCTGGATCCTCAGTCTCGTCTGGCAACATGGACCTCTCTCCAGCGACCCTAGAAGAGGACTCAGAAACAGAGAAGGAAGGGTCAGGGTCACCGGAAGTGGCAGAGCCTGGTGATACAAACTCAGGTGCAGCGTATGGCTGCAGCTGGCCCTCCTCACCTACAGCTAGGCAAAAATGCTCTTCTATGGAAAGAAGAAAGACAAAAGAAAGGACTTGTCTTAGCTCGAGCTCAACCGCCATCCAGGACTCCGATGATCCAGGTGATGTTCCCAAGGGCTCGGCCTCCTGGAGGTGCAGCTTGGGCACTGACTTTGCTGTGGCGGCCTCCGCAGCAGGCATGATGGTCTCTGCAGTCATTATTTCAGCCATCGTGACCCATGCTGGAGATTCCTCCGGTGTGGCGGCTGGTGTCTGGCTCACTGTTGCTACAGGGGAAGGATCCTCCCAGACCCCTGGCTCCTCCCAGTCCTGACAGTTAAGCTCCGGAGCACCTTTGGAGGAAGCAGGAATGAGCAGAGAGAGGGCTGGTGAGCCATTCTCAACAGCAGCAGGTGAGGAGAGCTCAGGGAACTGCTCTTCCTGAACCTCCCTACCAGGAATCAGGAAAGACATTTCATCATTAATAGAAATAGGATGAAAATTAACTTGCCCGTTAGCCTGGACTTGGATGTTGCCTGCTGCTGTACTGTGTGGAGTGTTATCCCTCTCTCTGGCTCCAGAGAACTTGGACCCCACCATGTGAGGAGTAGGAACCACTCCAGGTGTCATGGAAACAGGAACTTCCGGAGATGGCACAGAGAGCCTCTGAGCAGCAGGAGGAGCCATCGGGGAGACAGACTGTGCGGCAGCTGGAGAGGAAGAATAGGCTGATGTGATAGCCGGTGAGAGCAAACTGGAAGAGGAGACTGCCGCAGGAATTGTCTCAGTGGATGAAGAACGGGCTGCTGGCGAGGAAGAGATGGTGTTTCTCCATTGATCCGGGGCTGGACGACGTCGTCTCTCCAGGACTGGAGTCAAGGCGGGTTGCAGCTCTGGAGACAGGGGTGGGGCTGGAGCGGAAGAGCTGAGGGAGGAGGATGGATGCTTTTGCTGTGAACGCCGCTTCCGTGTCGAAGGCAGCTCCAGCGCTGGCGATTCCCTTTCGGGCTCCTCTCCACGCAGCGTGAGGACAAAGTGAAGGATGTTAGCCGATTCAGGAAAGAACAAGAGAGCGGGACATTCCTCCAATACCTCCGCTGCGGTGTCCCGAGCGGCATGCACAGCTTTGCAAGAAACCAGCCCATGCGTGGAAGCGAAGGCGCCCTCAAGACGGGCAAGTCCGTTCAGCTCTGTGTCGCTCCAGTAGTCCAACATGACTCCAGCAGCAGGTAGGAAAGACACACACACAAAAAATGAATAAAGCACGCTACTTCAGTGCTTGGGCTCTTTGTTGTGGCAGCTTACTCTCATGTCCACTGCGTAACTACGCAGCGAACAAATGAATTAGTTCCAGCTCAACGTGCAGTAATGGAACGTGTTTATTATCAAAAGGGAATGTATGCACAATGTCCATATAACAGTCACAAATAGATGATGAGACAACTGGCTACTAGCTTTGTTGACAGGGAAGAAAGGCCAAGCACGTTCCAGATTGAACAGGAGTGAAGAGAAAGACAATAATAAAAAGACATACATACGCATAGGAGCGGAAAGGCTCTGGATTAACTACACGGTTCAGTCCAGGGGAAAAGCCAACAGTCCACGAGCCAGGAAGTCCAGAGTTGACTAAGCTGCCACACTGACTTGTCACACTGCCTCCCTTAAGTACACAAATCACTAATCACTAATGAAGGCAAATGGACACAGCACTTTGGCAAGCAAGTGCGTGACTGATTGGAAATGTGTGTGTATGTGTGTGCGTGCATGTGTGAGTGTATGTATGTGTGTGGGTATGTGTACATGTGGTGATGAGATTCAGCCGGTGAATATCTGGCTAAAGGAGGAGGTGTGGCCATAGGACTGGCAGAGCGCCAGACTCAAATAATCTGCCAGCTGAAAATAATAAGCACAATCTAAGCCCTACATCCACAAATCATGGACGGGGTTGAAAACAACCTTGAACATGACAGTTTCACCTGTCAACATGATATATTTTTATACATTGGACAATAGTCAGACAAACTACATACACATTTGAGATATAGTTTACAGCTATGAGCATACAAATGCACTAGCACACGGTAATAAGTATTTCTTCAGTAATTACACCTTTACTAGAACAAAAGAATAATAATGATAAAAATAATGCCCTCACGCTTAATTGATTACACACCAGATAGATTACAGACCAGAACTAAAGTAGATAGATGAGTGAATGTGTGAATGAATGAAAGAATGCTTGACGAGCTGCAAACCAGAGAGAGAAAAGTGTTTAAACCACAGGTGTTGATAAATTTTTATCAAAAGCTATCCATCCATCTATCCATCCATCCATCTTCTACCACTTTTCTGGAAGTCCGGGTCATGGAGGCAGCACTTCAAGCAGAGAAACCCAGACTTTCCTCTCCCCCGCCACCTGCTCCAGCTCTTCAGAGAGGATACCAAGGCGTTCCCAGGCCAGCTGGGAGACGTAGTCTCTCCAGCAAGTCCTGGGTCTGCCCTGGGGTCTCCTCCCAGAGGGACGTGCCTCAAACACCTCAAGAGGGAGGCGTCCAGGGGGCATCCTGATCAGATGCCCATACCACCTCAACTGGCTCCTTTCAGTGTGGAGGAGCAGCGGTTCTACTCTGAGCCTCTCCTGGATGACTGAGATCCTCACCCTATCTCTGAGGGTGAGTCCAGCAATCCTATGAAGAAAGCTCATTTCAGCCGCTTGTATTTGCGATCTCGTTCTTTCGGTCATTACCCAAAGCTCGTGACCATAGTTGAGGGTAGGAACATAGATTGTTCAAAAGTTTTGTGCAATATTATTCAAATGGCAGCCAACGAGTTTGAGATAATGATTAACCTATTAACATCTAAATATACTTCGGAAGTGTAAAAGTATATGCTTATATTTGAATTTCAAAAATGATAATTACTATCTAAACCATGCATGGAATAAATATATTTTTAGATCAAAATAACAAAAATAGAAACTGAAGAGTTCTTCCATTGCCCGAAAATTAAGAATCTTACTCATGCCCTTCTCAGATTTCTGCCTTCAAGGGTGACTACAAAATAAATTTAGAAAATGACTGTTTTTCTCATCACAGGACACACTTGAGCATGGGCTATGGAGATAAGCTTGAAAACTGGCATCCAGAGGAGGCAGTCCTGTGAACTGTATGATTAACCTCTTGCACTCCGTTGTACCGCGGGCGGGCAAGTCTCTGCGTCCCAGAGCACACAAGGGTGCTCTCGTGCGCTCTAGGATGCAGAGGGCGCTGCCTCCAAGCGCGCACTGAAAAAAAAAAAAAAAAGTTCTTCCACTACAGACACAGCCGCGAACAGACCAGATATGATTGACCTCTCATTCGACTAATAAGAGCCTTGAATTGGGTTTCTGAAACCTTGAAGAACCAATGACTGAAAACCTAGCAAGAAGGACCCGCCTACCAATGCTGTGAATGCAGCGAGCCAATTGAAGCACAGAAGTTCGCAAGCTGTTTTGTGTAAGGCTGGGTGAAGAGAGACTGCTGCAGCAGATGAAAAAAGGACCCGCAGGAAGAACCCCACAGACCCAGCAGCACGGAGATCATCCACAAGTGCAACCTGTGTGACAGGGACTGCCATTCGCGCATCGGCATGTTTGGCCACAGGCGGTGCTTTTTTTGTTTTTGTTCCAGCAGAGTAGACATTAGACGTTAGGATAGACCGACGGAGGCCGACGACGAAGGCTGATGACACACACGCGTTCGCCAGTCTTTTTTTAATTACAACTGTTATTTGTTTTGAAAAATCGTTCGCCAAAAACCGCAATCATGGAAGCGCAAAACCGCAATAATGGAATTATGTTTTGATCGGGTCGTGAGACCAGCGTCGCGTCCGTCTGACAATGAGGAAGAAGTTTGCCAGCTCCGCTTCTGCTGTGAAGAGGTAAGTGTTCTAAGCTAAATTATTCTTTATCCCTGAAAATTGTAATCAAAATTACTTTTGACCGATCAGTAAATTACAGCTGTGAGTCATTGCTGCATGACGGACCGTGGTGCAACAGGCGATGTCCGTCCTCTGTAGCGGGGAGGGGGCAACCCCTCCCCCCCCAACACACACACACACAGAGCCCTGAGTGTCACCTTTCATTAGAGCCCAAGATGCAGCTTCTATATTGAATCATTCAAAAGTTACAGACGTTTTTCCAAACTGTGCCATTTGACACAATTTGGCACAGTTCAAAAACGCCTGGGAACTACCTGAGGAAAAAGTTGTGTAATATATTCATTTTTTGTGGTATTGTTACAAAATTTGGACCTCAGCTGGATAACACTTGGTTCTACATTTCTGTTGCATTTTCCAGCCCGGATCTGAAGCTGTGTGTTATTTGCAAGCATTTGTATCCAAAAAAACACCCAGGCCAAATTTATTTTCTTCAAGTTCACTATGTTTAGATGAATGTAACTCAGTGGCCGGAGCACTTAGAGAGATTATGACTATTTTGCCAAAAAATTCAAAGTGTTTTCTTTTAAATGAGACCAACCCCATGAAGATGCTGCAAAGGGTTGAAGAACAGCTTTCGATTTACTTTGGGCATGTTATTTTTTGGCGTTTTTAGGGAAATTGACCGGAGTGCAAGGGGTTAACTGATTTCATAAAATGTTGATCAACAAAATAGAAACTGCAAAGTCTAACAAGTAATTAGAGTATTCTGACTACATGGCCATAAATTGAAATGAGTAAATTATAATTTGGTTTGTAAAGCAAAGATTAATCTGAATTATGTGATCACATACAAAAATTTAAAAGGCAACAATTATTAAATGACTGTATTTTAAATTTTTAAGATAGATAAAATTACATCACAATAACAACAAGCATAACACTTGTAATAATGTTTTTTTTCTTTTTTCTTTTTGAGACACCGAGACCTTAGTTTTATTAGAATTCATGTCATAAATTCATGTCATAAAAAAAAAAAAAAAAAAAAAATAAGTGATATTTAGTGTTTCACAAGATACTTCGACACCATGGTTAAGTAAAGATAATAATGACGAAGGATCCTTTCTTAATGCATGCTTAATTTAAATGCAAGTACCCCTGATGACACTGCCAGTGGGAGAAGGCCTCAAGACAATCTGAATGAAATATAGTTTGACTGTAAAGTAAACTGACTATTGACATTTTGAAGTTTGACATTTAAAGACTGGACTTGGATGACCTGATTATTACGTTGACAATGACTTCAGATGACACATAACACTGATCAACACCAAATTTATTGTCTATGTTTTTTTTAGCTGATTTAGGACAATTTTGATGTGCTGAATCCAAAAATCACATTGGTTTTGTTCAATCAGGTCAACTTTTTGGACTATGGCCACGTGTTTTTTTTTTACATTTTTGTTTACATGTACTGGTATTTTCACTTTATATGATGCAAAATTCTTTTTTTTATTTCTTGAAATTCTCTGAATTTTGAACAGTGATGATGCAACATTCAATTTACATGTACTTTCCTTAATCAGTGTCTACTTTTCAATTTACAGTACAACTGCTTACAACTTAGCATATAAACCTGACCTGATCGAGAGAAACAAATGCCATTTTTGGATTCAGCGGTGCAAAATTGTCTTAAATCAGTTTAAAAAACACAGACAACTTACAAAAAATGATTTTTGTTATGTTGTGTAATTGACCTTTTTTTTTTTTTTTTTTTTTTGTTACTTATTTGTACCCGTAGGTAGATTTGGTGTGCAGTCTGGTGACAAGCCACCGGCTGCCGGTCGCTGCGTGCGCGAGCGCCCTAAACCTACATATTTTTGGTATGCGGGAGGAAACCGGAGAAATCCCGGAGTAAACCCACGCAACACGGGGAGAACATGCAAGCTCCACACAGCTCACTGTTGGCCGGGGGCTGGGATCGAACCCACGATCTCATGATCCCCGCGATGCCCCGGCCGAGGGTAAACTGTGCTGCCACAGTGTTAAACCACTGCGCCACCGTGCAGCCCATGGCTGCACCTCTGCTACCTTTTCTGTTTGATGTTTGTTTTGTTGTGGATTGTTTATATTGTTTATGTTTGTCTACCTCCCCTTGGGGTGATGTAGGGGAAAAAAAAGGAGGGAGGGGTGCAATATCTCAAATATACTTTAGGAGCAGCTTCCTTATTTGTTGGCGATTTCCTTTGCAAATCATTTATCACAATCTTCAAATTCACAATTTGTTTATGGTAAATTTGTCACTATTGTACATAAATGTGTGACTTTTCTTACTTCTTTTTCTTATAAATTACATGCAGAAGAGGTTATGGAAACTTGTCTCACAAGAGCAATGGATTTATTTAGAGATGCACAACAGTAGAATTTTTACCAATAACTGATGTACTTCAATACTTTGAAAGAAGTTTTTGTTGATTTCCGATGTCAATATCAATACATACAGTATGCACATATTTTTCCCACCTATTTACATTTTCTTTGTCTTGCAGTAATGATTAACCAGAATATAAAGAAACATTCCCCAAGGAAAATAAGACAAGTTCCTCAACTTAATATAAAAACACATGTTATTTATTAACATGTTCAACAGAACTGTAAACTTCCCCCTTTTTTAATAGGCTGGGAGGATACTGTTCCTTTGACAGCCCTTACAACAGCCACAACCAGAGCAAGAGGAAACATGTAAATACAATCTATCTAAAGGGGTCATGTGAAAATTAAGCGTGCAACAAACAAAATGCACCAACATAAATAATCAGTCTCATATTTTTACACTACTGAATCAAGAAACACAAACATGGATACTTGTGATTTACAGACTTAATTAAACTCAGCATCATACAAATTGGATCAAATAAATCAATTCAAAATAGGAGCTGACTAAGCGGCATCATTTTCCGACAGTAACATGGAACCACCTCAATATGCGATGTTTGAAATGCCCCGACTGAAAATCACCCACGACTAGACGTGTGTGTCAGGGCTCATTGGAGTCCGCTGCTCCACGTTGGCAATTTCTTTTCTTCATTCTTCCCTATATATTCACTTTGAGATAATATTATAAGTTTGGCAAATTTTGGTAATTTAGAGACAAAACTGATTAAATTTTGGTTGGTTCAGATAGATAGATAGATTAGTTTATTTGACAGGGACAGTGCAATAAACATAGACAATTAATCAATGACAATCAATGTGATGTGTTGCACATAGAGTGTATAGCTATTAGCTAATTTGCAACTCTTGTCCCTGGATGGGCTTTAGAAAAGAGAATCAAGTAAAAAAAAGAAAAAGAAAATACACAATAACCACATACATCAATGCAAAAAGATTATAAATACACAATTATAAATATTGTAAATATTATAAATATTATAAATACACAAATATAACAACCTGATTCACATTTGCCTATTTCAGGCCTCCCTCCCTTCGTCACTCATTATAAACAAACACATTCATTCCTTCCCTTCATTCACTCTCACTTTGCAGACAATCAATTCATACATGAGTACATTCTTGTTTATTTTTCAGCCAGTTTTTTACCTTTTTAGTGAATGTTTTAAAGTCCGTTATTATTTTAATTACATTTGGCATTGTGTTCCAGATGTGACTGCCCTTTATAGAGAAAGCTGTTTGTCCAAATGTGGTTCTGCGGTGGAATATTTTACAGTTATTGTTAACAGAACTCCTGGTGGCTCTGCTGCTGTCCTGTCTTTGGACGAAACCAGCAAGCGGCTCGGGTGCTGATTTATGGAAACATTTGAACGTTAATTTCAGAAAACAGAGGTCAATGAAACTCTCAAAACTCAATAGGTTGTATTTTTTTAAAACATTACAGTGATGCCACCTAATGGGCTTTTGGTCCAAGATTTTTAGGGTTTGATTATATAATGAACCTATATGTCTTATTGTGGAAAGGGCTGCTTGAGCCCAGACTGTCAAACAGTACGATATATGAGAAAAAAACATAGAATGCATATACAGTACAGCTGCTTCGTAAGGTATGTAATATCTAATTAATTTAAAGCAGTTCAGATTTTTTTTTACTGTTTTTGAAATTTTCTTTATATGAAGATTAAATTTGAGTTGAGGATCTAGTACAATGCCAAGGTATTTGAATTCTGTAGCTAAACTGATGTCATGATCATGTATATTAACTTTAAAACGTTGCAGGTTACATTTTTTGATTGAAAAGCACATTGAGACTGTTTTCTGAAGGTTCAGCAATAGATGGTTCTGGAGGAGCCACTCTTGGACATCAACCATACTTGTAGACAGTACATCTGCAGCCTGTGCTGGAGTCTTGGCAGCTGTGTAAATAACTGCATCATCTGCATAAAGTTGGCATGTTGCAGCTGAGCAGTGTAACGGCAAGTCATTAATAAAAATGCTGAAAAGTAAAGGACCAAGAATGGACCCTTGTGGGATACCCATGCGGTTGTTTAAAAATGAGGATTTATCCTGGTGAACTTTTACACACTGTTCTCTATTCTGGAGATACGATGCAAACCATTCTAATGTATCTGGGGAGAAGTTAAAAGATACCATTTTGGATAAAAGCAAACTGTGGTTTACAGTATCGAAAGCCTTTTTGAGATCTAGAAAAACAGCTCCTACCACATTACCCCTTTCCAAGGACTGTTTGACTTTTTCAATAAGGCAACAATTTGCTGTTTCTGTTGAGTATCCTGGTCTAAAACCAAATTGATGTGGATGAAGAAGTTGACTGTCTTGTAAGTAGTCTATCAGCTGTGTAGCTACAACTTTTTCAAGAACCTTAGACAGGACTGGTAAAATAGAGATTGGGCAGTAATTGCATATATCGTCTTTACTGCCTGATTTATGAACTGGTATGACGACAGCTTTTTTCCAGCCAGATGGAAATGTACTAGACCTAATGGAGAGATTAATGAGATGAGTCAGTGGTTTGATTAATATTTTGCTGTGCATTTTGAGAAAGGAGGTGCTCATATTGTAGATATCATTAGTTTTTGAGTTTGACAGTGTTTTAACAATACCAGCAATTAACTCCTCATTTACCTCATCGATGTGAAAAGAATCTGTTGGAAGTATGGAATTTGTGTTGTTGAGCACATTTGGCAGCACAAAAATTTTTGTTAAGTCTTCCACAGAGCCCACAAAGTATGAATTAAATTCATTTGCCAAAGTAGCCTTGTCACTGACGGTCTTGCCATTGATTCTAAGTTCCTTTACCCCCTTCTGATCGTTTTTTTTTATTAGTTAAGTTATTTAAATGCCTCCATAGGGAACTGTTGTTACCCGTTGCATGATCTATCAGTTTATTGTAATAAGATACTTTTGATTTTCGCAGCTCATGTACCACTTTATTTCTTAAACTTTTGTACACAAGGTGATCATTTTGTAGTTTAGAGGTTAATGATGTTTTCAATGCATAGTCTCGCCTCTTCATAAGTTTTCTTATTTCATTATTTAACCATGGTAGGCTAATCTTCTGTTGTCTACTTTTAATTTGCTTTGTAAATTTTTCTATAGACTTTGTGATTGTTGCAGTTATAAAATTACAACAATCATCTACTTCATATATTAACATGAGCTGCTCCCAATTTTGATTCTCTAAGTAATCTTCAAACTCCTCATTTTTTGATTTGGGAATAATAAAATTTGATTTGTCAATATCGACTCCCCCAAAATACTGTAGTCGCTTTTTAGTAAGTTTTCTGACAGCAAGAACCATGTTATGATCTGAGAGACCAGTTACAAGATTATAGGTTCTGGTTATTCGTTCTGGTTTATTAGTAAATACCATGTCAATAAGTGTTCTGGATTGTTTGGTTATCCTGGTGGGTCCTTTGATCATTTGTTGATAGTTAAATTTAGTCATGAGGCTTTTCAGTTTCTGTTTGTCCTTTTTATCAGACCAGTTAATATTAAAGTCACCATGAATTATTGTTTCTCTGTTCTTCTCAAGTTGTTTAACCAGATCACTTAATTCATTATAAAAGGAAGAATTGTGTGACGGTGGGTTGTACACTACTGCAATGTTGAAATTCATTACCGGAGAGAGACATACATTAACAGCTAAACATTCGAGTGAAGTATTCAAATCAACCAGTTGACATTTATATTTCTCCTTGATGTAAATTAAAACACCTCCTCCCCTCCCTACCTGCCTGTCTTTTCTAAAACACTGATAGCCCACAATATCGATCATATTAGTGTCTATGTTCCTGTGTAGCCAGCTTTCTGAGAGACAAAGGTAGTCCAGATTTGAGTCCAACAGCAACACCGAAATCTCATCTCTTTTGGGGATTATGCTCCGTATGTTTAAATGTCCGCCGAGGATCCCCTTTGGTTTAGCCTTGGTGTCCCAAAGAACTCGTGCATGATTAACAGTTTGGAAAAATAAATGTTTTTGCTTTTGTACAACTCGTTTTGTGCTAACCCAGTGGTCTGCTGTTTAATAGTGGCAGGTCCAGGGTTAAGGTGAATATCTCCTGCCAGAAGTAGCAGAAATAACAGTACTTTAACTGCATACCCTCTGCCATATTGTGATTTTTGCTTAACAGCCATGTTTGCCTTATTTTGAAAGTTTTTTCTCAGGGCTTTTAAAGACCACATAGAGTACAGGGTGAGATGTCCATGTCCAAATCCATATAAATAAAACTTTTTAACTTCACCTTTAGTTGAGTTTGCCGGAAAATCCTTCTTGTTGCAGGTCCAGACACACAAAGACAGAACGAAGAGGAAGCAGATAAGCAGAGAAGGCTTAGAAGTGATGCCCATCAGCCCACTTTTTAATCCGGTGGCAGCCATCTTCAGTCTTTCTTGGAAAGAAAAGGAAAATGAAAAATCTGTGGATAGTAAAATAAATTCTGCTTATGTCGCCAGTATCCGATCCGATCGTCCTCGAATCCAGCTGGGCCTCAGCTAGCCAACTAGCCCCTTCCGCTGCTGGTCCCGTTGCTCATGGCCGCTGAAACCGAGCTCCTGTCCCGCTCCTCCAACCGAGTCTCGTCACACACCGCCGCTGCCACCGAGCTCCGCTGGGGTCACGGTAAGTCCTCCGTTGGGCACCGCCGCCTACCGCCGTCTGCCTGGGTGAGATCTCTGCTGAGCCCCGTCAACAAATAGCCGCCTGCCTGGTAGTATCTCCGCTGGGCCTCGCAACTGGGCTCCGATTCAGGCTGGTGTTAGGTAGAATGACTGGCGCCAGCATTAAGCTAACTAGCGTTAGCTTAGTAATCGCTTCAGGTAGGGCGCATCAGTGAATCACAAAGAAAATGCTGGAAGCGCTGGTCAGTTTCACTCACAGTGGCCGGAGGAAGGCGATCAAAGGGGTAATCCAATGGAGGTAGAAATTCAGCCCGTGGGTGTCCGTCACAAGCGCCGATCGCTGTAGGTTAGTTATTTAGAGACTGGCGCCAGCATTAAGCTAACTAGCGTTAGCTTAGCAATCGCTTCAGGTAGCATTAAGCTAACTAGCGTTAGCTTAGCAATCGCTTCAGGTAAGGCGCATCAGTGAACCACAAAGAAACGCTGGTCGCCGGAGAAAGGCGATTAAAAGGGCAATCCAGCGGAGGTGGTAATTCAGCCCGTGCGTGTCCGTCATGAGCGCCGATCGCTGTAGGTTAGTTATTTTTAATGGCAAAATCAGTGACTTTGTCTCAGCACTGAAAAAGTGTGACCATCCCGGTCGCCATCTTGGATCCTCCTTCAAGATACATTGTTATAAAAGAAGACATTTAATGTTTGAAGAATAAATGTTGGGGATATAGGTTAAATTATTTGGCAAGCAAACAAATTAAATCATAGGTATTTTAACTTGGAAATATATATATATATATACAGTATATATATATATATATATATATATATATATATATATATATATATATATATATATATATATATATATATATATATATACGTATATATATATATATACGTATATACGTATATATATATATATATATATATATATATATATATATATATATATATACGTATATACGTATATATACTTTTTTACCCCACTTTTTTACAGTGGGGTAAAAAAGTATTTAGTCAGCCACCAATTGTGCATGTTCTCCCACTTAAAAGATGAGAGAGGTCTCTAATTTTCATCATAGGTATACCTCAACTATGAGAGACAAAATGAGCAAAAAAAATCCAGAAAATCTTATTGTCTGATTTTTAAAGAATTTATTTGCAAATTATGGTGGAAAATAAGTATTTGGTCGCCTACAAACAAGCAAGATTTCTGGCTCTCACAGACCTGTAACTTCTTCTTTAAGAGGCTCCTCTGTCCTCCACTCGTTACCTGTATTAATGGCACCTGTTTGAACTCGTTATCAGTATAAAAGACACCTGTCCACAACCTCAAACAGTCAGACTCCAAACTCCACTATGGCCAAGACCAAAGAGCTGTCAAAGGACACCAGAAACAAAATTGTAGACTTGCACCAGGCTGGGAAGACTGAATCTGCAATAGGTAAACAGCTTGGTGTGAAGAAATCAACTGTGGGAGCAATTATTAGAAAATGGAAGACATACAAGACCACTGATAAGCTCCCTCGATCTGGGGCTCCACGCAAGATCTCACCCCGTGGGGTCAAAATGATCACGAGAACGGTGAGCAAAAATCCCAGAACCACACAGGGGGACCTAGTGAATGACCTGCAGAGAGCTGGGACCAAAGTAACAAAGGCTACCATCAGTAACACAATATGCCGCCAGGGACTCAAATCCTGCAGTGCCAGATGTGTCCCCCTGCTTAAGCCAGTACATGACCAGGCCCGTCTGAAGTTTGCTAGAGAGCATTTGGATGATCCAGAAGAGGATTGGGAGAATGTCATATGGTCAGATGGAACCAAAATAGAACTTTTTGGTAAAAACTCAACGTGTCGTGTTTGGAGGAGAAAGAATGCTGAGTTGCATCCAAAGAACACCATACCTACTGTGAAACATGGGGGTGGAAACATCATGCTTTGGGGTTGTTTTTCTGCAAAGGGGCCAGGATGACTGATCCGTGTAAAGGAAAGAATGAATGGGGCCATGTATCGTGAGATTTTGGGCAGCACGGTGGTGCAGTGGTTAGCACTGTTGCCTTACAGCTAGAAGGTTCCTGGTTCGAATCCCCAGGTTGGCAGGGGTTGGAACCTTTCTGTGTGGAGTTTGCATGTTCTCCCTGTGCTGCGTGGGTTTACTCCGGGGGCTCCGGTTTCCTCCCACAATCCAAAGACATGCATGTTAGGTTAATTGGCTGTTCTAAATTGTCCCTAGATATTTGTTTCCTATAGGCCCTTAGAATAGAGGCTTAGTACTAGTGAAAGCGCTTTGAGTGGTCTTTGTGACTAGAAAAGCGCTATATAAGTGCAGGTTAGTTAGTTAGTAGTTAGATTTTGAGTGAAAACCTCCTTCCATCAGCAAGGGCATTGAAGATGACACGTGGCTGGGTCTTTCAGCATGGCAATGATCCCAAACACACCGCCCGGGCAACGAAGGAGTGGCTTCATAAGAAGTATTTCAAGGTCCTGGAGTGGCCTAGCCAGTCTCCAGATCTCAACCCCTTAGAAAATCTTTGGAGGGAGTTGAAAGTCCATGTTGCCTAGCGGCAGCCCCAAAACATCACTGCTCTAGAGGAGATCTGCATGGAGGAATGGGCCAAAATACCAGCAACAGTGTGTGAAAACCTTGTGAAGACTTACAGAAAACGTTTGACCTCTGTCATTGCCAACAAAGGGTATATAACAAAGTATTGAGATGAACTTTTGTTATTGACCAAATACTTATTTTCCACCATAATTTGCAAATAAATACTTTAAAAATCAGACAATGTGATTTTCTGGATTTTTTTCCCCCTCATTTTGTCTCTCATAGTTGAGGTATACCTATGATGAAAATTGGAGACCTCTCTCATCCTTTAAGTGGGAGAACTTGCAGAGTTGGTGACTGATTAAATACTTTTTTACCCCACTATATATATATATATATATATATATATATATATATATATATATATATAAAATTTTATTCTTTTTTTTAATAGAAACTTTGTATGCCTGATAAGAATGGAAATTTCTAAATTAATAAATTAATAAGTTAAATTTAAATTAATTAGTTGTTGAATTTAAACCAAAGTTGATGAATTTAATGACCTTTTAACAGATTGGTAAATGCAGGAAAAAAACAAAGCTGAAGAAATTTAAATACTCACTTGAAAGGTGAGAATATTATGGGTAAATGAAATCTAGAAAATTACTTGTTTAAACATTCATTATAGGTCTGAGGAAAATGCAGACCAAAGGTCCATGAAGCAGGTAATTAACTGTCTATTTTTTTTCTTTGAGTTGCATGAATACTGACTGAAATCATGAGCTTCATCTGCCCTGTCATAGACACAACTAATAATGATGACTAATCTATAAGCTTGCCTTGGCATGTCTACTGCAGAAAAATAACATTGTTTTCACAGTAACACATTTCAAATTAATTGGGTTTAGATTGTATACAGGTAAGTGGGAAGTATTTGGAGATATGGTTGTTTTGGTTTTGCTTTCTCCATAGGTAAAAGCAGTAAACTAAATAAAACTAAGAAGATGCTTCTTCTATTGGTGAGATACATTTTAATTTCTACAAGACTAAAGTGAGAGCAGACAGAAACTGAAAGAAACATGATTTAACAGCATTAAAATGCTCTTGTCTTAATCCTAATGATCTGTTATCTATTATGCACTCTGTGGTACAGTTTTTGTATGAAAAGAGCTATACAAATATAGCTTTGATTGATTCTGATAATACATTTGCAAATCTGATCAAGTTTGGAGTAAAGTCTGATTATCGGTTGAATGAATATGGGTGTCAAGAGGAGTGACCTTAGCACACTACACTTGACTACACAGGAAACTGAATAACTAACCAATGTGCAGATTATTTTGTTTCATATTACATTGATGCACCATTTATTTAAAAGTAAGAGAATAAAAGCAGTCCTGTCTGCTACTACTTTAATCAATTTGAAATAATATAACTGTAAGAAAAATAAAAACAAAACACCACTGGATTTTGCAAGTGAGACTTATATCCTTTTTTTCCTTTCTTTCAGGCTGAGTGTAGAAGGAGACTTAGGCAGATAAGGAGGGGCCCAGATTGCTATCGTGGGGACATTGTGAGGATGCTGACAGCTTCATTTCAACAAGCAATAATACATATGTGACTATAAAATCGAAAGAAGATCATCTGTCTGGAATCATGCCACAAAGGTCCCAAATAAAGGACTCATCAGCAGTGCCCACCAACCACTAATGAATTATTTTGCTGGTCACCTGGCGAGGTGATTGAAGTGGTGGATCAAAGAATTGTTAAAAAAAAAAAAAAAAAAAAAACCAAAACACTATTTTCAACATCAAAACTTGTAACCACTTTTCTTTTATGATGCCTTTTGGGCAAATGTGGGAGAAACAATATCATTTCAGAGGAACATGTATATTTCAAAAACCTTCAGTGAGAACTACCACCAAGCAACACTGTGTCTCAGTGCTAGGAGTCAGACTGTGGAACGCTTTTGGACCTGAATTAAAATCATGTACAACGCTTGGACAGTTTAATCAAAAACTAAAGGAAGAAATGCTCCAAACATATATACAAAGGGACATGTAAAATCACATAAGGATAATCATATCCAGTCTGTGTTGTGCTGTTGCTTTGTTTTGTTT
Source organism: Pholidichthys leucotaenia (assembly GCA_020510985.1). Lineage (NCBI taxonomy): Eukaryota > Metazoa > Chordata > Actinopteri > Cichliformes > Pholidichthyidae > Pholidichthys > Pholidichthys leucotaenia. Next base: position 99,816,263 of record CM035841.1, on the reverse strand, counting down.
TGTCACGTTTTGTCTTAGCTTTTTTCTGATTTGTAATCACTTTTATTTTATTTTATTTTTGAATTCTTAGATGGAACATGGGTGGGAAATATAAGCTGCGGCTTCAGCCATCACCCATTTCGGATAACTTTTGTTGAATTGTATAATCCAAGGAGTTATTGTTACCTCTGCCAAGGAGGTTATGTGATCATCGGCGTTGGTTTGGCTGTCTGTCTGTTTGTCTGTCTGTTTGTTTGTTTGTTAGCAAGATAACTCAAAAAGTTATGGACGGATTTTAATGAAATTTTCACAAATTGTCAGAAATGGGGTATCCTACAGGTGATTACATTTTGGTGGTGATCCGGATCACCATCCAGAAGACAACCGCCATTACGGAAAATGCCATTTTCGTCAATAACTACTGAACCACTAATCCTATCATTGTGAATCCAATTGCTAGACATATGTTTTCATGATCAAGGAGTTTGAAAACGTACACACAAACACTGTATGGGGGGAACTGTGGTGCTTGGCGGAGGTCTGCGCTCTCCGAGTGCCTTTCTAGTTTAATTTTTTGACCTTGTTACCTCCGCCAAGGAGGTTATGTGATCATCGGCGTTGGTTTGTCTGTCTGTTTGTCTGCCTGTTTGTTTGTTAGCAAGATAACTCAAAAAGTTATGGACGGATTTTCATGAAATTTTCACAGATTGTCAGAATTGGGGTATCCTACAGATGATTAGATTTTGGTGTTGATCCGGATCACCGTCCACAAGAAAACCGCCATTACGCAAAATGACATTTTCGTGAATAACTACTGAACCACTAATCCTATCATTGTCAATCCAATTGCTTGTCATATTTTTTCATGGTCAAGGAATCTGAAAACATACACACAAACACTGTATGGGGGGAACTGTGGTGAAAACCGCCATTACGGAAAATGCGATTTTCGTGAATAACTACTGAACCACTAATCCTATCATTGTGAATCCAACTGCTAGTCATTTGTTTTCATGGTCAAGGAATCTGAAAATGTACACACAAACACTGTATGGGGGGAACTGTGGCGAAAACCCCCATTACGGAAAACACGATTTTCGTGAATAACTACTGAACCACTAATCCTATCATTGTGAATCCAATTGCTAGTCATATGTTTTCATGGTCAAGGAATCTGAAAATGTACACACAAACACTGTATGGGGGGAACTGTGGCGAAAACCCCCATTACGGAAAATGCGATTTTCCTGAATAACTACTGAACCACTAATCCTATCATTGTGAATCCAATTGCTAGTCATATGTTTTCATGGTCAAGGAATCTGAAAACGTACACACAAACACTGTATGGGGTGAACTGTGGCGCTTGGCGGAGGTCTGCGCTCTCCAAGTGCTTTTCTAGTTGGATTTTTTCCCCCTTGTTATATTATTTTGTCCCTTTCTTTTAATCTTTTAATCTAATCTATCCAAAATAAAGATTCATTCATTCATTCATTCATTCATTCATTCATCAGAAGGGGGATGATGGAAAAATTCTATGTTATACTGAGTTATGTACACATATGAATATGAATTTTTCTTTTTAAAGCTTAATGTGTATACCTAGGAAATCCTATTACCATATTTGGAGTTGTTGAGTAGTGGAAAAAACAGATTGAAGGATGCTGATGTGACTGTGAACGTTCAATTCTATCACTGACTGTTCATCTTATAACTAGCGTTTTCTGCATAAACCCAGCAGATACAGTCTTTGTCTTGAATGAAATAATCAAGCGGGTCAGCAAACTGTATCAACTGAGTCATGAATGAACTATCAAGAAGTGACCTCACCCCGATGGCCCCTTGGATATATATAGCCAGAATCACTCTGTTAGTTAAGTCAGTACACTGCAGCAGTCTGTGAGAGCTGTACTCTGTATTTTCTTCCACTGATCAGTGCAGTTTAGCCAGTTTAGTTGTGCTCCTCTTGGAGACTCCATTGTCCTACTGGGAGACTTCAATGCACACGTGGGCAACGACAGTGAAACCTGGAGGGGGGTGATTGGGAGGAACGGCCTGCCCGATCTGAACCTGAGTGGTGTTCAGTTACTGGATTTCTGTGCTAACCACAGTTTGTCCATAACGAACATGTTCAAGCATAAGGGTGTCCATATGTGCACCTGGCACAAGGACACCCTAGGTCGCAGGTCGATGATCGATTTTGTTATCGTGTCATCAGACCTGCGACCGTATGTCTTGGACACTCGGGTAAAGAGAGGTGCAGAGCTGTCAACTGATCACCACCTGGTGGTGAGTTGGATCCGATGGCAGGGGAGGAAGCCATTCAGACCTGGTAGACCCAAACGTATAGTGAGGGTGTGCTGGGAACGTCTGGCTGAGGCCCCTGTCTGGGAGGTCTTCAACTCCCACCTCTGGAAGTACTTCAACCACATTCCGAGGGAGTCAGGAGACATGGAGTCTGAATGGGCCATGTTCTCCACCTCTGTTGTTGAGGCGGTGGCCCAGAGCTGCGGCCGCAAGGTGGTCGGCGCATCTCGTGGTGGCAACCCCCAAACCAAGTGGTGGACACCAGTGGTGAGGGGGGGCATTAAGCTGAAGAAGGAGTCCTATCAAGCTTGGTTGGCTTGTGGGACTCCCGAAGCAGCTGAGGTGTAGCGGCAGGCCAAGCGGAGTGCAGCTCAGGTGGTTGCTGAAGCAAAAACCCGGGTATGGGAGGAGTTTGGTGAGGACATGGAACAAGACTTTCGGTCGGACTTTCGGACTTTTGTTGTCCTCCAACTGATTGCCACTGATTGCACTCAACTCACTCACACACACACACTGATACACTATACTGACTTGAAGATATTCATCCACTGCTCTCTTTGTGTCATTGTGTGGATTCTATTGTCTGCTAATTGTGCACTGAGAGTTTTTTTCTTGTAATCATAATATCGGTCATATATGAACTATATTCTGATAAACAATGCTTTTTTCTGTCTCCTATTGTGTTTAACCCCCCCCCCCCCTTCTCCCCCATTGCTTCCTGTTCCCCTCCTGTTGACAGGTGCCTCCATGGCTGCCGCGTCATTGATAATGTCATTCATGACGTTCTCAGTGTCAAGTCAAATCCCTCGTATATTTACCTGTTATTTACTTGTAAATGTGCTTGGCAATAAATCTTTTTCTGATTCTGATTCTGATTCTGGTCAGCCTTGAAGAGATTCTGGCAAACTGTCTGGCGGCTCAGGAGGGGAAAGCAGCTCTCTGTCCACACTGTGTATGGTGCGGATGGGGTGCTGTTAACTTCAACTGGTGATATCGTTGGGCGGTGGAAGGAATACTTCAAGGATCTCCTCAATCCCACTGATACGCCTTCCACAGAGGAAGCAGGGTTTGTGGACAAGGGGGATGACTTGCCTAACACAGGGGCTGAGGTCGCCAAGGTGGTTAAAAATCTCCTTGGTGGCCGGGCCCCGGGGGTGGACGAGATTCGCCCTGAGTACCTCAAGGCCCTGGATGTTGTAGGGCTGTCATGGTTGACATGCCTCTGCAACATTGCGTGGAGGTCGGGGGCAGTGCCTTTGGGATGGCAAACCGGGGTGGTGGCTCCTCTCTTCAAAAAAGGGGACCGGAGGGTGTGCTCCAACTTTAGAGGGATCACACTCCTCAGCCTCCCTGGGAAGATCTATGCCAAGGTACTGGAGAGGAAAGTCCGGCCGTTGGTCGAACCTCGGATTCAGGAGGAGCAATGTGGTTTTCGTCCTGGCCGTGGCACATCGGACCAGCTCTTTACCCTCTCGAGAATTCTCGAGGGTTCGTGGGAGTTTGCCCAACCAGTTTACATGTGCTTTGTGGACTTGGAGAAGGCATTTGACTGCGTTCCTCGTGGTTTTTTTGTGGGGGGTGCTTCGAGAGTGTGGAGTATTGGGCTTGTTGTTACGAGCTATTCGGTCTCTGTACGACCATTGTGAGAGTTTGGTTCGTATTGCCAACACTCGGTCGGACTCATTCCCAGTGAGAGTTGGACTCCGCCAGGGCTGCCCTTTGTTACCGATCCTGTTCATAATTTTTCTGGACAGGATTTCTAGGCCCAGCCAGGAAATGGAGGGTGTCATGCTTGGTGACCACAGGATCTCATCTCTGTTGTTTGCAGATGATGTTGTCCTGTTGGCTTCATCCAGCAATGACCTATAGCTCTTGCTGGGATGGTTTGACGCTGAGTGTGAAGCGTCTGGGATAAGAATCAGCACCTCCAAGTCTGAGTCCATGGTCCTCAGCCGGAAAAAGGTGGATTGTCCTCTCTGGGTTGGGGACAGGCTCCTGCCCCAAGTGGAGGAGTTTAAGTATCTTGGGGTCTTATTCACGAGTGAGGGGAAAATGGAGCGAGAGATTTACAGACGGATTGGAGCAGCATCTGCAGTGATGCGGACATTGTACTGGTCTGTTGTGGTGAAGAGGGAGCTTAATTCTAAGGCAAAGCTGTCGATTTACCAGTCAATCTACGTTCCTACTCTCACCTATGATCATGAGCTTTGGGCAATGACCGAAAGAACGAGATCACGGATACAAGCGGCTGAAATGAGCTTTCTCCGTAGGATTGCTGGACTCACCCTCAGAGATAGGGTGAGGAGCTCAGTCATCCAGGAGAAGCTCAGAGTAGAACCGCTACTCCTCCACATAGAAAGGAGTCAGATGAGGTGGTATGGGCATCTGATTAGGATTCATCCTGGACACCTCCCACTTGAGGTGTTTTGGGCACGTCCCACTGGAAGGAGACCCCAGGGCAGACCCAGGACTCGGTAGAGAGACTATGTCTCCCAGCTGGTCTAGGAACACCTTGGTATCCTTTCTGAAGAGCTGGAGCAGGTGGCTGGGGAGAGGGAAGTCTGGGCTTTTCTGCTTGAACTGCTGCCTCCATGACCCGGACCTCCGGAAAAGCGGTAGAAGATGGATGGATGCATGGATGATCAGTGCAATTAAATTTGCTGAAACTTTGATCCAGCCTGGTTTTTGACTGAAGGTCTTCAAGAATTTTTCTAACAGAATACTTTGAGGATCTCCTCAATTCCACTGACACGCCTTCCAAAGAGGAGGCAGGGCTTGTGGACGAGGGGGACGACTCGCCTATCACCGGGGCTGAGGTTGCCAAGGTGGTTAAAAATCTCTTTGGTGATCGGGCCCCAGGGGTGGTCGAGATTCGCCCTGAGAACCACAAGGCCCTGGATGTTGTAGGGCTGTCAGGGTTGACACGTCTCTGCAACATTGTGTGGAGGTTGGTGACAGTACCTTTGGCATGGCAAACAGGAGTGGTGGTTCCCCTCTTTAAGAAGGGGGACCAGACGGTGTGCTCCAACTTTACAGGGATCACACTCCTCAGTGTCCCTGGAAAGGTCTATGGCAAGGTCCTGGAGAACAGAGTCTGGCCGTTGGTTGAACCTCGGATTCAGGAGTAACAATGTGGTTTTCGTCCTGGCCGTGGCACATCTGACCAGGTCTTTACCCTCTCGAGAATCCTTGAGGGTTCGTGGGAGTTTGCCCAGCCACTTTGAATGTGTTTTGTGGACTTGGAAAAGGCATTCTTGGTGTCATTGCTGTCTTGCTGTTATCTGACAGTAGCTCCAACTACAGTTGTATACATAGTTTTACAAACGCAATTACAGTCATATGTGCAGCTGCATTTCTGCAATATTCAGGAGAGTGGATGTTTCTGGATTGTTCAACAAGGTTGCCGTTTGTCTGCTACAGTGAGCTTCGTGAGTCCTGTGCTGTTCATCAATAGAAGTAATGCAATCATTATTATCCTGTAAACATTAAATCATTTCAGCCAGATTAATTGACACATTACAGTCTTGTTTTCACCTTTGTTGTGCACATCAAATCTGCAAAGTTTTGAAGAGATTTTCAACCCATTATTCTTTTTATGTTTTTCTGTTTCTTAGGCCCTACAGCACAAACCCCTAATGAACAGACCCCTACAGAACAAAGCCCTACAGTACAGAATCCTACAGCACAGACCCCTATAGCACAGATCCTTACAACACAGACCCCTACAGCACAGATACATCTGGTGAACATGAGAACAGCTTTTGTCTCCTCCATGGATCTGAACGATCCTGCCGTGAAGGAAGAGCTCCTGAGAAAGATAAGTCTCCAAATCCAAGTAGAAGACAACAAACCATTCATGTGACCAGAAAAAAAAAACTTTGGTTTTAGTTGCTTCATCTACAGATGTACAGTCTGAGAGCATCAAAAAACAAACAAACAAAAAAAACGTTCTAGTAGGTATGTGCATGGGGAGATATTTCATTTCACTGTAGGGGGGGACAATAAACAGAATATTTTGTCAAGAGTAACAGTTAAGTGTCCTGTGCAAGACTGTGTTTAGGGGCTCCTGTATTTGTAATAGAGGAGAGTTCAAACCCTTAAAAACAAAAACATAAAAACTTGAGCCATTACCTACATCAGTGTTTTTCAACCAGGGTTCCCTGGTAGGTTCAGGTTTCTATAGGATATTATCTCATTTCACTTGTTAATTGGTCCAAAAAACTCAAACAGTCTGCCTTTATTTTACAGGGGTTCATGAGTGTCTACAGAACCCATGGACTACAACAGCAAATTTTTTGCATTTTCAACAATTAGACTCTGCAGCATCACTGTGAGGCCTCTGGAAGCAGCCCAGTTTTCGTACAAATGTGCACAAATAGCATGTTTTCAATATAGTGAAATATATATCTGCCCAAACCTCTCCTGTACGTCAGATATCTCTTGTAGTTTTCAGTTCTAGAGATGTTGCTAAATGACCTGAAAGGCTTATTGAAGAAAGCCATTCGTTTCTCCAGATAGAGGAAGAACTGAAGAAGTAGGGAGTGACTGGAGTCACCCTGAAGTGGAAGGAGCAACCTGATGGGAAAGTTTTCCACAAGGAGGAAAAAACTTTCTAAGTAGAAAGGAGAACAAGACAAGAATGAGCTTCAATGTAACACAAGATGAGCTTTAGCTTTCACTACAGTACTCTTATTATTTCTAGAAATCTCACCTACAGTAGAATAGAGCAGTTAGATTGTCATAGAAGGGTGTTATTTTTTTATGCTACAGTTTGTACTGTTTTGAATGAAAGGTAATGTGTTTGGGAGTTTAAAAAGATGCTAGCAGTTGCCAGTATCTAATGTGACCTTTTGTCCCCAGATCCATAACGGTACAAGGAGGGACTGAAAAATTCATAGGCTGACCATGATGCAGTGGTCAAATTTGACCAAATGTGGTTAACTTTTCAACATTTCAACAACAGTGTTGCAGCGCTTGGATCCCTGTGGTATAGAAGCTCTCTTCTTGTTCCTCAAGATTCAAGATTCAAGATTTTATTTGTCAAAACTACTATACATACAGGACATACAGGAGGATTTAAATGGCATTTCTCTCTTCAGTGGTGCATGCAATATAAAAAACAAAAGGAATAAGGCTGGAAAACAACAATAGCAATCTATGTACAGTATTGTTACCCGTAGTGCAAACAGCGACAAAAGATAGACCCAGACATCCCATAGTGCAAATAAAGATAAAAAAAGGAAACCCAGCAATCCTATACAGTGGTACCTCTACTTACGAACGTCTCTACATACGGAATTTTCAGGTTACGAGACACCTCAACGGGAAAATATTGCCTCTAGTTACGAACGAAATTTCAGGATACGAAAGGCAAAAAAGTACGCGCTCCTCGCAGCTTCCGTAGTTTACCGAACGTAAACATACCTGTAGCTGCTCTGCCATTGGCTATCGCCTAGCATCTTCCTGGTATCCCATTGGCCACGAAGTTTTGTTTTTTTTTTCCAAAACTTTATGCGTTTGGTTGATCTCGCCAAAGAATATGGCCGTAATACATCAACGATCAGCACGGTATTAAAACAAAACGAAGCACTTACAAGCCGACAAAAGCAAACGTCCTTGGATCAGAACATGAACCAAAGAAGGCAAACGGTGACGACGTCGACAACGATAGCAGTTAAAGGGTAAATGAACATAATTTTTATTATTCTCTCATTTTAAACTCTCATTTTATGTTTATTGTGCAGTAATCTAATTGTAACATGTATTTGTTACATGTTTTGATGCGTTTTTACGATTTATAAAAAATTTATGCCCGAATTTTGGGGGCTTGGAACGGATTAGGGCATTTACATGTATAACGCGCCTCTACTTACGAATTTTTCATGTTACGAGAACTCTTCCGGAACAAATTAAATTCGTAAGTAGAGGTACCACTGTATACAGAAAAAGTAGAGCAGTCATACTTGTAGTTGCGAGTTCAATGTGGTAGTGTAAGTGCAGACAGCGACAGATTGGATGGCACATGGTCAATATCACAATAACAGACAGCAGCAAATATGGCATTTGCGCAAATGGTTGCAGTAAAGTGCAGAGACATACAGCATCAGATGTATTACTGTTGGTGTGCCAAGTCTTTCTGAGCCAACAGCCGACATAGTTATTGTACGGGTGAGTGTGCTACGGTCCGGGGAGGGGGGATGGGAGAAGTGGAAAGAGTTCAGGGTCTTGATGGCCTGATGAACAAAGCTGTTTTGCAGTCTTTTGGAGTGGGCCTGGAGGCTCCGGTACCTTTTCCTCAAGGGCAGGGGGGTAAAGAGGCAGTGTGAGGGGTGGGAGGTGTCACCTGCCATGTTGATGGCTCTCTGGGTGAGGCGGATGACGTAGATATCTGGGGCGGGGGGGAGGGGCACAATGATCTTACTGGCTGCTTTCACTGTGCGTTGTAGTGTTTTCCGGCAGGAGGCGGTGCAGATTCCATACCACACCGTGGTGCAGCTGATGAGGATGCTCTCAGTGGTGCCCCTGTAGAATGAGCACACGATGGGGGTGGGACTTCTGCTCTCCTCAGGAAATATAGGCAAATTTGAGCCTTCTTGGCCAGTGATGTGGTGTTGTTGGACCAGGAGAGGTCCTCAGAGATGTGCACCCCCAGGAACTTAGTGCTGCTCACCCTCTCCACATTTGCTCCATTGATGGTAAGAGATGGATGTTGTGTGTGTCCCCTGCTTAAGTCGACCACAATCTCCTGGTTTCTCCTATGTTCAGGAAGAGATTATTGTCTTTACGCCACTGGACCAGTTGGCTCACCTAATTTTTGTAGTTGGGCTCCTCGTTGTTGGTGATGAGGCCCACTACCATCGTGTCGTCCACAAATTTGATGATGTGGTTGGTGCTGTAGACTGATACACAGTCATGGGTCTGCAGGGTGAAGAGCAGTGGGCTGAGCACGCACCCTTGTGGGGCCCCTGTGATCAGTGTGATGGTCTTAGAGGTGTTGCTGTTTACCCTGCACATTCTGTGACCTCCCTGTGAAGAAGCCCATCACCTAGTTACAGAGAGGTTTTGAGTTCCAAGTGTCTGAGTTTTTGTATTAGGTGCTGGGGGATGATTGTGTTCAATGCTTAACTGAAGTCCAAGAACAGCATTTGCATGCAGGAGTTCTTTGAGTCAAGGTGGGTGAGGGCTGGATGGAGAGCAACAGCGAAGGCACCTTCTGTGGATCTGGTTGACCTATATACAAACTGAGATGGGTCATGGGAGCGAGGGAGGGAGGATGAACTTGATGTTCTGCATGACTAGTCGCTCAAAGCACTTCATTATGATGGGGGTCAGTGCTATGGGCCGGTAATCGTTATAGCTGGATGGGAAGGGCTTCTTTGGGACTGGTATCATGGTAGCAGTTTTGAAACATGTGGGGACAATAGCTTGACTTGGGGAGATGTTGAAGATGTCGGCCAGGACATTCTTGAGCTCCTCTGCACAGTCCTTCAGAATGTGACCTGGTATGTTGTCTGGTCCAGTGCCTTTCGTGCATTGATCCTGGAGAGAGTCATCTTAACGCTAGCCAGATCCACTCATGGCTTGCTTGTCTGGAGAACGAGTGGTCTTCTTTGCCGATGTGCTGTTTTGTGCTTCAGATTGGCCAAAGAAGTCATTTGGGTTGTTATGAAGTGTGATGTCACTCGCACAGGCCCGAGGTGGAGGTTTGTAGTTGGTGAGGGTCTGTATGCCACGCCAGAGGACACGAGCATCTCTGGTGTTGCTTAAGTGGTTGGATCACAGACATAAATCCTTCTTTGTCATTCTATGAACTTTTCAGCCCCACCCCCACCCCCCACCCCTTGTAGGTCTTGATCCAAGGGTGAACCTGTGTACATAGTTTGGTGGCCTTAGCTTTACTTATTCTAATACAAAGGGAATGTTAACCATAACATTTGACCTTTTGACCCAAAGCCCATGTCAAAGTTTGGGGACTACCCTGTCCCAGTTGTTTTTTTCTTATATACAACTGTTTTTGATTTGTAAAGCCAAAATCATTTCTTTCTGTAGTTATCACATTCACAAGGTAGATGTTGACCCCACCAATGCCCATCCATCCAGAGAGGTGACGACAGTACATCATCAGCTTTTTAGAGGCTTACCTGTGGTGTCATTTTATTGTCAAATATTGATTGAAACGTCCTGACTGTGAAGAAAATGCAATAAAAATGATTAATTACACAGATCCGTAGAGTGATGAATCTTCTTTTCTTATATCATTAAGGTAGGGGTCATCAACTACATCTTAACAAGGGCAAGATTTTTCTCAGCAGAGTCTCTCAGGACCAGATGCTCCTGTAACATAAAATAAAATTATTGTTTCTTGAATAAATTGATATATTAATTTCCCTTCCAATTTTGTTATTTTTTTAGCCTTTGTCAGTGTTAAAAGACTCATATTACCTGACCAGCTAGTTGCTGTGAAAAAGTCAGGACAGGATGATGCTCAGCCAACAAAACCACACATGAATAGAAGGTTTAATTCTTCTGACAATTACAATTTTAAAAAGTTTTTTCTTTCAATTTTTAATGACAGGTTTGTTTTTTTTTTTGTAAATTTACTATATTTCCCTTGTAAATTCAATTTTTTTTTAAACTTTAAACTTTTTTCCTTATAATTTGTGTTTTTGCCCTTGTAAACTTACGACTATCATCAATCCATCTTCTAACACTTAATCCATTTCAGGTCGCGGTGGTGGTGGTGGTGGTGGGGGAGGGGGGCTGTAGCCAATCCCAGCATCTTTGGGCAAGAGGCAGGATTCACCCTGGACAGATCGCCAGTCCATTGCAGGACCAACACAGACAGACGTTCACTCTCACATTCATACAAAAGGACAATTTAGGATCCCCAGCTGATGCCGGTTAACTTAACCTGCATGTCTTTGTAAGGAAACTGGAGTTCCCGGAGTAAACCCACGAAGACATAGGAAGAACATGAAAACTCTACACAGAAGGGTCACCAATGGTCAGGGGGTGGGATCGACCCCATGATGGTCAAGGGAGGAATTGATCCTGTGACCTGCTTGCTGTGCTGACACATTGCTAACCACTGCACCACCGAGCTGCCCACCAAGGGGCAGATTTACTAAGGCAGTGCAAATTAGCGAGTGCGCAAATTGGACAGAGTGCCTCAGGGAGAGGCCAATTTTTGCCAGTGATCTACTAACAACATGCAAAATTATGAACACAGACACAGTCACTTCATTTCAATAATGCCCACCCGTCCACCAAGAGCACCGCAAAATTGTGCACAGCCAATATGATTTGAACAATTTATATATGCCACTGAGTTACGGTGTTGCAATTTCAAGGCACGTTTCTATGGAGCTGTGCACTCTTTTTGTTAATAATCTCGTTGTTTTCCTCTTGTATTGTGTATTCTGAACTGGGAAAGAGAGAAATAGAGAGAAGAGGGAAATAACTTTCCATTTTATGCACAGAAAAAGGAAATACTGTAAATATAGAAATATGGATAGAGAAAAAATAAAACTGGCAATGTGGAAGATTTTGCTTCAAGAACGACTGGGAGTTGATAGGGAAACTCCAGACCCCAGTCTTAACCTTTGCAGAAAAGAGAAAAAAAGTCACTATCAGTGTCACTATATACCTGCAGTGGACTGTATGTCCACTGCAGGTATAAAGGCTCCTATTGTATCCTATTTTATGGATACAAATTCATGTAGTAGGCTATATACAGAATAAACAAATTAAATTTAAAAAAAAACAAAAAACTTCTGGTTGATGTCCAGGTCAGAATAACACGGATCTCTGTGAGATCGTTGATATTTATATAATCTGTTCTTCTGTCATGCCAAACAAAGTCACGAGAAGAGAGAAGCTTTTGCCACACACCCTCGGTTCTCGCCGGTGTCTCGGCACCAACGATGGCTATCATGTCAGGCGCAGATGAATGAAGACAAACTTTTTTGGGGTGTTAAATCCTTGCATATTTAGTGGGAGACTGAAAACTGCAAACCTTAATAAATCACCTTGCGCCAGTAATTTAAATACTCCCCTCCCTCAAATTTGCACGTTGACATGACAACTCCCACAAATACATATGCAATGAGGTCAGGCGCAAAATTAACATAGTCCAAGAAAACTGTCACTCTCCAGGGAAAGCACATAGCCTGTAATGAGAAATGAGAGCAGGTGTATTAGAAGGGAGGCTAGACAAAAGGAAATTAGGACCACACTCACGTTGGAAGAATTGAGGACCCAGCAGATGAACTTGGTACTTACGGCGAGCCTCCCAACAAAACAGGATGGCACAGGAGCACTGGGAGAGGTGTCTGACCGGGCGATGGCAGTTGCTGATGAAGTGATGATGGCCTGGCAGGTGAGTGCACAACAACCCTGGAGACACACCACTAAGGCGGTAGCAACACCTGAAACAAAGAGCACAAGATTAAACGTTTTTTCTGGATGAGATTATTCTAGGTCAAGCAGCAAATACAGGTAGTCTACCCAACGAGCCAGCACTGAGACATAGAAGAGAGGTCTATTTAAGTGCTGGCAGATCAAAGGAGCAGGTGCATCTCATTACGCAGATGGAGATAATCACCTGCGGAGTAGGTGAAAGTTGAACCCAACGGGCGTGCTCACCAGACCAAGACAACTATGTTTAATTCAGTAAAAATAATTAAAATGTGTAGAGATGCACTCACTTCAGTTGTACGACTATATTATAACTTTGTGGAGTGTGTAAATGAAGAGGCAGATTCATGACAGATGATTTATTACACACTCACATCTCACAAGCACAGAATGGACTGAATGGTTAGAGCAAGCTCTCCTCTCTATATCCCAAGTCACACTTCACAAGTTTCATGGCACTTCACCTCACACAGCATGCTATTTACACTACACTGCATTCAACCCCATCTGTCCTTCCTGGGCATTGTTCTCCCATGCTTATTCCCTGTCTCTGTCTGAGGTTCTAAATAACCTGACTTCCCCAAGGCCCCCCCCCCCCACTGCCCAGCATCTAAGACAGTCCACACTCGCTTTTGGCTTCAGTTGATCGAGCAGGCTCGCTACCTACTGGGCTGTGTGGGAGTCCAGCGCTGCTACCACATGGTAGAACTTGGTGTCATCTGCCGTTACTCCCCGGAGGGCGAACTGGGTCTCGGTGTGGTGGAACCAAGAGCGCGGGTTGTGCTGCCAGAAATCCAGTAGCTTGACCGAAACCGCACACGCGTTGCTGGGGGTTCCAGTCCGGGCTGTCTGTGGAATGGCTGCTGCATCGCTGGGGCTTCCCGATCGGGCCGGCTCCGGGGTTCTTGCCTCGTGTTCCATAATACATCTTGGGTCACCAGTGTGGAGTGTGTAAATGAAGAGGCAGATTCATGACAGACGATTTATTACACACTCACATCTCACAAGCACAGAATGGACTGAATGGTTACAGTAAGCTCTCCTCTCTATATCCCAAGTCACACTTCACAAGTTTCATGGCACTTCACCTCACACAGCATGATATTTACACTACACTGCATTCAACCCCCTCTGTCCTTCCTGGGCATTGTTCTCCCATGCTTATTCCATGTCTCTGTCTGAGGTGTTAAATAACCTGACTTCCCCAAGGTCCCAAAACTTAATCATTTTTATGGTCTCCCCCACCCCTCTGTCACAACCTCCGAAGATAGTAGCCTATACATTTTCCCTCTTAAATAAATTCAGACAAACCAAAAAATATTCAACATTTTGCACAGGTGTGGGGAACCCACGCTGGGATATTTATCTCAGACTGGAAGCAAAGGAGAGGCAGTCAATTCCTCTGTCGGAAGAGCGTGGGGGATTAAGCAACTGGGGACAATAGGAATTGTGATGGGAGAAGGTATTGTGATGTAAGACCCCAAGCAGCAGGAATAAGCAGCTTTGGGGACAATAGGAATTGTGATGTGTAAATGTATTGTGATGCAAGACCTCAGGCAGTAGGGGGAGTGAGTATGGTGATATAAAGGAGAGACCCTGTGGCATGAGGTCAATGTTGTTTCTGAGACTGAGAGATGTGAGAGAGTGAATAAAAATCGTCTGCTATGAATGCCTGGCCTGTTATTTGCTCTCTCCACACTGGTGACCCTTGACGAATAATGGAACACAAGGCAAACACCCCAGAGATGGCCCGATTGGGAAGACCCAGCAACTCGTGTGCCGTTTCGGTCAAACTACCAGACTTTTGGCTGCACGACCCGAAGTCTTGGTTCCTCCACACCGAGGCCCAGTTTGCGCTCCGGGGAATAACGGCAGATGACAGCAGATATTACTATGTGGTCACAGCGCTGGATACTCGCACGATTCAGTAAGTAGCAAGCCTGCTCCAACAGCCCCCAGCCCGCGACAAATACGGGGCTCTCAAAGCCACGCTGACCAGGCTCTACACGCTCTCAGACTGCAAGAGAGCAGACAGGCTCCTGACGTGCTCCGAGTTAGGAGATGGGTTGTCGGTCGAACTGATGGAGAAGATGATGGCGTTGATGGGCACGGATGACGGGCATTTTCTGTTTGCCCACCTTTTCCTCCGGAACCTCCCAACGGTGGCCAGAGTGGTCCTTACCAACTTGCTGTTGCTGGCCGCGTGTGACTACCATACACTAGCCTAGGAGGCAGATCGGATCATCACCACCAGGGCCCTCACAGTGAACGCAGCGGAGTCGGAATCCAGTGAGACAGCCAGCAGAAGCAAGGAGCCAGCAATGGTAGCGGCAGCGGGGGCCAGGAAGTGCCAGAGAGACACGCTCTGCTCCTACCACCGCCATTTTGGAGAGGACACATGCCGATGCGTGCCACTGTGCCAATTCAAACGGTCGGGAAAACGCCAAGACCGGCAGTCGGTAGCAGCTGCGACCGCCGGTGAAGAAAGCAAGCTGCTCTAGACAGACTCTAGACAGACTCCCACTCGGGGAGACAGTTCCTCGTGGACTCCGGCTCCCAAAAGAGCCTCATCCTACCGTCTTACGCCGACCGGCTAGCAGGTGCTAGCGGCCCCAAGCTGACGGCCGCAAACGGCTTGGACATTAAGACTTTTGGTGAAAAGACACTGACTGTATCCCTACACGGCCGTACGTACGAGTGGACATTTGTCATAGCAGCATGCAGTCTCCCAATCTTGGGCCCTGATTTTTTGTGCACATATGGGCTGCTAGTCGATGTTGCTAACAGATGCCTGATCAATGCAATGTCTTTTGATTTCCTCCCCTGTACAGCTCGAGGAGCCGGGCCAACAACACTAGCCAACATCACAGCTCCAGGTGGTAAGTTCCACACACTGCCCACTCAGTTCCCAGCACTCACGGTCCCGACGTTTTCAGCGGCCATCACTAAACATGGGGTGGAGCACTTTATTACCACCACCGGGCGGCCCGTTTTCACACGACCTCGGCGCCTGGACACAGCTAAACTGGCTATAGCGTGTGAGGAGTTTGCCAACTTGGAAAGGTTGGGCATCATCAGGCGCTCAAACAGCCCATGGGCATCCCCACTACATATGGTCCCTAAGGCCGAGGGATCATGGCGATCGTGCAGAGATTTCCGCAGATTAAACAACACCACAGCACACGACCGCTACCTGATTCCCCTTATTCAGGATTTTTCCGTTCACCTTGCCGGGGCACGTATTTTTTCTAAGATAGACCTGGTCCGTGGTTACCACCAGGTCCCGGTGTGCATGGAGGACATACCCAAAATGGTGGTAATAACCCTGTTTAGTCTGTTTGAGTTTTTACGCATGCCCTTCAGATTAAAAGGCGCAGCACAGACATTCCAACGCATAATGGATGCGGTGCTGCACAATCTGCAGTTTGTGTTCGTCTACCTGGATGACATCCTGGTGGCCAGCGCGTCTGAGGACGAACACGTAACCCACCTCAGGACGGTTTTCCGGAGGTCGGAGGAGCACAGGTTAATAATTAACCCTGCAAAATGCCAGTTCGGCATGACGGGGATTAATTTTTTGGGGCACCGCATCTCACTGGAGGGAGCGATACCCTTGCCGGACAAGTGGCGAATTTTCCCCGGCCTCAGACGTTCAGTGCGCTGAGTTTTTGGGGATGGTTAACTTTTATAACCGTTTCCTCCGACGCACAGCTCAGCTCATGCAGCCATTGTACGCCGTACTCAAGAAATGGAAACCGGTGGACAGAGTCGACTGGACTCCTAAGCGGGAGCAGGCATTCTCTGAGGTTAGAACAGCCCTGGCAAACGCCGCACTGTTGGCGCACCTGGACCCGGTGGCTTGGATAGCGCTCACTACCGACGCCTCAGACGTGGCCATAGGGGCCGTCGTGGAGCAATGCGTCACCGGTTCTTGGCAGCCGCTCACTTTTTTTAGCAGGTCTTTGCGCAACAATGAGGGTAAATACAGCACGTTTGACAGAGAGTTACTGGCTCTCCACCTGGCCATACGCCACTTCCAGTTCTGGCTGGAAGGGCACAGCTTCACTGCGTTCATGGACCACAAGCTGCTAACGTACGCGATGGCCAAGGTTTCGGAACAATGGTCGGGCCGGCAGCAGAGACAGCTGGCCGCGATCTCGGAGTTTACGATCGATATTCAGCATGTAGCCAGTAAACTAAATGCGGTGGTGGACTGCCTCTCACACGCAGTAGTGGCCCTAGTCTACGTAGGGATAGATTACACGGCCATGGCCACAGAGCAGATTGGCGATGCGGACGTGTGCGCACTCCAGTCTGGACCAACAGGATTAAGGCTGGAGAGCAGAGTACTGCAAGACGGGACCCCCCACAATCTGTGCTGTCTCCACAGGACGCCCGCGCCCGGTGGTCCCAGGCGCTTGGCGCCGCTGCGTGTTTGAGTCTGTTCACACCCTGGCACACCCAGGAGTGCGTGCGTCAGTCAAAATGGTGGGAGCGAAGTTCGTATGGCCGGGCCTGTGCAAACAGCTGAAAGAGTGGGCTGCAGGCTGCGTAGCATGCCAACGAGCCAAAGTGCACAGGCACACACAGGCCCCTTTGGAGCCGTTTCCTATCCTGGCTAAGAGGTTCGATCACGTTCACGTGGACCTCGTGGGCTCCCTCCCACCATCGCAGGGGTTCACGCACCTTCTGACAGTGGTGGACCGCACCACACGATGGCCAGAAACAGTCCTGCTAGCTGCAACCGCATCCGCGGATGTGAGGCGTGGCTTTTTGACAACATGGGTGGCACTTTTTGGCATCCCTTTGGACATCACGTCCGATAGGGGCCCTCAGTTTGTTTCCGACCTCTGGTCCACGATGGCCCGTAGCCTGGGTGTCACAATTTATCGCACAACCACGTACAACCCACAGGCTAATGGGTTATGTGAGCGTTTCCATAGGTCACTGAAAGCAGCTCTCAGGGCAAATTGGGTGGACCGGTTGCCGTGGGTTCTATTAGGGTTGCGTTCCGCACCAAAAGAGGATTTGGAGGCTTCCCCGACAGAGCTGTTTTTTTCTCAGCCGCTGCAGCTCCCTGGGGAATTTTTACCAGATAACCCCTCGCCGAACAACCATCCATCCCCGCTTTCAAGGCATAGCGCAGACACAGGCGCGCTACCTGGCCCAGCCCATCACTGTTTTCCACGCGCTTTTGTGCCAAAAACTTTGGAGAACACGGCGTTCGTGTTTGTCAGGCATGATATCCACCGCCCCCCCATTGCGCCAACCATACAGTGGCCCTTTTAGAGTGCTGGAACCAGGGGACAAACGTTTTGTGTTAGACTTAGGGGGTCGCCGGGAGAAAATCTGTATAGACAGACTTAAGCCCGCCTTTGTGGTGGCAGATGAGCAGGTGATGTTGGCTCGAGCTCCTCGGCATGGAAGACCCCCACTGAGGACTCCCCAGGTAAACGATTCATCAGAGCAGTCACACGAGCAATCTGAATGTCCCCCCCCCTCGCCATTGTCCACCCACAGATGGACACCCCCCCAGGAACCCCCCATCGGCACAGCAGCGCCGCGGAGCCAAAGACCCCTTGTTACAGCAGATATGGGAGAAGGCTGAAGCCAAAAGGACATGAGAGTTATCGCTCAGTCTGAGACTCTGGGGGGGGGGGGGGTGGCGGGGACCCACGCTGGGATATTCATCTCAGACTGGAAGTAAAGGAGAGGCAGTAAATTCCTCTGCCGGAAGAGCGTGGGGGATTAAGCAACTGGGGACAATAGGAATTGTGATGGGAGAAGGTATTGTGATGTAAGACCCGTCGGAGACTCAATCGGCATCCCTGTCCTTCCGAGGGCGTGGAGGGTGAAACAGGGCATCCTGAAGACCCCAGGCAGCAGGAATAAGCAGCTGTGGGGACAATAGGTATTATGATGTGTAAATGTATTGTGATGCAAGACCTCAGGCAGTAGGGGGAGTGAGTGTGGTGATAGAAAGCAGAGACCCTGTGGCATGAGGTCAATGTTGTTTCTGAGACTGAGAGATGTGAGATAGTGAATAAAGATTGTCTGCTATGAATGCCTGGCCTGTTATTTGCTCTCTCCACACAACAATCATAAAAGCCAAGGCTGGAATCACAGAGGTACAGTGGGGCAAAAAAGTGTTTAGTCAGCCACCAATTGTGCAAGTTCTCCCACTTAAAAGATGAGAGAGGTCTCTAATTTTCATCATAGGTATACCTCAACTATGAGAGACAAAATGAGAAAAAAAAAATCCAGAAAATCACATTGAAGGATTTTTAAAGAATTTATTTGCAAATTATGGTGGAAAATAAGTATTTGGTCACCTACAAACAAGCAAGATTTCTGGCTCTCACAGACCTGTAACTTCTTCTTTAAGAGGCTCCTCTGTCCTCCACTCGTTACCTGTATTAATGGCACCTGTTTGAACTCATTATCAGTATAAAAGACACCTGTCCACAACCTCAAACAGTCAGACTCCAAACTCCACTATGGCCAAGACCAAAGAGCTGTCAAAGGACACCAGAAACAAAATTGTAGACCTGCACCAGGCTGGGAAGACTGAATCTGCAATAGGTAAGCAGCTTGGTGTGAAAAAATCAACTGTGGGAGCAATTATTAGAAAATGGAAGACATACAAGACCACTGATAATCTCCCTTGATCTGGGGCTCCATGCAAGATCTCACCCCGTGGGGTCAAAATGATCACGAGAACGGTGAGCAAAAATCCCAGAACCACACAGGGGGACCTAGTGAATGACCTGCAGAGAGCTGGGACCAAAGTAACAAAGGCTTCCATCAGTAACACACTATGCCGCCAGGGACTCAAATCCTGCAGTGCCAGACGTATCCCCCTGCTTAAGCCAGTACATGTCCAGGCCCGTCTGAAGTTTGCTAGAGAGCATTTGGATGATCCAGAAGAGGACTGGGAGAATGTCATATGGTCAGATGAAACCAAAATAGAACTTTTTGGTAAAAACTCAACTTGTCGTGTTTGGAGGAGAAAAAACACCATACCTACTGTGAAGCATGGGGGTGGAAACCTCATGCTTTTGGGCTGTTTTTCTGCAAAGGGACCAGGACAACTGATCTGTGTAAAGGAAAGAATGAATGGGGCCAATTATCGTGAGATTTTGATTGAAAACCTCCTTCCATCAGCAAGGGCATTGAAGATGAAACGTGGCTGGGTCTTTCAGCATGACAATGATCCCAAACATACCGCCCGGGCAACGAAGGAGTGGCTTCGTAAGGAGCATTTCAAGGTCCTGGAGTGGCCTAGCCAGTCTCCAGATCTCAACCCCATAGAAAATCTTTGGAGGGAGTTGAAAGTCCTTGTTGCCCACCGGCAGCCCCAAAACATCACTGCTCTAGAGGAGATCTTCATGGAGGAATGGGCCAAAATACCAGCAACAGTGTGTGAAAACCTTGTGAAGACTTACAGAAAACGTTTGACCTCTGTCATTGCCAACAAAGGGTATATAACAAAGTATTGTGATGAACTTTTGTTATTGACCAAATACTTATTTTTCACCATAATTTGCAAATAAATTCTTTAAAAATCAGACTGTGATTTTCTGGATTTTTTTTCCCCCATTTTGTCTCTCATAGTTGAGGTATACCTATGATGAAAACTGAAGACCTCTCTCATCTTTTAAGTGGGAGAACGTGCACAATTGGTGGCTGACTAAATACTTTTTTATCCCACTGTATGGATTCCCTTTGAGACTCGCTTCCTGCTCTGTGAAAAAAAGCTCCATTATGTTGCATTCACTGACACTCAGAAATCTTAATTTAGGAAATATATATTAAAGTTTGATGCCAAACGCTTGGTATGGGACTTTTGGAGGTGGCACAGTAACTCATTTGGGGGAACAAAGCCCATGAATGACCGCCGACTCTACAATGTGTCTCATTTGCAACACAACTAATAATAATAATAACAATAATAGCAATAATCTGGCGGCTTGACGGGAAGCTCAGGTTGGACCAATGTGGCCCATGGGCTCCCAGGTGACGCTCACTGGTCTAGATTTTTAGTAGCGTTATTGTAGGCTAACCTGAATTCCCAATCCCATACTGTTCAAGTATGGGTTGGGGTACCACATAAAGACAAATTTTCATTCACAATAAATCTAAATATTCTTTGTCTTCACAAAATCGTCGTGTTATAAATTGATTAAAAAAAAAGTCATCCCATTGACTCCCAAAATCAAGACAGTTTGTCACTGAAATCCAACAGCAGCAAGACAATTACAAGGTCGTTGTTACAAATTCTGAAATATATCCGTATGCTATTGAAATATAAAGCCTTTGTTCTTCATTCATGTGTTGGACTCATAGCGACTCAGTCTCCATTATCAGTCCCATCCTAAAGAATCAAAGCAGCACCGATAAGAGCTTTAAGAGGTTTTCTCCCCCCCATTTTAAAAGGAGCAGAGATTGATATCTGATGTCTTTAAATGGTGATCGGGCTGCAGTACATCAGTCAGGGTGAAAATCGTTTGTTTGTGTTTCGTTCTGCATTCAGCATGGCAAGCTCTGCCAGCAGGAGACTCTCTATCAGTGTGATGGATCTCCGTCAGAACAGCGTCAGTGCTGAAACCATGCCTTTTACTAGCAGACTGCCATACTTCAGAACAAGTCGGTCAAAAAACTACTTCCTTCCACCCTGTCCTGTGATATCATACTGCCATGCATACTAATTAAGCATTATCACTTAAAGAAACATAGCAACAATAACGTTGTGGGGTTGTTAGCATCTAGCATTATACATCATACATCTCCCTCTAATTGAGCACTTTTCTTTACTATGTTATTATTGCCGAAAAAATGCTCACCCCATTGATAGTGAACAATTTTTCATTGTTTGTTATTTTTTCATGACATATGTCATATGTAAATGCATACAGTTGTGTGAAAAAGTGTTTGCCCCCTTCCAGATTTCTCATTTTTTTGTGTTTGTCACACTTAAATGTTTGAGCTCATCAAATAAATTTAAATATTAGACAAAGATAACACAAGTAAACACAAAATTCAGTTTTTAAATGAAGGTGATTATTATTAAGGGTAAAAAAAAAAATCCAAACCTAGATGGCCCTGTGTGAAAAAGTGATTGCCCCCATGTTAAAAAATAAATTAACTTTGGTTTATCACATCTTTTGAAAGCTGAGTTAAATTTCTCTAGCCACACCCAGGCCTGATTACTGCTACAATTGTTCTTAATCAAGAAATCACTTAAATAGGACCTGCCTGACAAAGTGAAGTAGACCAAAATATCCTCAAAAGCTAGACATTATGCTGTGATCCAAAGAAATTCAGGAACAAATGAGAAACAAAGTAATTCAGGTCAGTCAGTCTGGAAAAAAGGTTATAAAGCCATTTCTAAAGCTTTGGGAATCCAGCAAACCACAGTGGTGAACCTTCCCAGGGGTGGTTGTCTGACCAAAATTACCCCAAGAGCGCAGTGACAACTCATCCAAGAGGTCACAAAAGACCCCACAATAACATCCAAAGAACTGAAGACCTCCACTGATTCAGTTGAGGTCAGTGTTCATGATTCCACCATAAGAAAGAGACTGAGCAAAAATAGCCTACATGGCAGAGTTCCAAAACAAAAACCACTGCTGAGCAAAAAGAACATAAAGACTCGTATCAGTTTTGCCAGACAACATCTTGATGATCCCCAACACTTTTGGGAAAATACTCTGTGGACTGACGAGAGAAAAGTTGAACTTTTTGGAAGGTGTGTGTCCCATTACAACCGGCATAAAAGTAACACAGCATTTCAGAAAAGGAACATCATACCAACAGTAAAATATAGTGGTGGTAGTGTGATGATCTGGGGCTTTTTTGCTGCTTCAGGATGTGGAAGATCTGTTGTGGTAAATGGAATCATGAATTCTGTTGTCTACGAAAAAAATCCTGAAGGAAAATGTCCCGCCAACTGTTTGTTTCCTCAAGCTGAAGCACACTTGGGTTCTGCAGCAGGACAATGATCCAAAACACACCAGCAAGTCCAACTCAGAATGGCTTAAAAAAACAAAATTAAATAATTTGGAGTGGCCTAGTAAAAGTTCTGACCTTAATCTGACTGAGATGCTGTGGCATGACCTTGAAAGTAGTTCATGGTAGAAAAACCCTCCAGTGTGACTGAATTAAAACAATTCTGCAACGATGAGTTAGGCAAATTTCCTCCACAGCACTGCAAAAGACTCATTGCCAGTTATGGCAAATGCTTGATTGCAGTTGTTGCTGCTAAGGGTGGCCCAACCAGTCATTCGGTTTAGGGGGCAATCACTTTTTCACACAGGGTCATGTAGGTCTGGATTTTTTCCCCCTTAATAATAAACACCTTCATTTTAAAAAACAACAACAAACAAACAAAAAAAAACAAACAAACCTGCATTTAGTGTTTACTTGTGTTATCTTTGTCTATTATTTAAATATGTTTGATGATCTGAAACATTTAAGTGTGACAAACATAAAAAATGAGAAATCAGGAAGGGGGCAAACACTTTCTCATAGCACTGTATGTATGTACTATTCCGGTCGGACATTTTCCATGTATATTCTATGAAAATTGCTATTGTTCACAGTCTTTGTCTATATGTTGTAGGTAGTCCATCGATCCAATTGTTTTAGTCGAGTGGTTTAGCCTTATTCACCTTAGTATAAAAGTTTACATAAACCGGTAATCTGCTCACCCTCTTTAAACCCATCTGTGCCCCACATGGGTTTAATTGGGGGGAGCAAGTTTCAGTAGCATTTGTGCCACAGGCAAAAAATTAAAAAAAAAAAAAATCACAAATTTATGAGAAAAAAGTCACAAATTTACAAGAAAAAATTTTAAAATTACTTGAGAGAAGTTATAAACTTACAAGAAAAAATTAGCAAATTTAAAAGAAAAAGGAAACAAAAATAGAAAAAGTTGCAAATTAACAAAAAAAAGAAGTTAATGCATGATTAAAGACATTTCAAATTTGTGAGAGTAAAAGATACAAATTTACAAGAAAAATGTCACAAATATATTGGGATAAGTCAAAAATTTACAAGGAAAAAGTAGCTATGCGATAAAAGGTGCAGGACTGCAGTACAAACGTGGCAAATTTATTATATAGTTCCAAAATTTCAAGAAAAAGTCAGCAACTAAAAAGTCACAATTTTACAAGAAAAACTAACAATTTATGAATAAAAAAAGTTGCAAATTGGCAAAAAAAAAAGTTAAAAATGTATGAGAAAAAGTTGCAAGTTCACAGTAAATAAAAGTTGCAAATTTATGAGAAAGTTGGAAATTTTCAAGAAAATGTTTCAAATCTTTTTGGGAAAAAAAGCCACAAATCTACAAGAAAATAGCAAATTTATGAGAAAATAAGTTTAAAATAGGTAAAGTCCATGTGGACAAATCCACATGGACAAATCCACATGGACCCATAAACAGCCCAGCTTTAACTTTGGTGCAGCCCACATGGACATGCTGGCTGGGTTTCAAATATAATGCTGCCCAGCACAGTTGATCCACAATGTTTCCTATCACAAAAGAAAAACTACTGACATAATGCATGGCTCAGGAGACACACACGCAGGCTCAGAGTAGCTCAAATAGCTTTACTAACAACAAGGGTGTATGAATGTGTGTCTGCGAGATGTAAATGTATTGGTGGTGGCGTCTGCTTCGGGCACGGAGGCAGGAGACCGTACAGCCGGACAACCCTATGGGAAAAGCACAGGGAGAAGGGTGATGGGCACACACCAACACAGGAGAAGTAAAAGTTGTGATGAGCTTACTTGGAGTGAGCAGGTGGCTGGCACAGCAAGGACGAGGTCTGGTAGACAGCAACCTGGAGAGCCCGGTGCAGCAGCGAGGGAATGGAGACGGAGAGGAATGGTCCGCCGCCGGGAAATCCACCTGTGCACAGGGGAGCAGACTTGGAGAGGGGAAAAGGTAAGGGCTTCTTACCGCGATGTTTGCTGAAGTATTAGAGGTTACTCACAGCGATCCAACGAGTGAAGTCTGACGGCTTCAGGCCGAAGCCCAGGGCGAGGCGGCTTAAATCCCTCGCCGCTGATGATGTGCAGGTGTGCGTGCAGCTGGCGCCGCTGATGAGCGGCGAGGCGTGACAGTACTCCCCCCTCTAGCAGTGCCTCCTGGCGATGGTTTCTCCGGGTGCGCTCGGTGGAACTCAGTAATGAGGGATGGGTCCAACACAAACGACGAGGGTACCCACTGCCGATGTTCAGGCCCATAACCCTCCCAGTCCACCAAGTACTGCAACCCACGACCCCGGCGCCGGGAGTCCAGGATGGAGGAGACAGGCCAGGCCGGATGGCCATCAATCATCCGGGGCGCGGGTTGCGCAGCAGGAGGAGGGCAAAGGGGGTCGGAGACTGCCAGCTTCACCTTGGATACGTGGAAGGTGGGATGGATGTGGAGGGAGGGGGGAATAGCTACACGCACAGCCACCGGGTTGATAATCCTGGTGATGGGGTATGGGCCCAAAAAACGCTGTGCCAGCTTCCTCCTCTCGCCCTTTAAAATTACGTCCTGGGTCGACACATGGACACGCTGACCAACTCGATACGCTGGGGCAGGTCTTCTGTGCCGGTCCGCCACGGCTCTGTTGCGCTCCGCCGTGCGTAAAAGCGCATTGCGCGCTGACGCCCAGATGGAGCGGAACTGCCTGAGATGCGCCCGAACTGAGGGAACAGTTACCTCACTCTCCTGCACTGGGAACAGTGGGGGGTCGTAGCCCAGGGACGCCTTAAAGGGGGACATCCCTGTAGCAGAAGAGCAAGCGGTGTTGTGGGCGTATTCAACCCAGGCAAGATGGCTACTCCAGGACGTAGGTTTGGACGCAGTGACGCAGCGGAGTGCAGCCTCCAGCTCCTGGTTGGTCCGCTCACACTGCCCGTTGGTTTGGGGGTGATGGCTGGAGGAGAGGCTCACCTTGGCTCCCAGGGCATTGCAGAATGACCTCCAAACCTCTGAGGAAAATTGGGGCCCCCGGTCCGAGACCACGTCCACCGGAATCCCGTGCAGCCTGACCACGTGCTGGATTAGGAGGTCCGCCGTCTCCAGGGCGGATGGAAGACCCCGTAGCGGGACGAAGTGCGCCGCCTTGGAGAAGCGGTCTACGATGGTCAGGACGGTGTCGAAGGTGTTTGAGACTGGGAGTCCGGTGACAAAACCCAGGGCGATATGCGACCAGGGCCTGCCAGGGACGGGCAGAGGCTGGAGCAAACCCACTGGAGGGGCATTACCTGACTTGCTGATGGCACATACTGGGCAGGCCCGGGCATAGCGGGCAGCGTCCCTCCACAGGCCCGGCCACCAGAAGGACCGTTGAAGGAGGTCGATCATCCGGGAGGAACCAGGGTGGCAGGTGAGCTTGGACGTATGCAACCAGTGGATGACCTCACCCCGAACCGTGGATGGCACGAACAGCCTCCCCTCCGGTCCGCCTCCAGGGTCAGGTTCCACTTCCTGCGCCTTCCGGATCTTGCTTTCTATGTCCCAGGTGACGGCTCCTACGACGCACGACCTGGGTAGGATGGTGTGGACCGTGTCCTCAGACTCCTCAGGGGCAAATTGCCTAGAGAGGGCGTCGGGCAGGCCGTTCTTGGAGCCAGGCCTGAAGGTGATGTTAAAGCGGAACCTGGCAAAGAACAAGGACCAGCGCGCCTGGAGGGCATTCAGGCGCTTGGCAGATCTCAGGTACTCCAAGTTCTTGTGGTCAGTCAGGACCACGAATGGCAGGTCCGCCCCCTCTAGCCAGTGACGCCACTCCTGCAGCGCGAGCTTGATGGCGAGGAGCTCTCTGTCCCCCACGTCGTAATTCCGTTCCGCCGGGGACAAGCGCCGAGAGAAGAAGCCGCAGGGCCGTTTGACTCCATCACCTGGCGACCGCTGGGATAGAACCGCCCCCACTCCTGTGTCTGAAGCGTCCACCTCCACGATGCACTGCAGCGCCGGGTTGACTTGGCTAAGGACCCGGGAGGAGGAGAACTCCGCCTTCAGCGCCTGAAAAGCAGCCGCGGCCTCTTTGGTCCACCGGAACGGGACCTTAGGGGACGTGAGGCGGGTCAGCGGGCCGACGATGGTGCCAAAATTTGGGACGAAGCGGCGGGAGAAATTTGCAAACCCGATGAATTGTTGCACCTGCTTTCTCGATGCAGGTGTAGGCCATTCCACCACCGCCTTCACCTTCACTGGGTCCGGAAGCACCTGGTCGTGGGAGATGATGAACCCGAGGAAGGATGTTGTCTTAGCGTAGAATTTGCATTTTTCGGCCTTCACATACAACCGGTTCTCCAGCAGTCTTTGGAGGACCCGCCTCACATGGACCCGGTGCTCGTCCCTGGATTTGGAGAAGATGAGGATGTCATCCAGGTAGACGAACACAAAAAGGCCAATGAAATCCCGGAGGACGTCATTAATTAGGCGCTGAAAGACGGCTGGAGCGTTGGTCAACCCGAACGGCATCACCAGGTACTCGAAGTGGCCGTTCGGGGTACGGAAGGCTGTCTTCCACTCATCTCCCTCCCGGATCCGGACGAGGTGGTATGCGCTGCGTAGATCCAGCTTGGTGAACCAAGTCGCCCCCTGGAGGGAGTGGAAGGCGGTGTCCATGAGGGGCAGGGTGTAGCGATCCTTCTCCGTGATATCATTTAGGGCGCGATAGTCGATGCAAGGACGGAGGGAACTGTCCTTCTTGCCCACGAAGAAGAATCCTGCCCCCAATGGTGATGACGAGGGACGGATAATTCCAGCACTCAGCGATTCCTTGAGATAGGCATTCATGGTCTCCTTCTCCGGCGCCGACAGGCTGTAGAGTCACCCAGAGGGTAAGGGTGCCCCCTGGCGGATGTTTATTGCACAGTCGTAGGGTCTGTGTGGAGGAAGAGACATCGCCTTGGACTTGCTGAACATCATACCCAGGTCGTGAAACTCCGATGGCACCAGAGATAGGTCCGGGGGCGCAGCGTCCGTAGGTGTTGGGGAAGAGGACAGAGAGCAGGCAGCGGACTGTAAGCAGGTGCTCATACAGAATGTGCTCCATGCCGACACCCTGGCGGACTTCCAATCCAAGATGGGGTTGTGGAGGCGTAGCCAGGGATATCCCAGGATGACGGGCGACACAGAGTTGGGGAGGACGTAGAGGGTTATTTCCTCCCGGTGGTTCCCAGAGACGATAACAGGAACAGGGACGGTCTGATGTGTTACTCTCCCCAGGGTGACACGGGAGAGGTTGACCAGGGAGAGAGGAGTTCTTAGTGCTTGGCAGCGGATGCCCAATCGGGTTGCCAGGCTTTGTGAAATAAAACTGCCCTCCGCGCCCGAATCCACCAGTGCATGAGTGAGATGCCCAGTGGAGTTGTGACAAAATCGGACGGGCAGCTTCAATTGGGTGAGGGGACTTAACCGATTGATGTCCGCGAGGCCCCCTACAGTGACTCGCGGACCCCGCCGTTTGGCTTCTGTGGGAAAAGCTCCACCGTGTGTTGGCTGTCTCCGCAATACATGCAGAGATTCAACTCACGGCGGCGTTGTCTCTCCGCAGGGGGAAGCTTTGCCCCGCCCGTCACCATCGGCTCCGACTCCTCGGGGCGCGATGGCGGCGGCGTCGCCAGGGGGCGAGCTTGGAACTGGAGCGACGAGGCTCCATGAGGGCGAGAAGAAGACGACTTCTGCCCCGAGGAGCGCTTGCGCAGCCTGTTATCCAAACTGATGGCTAGGGACGTTAGCTCCGCTAGAGTCTCCGGGATGTCCCGCCCAGCCAGTAATCCTTCAGATCATCATTGAGACTGCGGAGGAAAAGGCCGCAGAATGAACGTTCATCCCAGCCCAATTCCTCCGCCGCTACCCGGAAGTCGATCGCATAGTCCGCTGCCGACCGGCTTCCCTGCTGGAGACTGAGAAGCCGGTCGACCTGGACTGTCTCGGTACGAGAATGATCAAAGACCTCCAGGAATTGTCTCACGAATTGGTCATAGGTGAGGGTGGCGTAACTGGGGCTCGCCATTATGGCGTAAGTCCAGGTTAGTGCCCGCCCCTCTAGGAGATTCCCAATATAACCAATTCGGCTATGATCTGAAGGAAAGTCTCCAGGCACACGGTGAAACACGGACTCACACTGCATTATGAACCCCCGCGCTCCGCCGAGCTTACCACTAAAGCGGGCGGGGGTCGGAATGGGCGTGAGCCGAACCGGTGCTACCGGAGCCTGCTGGACGGCCGCTGGAGCAGCAGGACCCGCACCACCCTGACGAGCCGGGGGGAACGGCTGTTGGGGGTCCAAGTGGTCCAATCGGTTAGTAATACTGATCAACTGGTTTAGAATCACCTGTTGCTGGTAAGCTATTTGGTCCACTCGAGCCTCGAGAGTGGTAAGTCGGCGTGTGAGCCCGCCGTTTGCCGAGCCGCTCTGCTGAAGCCGTACTGACATAATGCACGGCTCAGGAGACACACACGCAGGCTCAGAGTAGCTCAAATAGCTTTATTAACAACAAGGGTGTATGAATGTGTGTCTGCGAGATGTAAATGTATTGGTGGTGGCGTCTGCTTCGGGCACGGAGGCAGGAGACTGTACAGCCGGACAACCCTATGGGAAAAGCACAGGGAGAAGGGTGACGGGCACACACCAACACAGGAGAAGTAAAAGTTGTGATGAGCTTACTTGGAGTGAGCAGGTGGCTGGCACAGCAAGGACGAGGTCTGGTAGACAGCAACCTGGAGAGCCCGGTGCAGCAGCGAGGGAATGGAGACGGAGAGGAATGGTCCGCCGCCGGGAAATCCACCTGTGCACAGGGGAGCAGACTTGGAGAGGGGAAAAGGTAAGGGCTTCTTACCGCAATGTTTGCTGAAGTATTAGAGGTTACTCACAGCGATCCAACGAGTGAAGTCTGACGGCTTCAGGCCGAAGCCCAGGGCGAGGCGGCTTAAATCCCTCGCCGCTGATGATGTGCAGGTGTGCGTGCAGCTGGCACCACTGATGAGCGGCGAGGCGTGACAAATACTGTCATTATCTTTTAATTTTCTACACAAATATTTCTATGATTTAGGTAAAATATTTTTTAAAAAGCATTGTGCATTTTTAACAATTTGTTAATTTTTACTGAAGCAAAACAGATAGCAGTTAATATGAAATTTTAATTATAAAAAAAAGAAGTCAACAAAGCAATTAACAACTTAACAACTTTAATTCAAGTAGTAGTCCAGGACTTGACAGAACTGAAAACAGATATATTAAAATAGCCTCTCATATTCTTATGTATCCACTTACTGACTTATTTAATCCCTCCATGTCCTCTTGTGAGATTCCTACCATTTGGAAATGTGCACAGATCACTCCACTGCATAAAGGAGGCTATAAACTTGATCCTGATAACTATCAACTGATTTCAATCATATGCTCATTGTGGAAGGTATTTGAAAAACTAATTTATAATCAGCTCTCACCCTATCTTAATATGAATAACATTCTAACTCCTTTTCAGTCTGGCTTTAGGTCCAACTACACTACCAGTACAACAATATTTAAGTTTACTAATGATATTTAAACTGCTCCTGATAAAGGTGAAATTACTGGAGCCACATTCATTGATCCTCCCAGACAACAACCTGTGCATCCAGGCATCCAGGCCCTCACCAATTACTGGGGCCAGGGCCCCCCAGCATCACACAACAGCCTCACTCTGGCACAGGAGCTTTACAGTTTCTTTGCCTGATTTAACCACACCTCCCGCACCCTTCCTGTCTCCTCCCTCTCTCTACAGGTGCACAAGGTGAGGAGGCAACTGAGAGCATTGAACCCCCGCAGAGCTGCTGGTCCAGACGACATCCCAGGAGTAGTGGTCAAAGCATATGCAGACTAGGTGGCAGTGATCCTCACCAAGTTGTTCAACCTCTCCCTGATGTATGCCACCGTCCCCTCCTGCTTCAAGACCTCAAACATCATCCCATCTCCAAAAAGGCTGCAATTGACAGCTTGAATGACAACAGACCAATAGCACTCACATCTGTATGACATAACGCACGGCTCAGGAGACGCACACACACAGGCTTAGAGTAGTTCAAAGAGTTTATTAACAGCAGGAGTGAATGAGTGCGTGTCTGCGGGATGTAAATGTGTTGGTGATGGTGTCTGCTCCAGGCACAGAGGCAGGTGACCGTACAGCCGAGCAACCCTATGGAGAGAGCACAGGGAGAGGGTGACGGGCATACACCAACACAGGAGGGATTTATGGCGAGAGAAGGACTTACTTGGTGGGTCAGGACAGCTGGCACAACAAGGGGGCGAAGCCCGGAAGACAGCCACCTGGAGAGCTCCGTACAGCAGCGAGGATTGGGCGATGGAGTGGAGATGTCCGCCGCTGGGGAATCCACCTGTGCACAGGGGAGAAGACTGAAGAAGAGAGGTAAGCGATCTTCTTACCAAAAAGGTGATGCTGAAGAGAAGTATGCTCACAACGGTGAGGGACGAAGTCTGACGGCTTCAGGCCGAGCCTCCGGGCGAGACGGCCTTTATCCCTCGCCGCTGATGATTGTCAGGTGCGTGAGCAGGTGGCGCCGCTGATGAATGGCGCGGCGTGACAGTACTCCCCCCTCTAGCAGCGCCTCCTGGCGATGGCCTATCCGGGTGCGCTCGGTGGAAGTCCGCGATGAGCGATGGGTCCAACACAAACGACGGGGGCACCCATTGTCGATGCTCGGGCCCATAGCCCTCCCAGTCCACCAAGTATTGCAACCCACGACCTCGGCGCCGGGAGTCCAGGATGGAGGAGACGGACCAGGCCGGATGGCCACCAATCATCCGGGGCGCGGGTTGCGCTGCAGGAGGAGGGCAAAGGGGGTCAGTGACTGCCAGTTTCACCCTCGACACATGGAAAGTGGGATGGATGCGGAGGGAGGGGGGAATAGCCACGCGCACAGCCACCGGGTTGATGATCCGGGTGATGGGAAAGGGACCCATGAATCGCTGTGCCAGCTTCCTGCTCTCGCCTTTTAATGTGACGTCCTGGGTAGACACATACACGAGTTGCCCAACTCTGTACGCCGGGGCAGGTCTTCTGTGCCGGTCCGCCACGGTCCTGTTGCGCTCCGCTGTGCGTAAAAGCGCATGACGCGCGGCAGCCCAGGTGGAGCGGAACTGCCTAAGGTGCGCCCTAACAGAGGGGACAGTTACCTCGTTCTCCTGCGCTGGAAACAGCGGGGGGTCGTAACCCAGGGACGCCTTGAAGGGGGACATCCCCGTTGCAGAAGAGCGGGCGGTGTTGTGGGCATACTCCACCCAGGCGAGATGGTTGCTCCAGGATGTCGGCTTGGATCTAGTAACACAGCGGAGCGCAGCCTCCAGCTCCTGATTGGTCCTCTCACACTGCCCGTTAGACTGGGGGTGATGGCCGGAGGAGAGGCTCACCTTGGCTCCGATGGCGTTACAAAAAGATCTCCAAACCTCGGATGAAAATTGGGGGCCCCGGTCCGAGACCACGTCCACCGGAATCCCGTGCAGCCTGACCACGTGTTGGACGAGGAGGCCCGCCGTCTCCAGGGCAGTAGGGAGACCTCGCAGGGGGATGAAGTGCGCCGCCTTGGAGAAACGGTCCACGATGGTCAGGACGGTGTCAAAGGAGTTGGAAACGGGGAGTCCGGTGACGAAATCCAGTGCGATGTGCGACCAGGGCCTGCCGGGGACGGGCAGAGGCTGGAGCAGACCCGCTGGGGGGGCATTTCCCGACTTGCTGGTGGCACAGATTGGGCAAGCCCGGGCGTAGCGGGCTGCATCCCTCCGCAGGCCTGGCCACCAAAAGGACCGTTGGAGGAGGCTGATCATCCGAGAGGTGCCGGGATGACAGGTGAGCCGGGAGGTGTGGAGCCAGTGGATGACCTCTCCTCGGACCGCAGATGGGACGAACAGTCTTCCCTCCGGTCCGCCGCCAGGATCAGGTTCCACCTCCTGCGCCTTCCGGATCTTGTCTTCAATGTCCCAAGAGATGGCACCGAGGACGCACGACCTGGGCAGGATAGTGTGGGGCGTCTCCTCAGCCTCCACGGGGGTGAACTGCCTAGAGAGGGCGTCAGGCAGGCCGTTTTTGGAGCCCAGCCTGAAGGTGATTGAGAAGCGGAACCTGGCGAAGAACAAAGACCAGCGCGCCTGGCGGGCATTCAGGCGCTTGGCAGGTCGCAAGTACTCTAAGTTCTTGTGGTCCGTCAGGACCACGAACGGCAGGTCCGCCCCCTCTAGCCAGTGGTGCCACTCCTGTAAGGCGAGTTTAATGGCCAGGAGCTCTCTGTCCCCCACATCGTAGTTTCTCTCCGCCGGGGACAGGCGCCGGGAGAAGAAGGCGCACGGCCGTTTGGCGCCATCGTCAGGTGACCGCTGGGATAACACTGCTCCCACTCCCGTGTCCGATGCGTCCACCTCCACAATGCACTGCAGCGCGGGGTCGACCTGGCGAAGGACCCGGGAGGAGGAGAACTCCGCCTTCAGCGCCCTAAAGGCAGCAGCGACCTCTTCAGTCCACTGGAACGGGACCTTCGGGGACGTGAGGCGGGTCAGCGGTCCGACGATCGAGATGAAATTTGGGACAAAGCGGCGGTAAAAATTGGCGAAGCCAACAAACTGTTGCACCTGCTTCCGGGATGCGGGAGTAGGCCACTCCACCACCGCCTTCACCTTCTCTGGGTCTGGGAGCACCTGATCTTGAGCGATGATGAATCCCAGGAAGGATGTGGTCCTAGCGTAGAATTCGCATTTCTCAGCCTTCACGTACAGACGATTCTCCAGCAGTCTTTGGAGGACACGCCTCACATGGACCTGGTGCTCGTCCCTGGACCTGGAGAAGATAAGGATGTCATCCAGGTAGACGAACACAAAAAGGCCGATGAAATCCCGGAGGACGTCATTAATGAGGCGCTGAAAGACGGCAGGAGCGCTGGTCAGCCCGAACGGCATGACGAGATACTCAAAGTGGCCGTTCGGGGTACGGAAGGCTGTCTTCCATTCATCTCCCTCCCGGATCCGGACGAGGTGGTAAGCGCTGCGTAGATCCAGCTTGGTAAACCAGGTTGCCCCCTGGAGGGAGTGAAAGGCAGTGTCCATGAGGGGCAGGGTGTAACGGTCCCTCTCAGTGATGTCATTTAGCGCTCGGTAGTCTATGCAGGGGCGGAGGGATCCGTCCTTTTTCCCGACAAAGAAAAACCCTGCCCCCACGGGTGACGACGATGGGCGAATAATCCCAGCGCTCAGTGATTCCTTCAGGTATGTATTCATGGTCTCCTTCTCCGGCGCCGACAGGCTGTAGAGCCGACCAGATGGCAGGGGAGCCCCCTGGCGGAGATTGATGGCACAGTCATATGGTCGATGCGGGGGAAGAGACATAGCTTTCGATTTACTAAATACCATACCCAGGTCGTGAAATTCTGGAGGCACCAGTGACAGGTCTGGAGGTGCTGTATCCGCCACAGGGGGAGCCGTGGATGGGGAGCAGGCAGCGGACTGAAGGCAGGTGCCCATACAGAAGGTACTCCATGCCGATACCCCAGCGGACCTCCAGTCCAGGACAGGGTTGTGGAGGCGTAGCCAGGGATACCCCAGGATGACGGGCGACACAGAGTTGGGCAGGACGTAAAATACCATCTCCTCCCGGTGGTTCCCTGAGATGATGACTGGGACAGGCATGGTTTGGTGAGAAACTCTCCCAAGGGAGGCACGGGAGAGATGGACCAGGGAGATGGGGTGTTTTAATGCCTGACAGCGGATGCCCAATCGGGTTGCCAGGCCTTGTGAAATGAAGCTGCCCTCTGCGCCCGAATCCACCAGTGCGTGGGTGAGGTGCCCAGTGGGATTGTGGCAAAAACGGATGGGCAGCTTTAATTGAGTGAGAGTGTCTAACCGGTTGGGATCCGCGAGGCTCCCTACAGCGATTCGCGGACCCCGCCGACTGGCTTTCCGCGGGCAACGCTCCACAGTGTGTTGGTCACCTCCGCTATACATGCAGAGACCCAACTCACGGCGGCGTTGTTTCTCCGCAGGGGAAAGCTTGGTCCAGCCCGTCACCATCGGCTCCGACTCCTCGGGGCACGATGCTGACGGCGCCGCCAGGGGGCGAGCTTGGAACAGGTGCGGCGAGACTCCACGAGGGCGAGAAGAAGAAGACTTCCGCCCCGAGGAGCGCTTGCGCAGCCTGTTATCCAAACTTATCGCTAAGGATGTCAGCTCCGCTAGTGTCCCAGGGATATCCCATCCAGCCGGTTCATCCCTCAGATCACTATTGAGGCTACGGAGGAACAGGCCACAGAGGGAGCGTTCCTCCCAGCCCAATTCCTCCGCCGCTACCCGGAAGTCGACCGAGTAGTCCGCTGCCGACCGGCCTCCCTGCTGGAGAGCGAGAAGCCGATCGACCTGGACCGTCTCGGTTTGAGAAGGGTCAAAGACCTCCAGAAAGCGCCTCACGAACTGGTCATAGGTGAGGGTGGCATAACTGGGCCTCGCCATTACGGCGTAGGTCCAAGTTAACGCACGCCCCTCCAGAAGATTCCCTATGTAACCAATCCGACTGTGATCCGAGGGAAAATCTCCGGGCACACGGTGGAACACGGACTCACACTGCATAATGAACCCCCGCGCTCCGCCGAGCTTACCGCTAAAGCGGGCGGGGGTCGGAATCGGTGTGAGCCGAACCGGTGCCACTGGAGCCGGCTGGACGGCCGCTGGAACAGCAGGAGCCGCGCCACCCTGACGAGCCGGGGGGAACGGCTGTTGAGGATCTAAGCGGCCCAACCGGTTAGTCAAGTTTAATAATTGATTTAGGATAACCTGCTGTTGATAAGCAATCTGATCCACTCTAGCCTCGAGAGTGGTAAACCGGTGTGCGAGCCCGCCGTCCGCCGAGCTGCTCTGCTGAAGCCGTACTGACATAACGCACGGCTCAGGAGACGCACACACACAGGCTTAGAGTAGTTCAAAGAGTTTATTAACAGCAGGAGTGAATGAGTGCGTGTCTGCGGGATGTAAATGTGTTGGTGATGGTGTCTGCTCCAGGCACAGAGGCAGGTGACCGTACAGCCGAGCAACCCTATGGAGAGAGCACAGGGAGAGGGTGACGGGCATACACCAACACAGGAGGGATTTATGGCGAGAGAAGGACTTACTTGGTGGGTCAGGACAGCTGGCACAACAAGGGGGCGAAGCCCGGAAGACAGCCACCTGGAGAGCTCCGTACAGCAGCGAGGATTGGGCGATGGAGTGGAGATGTCCGCCGCTGGGGAATCCACCTGTGCACAGGGGAGAAGACTGAAGAAGAGAGGTAAGCGATCTTCTTACCAAAAAGGTGATGCTGAAGAGAAGTATGCTCACAACGGTGAGGGACGAAGTCTGACGGCTTCAGGCCGAGCCTCCGGGCGAGACGGCCTTTATCCCTCGCCGCTGATGATTGTCAGGTGCGTGAACAGGTGGCGCCGCTGATGAATGGCGCGGCGTGACACTGTAGTCATGAAATGTTTTGGGCAAATGGTGTCCCAGCACATCAGGGACTGTCTTCCCCCCTCCTTTGACACCCATCAGTTCGCCTACAGGGAGAATAAGTCTACAGAATGCTGAGCCACGTGGGGAACCAAAGGAGCTACGTGAGGATGCTCTTCATGGAGTACAGCTCAGCTTTGAACACCATCATCCCGGACATCCTTATAAACAAACTGCACCTCCTCCAGATCCCCCACCCCCACCTGCTCCTGGATAAAGAACTTTATCGCCAATCCCCCACAAACAGTAAGACTTGGCCCCCAACCATTCCTCCACACTGTCCCTCAGCACCAGCTCCCCCAAGGCTGTGTGCTAAGCCCTCTACTGCACTCCCTGTACACCTTTGACTGTATTCTCACCCACCAAACCACCATCATCATGAAATATGTGGATGATACCCCCTTGGTTGGGCTCATCACCAACAACGATGAGAAGGCATACAGGGAGGATGTAGAGAATATGTTGCTGTGGTGCCAAGCAAACAAACTAAAACTGAATGTCCAATAGACCAAAGAAATCATTCTGGACTTAAGGAAGAACAGACAGGACCACACTCCTCCTCATAAATGGTACCCGCATGGAAAATGTCCCCGTCATCAGGTTCCTGGGCACCCACATCTCTTCTGACCTCTCCTGGACTGCCAACACCAAGGCTCTGATGAAGAAAGCCCAGCAGCAGCTGCACTTCCTTCATATCCTGAGGAATAACAATATGGACCAGAAGCTGCTGCTGGCCTTCTATTGCTGCTCAGTGGAGAGTGTGCTCACCTACTGTCTGGGTGTGTGATACACTGGCTCCACGTCTGAGAACAGGAAGGCTGTGTAGATGGTCATCAACACTGCCCAAAACATTATTGGTAGCTCTCTGCCCTCCTTGGAAGACATCTTCAGATCCTCCTGTCTCAGAAGAATCAAGGCCATCACAGGAGACCATTCACATCCCGCCCACCATCTGTTTGGCCTGCTTCCCTCTGGACGACGGTTCAAATAGATCAGGTCCCACACCTCCAGACTGACAGACAGTTTCTTCCCCTTGGCCATCCGAACTGCAAACAGTCAGAGGCCCCACCCTCCCTCCCTCTGAACACTCATATGCAAAGAACTGAGGACCTTTTAATTATCACTATAACTTAGCTGTTGTTGCACTCCTCACTTTCATGTATACTGATACATCTGTGAAATCACTACTGTACATATTTTCCAAAATCCTTGGGCCATTTTACTCTATTATGTGTTCTGCACTCCGCACTCTTATGTACATAGTTCCACCCATGAAGCCACTACCATATATACCAATGGGCTATGTGTTATTTTTACTTTTACCTTTACTTCAGTTTTATGGTTAATTGTCTTTACTGTAACTGTTTTATTTCAAATTCTTTCCCCTTACTTTATTGCACAGTAGCCTGTTGGGGCAACAACAATTTCATTGTGCTCTACAACTGTACAATGACAATAAAGCCTATTTTATTCTATTCTAAACGCCACAGCATCAGCAGGGTGTGCCTTTAACCTTGTGGGTGCCTTAAGTAAAGATGGTTACTGGCAAAATTGAGACGGGCCTTTATGTTCTTTTTGCTCAGCAGTGGTTTTCATCTTGGAACTCTGCCATGAAGGCCGTCTTTGCCCAGTCCCTTTCTTATAGTATAGTCATGAACACTGACCTTAACTGAGGCAAGTGAAGCCTGCATTTCTTTGGATGTTGGTGTGGGGTCTTTTGTGACCTCTTGGATGAGTCATCACTGAAAGTTCACCACTGTTCAGTGTTTTCACCATTTGTGGATAGTGGCCCTCACTGTGGTTTGCTGGAGTCCCAAAGCTTTAGAAATGGCTTTATAACCTTTTCCAGATTGATTGATCTCAATTACTTTGTTTCTCATTTGTTCCTGAATTTCTTTGGATCGCAGTGTTGATGTCTAGCTTTTGAGGATGTTTTGGTCTACTTCACTTTCTCAGGCAGGTCTTGTTTAAGTGATTTCTTGTTTGTGAACAGGCGTGGCAGTATCAAGACCTGGGTGTGGCTAGAGAAATTTAACTCAGCTTTCCAAAGATGTGATAAATCACAGTTCATTTTTCAAAAGTCAAAAGTCAAAGTGCCTTTATTGTCATTCCATTGCTAATAAACAATGCAACGAAATTGAGATACTGCTCCCTAAAAACAAATTCTCACACTCACAGTTCACTCATGCATTTAACATTCTTATAATTACAACAATAAATAATGCTTGAAACAATATTACCTAAAAGTTGAATACAATATGTACATAGCAATAATGAAAACATACTGAGCGATAAATATAAAAGACCAGCTTATACACACAGGGTTATTGCCACAAAATAACCTAAAATAACATAAAATAACATCAGCAGTCTGTGCGTGTTACATAAATCCGTTCAAAATACATACTGCTGCTGGGAAAAAACTATGATTAAACCTGGTAGTCCGGGTTTTATGGGATCTGTACCGCTATCCCGAGGGGAGCAAATGAAAGAAATCATGGCCTGGATGAGTGCAGGCCATGATTTCTTTCACTTGCTCCCCTTTTGTTTTAACATAATTTTTGTTTTAACATGGGGACAATCACTTTTTCACACAGGGCCATGTAAGTTTGGATTTTTTTTTACCCTAAACAATAAACACCTTCATTTAAAAACTGCATTTTGTGTTTACTTGTGTTATCTTTGTCTGGTATTTAAATTTATTTAATGATCTGAAACATTTAAGTGTGACAAACAAAAAAATGAGAAATTAGGAATGCGGCAAACACTTTTTTACACCACTGTACATAAATAATTTACCATCTATTATAGATAAATGCAACATACAACTTTATGCTGATGATACATTCATATTAATCTGACAAAAATAGCACAGGAGTTCAAAAGTCTTTACAGGAAGATTTTAATTTTATACAAGCCTGGTTTGAACATAATCGACTTGTACTCAAAAAAAAAAAAAAAATCTTGTGTTATGTTATTTGGAACTAAACAAAAACTGAAACAGACAATTTCCACTTTGATTATACATACCAAAAATGGGAGTGGTCTTGTTAGTGTGGACAAATTTAAATATTTGAGTGTCTGGCTTGATCCTTAATTGTCATTTAAATCACATATTCATTTCATTCTTAAAAAAAAAAAAATAATAATAATTTTGAGATCACTTCATTGCTCTCGTATGTGTTTTTCTTCTAGAACTCATTTGAAACCTTAATCTCAACTAATACTTCCTGTTTTTGACTACTGTGATATTATATACCAAAATGCAGCAAAATCAAACTTGACTTCACTTAATGCAGCTTATAATAGACTGTTGATTTGTTGTTGGTTTTTCCTTTTTCACTCATCATTGTTTTATGTACAAATCATTGAACTGGCCATCTCTAACTGTGGGAAGACAAATCCACTGGCTCCTTTTTAATTTCAAATGTTTTCATTTTAATTATCCTGTTTACTTGAAGGAACATCTTATACCGTTCGCATCAAATTATAATTTTAGAGACTCCTCTCAGCCTCATTTTGTAATCCCTGTACTAAAAAATCAATTAGCAAAAGAGCTTTTATGTTTAAAGCTCCCTCTGACCGGAATAGTCTACCATCCCATATTTGTTTAAGAACTAAATTTAGTTTGTTTAAAAAAATACTTGTCTACTCACCTAGAGATGGATTGCGCCTGTTTTAAATGACTGTCACTGTGCATGTATACATTTAGGTTTTTGTAGACGTTATTTATTATTTATTTATGTGTTTATATTTGTGTGTTGTACATATATTTATGTGAATGAGTGAATGAATGAATGAATGAATCTTTATTTTGGATAGATTTGATTAAAAGATTAAAAGAAAGGAACAGAATAATACTAGAAAAGCACTTGGAGAGCGCAGACCTCCGCCAAGCGCTGCAGTTCCCCCCATAAAGTGTTCAGATTCCTTGATCATGAAAACATATGACAAGCAGTGGTTCAGTAGTTATTCACGAAAATGGCATTTTCCGTAATGGCAGCCACAGTTCCTCCCATACAGTGTTTGTGTGTACGTTTTCAGATTCCTTGAGCATGAAAAGATATGACTAGCAATTGGATTGACAATGATAGGATTAGTGGTTCAGTAGTTATTCACGAAAATGGCATTTTCCGTAATGGGGGCCACAGTTCCTCCCATACAGTGTTTGTGTGTACGTTTTCAGATTCCTTGACCATGAAAGCATATGACTAGCAATTGGTTTGACAATGATAGGATTAGTGGTTCAGTAGTTATTCACGAAAATGGCATTTTCCGTAATGGCGGCCACAGTTCCCCCCATAGAGTGTTTGTGTGTACATTTTCAGATTCCTTGACCATGAAAACATATGACAAGCAATTGGATTGACAATGATAGGAGTAGTGGTTCAGTAGTTATTGACGAAAATGGCATTTTTCGTAATGGCGGTTTAGCGCCACAGTTCCCCCCATACAGTGTTTGTGTGTACGTTTTCGGATTCCTTGACCATGAAAACATATGACAAGCAATTGGATTCACAATGATAGGATGAGTGGTTCAGTAGTTATTGAGGAAAATGGCCTTTTCCGTAATGGCGGCCACAGTTCCCCCCATACAGTGTTTGTGTGTACGTTTTCAGATCCCTTGACCATGAAAATATATGACTAGCAATTGGACTGACAATGATAGGAGTAGTGGTTCAGTAGTTATTGAGGAAAATGGCATTTTCCGTAATGGCAGTTTAGCGCCACAGTTCGCCCCATACAGTGTTTGTGTGTACACTTTCAGATTCCTTGACCATGAAAACATATGACTAGCAATTGGATTCACAACAATTGGATTGACAATGATAGGATTAGTGGTTTAGTAGTTATTCACAAAAATGGCATTTTGCGTAATGGCGGTTTTCTTGTGGACGGTGATCCGGATCACCACCAAAATGTAATCATCTGTAGGATACCCCATTTCTGACAATCTGTGAAAATTTCACGAAAATCCGTCCATAACTTTTTCAGTTATCTTGCTAACAGACAAACAAACAAACAAACAAACAAACAGACAAACCAACGCTGATGATCACATAACCTCCCCCTTTGGTGGAGGTAATAACAAGGGGGAAAAAAAATCCAACAATGACAAATTAAACAATAACTCCTCGGATTATACAGTTCAACATAAGTTATCCAAAATGGGTGATAGCTGAAGCCACAGCTTATATTGCCCACCCATGTTCCATCTAAGAATTCAAAAATATAATAAAATAAAAGTGATTACAAATCAGAACAAAGCTAAGACAAAATGTGACAAAACAAAACTAAGCAACAGCACAACACAGACTGGATATGATAATCCTTATGTGATTTTACATGTCATCTTGTATATATGTTTGGAGTATTTCTTCCTTAAGTTTTTGTTTAAATTGTCCAAGCGTTGTACACGATTTTAATTCAGGTCCAAAAGCGTTCCACAGTCTGACTCCTTGCACTGAGACACAGTGTTGCTTGGTTGTAGTTCTCACTGAAGGTTTTTGAAACATACATGTTCCTCTGAAATGATATTGTTTCTCCCTT
Source organism: Pholidichthys leucotaenia (assembly GCA_020510985.1). NCBI lineage: Eukaryota > Metazoa > Chordata > Actinopteri > Cichliformes > Pholidichthyidae > Pholidichthys > Pholidichthys leucotaenia. Next base: position 99,774,486 of record CM035841.1, on the reverse strand, counting down.
ATTTGGAACGACTTTTGGATATTTGTGGGCAGTGATAGTTTCTTCACTTTAAACATTTTTACTGCAGCTTTAAAATCAACCAGATCTTTCAATTTGAGAGCTTTTAATTTAAGAAAAAGTGGGTTTGTTGGTTCCCTGTAAGCAGCTTTGTTTATTATTCTAATAGCTCTCTTCTGAAGCATAAAGACTGGATATATGTTTGTTCTTTATGTATTTCCCCATACTTCAGTACAATATGTCATGTATGGGAGTATTAATGAATGATACAAAATATATATAGTGTGGGTTGATTCAGCAAATATTTCACTCTGTGCAGTATTGCGATTGATTTGGATATTTTACCTTTAAAATAATTAATATATGACTTCCAACACAGTTTATTATCAATTATTACTCCAAGAAATTTAATTTCACACACCCTTTCAATCTCTACACAGTTTACACTGAGTTTAGATACTGAGTTGTTGTGATGGTTGTTAAAAATTATAAATTTTGTCTTACTTAAATTGAACATTAATTTGTTTGAATCAAACCACAGTTTAAGCTTTCCTAATTCCTTTCCGAGTGTATCCAAAAGTTGTTCCAAATCACTTCCACTGCATAATAAATCAGTGTCATCTGCAAACAATATTAAATCCATTTTTTTCCGAAACTTTACAAATATCATTTATATACATATTGAATAACAATGGCCCCAAAACTGAACCCTGTGGGACTCTGCAAGTAACCTTCAGTAACTGCGAGTTGTTGCTACCAACACATACATACTGATATTTGTTTTTTTAAAGTAACTACATAACCAGGACAGTGCTACCTCCCAATACCATAATTTTGTAGTTTCTTTAGCAATAATTTATGATCCACTGTCTCAAATGCCTTTTTTTAAGGTCCAGGAATACCCCATCTGAATACTTTTTATTCTCTACAGCAGTTGATATTTTTTCTATAAATTCCATTAGAGCAAATGTCTGAACCCATATGGCTGCTCACACAATAAATTATTCTTCAGTATGAAGTTGTCAATTCTCTCACAGAATATTTTTTCGAGTATCTTTGAAAATTGCAGCAATAGTTAAATAGACCTATATTTCAAAAAATCCCCTCTGTCTTGTATATCAGAATTATTTTGGCTATTTTCATTGCATTGGGAAATATACCTGTTTGGAGAGACAGGTTACAGATATATGTCAGTGGCTTCATTGAGCATTCAATGATAGTTTTGACTAAAAGCATGTCAATACCATCACAATCCATAGATGTTTTACTTTTAAACAATTAAACAATTTCAATGACCTCTCTCTCATCTGTGTTCTTTATGAAGATGGAGTCTTTTATAGCAATGTTTTAATAATAATGCATCAGATTTATATATCGCTTTATCATAGACATTCAAAGACGCTTTACAAGTAGATACATTATTCATTCACTCCAGACAGACAATGGTAGTGGCAAGCTACCACTGTAGCCACAGCTGCCCTGGGGTAGACTGACGGAAACGTGGCTGCCAATCCGCTCCAACGACCTCTCCGGCCACCACCGAACATTTATACACATTCATACCCAGGGTTGTGGGCACTGGAGGCAATGCGGGTGAAGTGTCTTGCCCAGGGACACAACGGCAGGATATCTGGGGAGAGCGGGATTCGAACCGCTAACCATCGGGTTATTAGACGACCTGCTCTACCTCCTGAGCCACTGCCGCCCTGCTTTTGCTTATTGTATCACCTGTAGGTGTGGTAATGGGTATTTCTCGTCCCAAATTAGGACCAATGTAAACAAAAATGTATTAAATTCATCTGCAGATGAAACTGTATTCACACTCTGAGTTGTTTTTTTTTCTTTTCTTTTTTGATAGATTGGTTGGGTAGCTTATATTTCTGTTTTTATTTCCAAGAATTTTGTTAAGTATTATCCATGTATTTTTAGTTTTATCTCTGTTTTTCTCTAGTTCTGTCATGGTCCGAGCGCCGATCTCGTCCACGCTTGGGCCATACATCTTCTCCATCAGGTTTGACAGCAGAGTTACCTTCTGGCTCCCCGAGCTCTTATTGTGACAGCGCTCGGAGGAGCTTCCTGCTGTCAAAGCCAAACAGCTGTGCTGCATTCGCGGCTCATCAGTGGCCGGCATTTAAGCGGATGCTGAATGCAGTCCAATGCAGCAGTCTCGTCGAACATCCCTTATCATTCCACGTCTTCTTATCGTTAATGAACATTCCTCGTCCACGGTCTGGATCGTAAGTGAGCTTTGTGTTAGCCTTATGTTTTCCTTGCCTAGTGTTTTGTGCCTTAGCCCACCGTGGTTCATTACTTTGTTACTTTGTGTTATCCTTTATCCTTAATAAACATCATTGCAACTCCTCGGTGACTTGTGGCATCTTATGGTAGCTCGCGAGGGCCACCCATGACAGTAGACTGTTGCCAGGGCACCTAAATGGAGGCGCCAAACCGAGACGCCGTTCCTGGTGAGTTTGCATAAGTGGACATTTGCTCTTTCCTGTCTGTGTATTGCGTGCTGATTGAATGCCGTCGCGGAGGGGCCACGCTCGGAGTCGGGACAACGGGCTGGCGGAGGCTTTGGAATACGTGGACGAAATGCTCATCGCTGCCTCCCTCCTCGACTATCACAGCGATGTACGCTGGTACCTGGACCTTGCTGAGGATGTCCTTAATCATCTCCCTCGCTACGCCGACCATCCTGAAGTCGACGTTAGGAGGGCTGACATTGCTGCACAGTGCGAGATTCTCCGTATGGTAGAGGAGGACTACGGCGAGAAGCAGAGGAGAAGGCATCCCCACTCCCCGCTTTGGGATCCCGTTCCTGTCCTCGATCCACCCCAGGAGTTCGCGCCACCCGGGGGTTGTTGAAGATGTCGGTGCCCTGGCCAAGATAAACCTCAGCAAGAACCCCGTCCGGATCCTGTTCCGGGTCGTCGGAGGAACTCTGCCTCCCAGCCAGCTGCTCCTTCAGCGTCACATCAGGAGGGAATCCCCGCAGCCTCTCCCCCCGGCCACCTGTTCCCGCTGTCCCGTCAGCTCATCGTGCCCAGATTGTCTCAGCTGTCGTCCCCTCCTCTGTGATGTCACCTCCAGCTGCAGAGAGAGTTCTGAGTCCTGCCCTGGCGAAGCCCGTTCGTGGTCTGTCGCGAGCGGCCCCTCCTCGTCCTTCCAGGGAGCCCTCTGTCACCATCCGACGGAGAAAGGGAGGAGCAACGTCCCCTACAGCAGGCACCATCCTCCCTCAGGGATACAGGCAAGTGCAAGTTCCTTCTTCTCACCAAAGTTGTGATTTGTCTTGTCTGACTCCTGGGGGCGGAGTTCGGGGTTTGCAGTCCCCCGAGCTCCCACCACCCGTTGTAGCCCTGATTATTAAACCTGCTGCCTCTGTGTCTCCCTCCGCTGAGTGGTCCTCGACGCCAGGCCAACATCGCTGGATGAGGAGGGGGCCTGTGGCTCTGGAGAGCTTGGTTCCAGCCCCGCAGCCATGTCATGGGCGGAGGAGGAGAGCGGACTGCAGCGTGGAGCCTGCGCCAACGACGAAGCATCCCCGGGTCTCCACAGATGAGCGGTCTGATCCAGCGGGTTGAGGGTCCCCTGCCACCATGCCGTGCGGGTTGTTGCCATGGACTTCAGTGCCGGAGGGTCCTCAGGCTGCGGAAACCATCATGCCAGCTGCGGAGCCCGATGTAGCTGAGTGGGAGCCGGAAGATGATCTCCTTCCTTCTGAGCCCGGATCGTCGGAGTCCTGGACAGAGGCAGAACCCGAGTACAGGCAAGTGCTCTGCTTTGTTTTTCTCCTCTCTATTCTGGAGCACTTTTGCCTGTCTCTCAGAGAGATGAGCCAGGGGCAGCCATCCGCTGCGCCCAAACTCATCTCGCTGGGCTCTGTCGCTATTGGTGATCCTGATCCCGGTTCTTTTCTTTCTCCTGAGCTTTCTCCCAGGGTCACTGGTGCGGAGCTTGTTCCAATCGCTGTGCTGGAGGTTCCGGGTTCGGGGTTGGAGGTCGGTACTGGAGCTGCGCCGACCCAGTCGGGGTCCGACGCGGGTGCAGCCATGACCCAATCGAGGTCCATCACGGGTGCAGCCATGACCCAATTGGGGTTCATCGCGGGTGCAGCCGAGACCCAATCGGGGTCCATCGCGGGTACGGCGCCAGTAGGGTTCAACGTCGGTGAGGGAGCTGGAGATCTCCTGCTACCTGACACTGGACGGGCTCGTCATCTTCTTCTCTCCCCTCATCCAAGTCACCGCCCCTGCTCATCGTTGCCAGGGGCCGTTGGGAGCCTTCTACGCTTGGCCCAGCTCTCCCACGTTTTTTCCCCGCCAGGGAGGCCGCTGAGGGCTGTTTTTCCATGGTTCTGGTGGCTGAGGGACTCGAGTCGGCCACCCGAGAAACTGTTTCGCCGGTTCGGTGCCTTGGGTTGGCCACCTGACATTCTGTGTTTGCTGTGGGGCGACCTGGTTTGGTCGCCAGAGATTTGGACTCTCCGGGCCTGGGACTGGGGTAGGCCGCCTGAGCACGTTCTGATCCACTTATTCCCCTGTTGGCCTTGGGACGCAGGGAGACCACCGGAACTGTCCCCGTGGGTTTTTGGTCCCTGCTTGTCACCATTTCCCTGTACTGTCTGGGTTGAGGGTCATGCGGGGTGATAATCTTGTTCTATGTGCTGCCTGTGTTAATGTGTGTTTTTTTTTCTTCTGTCTTGGTCGTCCTGTGTGTTTTTGTACCTTTGGGGAATGTTGTATTTTCTGTTATCTTGCCCTGTAATTGTTTCGTTCGTAGCCCGCCTTAATCTTGATTTTTGCTTTTGGGAATATTGTGTTTTCTGTTATCATGCCCTGTAATTGTTTCATTTGTGTCTGCCTTAATCATGGTTTTGCTTTTGGGGACATTGTATTTTCTGTTTTCGTACCCTGTGTGATTCATGTATTTGGGAGTTTTGTCTTTCTTTTTCTGGTCGTCTCCGTGCTCTGTTTTCATTATGTCTTTTGGTTTATGGCTGGGCCTCTCCCTCCTGGCCCGTTCCCCCATCCACCCACCCTGGTGGGGGGGGGGGGGGGCTTGGGTGTCCCTGGGCATTCAGAGCCTGCCCTCGGGGGGGAGGTACTGTCATGATCCGAGCGCCGATCTCGTCCGCACTTGGGCCATACATCTTCTCCATCAGGTTTGACAGCAGAGTTACCTTCTGGCTCCCCGAGCTCTTATCGTGACAGCGCTCGGAGGAGCTTCCTGCTGTCAAAGTCGAACAGCTGTGCTGCATTCGCGGCTCATCAGTGGCCGGCATTTAAGCGGACGCTGAATGCAGCCCAATGCGGCAGTCTCATCGAACATCCCTTATCATTTCACGTCTTCTTATCGTTAACGAGCATCCCTCGTCCACGGTCTGGATCGTAAGTGAGCTTTGTGTTAGCCTTATGTTTTCCTTGCCTAGTGTTTTATGCCTTAGCCCACCGTGGCTCATTACTTTGTTACTTTGTGTTATCCTTCATCCTTAATAAACATCATTGCAACTCATCGGTGACTTGTGGCATCTTATGGTGGCTCGCAAGGGCCACCCATGACAAGTTCTTTACTGTAATAGTCTCTTTTACTACCTCTCATTAACTTATTTTTGTATGTTTTATACCGCTGCTCTGCTTCTTTTGTCCTTTTCTTTAGAAAAGCTTTATGTAGTGAATTTTTCTTTTTACATGCTTTTTGTAATCCTTTGGTTAACCCTGGCTTGTTGACAAATTTCTGTTTAAGCTTTTTAATTACTAATTGACATTTTTTTTTTTCATAAAGAGCGGTTACAATGTTCATGAATGTATTGTAGGCTTCATTTACATCTGATAGACTTTTGTCCAGTCTTGCTTCAGCAGGTCTTCTTTAAAAGAACTGATTGCATTTTGTGCTTTGTATCTGAAAGTTTTTATTTTATTTATTTTTTTTTTTTTTTTTCTGTATTGGCCCCTGTGTGGCCATGGATAAGTGCAGACTGGCAGATGGTCACTTATGTCATTTATCACTAATCCACTTTCTATTTTCTTATCAATAATATTAACAAACAGGTTTTCAATAAGTGTAACAGTGTGGACTGTGATTCTACTGGGATGTGTTATTGTGGGATATAGACTCATACTGTACATATAATTCATGAACTCTAATTACATTTTGTTGAAATGGATTTAGTAAATCAATATTGAAGTCTCCACAGATAACAACCATTTTCTTTTTAGTTATGTTATTGTACAGCTCGACTAACTTATCTCTGAATGTCTCAATGCAAGTTCCCGGCATTCTATATATACAACTTATAATTAGATTTTTTTGTTTTATCTTGGTCATTCTCAACAGTAACACATTCCAGAATCCCTGGTAGTGCAAAGGACATTCCATTTACAAGTTTACACCTATACAGTTCATCAACATACAGTGCAACACCACCACCTCTTTTTTGTTTGTTTCTGAGATCTGTTAATATGAAACATCTGATATCCCTCTATTGCCATCAAAGAAGCCTGCTCTTCATTGAGCCAAGTTTCAGAGACTGCAATAGCTGTAAATTTTCTATCTAGCTGTTTTAAATAGTCCTGAATCTGTGGAAATTTTTTGTTAAGACTTCTGCTGTTAAAGTGTATTATTGATAGTTTACCATCTACTTGCATTTGACTTTTAAATTGCTTTTCAGTGTAATATTTACAGTGATTATGAATATTATTGAAGAAGTGGTTATCAGGATCAATATCATTCTCCATCTCTTGTAGTTTATGTTCAGCATAATGAGATATTTTCAGAGTCTGAATTTCCTCTCTCTTTGTCAAATGACTTCCTCCAATTGGGAATGATTGATGTCTACTAAAGTCAATCATGAGGTTTTTTTGTTTGTTTGTTTATTTGTTTGTTTGTTTTTGTTGTTTGTTTTTTTAAAGGACATTATCATGTTATGTCACAAAAGGACTGTTCTAGCCGTGTGTGTAGATATGGATTATCGTAGTCTCTTAATTTTCTTAATCAGTGTTCATCTATATTTATTTAACTCTTTGAGTGTGAGAATTTGCGTGCCCCTAGTGGCAGAGTGTGACACTGTGCCTGCCTTCTCACTCTGACTTTGTCAAAAGTAAAGGGCCTTTTCCACTAGCCCCGCTTAGCCCAACATGGCACAGCTCAGCATGCTTTGTAACTCTTTCTACTAGCCCCAACATGGTTTAACAGGCGCTATTTTCGTGTCTGCTCGAGGGCAGGGTACAACTGTGCTGAGTTGTGCCCTGATGTGACATCAACAGCCTGGTCGCCGCTGATTGGTCAGGTCGTAACGTCACGAAAGCGACCGTCTTCTGATGAATCTACATGACCGCCATTTGCAATATTTCACGGACTAACTCAGTCATGGAGTAAATACGATATTAATACAGACAGCGTTGTAGGTTTTGTGGAACTCTACACAGTGGTCCACCGAAGAGGTGCGGGGTTTTCTCTGCTTGGTGGCAGATCCACAGTGAGAGGAGCGACCCGCCCTGTTACAGATGCAGCCCAGCATAGAACCGGACTACGGACAAGCTGAAGACGAACGTGAGAGAACCATCGATGGTGAGTGATTTGTAATAATGTGCATCTGTTCGCTTATTTATCCTGTTGGTGGTAAGCTCACTTTTTTTGAGCCATACAGCGCTGTTCTGTGCTGGCTAGCGAGTTTTAGCTAGTAGCTAGCTAGTACCAACTGCTGATTCGCGCTTGTTTTCTCCTAAGTATTCGCTTGTGAGAGCAAAACGATGAAATATGTTAATCCTGGTTAAAGTCCTGGTTTGTGTACGTATTGCACTTTGGTGCTGCGCATTAAATTGTGTGCAATTTAATGCTAGAATGTGTTTCCACATGCCAGGGTTAGCCTTCCTCAGTGTTTATATTGTGGATACAGGTGAAATGAACCACAGGAGCTGAAATCTTCATATTAAAATTGCTTTTTCAAACCAGTGATTTATAAAGTCATTCATATAATTTTCTAAAGCGTCAGAATAGACCCACACACCTATTCTGTGGATCCTGCAGTGCTTGTCAGGGAAACGAAGCATTTTTGTCACATCCCACCACTGACTTTCACAGGTGCATTTCCCTAATACAGGTACATCTCCAAAAATTAGAATGTCATGAAAAAATTCAATATTTTTTGTCACTCATTTCAGAAAAACAAATTCGTATATTATATAGATTCATTACACAGACAATGATATATTTCAAGCGTTTATTTATTTTAATTTTGATGATTATGGCTTACAGCCCCTGAAAACCCCAAATTCAATTTGGCAAAAAATTAGAGTATTACATAAAATTAACTTTAAAAAATAGCTTTTAAATATAAATGTTGGTCGCTGAGGTGTTGGTTAATATGGGCTGTAGCCGTAATCATCAATATTAAAATAAACACTTTCAATATATCACTGTCCCTGTAATGAATCTATATATGGGTTTCACTTTCTGAAATGAGTGACAAAAATATTGAATTTTTTCATGGTATTCTAATTTTTGAGATGTGCCTGTATATGTGTTGAACTTGCTTGCAACTAACCACCATCCATTTCTGTCGTTCATCTAGGCAAGAGCAAAGCAGCCGCCCCACAACGGACCTCACCACTGTGGAACATACTGAAATCCTTTGCTTTTATAGGTAAAGTGTCAAAACCAAAGTAGCACAATTTCCACTTAATATAAAAGGGACTGAACTGAGATTTATTTGATTGTGTGAATATGGCACATCAACTGTAAACTAAACCGCTTGTTAATGTATTTATTTTTTTGTCAGATCACTTGTGTGATCCTTTGTGAGTTATGTTCATAAATGTATGTTTTGGCCAATGTGAGATGTTCAGTCGTCAATATAATTTTCTTTATATGTGTAGTTTATAGTCTATCATCAATAAACTCACGCAGTAACAGGACACATTACAAATATTTGAGACCCATTGTAGTGCTTCCTTTTATATTTCAGCAATGCTAGTACAAAACACCACCCGCACTTGAAGCCAGGGCAAGAAGAGACACTTTTACAGACAAGACAAACTTTTATTGATAAAAATTTCATATTTTGACTGAGCGACTCCATACTCGGTGATGCACACCTTCAGTTAAAGTACTATATTCCATTCAAGTGAATGTATTAATTCATTCTGATTGCTGAGGCCACAGTAAAAACAGATGATTATAAATGTTACCCAGCCCTTGTAAAATCTACTGAACCGCAGCTACATGAAAATTGTGGTTAAATACAACAACAAAGTACTTTATTGTCACATTCAAATTGTAATCCCTCCTGTTTTGTTTTTCTTTTGAATTCTTGGATGAAATATGGTGGGCAATATAAGCTGCAGCTTCATCCATCACCCATTTCAGATAACCTATGTTGAACTGTATAACCAGAGGAGTTATTGTTTAATTTGACCTTGTTAGATTTTTTCCCCTTTGTTATATTATTCTATTTTCTTTTAATCTTTACTTTTAATCAATCCGAAATAAAGATTCATTCATTAATTCACATTCCACCACTGGCTTTTAGCAACAAGTGTATTTCCCAAATATGTTTTACACTTGCTTATAATTAACCACCACCCATTTGTCTTTTGTCTAGGCAAGAGGGAAACTGTCCACCCCAACTGGACCTTGCCTCACTATTTACAGAGATGCAGGCTGAAGATCTGCTGACCCAGGACCAGTACGAGGGGCCGATCCAGTTGCTTCTGTAAAAAATCCAAGATGGCACCGCGGATGGCAGCTACTGGCTTCTGCTCTCTGATGTTTTTGATAATTTTGTGTGTTTTTTTGGACTTCTGCTCTTCTGTCCGAGTCACCTATTCAAGGGAGGAACTACTTTCACTCAGACTACCTCCCAATGCAACTTCTCTGCCAGTTTCTGCTGCTGATCTGAAGTTTTTCAGTCGATCTTAGCTGTGGGAGCAGCGGCTATTGGCGCTGGCCGGAAACGAAGGCGGTGTGGTAAACGTGCCAGTGCGCTAGTCAGGTTGAAGAAACGAGGATTTCGCACGCCGCTCCCATCGATCCATCTGGCAAATATCCGCTCTTTGGCGAACAAAATGGATGAACTGCTGCTCCAAACTCACAAAAACCGGGATTTTAGCAGATCTGGCGCCCTTTGTTTCACGGAGTCCTGGCTGAGTGAACACATCCCGGACAGTGCGGTGCGCCTGGATGGATTCCAGCTGTTTCGTGCTGATCGTAGCCGAGAATTCTCTGGAAAGACTAAAGGTGGTGGAATCTGCTTCTACATAAACGAAGGTTGGTGTATTGATGTCACAGTGGTGAAGAAGTTTTGTAGCCCTAACCTAGAGTCACTGTTCATAAATTGTAAACCCTTTTATTCACCGCGAGAGTTCTTCTCGTTTATTCTGGTCGGAATTTATATCCCGCCTGCTGCTTGTACAACGGAGGCACTGCAGCACCTCGCTGACCAGATAGTAGACGTGGAGGAAAAACATCCAGACTCTCTGCTTATCATTCTGGGTGATTTCAATAGAGCTAATCTCACAAATGAGCTTCCTAAATACAGACAGCATATTAAATGTCCCACCAGGGACACAAATACACTTGACCACTGTTACACAGTTTTAAGAAATGCCTATCATGCCGTCCCCCGTGCAGCTCTGGGTTTTTCTGACCACTGTCTGCTCCATCTTATTCCAACATACAGACAGAAACTAAAAACTTCCAAGTCTGTTGTAAGGACTGTGAAGAAATGGACTGAGGAATCAAAGCTGGAGTTACAGGCCTGCATTGACTGTACAGATTGGAGTGTTTTTGAAGCTGCAGCCATTAACTTAAATGAACTCACTGACACTGTGACGTCATACATCTGTTTCTGCGAGGACATGTGTGTGCAGACCAAGACCTTCTGCACATACAACAACAATAAACCCTGGTTCATTCCTAAACTGAAGCAGCTACGTCAGACCAAGGAGGAGGCCTACAGGACTGGTGACTGGACTCTGTACAAGCGGGCCAGAAACATGCTGACGAAGGAGATCAGGCTTGCTAAGAGGAGCTACAGTGTGAAGTTACAAAAAAAACTTCTCAGCCAACAACTCTGCTTCTGTCTGGAGAGGCCTACGGAATATCACCAACTACAGGAGACCATCCCCCCACCCTGTGGAAAACCTCCAGCTGGCTAACGACCTAAACAGCTTTTACCGCAGGTTTGAAAAGAACCTACAGTTCTCACCTCCCACCCACACAAAAGGATTATCTGCAGCCCCAGGAACTCCATCCCTCCTCCACTCTGACCTCCCACCAGCACTAACGATCTGTGAAGAGGAGGTGCGCCGGGTCTTTCAGAGACAAAAGATCAAGAAGGCTGCAGGACCTGATGGTGCATCTCCGTCCTGCCTGAGAGTCTGCTCCAATGAGTTGGCCCCCATCTTCACCCGGATCTTTAACAGATCACTGGAGCTGCGTGAAGTGCCTTCCTGCTTCAAACGCTCCATCATCATTCCAGTTCCCAAGAAACCCTCTGTTACAGGCTTAAACGACTACAGACCTGTTGCCCTGACCTCTGTGGTCATGAAATCCTTGGAGAGATTGGTGCTGAACCACCTAAAGGTCATCACAGGCCCCCTGATGGACCCACTGCAGTTTGCCTAACGGTCAAACAGGTCAGTGGATGATGCAGTGAATATGGGACTACACTACATCCTGCAACACCTCGACTCCCCAGGGACGTACACCAGGATCCTGTTTGTCGACTTCAGCTCAGCATTCAACACCATCATCCCAGGCATTCTTCATCAGAAACTCCTCCAGCTCAAGGTGCCCCCCTCCACCTGCCAGTGGATCTCCAGCTTTCTGACTGACAGGTGGCAACAGGTGAAGCTAGGGAGATTTACATCCAGCTCCCGAAAAATTAGTACTGGCGCCCCCCAAGGATGTGTCCGTTCCCCACTGCTCTTCTCCCTCTACTCCAACGACTGCACCTCAGAGGACCCTTCGGTGAAGCTCCTGAAGTTTGCGGACGACATCACAGTCATCGGTTTGATCCGGGATGATGATGAGTCTGCATACAGGCGGGAGGTGGAGCAGCTGATCCTCTGGTGCAGCCAGAACGATCTTGAACTTAACCCAGCCAAAACGGTGGAGATGACTGTGGATTTCAGGCGACACCCCCCTTCATTCCCCCCACTCACCATCCTCAACAGCACAGTGTCCACTGTGGACTCCTTCAAGTTTCTGGGTACCACAATCTTCCGGAACCTGAAGTGGTCCTCCCATATAGACACTGTCCGGAAAAAGGCCCACCAGAGGTTGTTTTTTCTGCGTCAGCTCAAGAAGTTTGATTTGCCTCAGGAGCTGCTGGTTGTCTTCTACACCGCCATCATCCAATCTGTCCTCTGCTTTTCCATCACTGTCTGGTTTGGATCTGCCACTAAACAGGACAAGACCAGACTGCAGCGGATCGTTAAGTCTGCGGAGAGGATCATTGGTACCGACCTACCCTCCATTGAGAACTTATATTGGTTCATAACCAGGAAACGGGCGGGAAACATCTGTGCTGACCCATCACACCCCGGCCACAAACTGTTTGAACTTCTATCTTCTGGTCGTCGTTACAGATCACTGAAGGTCAAAACCACCCGTCACAGGAACAGTTTCTTTCCTTAAGCCATCACTCTGATGAACTCCTAACATTCACCTAGTCCTACCTGTTGCTGTACTCATGACTTTTCATCCATTATTACATTGCACATAACTCTCACACTGCTTTTTACTTCATTCACATTATATCACTGAATCTGAGTTCACATTGAAATACTGTGTGACTGTATATTTTTTCATATATTTCTGCAAAGTGTGGTTAGTCTGAGTAGCTTTTTTTTTTTTTTTTTTTTTACGGTTTGAATTTTGCACATTCTGAATAATCTGGAGTGGTGGCTCAGTTGGTAGAACATCCGCCCCACACCCGGAAGGCAGGGGTTCAAATCCCGGCCGGGTCATGCCAAAGACCATATAAACGTGGAACTTCCTGCCGTCCAGCATGGTGCTCAGCAATAAATGGAATGGAGGAGGGAGATCTGTGGCGGCGCCTTGCATGGCAGCGGCCCTCTGATTCTGCACTTGGGGTGTGTGTGATTAACACTGTAGATAGGTAAAACACAATCTCGTTCTACTGTACATGATTGGTTGTACGGTTGAATGACAATGAGGGTGATTTAATTTAAATAACTGCATATATTCCTGTATATATTTGCATCCTTTTATAGAAACATGGACAGACTGTAATTTACTGTACATACTCTGTTGTCATTGAATCCTTATTTAAATCCTCCACCTGAACAACGAGAGCAAGTTTTTAGCCAAAGTCAAATTCCTTGTATGTGTTGTGCATACTTGGCCAATAAAGCTGATTCTGATTCTGATTCTCAGTGAGGCAGCGTGGCTGGGTGTGTGACCCATTCCAGCTTTTTTTTTTTTTTTTTTTTACAGTTTGAATTTTGCACATTCTGAATAATCTGGAATTTGCTGCTGATTGTAATAAACAATTTAGTGACTTATGTGTTTGCATCATGATTTTCTATTTTGTCTGTTAAGACACCGGTGGGAAAAGAGTCAACTGTACAAAGGATTTATCGGTGACCTTGAAAATAATGGCTCATTTTTAAGAAAAAAGTAACCAAAACAATTATTTTACTAACTGAAGACTGTATTGTTGGATGTGCCACCGCAGAAGACCCTGCATACTTTAGTGACTACCAGTATATGGAGGAATTCTGGGTCATATTAGCATCTGCTCTTCATCATAATGGGTTTGGGCGGGGGTGTCTAATCATGTGCCATGGAGGGCCAAGACCCTGCAGGCTTTACCTCCAACCAGTGTCTTCAACAGCAGATTCCACTGAACTTCTTCCACTGACTGATCAGTGAAAACACCTGCTGAAGAGACTGGGTAGAAGAGAGAACCTGCAGTGTCTTGGCCCCCCATGACATGATTGGAAGCCCCCGGATTAGGTTTAATGGGATTTAACATTTTAACACAAACTGCTTTATGGTTCATAATTCTGTTGACAGGCTTACACCAAACCAAAAGTGATTTCTCAAACTGCTGGATTATTCTTAGACAGCTTTTCCAATCTTTCAGTATTTAATTTATGCCACATGGTGGTAACCTTCACATATAAAAAAAGAGACATCTGCAAAAACTTCAGAGGTTTATTGTCAGTGCAATTCCCAATGCAATACTACATGAATGCATGTCTAGTACATTGTTGATGCAGAGAATATATATTTCTACAGTACATGTATCTAGTAAATCAAGTATTTTCCATGTAACCTTGTAACTGCATTATTTTAATTGCTTTTAATCCTAGATCAAGTTTGTTTTGGCCTAAAATGCATCATAGCTGTCAAATATATCTTATTATACGTAACTCAGTACTGTTTACTTTTTGAATATATATTTTGTGGCTAATATAGTTATTAACATGGCGATCAAGTTGTGTCAGCTGATCATTTTTTTCTATGACACCACCTCAGACTCAGTGCTGCAGAAGCAGGTACGTCCATGATGTCTCAACAGTCTCTCCATGATTTTCACGCAGATCAGAACAATTTGTTGCACAGGAAATAAACGTTTCTACAGACATTCTTAAGCTCTATAACCACTGATCGTTTGTGAAGCTGTGTTGACATCAGTGACAGGCTGTTGACATCAGTGACAGGCTGTGCTGAACGCCCAGACCGACTGTTTGAAGCAGTAATTTCCCCACAACAGAGCCATCTGAAACACACACAGCATACATATTTTAGTACCTAACAGCGATAACTTGCAGACATTACAGTGTAGTACGATGTACTTATAGCAAACTAGCATTAGCAACATTAGCTTACCGTCATATATGACCTAGTTTGTATCCTCACGTCTTTGGCTCTCCCAGAAGCTGCAGAACTATTCCAGAGTGTTTCATCTCGCTGCCTGTATCCGTGTCTGGTGGTCCTTTTTGGCATTTACGGTGAAAAAAGCCACAGACCGAGGAGTCGCCTTGTACAGCCGCCATGATGCATGTGTTATGTTTTGCTTGGGTTGCGTGTTTTATGTCACGGGAGTGTGGCGCCGCCTCGCTGTTATAGAAATCCCACCCACCCCAGCTTAACACGGTTGTAATGGAGACACAACCGAGCCGAACCGTGTCGAAGTGAATCGAGACGTGGCAAGGTGTGCTGGGCTAGTGGAAAAGGGCCTTAAGTGAGAAATTTCCTTTTTTTTTTAATGTACTGATTTCTTGTTCATATACTTTGAAGATAAGATGATGAGGTACCTCTGTACAAAAAACAAAAAACAAAAAAACAACAACAACAACAAAAAAAACGGTGTCAAAAGACTGAACCATTTTATTGAAAAAAAAAATATTTACCACTCTTGACCACTGGGGGTATGTTGCAATTCTGCACCATACACACTCAAAGGGTTAAGTCAGTGAGATCTCTTATTATTTTGGCCTTTGCTTCCTCAGGTGTTCCATTTAGATTAATCCTGACTCTACAGTTTCTTGTCCATGTTGTCTGCATCTTGTTTTGTCTTTTCAGCATCCGTGCTTGCTGTGCTATTTCAGCATTTGTCTTTGTTAAATGTTCATTTAGGTAAACTTCTGTTCCCCATAGCTTTCTGGCCTGCCTCAGTATGTCATTTTTTACTCTTCTGTTCACAAAGCGCATCACAATTGATTTCTTTGTTTTATTATCTTTCCTGGGTAAAGCATAACAGGCTGAAATTGCATTTACTTCAACCTTTATGTTTCTGCTTTCAAGGAATGGAAGCACCTGGTTTTCCAAGGAGACTGACTCACTTGGGGGAGCCTCCTCACCTCTCATTCCTGCTGTAGCATGAGCATATGATTGATATTTAATGTCTAGTTCACTAATGATTAAATCATCCATATGAGTATATTGTTTAAGATCCTCGATGCGTTGCTCCAAGTCTGCAATATTTTGTCTCTTTCCTTAATTGTTAATTTCAGCTCTTGGACTTCATCCATTAGCCCTAATAATTTGGACTGTTGATTGGCCACTGTGGTAAGTTCTTCTGACATGAAGTTCAGAGATTTTTTAATCTCTTCCATTTCCTCTTTCCAGGTACAGTATCTGGTCCAGCTGACCTCGAATCCGGCTGGGGCCTCAGCTAGCCCCTCCGCTGCTAGCCTTCCGCTTACTGCCGCGGTAGTTGAGCTCTGATCCAGCTGGGGCCTCTGTTAGCTCCATGTATATGTATACGCACATACATTTACTAGCACATGTAGTACTCCAAGTGTTTGTGTGACTATGAACTGGTGTTACGTGTTTTGTTGTATTTTTTGATGTAGTATTTGCATTTTCTGTATTCTATTTTGGATTTTGTTTAGTGTTGTTTGTTTGGACCCCTTGAAAATGAGATGTTACATCTCAAGCGGTTTAGCCTAATAAATAAATTTGTCTTAAAGTTGTTTTTTTTAATTTATTTATTGATTGACTGATTTTTGCTGAATTTAAAAGAGTAATTTCAGGGTTTGCTTTTTTGAGCTCCCAGTATTCTTTCAACAAGAACTTTACTGAATTAAAAAAAACAAAAACAACAACAACAAAAAAAACAAACAAACAAAAAACAACTTATTTTTGTATTTATTTTATTTTGGTAATTCAGTAAACAGTTTTCAAATATTCACCCATCAGTATCTATTTTACTGCTACATGGTAAAGGACCCTCAAAGTCAATGCTCAGAAAAAAAAATAACAAACAAAAAAAACAACAGAATTTTGATAAAGTTAGCAGACCAACTCCTTTGTGAACTCTGTAGGAGAGTTTCTCTACATAATAACAGGTTGTTATTGTCGTGTACATATGTGAAATGCTGCCGGCTCACTTGGAGCCTCTGTGGTTTCCTTTTTAAAGAATAAGCAGCTGCAGGAAGGAGTTTGGAAGGCTTAGGACATAAACACTGCACGGCAACATGATCTCAGTCTCAGTGCGCCTGAAAGAGGAATCAACACTGCAAACGCTGTGTGGGAATGCACAACAAAGGGGATGTAAGGCAACGTCTGTAACAGCAAAACTGAACTTTTCAGCAAACTCAATATAGATTTCAGATTATTCAAAAAAAGAAAATGATCTTTTTTGTCTACATTATCTGTATTGCCTATAAGGATAATCATGTCTACATATTTTTTTTCCATAAACTTGCAACTTTTTTATAGATATTTTTGCTCCCTGTAACCACAACATGATCTCAGGGCTTTGGAGTTTTGCATGAGACTCTCCAGCCCGCATGTCCAAGTGGGCCCCACCATAGGTTAAATCTGGGCTGTTTTATGGGTCCCATGTGGGTTTGTCTGGGGGTTTCATGTTGGCACCCCCTGTGTTTGCCCACATAGATTTTGCCTTTGCTGCAGGTGAGCGGGTAACCTGTTTACCCACTTTAAACCAATCTGGGCTACACACAGGTTTAATGTGGATAAGTTAACATAGCATTGGTGCCATATGCAAAATTATGAGGAAACAGGTCACAAATTTATGAAAAAACTAAATGTGTAGCATGCATTTCAAACATTTCATTCTTGTTTCCTCTAGTTATTCTGTGGTTTGGTTCTGTGTTATTACCTCATTAATATTGTTGTGTACCAATTACCTTGGCATTTGTTCGGAGAGCAGAGTAAGAGTTTCATTACTCAGGAAATGTTGTATTTCTTAACTGTGCACTGTCATGGCTCGTGTGCTGACTCTGTCGGCACTCGGGCTGTGCGGTAGTATCTGTTCTCTCCTCTGGTGTGCTTCTAGATGTTTATTTTGACAGTGTCTCAGCAGGGCTTCCGGCTGTCAGTGGAGCCCCGCTGAACAACCTGATTCTAATCAGCTGATGACCCTTCATCAGCTGATCAATCTATTCCTCCCTATTTAAGGGAGCAGCTCTGTTTGCTCAGGGCCGCAACCTACACAGACGTTCCAACGTCTCCTTCCCAGTCTGGCTTCCCTAATCCTGAGTTCAATTCCTACAGCGTTCAGGTTCAGCCCTCGCTGTTCATATATATGTAAGTGTTTGTATTTATTTGTGTTTGCCCCACGAGGCTTGTTATTTTTGACATAATGCACGGCTCAGGAGACACACACGCAGGCTCAGGGTAGATTTAATAGCTTTATTAACAACAGGGATGTGTGACTGCATGTCTGTAGAATAAGGATGTGTTGATGGTGGCGTCTGCGTCAGGCACGGGGGCAGGAAGCCGTTCAGCCGGACAACCCTATGGGAGGAAGCAGAGGGAGAAGGGTAATGGGCACCACACCAACACAGAGGATAATTACAGTCTTGCTGGCTTACTTGGTTAGGACAGGTGGCTGGCGTCGACAAGGGCGGAGCCCGGGAGACAGCGACCTGGAGTGCCTTTAGCAGCAGCACGGAGGCAGCGGCGAGATGAGGAAGTCCGCCGCCAGGGAGTCCACCTGTGCACAGGGGAGAAGGCTGGAGGAAAGGAGGTAAGGGGAGCTTACCCAGATTGTCTTGCTCGTAGGCGAGAGTACCTTTGTAGCAAGCGATGCCAAAGTAGAGAGACGGCTTCAGGCCGAAGCCCAGGGCAGAGTGGATTAAATACCTCGCCGCTGACGAGAAGCAGGTGTGCGCGCAGCTGGCGCCGCTGATGAGTGGCGAGTCATGACAGTACTCCCCCCTCTAGCAGCGCCTCCTGGCGATGGTTTCTCTGGGTGCGCTCGATGGAACTCAGCGATGAGAGACCGGTCCAACACAAGCAAAGAATGCACCCATTGTCTCCATTTGGGTCCATAGCCCTCCCAGTCCACCAAATACTGCAACCCGCGACCCCGGCGCCGGGAGTCCAAGATGTCGGAGACAGTCCAGGCCAGGTGGCCACCAATCATCCGGGGAGCGGGATGCGCTGCAGGTGGAGGGCAGAGGGGGTCAGAGACCACCGGTTTAACCTTGGAGACATGGAAGGTGGGATGGATGCGGAGGGAGGAGGGAATAGCCACACGCACAGCCACCGGGTTGATGATCCTTGTAATGGGAAATGGGCCGATGAACCGTTGGGCCAGCTTCCTCCTCTCACCCTTTAGGTTAACGTCCTGTGTGGATACCCAGACTTGCTGTCCCACCTGGTAGGCAGGGGCAGGTCTCCTGTGCCGGTCCGCCGTGGATTTGTTGCGCTCCGCCGTGCGTAAAAGCGCATTGCGCGCCATAGTCCAAAAGGAGCGGCACGCCTGAGGTGCGCCTGGGCAGAGGGAACAGCCAATTCGCCCTCCTGCGCGGGGAATAGAGGTGGATCGTAACCCAGGGATGCCTTGAAGGGAGACATCCCGGTGGCAGATGAGCGAGAGGTGTTGTGGGCGTACTCCACCCAGGCGAGGTGTGAGCTCCAGGACGCGGGCTTAGATGTGGTGACGCAGCGGAGCACAGCCTCCAGCTCCTGATTGGTCCGTTCACACTGCCCGTTGGATTGGGGGTGATGGCCGGAGGTGAGGCTTACTTTGGCTCCCAGGGCGTTGCAAAAGGATCTCCAGACGTCCGAAGAGAACTGGGGACCACGATCGGAGACCACGTCGACCGGTATTCCGTGCAGTCTGACCACGTGCTGGATGAGGAGGTCCGCCGTCTCCAAGGCTGAGGGAAGTCCACGTAGGGGCACAAAGTGGGCGGCCTTGGAGAAACGGTCAACGATGGTCAGAATTGTGTCGAAGTTGTTGGAGACAGGGAGGCCGGTGACAAAGTCTAGGGCGATGTGTGACCAGGGCCTGCCAGGGACGGGCAGGGGCTGGAGCAGACCCGCAGGGGGAGCGTTACCTGACTTAATTCAATTCAATTCAATTCAATTCAACTTTATTTATATAGCGCCATTTCACAACAACAGTCATCTCATAGCACTATCAACTGTAGGGAGGAC
This sequence comes from Pholidichthys leucotaenia, assembly GCA_020510985.1. Classification (NCBI taxonomy): domain Eukaryota; kingdom Metazoa; phylum Chordata; class Actinopteri; order Cichliformes; family Pholidichthyidae; genus Pholidichthys; species Pholidichthys leucotaenia. Next base: position 99,754,596 of record CM035841.1, on the reverse strand, counting down.
CCCCACAGTTGCAGAAAGACCCCAGCAATCAGGTGATCCCCTGTGAGCAAGCACTTGGCGACGGTGGAGAGGAAAAACTCCCTTTTAACAGGAAGAAACCTCCAGCAGAACCAGGCTCAGGGAGGGGCAGTCATCTGCTGCGACTGGCTGGGGGGTGAGGGGATAGAGAAGAAGAAAAGAACAGACATGTAGAGAGCAAACAGCACGATGGGGACTCAATCTATGGGAGAGAACAAACAAATGTTAATGACCAGCAAAAACAAAATATTTCATAGAGAGTGAGGAAAGGAGTGAGGCCCAGTGCATTACTGGAGGTCCCCCGGCTGACTAAACCTATTAGCAGCATAACTAAGGGAGGGTTCAGAAAACACATGATCCCTCCCTAATTGTAGGCTATATCAAAAAGGTAGGTTTTAGCCCTATTCTTAAAAACAGAGATCGAGTCTGACTCCCGAATCCAGATTGGCAGCTGATTCCACAGGAGAGGAGCTTGATAACTGAAGGCTCTGCCTCCCATTGTACTTTTGGAGATTCTAGGTATTACAAGTAAACCTGCATTTTGGGAGCGTAGTGCTCTGTTAGGATGATACGGTAGTATCAGATCTTTTAAATAAAAAGGAGCCTGATTGTTTAGAGCTTTGTAAGTAAGAAGAAGGATTTTAAACTTAATTCTAAACTCTATGGGAAGCCAATGAAGGGAGGCCAGAACCGGAGAGATATGATCTCTCTTTCTAGTACCTGTTAAAACTCTTGCTGCAGCATTTTGGATCAGCTGAAGACTTTTTAAAGATGTTTTAGGACAACCTGATAATAAAGAATTACAATAATCTAATCTCGAGCTAACAAAAGCGTGGATCAGCTTCTCAGCATCACTCTGAGACAAGATGCTCCTAATCTTGGCAATATTACGCAAATGATAGAAGGCAGTCTTAGAAACAAATTTAATATGTGAATTGAAGGACAAATCCTGATCAAAAATAACTCCAAGGTTCCTCACAGAGCTATTAAGAGAAAGAGTAACTGCATCCAAACTGAAAGTTTGATTTGGAAAGGAATTTCTAAGGTTTTTTGGACCAACAAGAATGACTTCAGTCTTATCTGAATTTAATAGCAGGAAATTACAAGTCATCCAAACTTTGATTTCCTTAAGACAGGCTTCTAACTTGGCTAATTGATTAGTATCATCTGGCTTCATTGACAGGTATAATTGTGTGTCATCTGCATAACAGTGAAAATGTATACAGTGCTTTCTAATAATGTTGCCTAACGGAAGCATATATAAACTAAAAAGAGTAGGGCCAAGCACAGATCCCTGTGGAACTCCATGACTAAGCTTTGAGCTGAGAGAAAACTCATCATTTACATGAACAAACTGGAACCTATCAGATAAATAAGATCTAAACCACTGCAACGAAGTTCCATTAAGTCCAACATAGTGTTCTAATCTATCAAGTAGAATATTATGATCAATAGTATCAAAAGCTGCACTAAGATCTAAAAGGACAAGTACAGAAACTAGTCCATTATCAGATGCAATGAGGAGGTCGTTAGTGACCTTCGCTAAGGCTGTTTCAGTGCTATGATGGATTCTAAACCCAGATTGAAACTCCTCAAATAAACCATTTCCCTGCAGGTGGTCAAATAATTGCATAGCAACAACTCTTTCTAAGATTTTTGAAATGAAAGGGAGATTAGAGATTGGTCTATAGTTAGCTAAAGCTCCTGGATCTAGCGTTGGCTTTTTGAGTAAGGGTTTAATTACAGCCGTTTTAAAAGCCTGCGGTACATGGCCTAAAGTTAATGAAGAATTGATTATATGAAGAATAAAGCTACCAATAAGTGGGAAGACTTCTTTAAATAACCTGGTAGGAATAGGGTCTAAAAGACAAGTTGAAGGTTTGGATGAGGAAACTATTTTGTCTAACTCACAAAGGTCGATTGGAGTAAACTCATCAAGACAGACATCAATAGAAGGAGTTGTAGTAGTTACAGTATTTAAGTTAACTGTGGGAAGAATCTGATTGATTTTATCTCTGATGGATGAAATTTTATTATTGAAAAAGTTCATAAAGTCCTGACTAGTAAGCTCTAAGGGGATGCTAGGATTGACAGAGTCCTGACTCTTTGTCAACCTGGCTACAGTACTGAAAAGAAACCTGGGATTATTCTTGTTCTCTTCTATTAATGCAGAGTAATAACTCGTTCTAGCTTTTCTAAGAGATTTTTTATAAATTAAAAGATGATTTCTCCAAGCTAAATAGATTTCATCTAAATTAGTAGAGCGCCATTTTCTTTCTAATTGACGAGTCTTCTGTTTTAAGCTACGAGTTTCTGTGTTGAACCAAGGAGTTAAAAATCTCTGATTAGACTTTTTCTTTTTTAAGGGGGCCACCAAGTCTAGAGCCTGATGCAGAGAAGCTGAAACACTATCCACCATGTTATCAATTACAGAAGGAGCAAGCTGTCTATAGCTTATTTCCGTTGTGTTGACACATGGCATAGAGGAAACAATCTGCATAAATTTGGAAACAGCATCATCTGAGAGGCATCTACTGTGATAATATTTTTCTTTAGGAGCCAAATAGTCAGAAATAGTAAAATCAAAGGTTAACAGACAATGGTCTGACAGTACAGGGTTATGAGGAGACACTACAAGATTTTCTATTCCTATGCCATATGTCAGAACAAGGTCCAATGTATGGTGGAGGTAATGAGTAGAATTTCCTACTTTCTGAGAAAACCCAATCGAGTCTAATATTGAATTAAAAGCCACATTAAGGCAGTCACTATCTACATCCACATGTATATTAAAGTCCCCTACTATAATTATTCTATCAGATTTCAGCACTAAATCAGCTAAGAAATCAGGAAATTCGGATAAAAATTCTGAATAGGTTGATGGGGGACGATAAACTATGGCAAATAAAATTGGGTTTAACCTGGAATTGCTAAAGTGCCCAATACTGAGGACCAGGCCCTCAAAGGAATTATAACATGTTTTTTGCTTTACATTAACTAGTAATTTGGAATGGTAAATTGATGCTACTCCTCCTCCACGACCAGAACTTCTGGGATTTTGACAGTTTAAATAACTGGTGGCGCAGACGGGGCAGGCCTGGGCGTAGCGGGCAGCATCCTTCCGCAGACCTGGCCACCAAAAGGATCGCTGGAGGAGGTCGATCATCCGGGAAGTTCCGGGATGGCAGGTGAGCTTAGAGGTATGGAGCCAGTGGATAACGTCCCCCCGGACAGCAGATGGCACGAAGAGCCTCCCCTCCGGTCCGCCGCCAGGGTCCAGTTCCAACTCCTGCGCCCTCCGGATCTTATCCTCTATGTCCCAGGAAACAGCCCCCACGATGCATGACCTGGGCAGGATGTTGTGAACAGCATCTTCCGTGGCCTCCGGGGCAAATTGCCTGGAGAGGGCATCAGGCAGGCCGTTCTTGGAGCCAGGCCTGTAGGTGATGTTAAATTTAAACCTTGCAAAGAACAGGGACCAGCGCGCCTGGCGGGCGTTCAGACGCTTGGCAGATCTTAGATATTCTAAGTTCTTGTGGTCAGTAAGGACCACGAATGGCAAGGCGGCCCCCTCCAGCCAGTGGCGACACTCCTGAAGCGCAAGCTTGATGGCCAGAAGCTCTCTGTCCCCCACGTCATAATTACGCTCCGCCGGGGGACAAGCGCCGAGAGAAGAAGGCGCAGGGTCGCTTGACTCCGTTGGCTGGAGACCGCTGGGACAGCACCGCCCCCACCCCCATGTCCGAAGCATCCACCTCCACTATGCACTGCAGCGCAGGATCGACCTGGCTGAGGACCCGGGAGGAGAAAAACTCCATCTTCAGCACCTGGAAGGCCATTGCGGCCTCTTCAGTCCACCGGAACGGGGTCTTAGGGGAGGTGAGGCGGGTCAGAGGACCGACGATGGCTCCAAAGTTTGGGACGAAGTGGTGGTAGAAATTGGCGAACCAGACGAACTGCTGAACCTGTTTCCTAGAGGTTGGTGTGGGCCAATCCACCACCACTTTAATCTTCGCTGGGTCCGGGAGCACCTGGTCATGGGAGATGACGAACCCCAGGAAGGAAGTAGTCTTGGCGTAGAACTCACACTTCTCCGCCTTGACATATAGACGATTCTCCAGCAGCCTCTGCAAGACCCGCCTCACGTGGACCCGGTGCTCATCCCTGGACCTGGAGAAGATGAGGATATCGTCCAGGTAGACGAACACGAACAGGCCGATGAAATCCCGGAGGACATCATTAATGAGGCGCTGGAAGACGGCTGGAGCGTTGGTCAACCCAAACGGCATAACTAGATATTCAAAATGACCGTTAGGGGTACGGAAGGCTGTCTTCCATTCATCTCCCTCCCGGATCCAGACGAGGTGGTAAGCGCTGCGGAGATCCAGCTTGGTAAACCAGGTCGCCCCCTGGAGGGAGTGGAAGGCGGTGTCCATGAGGGGCAGGGTGTAACGGTCCTTCTCCGTGATGTCATTGAGAGCTCGGTAATCTATGCAAGGACGAAGGGAGCCGTCCTTCTTTCCCACGAAGAAGAACCCTGCGCCTAATGGTGAGGAAGATGGTCGGATAATCCCAGCGCTGAGCGACTCCTTCAAGTAGGTGTTCATGGCCTCCTTCTCTGGTGCTGACAGGCTGTAGAGATGTCCCGAGGGAAGGGGCGCCCCCTGGCGGATGTTGATGGCACAGTCGTAGGGCCGGTGACGAGGAAGAGACATCACCTTGGACTTGCTGAAGACCGCACCCAGGTCGTGGAACTCTGAGGGCACCAGGGTGAGATCCGGGGGCGCGGTGTCCTTCGCTGTGGGGGGCGAGGACGGGGCGCAGGCAGCAGATTGGAGACAGGTGCCCATACAGAAGGTGCTCCAAGCAGACACTTTACCGGTCTTCCAGTCCAAGACGGGATTGTGGAGGCGGAGCCAAGGGTATCCGAGAATGACAGGTGAAACCGAGGTGGGCAGGACGTAGAAGGAGATATCCTCCCGGTGGTTTCCAGAGATGATTACCGGAATAGGGGATGTCCGGTGGGTCACTTTTCCCAGTGAGACACGGGAGAGATTAACTAGGGCGAGAGGAGGATCGAGGGGGTGACAACAGATGCCCAATCGGGTTGCCAGGCTCTGTGAAATAAAGCTACCCTCCGCGCCTGAATCCACCAGTGCATGCGTGAGGTGCCCTGTGAGATTGTGACAAAAACGGATGGGCAGCATTAAATGTGTGAGGGGATTTAACCGATTAGCATCCGCGAGGCCCCCTACAGTGACTCGCGGACCTCCTCGTTTGGCTTCTCCGGACAATGCTTCACTGTGTGCTGGCTGCCCCCGCAATACATGCAAAGGCCCAGATCACGGCGGCGTTGTTTCTCCGCCAGGGGGAGCTTTGTCCGGCCCGTCACCATTGGTTCCGACTCCTCAGAGACCTCCGGCGGCGGTAACGCCAGGTGGCGAACTTGGGGCAGGCGCGCTGAGGCGCCCCGCGAGCGAGAAGAGTACTTCCGCTCTGAGGCGCGCTCGCGCAGCCTGTTGTCCAAGCTAATGGCAAGGGAGATCAGCTCCGCTAGAGTCTCCGGGACATCCCGGCCGGCCAGCTCATCCCTCAGACCAGAGTTAAGGCTGCGGAGGAAGATGCCGCAGAGCGCACGCTCTTCCCAGCCAACTTCCTCCGCGGTAACCCGGAAGTCGATCGCGTATTCGGCCGCCAATCGGCTCCCCTGTTGGAGGCCGAGAAGGCGGTCGACCTGGACACTGTCCAAACGCGAGTGATCGAACACTTCCAGGAATTGTCGCACGAACTGACCATAGCTGAGGGTGGCGTAGCTGGGCCTCGCCATGATGGCGTAAGCCCAGGTAAGCGCTCGACCCTTCAGGAGGTTACCTACATAGTCAATCCTACTGTGGTCTGAGGGGAAGTCTCTCCGGGAACGCGATGGAATACGGACTCACACTGCATGATAAAACCGCAAGCTCCACCAAGCTTGCCGCTAAAGCGAGCGGGAGTGGGGATTGGTGTGAGCCGTGCCGGCGCACCCGGAGCAGGCTGGACAGCCGCCGGAGCAGCGGAGGCTGCGCCACCCAGACGAGCCGAGGGGAACGGCTGCTGGGGGTCCAAGCGGTCTAATTGGTTAGTAATCACTGACAATTGGTTTAATATCACCTGTTGTTGGTGGGCTATTAGATCCACCCGAGCCTCGAGGGTGGAAAGACGGCGTGCAAGCCCGCTGTCTGCCGAGCCGCTCTGCTGAAGCCGTACTGACATAATGCACGGCTCAGGAGACACACACGCAGGCTCAGGGTAAATTTAACAGCTTTATTAACAACAGGGATGTGTGACTGCGTGTCTGTAGAATAAGGATGTGTTGGTGGTGGCGTCTGCGTCAGGCACGGGGACAGGAAGCCGTTCAGCCGGACAACCCTATGGGAGGAAGCAGAGGGAGAAGGGTAACGGGCACCACACCAACACAGAGGATAATTACAGTCTTGCTGGCTTACTTGGTTAGGACAGGTGGCTGGCGTCGACAAGGGCGGAGCCCGGGAGACAGCGACCTGGAGTGCCTGTAGCAGCAGCGCGGAGGCAGCGGCGAGATGAGGAAGTCCGCCGCCGGGGAGTCCACCTGTGCACAGGGGAGAAGGCTGGAGGAAAGGAGGTAAGGGGAGCTTACCCAGATTGTCTTGCTCGTAGGCGAGAGTACCGTTGTAGCAAGTGATGGCGAAGTAGAGAGACGGCTTCAGGCCGAAGCCCAGGGCAGAGTGGATTAAATACCTCGCCGCTGACGAGAAGCAGGTGTGCGCGCAGCTGGCGCCGCTGATGAGCGGCGAGTCATGACAATTTTGACATTTTGTGTCTTCATTTAATAAATGTACAAACCCACGGCTGCCTATAGTGTCTCACTGATGGCTCGTGAGAGCCATCCATGTCATGCACATCATAATAAAGTCTTTGAATCTTGAATCTTGACTACATATCAAAATGCCTTGATGATATCACTCATTGCAAAACCATAACTGTCCATGCTAACCAGAAGCCATGGATGACAGCAGAGTTCCACAGGCTCCTGGGGGCTCAATACGCAGCCTTCAGGGCTGGCAACACTGCAGGACTAACAGCTAGGTCCAACCTGTCCTGTGGCATCAAGGAGGAAAAACAACAGTACAGCAAGAAAACATCCGGCCACTTCAGCAACACCAGAGATGCACGTTCCCTCTGTGGAATACAGACCCTCACAAAATACAAACCCCCACCTCAGACCTGTGCAAGTGACACCACACAGCTCAACAACCTAAACGACTTCTTCAGCCGTTTTGAACACAAAACAGCACATCTGCACAGAAGACCACTCCTCCTCCAAATGAGCAGGCCATAAGTCTGGATCCAGAAAGCATGAAGAAGACCCTCTGCAGGATCAACCCAAGCAAGGCAGCTGGTCCAGACAAAATACCGGGTTTCATCCTGGTGGACTGTGCGGAGGAACTCAAGAAGTCCTGACTGACATCTTCAACATCTCCCTGACTCAAGCCATTGCCCCAACATGTTTCAAAACTCTCATCATAATACCAATCCCAAAGAAGCCCGTCCCATCCAGCTGCAATGATTACCGGCCCATAGCACTTACCCCCATTATAATCAAGTGCTTCAAGCGGCTAGTCATGCAGAACATCCTGCCACCCTCTGACGACCCATCTCAGTTTGCATACAGGTCAAACAGATCCACAGAAGATGCCATTGTTGCTGCTCTCAATCCAGCCCTCACCCACTTGGACTCAAAGAACTCCTACCTGTGAATGATGCTCTTGGACTTCAGTTCAGCATACAACAAAATCATCCTCCAACACCTGATACAAAAACTCAGACACTTGGGACTTAACCTCTTTCTTTAACTGGGTGCTGGACTTTCTCACAGGGAGGCCACAGAACATGTGGGTTGGCAGCAGCACCTCTCAGACAATCACACTGATCACAGGGGCCTCACAAGGGTGCGTGCTCAGCTCGCTGCTCTTGACCCTACTGACCCATGACTGCATACCAGCCAACAACACCAACCAAATCAAGTTTGCGGATGACACAACAGTGGTGGTCCTCATCACCAAAAACAAGGAGGCCAACAACAGAAATGAGGTTAGCCAATTGGTCCAGTGGTGTAAAGACAATAATCTCTTCCTGAACATGGGAAAAAAACAAGAAGATTCTGGTCGACTTCAGGATGGGTCACATACAGCACCCCCCTCTGATCATTGATGGTGCAGCTGTGGAGAGGGTAAGCAGCACCGAGTTCTGGGGGTGCACATCTCTGAGGACCTCTCCTGGTCAAACAACACCACATTACTGGCCAAGAAGGCTCAATCTTGCCTCCATTTCCTCCGCAAACTGAGGAGAATATGAGTCCCACCCCCCATCATGTGCTCATTCTACCGGGGCATCATTGAGAGCAACCTCACCAGCTGCATCACAGTGTGGTATGGAAGCTGCACCGCCTCGTTCCGGAAGACACTACAACACACAATGAAAGCAGCCAGCAAGATCATTGGTGCCCCTCTGCTGCCCCTCTCAGACATCTACCTCACCCGAAGAGCCACCAACATGGCAGGTGACACGTCCCACCCATCACACTCCCTCTTCAGCCTCCTGCCCTCACGGGAAAGGTACCAGAGCCTCCGGGCCCGCTCCACAAGACTTCTAAACAGCTTCGTTCATCAGGCCATCAGGCTCCTGAACTCTGTCCACTCCCTCCCCTACTGGACATTAATGCAATCACCCGCACCATAACTACCTCAGCTGTTGGCATAGAAAGACTGGCACACCAACAGTAATACAGTTGCTGCTGTATGTCTCTGTACTTTAACTGCAACTATTTGCACAAATGCCATATCTGCTGTTGTCGGTCTGTCATTGCTATACTGATTATGTGCAGTCCAATCTGTTACTATCTGCACCTAAACTACTGCATTGAACTGCAGCTATGGGTATTACATCTCTAGGTTTCTAGAGGATTATTTTGGTAGGAAAATCTAAAGGTTTGCTGGGTTTTATCATCGTTTATCGTTTCTCTCTATTTGCACTAAGGAGGTCCGGGTCTATCTTTCATCGCCAATTGCACTATGGGTTGCATTACTGTACATAGACTGCGGTTGTTTTCTTTTTTCCAGCCTTATTCCTTTCTTTTTTATATTGTGCACACCACTGAAGAGAGACAAACGCCATTTCAATTCTCCTGTATGTCCTGTACATATAGTAATACTGACCAATAAAATCTTTGAATCTTGAATCTTGTGAAAATTTACCAAAAAAGCAAATTTCTGTGAAATATGAAAATGTATGAGAAAAAGTTACACATTTTAAAAAAATAGCAAATTTATGAGGAAAAGTTGCAAATTTACAAAAATTTGCAAATTTAGAATAGAATAGAGTAGAATAGGCTTTATTGTCATTGAACAGTTGTACAGTACAACAAAACTGTAGGTGCTCCACCAGGCTCCTGTGGAAAAAAGTGAGAGAAGTATTAGATAAAACACAGTGCAAGAACACATGATTAAACACATGACTGAAATAAAAGTTAACTATAAAAATGGCCCAGGATTATGGAAATATAAACTACTATACATTGTATGGTAGTGGCTATGTGGGTTGAACTGTGTATATAAGAGTGCAGAGTGCAGACACACAATTGAACACACAATTGAGTAAAATGGCCCAGCATTATGGAAACGATACATAGCAGTGGTTTCACGGATTGGTCAATGTACATGAAAGTGTGGAGTGCAAAGACAGATGAGTTACTGTGACAATTAAAAAGGTCCTCAGCTCTGTGCATGACAGCATTCAGAGGAAGGGGTGGGGCCTCTGACTGTTTGCAGTTTGGATGGACCAGGGAAATAAACTGCTTTTTAGTCTGAAAGTGTGGGACCTGATTCATCTGAACCATCGTCCAGAGGGAAGCAGGTCAAACAGGTGGTGGGCAGGATGTGAGGGGCCTCCTGTGATGGCCTTGATCCTTCTGAGACAGGAGGATCTCGAGATATCTTCCAAGGAGGGCAGAGAACCCCCAATAATTTTTTAGGCGGTGTTGATGACCCTCTGCACAGACTTACTGTTCTCAGCCGTGGAGCCAGCGTACCACACACCCAGACAGTAGGTGAGCACGCTCTCCACTGAGCAGTGATACAAGGCCAGCAGCAGCTTCTGGTTCAGGTTGTGCTTCCTCAAGACACGGAGGAAGCATAGTCACTGCTAGGATTTCTTTACCAGAGCCTTGGTGTTCACACTCCAGGAGAGGCCTAAGAAGATGTGGATGCCCAGGAACCTGAAAACGTCAACGTTTTCCACATGGTTGGCATTTATGGACGGGGGGTGATGGTCCTTCCTGTTCTTCCTTAAGTCCAGTATGAGTTCTTTAGTTTTTTGGGTGTTCAGTTTCAGGTTGTTGTTGCACCACAGAAGCAGGTTCTCTACCTCTGCCCCGTGTGCCTTCTCATCGTCATGGGTGGTGAGACCAACCAGGTGGTGTCGTCCGCGTGCTTCACAATGATGGTGGTTGAGTGGGTTGGAATACAGTCAACGGTGTACAGGGAGTACAGTAGAGGGCTTAACACACAGCCCTGGGAGGAGCCAGTGCTAAGAGACAGTGTGGAGGAGTGGTGGGGGCCAAGTCTGACTGTGGGTGGTTGGTGAGAAAGGTTTTTAACCCCTTGACGCCTGTTGTCGCGAATTTGCATCAAACCGCTTCCATTCCAAATGCAACCAAAATATCGTCAGTATTCCTCCACTTCCGGTTGGAGCACTTCTAACACATACCTAGGAACCTTTTGCAAGCATTAGTTTCTCGCAGGAACGGTCAAAGAGGGAGCACCATCCATTTCCTGATTGCTAGGGTTAGGGTTAGGGTTATAGTTTGGCAGTCATGAGAGTTGAAAATACTGAAAATAACTTTGTTGCATAAATAAAAGACTCTTCATACTTGAGATGGGAACAGGTGCTTTTTTACCTTTTTTACCATAGATGCCTGTTGTCACTAATTTGCATCATACCTAAAATTATATCTATTTTATGTGCTATAGTCAAATTAACCTTCTCAACTTAATATAGCATCTACTTGAAAGCAAAAACACAAGTGAAATTTTTTTTTTCATAATTGGAAATAAATTCAGGCGTTGAGGGGTTATTCCAGGAGCAGGTATGGGGAGGTGGGGGATCTGGAGGAGGAGCAGTTTGTTGATCAGGATGTCCGGGATGATGGTGTTGAAAGATGAGCTGTAGTCCATGAAGAAAATCCTCACATAGCTCCTTTGGTTCTCCAGCTTACTCAGTGCTCTGTGGAGAGTGGTGGCGATGGCAAATTTATGAGAAAAAGTAAAAATTTCCAAAAATATCAGCAAATTTCTGAGAAAAAAGTTACAAATTTACTAGAAAAATATCACTAATGTATGAGAACAATATTAAAATTTAAGAGAAAAATGTTGCAAATATAAAAGAATGAAATTGTAAAATTACTTGAAAAGACAAACTTACAAGAAAAAATTAGCAAATTTACAAGAAAAAAGTCACAAATTTATGAGGACAAAATTAGAAAATTTATCCAATTAACAAAAGAAAGTAGCAACTATATTAGTAAATACATTTAAAGTTTATGAAATAAAAGTCCCAAATGTATGAAGAAAAGGTATAAGTTTAAAAAAGTTTAAAATTTTGGAGGACCTTTGAAATTTACAAGAAAAATGCCACAAATTTATGGGAAAAATAACAAAAAAAAATACAAGAAAATAATAAATTTACAACGGCAAAAGTAGCAAATTTATGAGAAAAAGTTTAAAATTTTTAAGATAGTTCCAAAATTAAACGAAAAAATTAGATTTTTCTTGTCAGTCTGTAACTCTTCAAGTAATTTTACATTTTTTCTTGTAAATTTGCTGCTTTTTTCTTGAATTTGCTTTTTTTTTAATTTCTCCTTTTTTGTTCTTTAATTTTTTTTTCTCATAAATTTGTGACTTTTTTGGATAATTTTGCCTATGGCACTAATGTTTCTGACATGATTTTAATATTGACACCCAGGAGTAATCTGGTAGCACACAGATGAATTAGTGGAATAAATAATAATGTTATGGAGCTGGGAATGGTAGGAGTGAAACAACTTGCAGCCACGTTCTCTCCAGGTTGCTGTAGTTTTGTGAAGGTGAGGAAGTGCCGGTGCAGATATGTACAGTGCTCAGTGCAGAGTATTCTTCAGCTGAGGAGGGAAGGGAAAAGATCAGTCTAGAGCCGAGGCACTTACACAATGCTGGGAAGGAAGAGGAACCTCCAGCTCATGGAATGAATCCTGGTCCGCTGCCCGGAGTTGGGTTGGTCCACCAGGAGGATAGTCCACCTGTACACAGGTAATAAGGACAAGCAGAGGATGATGCAGGTTGATGAGAACAGGTCAGAAGGCTGCTTATGGTTTGTAAAAAGGGAGAGGCGATGCTCCCAGCTGATGAGATGAAGAGAAGGCAGGTGTCGTGAAGCTCTTAAGCGGAGTTGGAGCATTGATGTCTCCGTGCAGGAGTGGAGGGCCCCACTCCTTGTAAAGGCTGCCTGATTAGGTAGTGTAGGTGTGAGTCAAACCGCAGCTGTGAAACATAATTAATGAGAGAGGGAAATAACAACCCACAGCTCGGATCACCACAGTTTCTGAAACCTGCTCACCCATGTTAAACCCATGTGGAGCCCAACGAGTTTAAAGCAGGTAAACAGGTTACCTGCTCAAATGTACTACAGGTAAAGTCCAAGTGGGCAAACACAGATGGGGCCAACATGGAACCCACAGACAAACCAACATGTGACCCATAAGAAAGACCAGTTTAAATCTGGAGCCCATATAGACTTGCTGGACCCTAACAACTGGTGGTGGTGGTGGTGGTGGTGGAGGGGGGGTTACCATTGTTAGCCGCTCAAGATATGCAAGTTCTTGCAAAATTTTCCAAAGATTTAGCAAAATTTCCATCACGTTCCCTATAAAGAAGTTGATAGGAGAAAATGGCCTGCCTTTGTCTGCTTCTAGCATTAAAGTATATTAAAAAATATAATCAGAATCAGAATCAGAATCAGAATCAGGTTTATTGCCATTGTTCATGTGATACACAAACTAGGAATTTGTCTCGGTGCCATGCTGCAACATTAAAAACATAATGAGAAAAAGGGATAAACTAAAAAACTAAAGGACTAGAAACGTGCAATAAGTGTAGAAAAATAAGTAATAATAAGTAATAATAATAATAATACTAGTAATAATGAGTAGTACTAGTCAAGGCAGTTTAAAAAATTAGCATGTAGCAGATAATGTGAAGTACCACATAGTGCAGTCAATAATGCAACAGAAAAACAGTGATGAATGACATGAGTCTGGTTGAGCTGCTGTACATAGTGCACGAGAGTCAAAAGTCACTTAGTGTTCAGCAGTCTGATGGCAGAGGGGAAAAAGCTGTTCATGTGCCGAGAGGTTTTAGTCCGAATGGACCGAAGCCTTCTACCTGAGGGGAGGGGGGCAAACAGCACGTGACCAGGATGTGAAGGATCGGCTATGATCCGGCCAGCACGCCTCCGGGCCCTGGAGATGTACAGGTCCTGGAGAGATGGGAGCTTGCAGCCTATCACCTTCTCAGCAGTGCGCACGACGCGCTGCAGCCTTAGTCTGTCCCTGGCAGTGGCTCCTGCGTACCACACAGTTATGGAGGAGGTGAGGATGGACTCGATGATGGCTGTGTAGAACTGCACTAACATCTTGGTGGGTAGCTTGAGCTTCCTCAGCTGCCGCAAAAAGAACATCCTCTGCTGGGCCTTTTTGATGAGGGAGCTGATGGTTGGCTCCCATTTGAGGTCTCGGGTGATGGTGGTGCCCAAGAAGCGGAAGGAATCTGCAAAGGTGATGGGAGAGCCTGTGATGGTGAGGGGGGGCAGGGGGGATGTGACTTTCCTGAAGTCCACAATCATCTCCGCTGTCTTCAGAGCATTCAGCTGCAGGTTGTTGTGGCTGCACCAGGACACCAGCTGGGCCACCTCTTCCCTGTAGGCGGACTCGTCACCGTTGGAGATGAGCCCGATGAGGGTGGTGTCGTCCGCAAACTTAATCAGCTTAACAGACTGGTGGGAGGAGGTGCAGGAGTTGGTATAAAGGGAGAAGAGTAGGGGGGAAAGTACACAGCCCTGGGGTGATCCAATGCTGATGCTAACAGAGTCTGAGACAGACTTCCCCAGCCGCACATGCTGTCTCCGGTCCGTCAGGAAGTCGGTGATCCACCTGCAGAGGGAGTCAGGCACGTTGAGCAGGGACAGCTTGTCCTGGAGCAGATCGGGGCGGATGGTGTTGAATGCGGAGCTGAAGTCCACAAACAGAATCCTGGCGTAGGTTCCCGGGGAGTCCAGGTGCTGCAGGATGGAGTGGAGGGCCAGGTTGACTGCGTCGTCCACAGACCTGTTAGCATGGTAGGCAAACTGCAGCGGGTCTAGGAGGGGTGTGGTGATGGACTTGAGGTGAGACAGGACCAGGCGCTCAAAGGACTTCATGACTACAGAGGTGAGTGCTACAGGTCTGTAGTCGTTAAGTCATAACAGCTTATTTTATGGAGAGAAAGCAGAAGTAGAGTATAAACTGTCACCACTGCCTTCAGTCTCCACACATAGATATAGATGTGTGTTTTTATGGCCCTCTTTAGTTACAGCCCGCAGAGTCCTGAGATATCACCTCCACCACGGATATTCATGTTTAATGCTTTAATATGCACAGAGCGCGGTCAGACAGCCGATCTGTTACTCATGGTCACTGAAGCATAATCGATGGCACTCTTCGCTATGCTTCCCCAATGTTCTGACTGATCCACACACACTCCGTCAGTGTCTAAGGCTGCAGTTCACTTTTAATTTAGGCAGTGTTGTGGTTGTCTGTTGATCAATTAAAAAAGTGTGGCAGCTGAATCTGATGACACACTATTAATACAGCACCACTTCCAAAGCTGCTTGTTTCTCTTTATTCTATAACTCAGATGCCAATACCAGGGCCCAAGGACATTCAAGTATATTTATACCTGGCTTGCTTTGTGTTACTGCCGTTTGCTACTTATCCTGCATCTCATAAATTTGCAGGTTTTTCTCCAGTGTCCTAAATGCGTGAATGTTGCCAAGTCTCTTAAATTTGTTTCCTGGCAATCGCTACTCCTACTAGGAATTTGTGTCGATGCTCATCAAACTTACTCACAATAATCCTAAGGTGGATCTACATCCAGGTTGGGCTTAACATCAAGATCAAGCTCCAAGGTCAGGATATTTGCGCACTTATGTGGTTTCAGAACCAGACCATCAGTGATGGAGTAGCTAATTCCAGCCTAATGCAATCACCTCAGAACTGCTCAGATCTCCTGACCATTGACATTAAGCACAGCCTAGATTCAGATCCATCTAGGATGTGTAAAAGATTAAGGTCAATAGCCTAGAAGGAGTTTTTTTGTGAAAACACAAAGGCCGAGAACTTCTGACCTTTAGCATTAACCATGACCTTGACCTCAACCTGGATGCAGACCTACCTGAGGGTCACTGTGACTGAGTTTCATGAGAATCAAGGTAATTGCCTTGGAAGAGTAGTGTTTTGCTAAAATCATGTAAGTTCCCAAATCCCCTGACGTTTGATCTTGACCTTGAGCACAACTTGGAAACAGACCCACCTGAAGATCATTGTGAATGAGTGAGTTTGGAGAGCATTGGTGCAAAAGCCTAGGAGGAGTAGCGATTCCCATGAAATGTGGATAGATAGAGAGACGGACAGACGCCACATTATCACATAAGCTTCTTTTGGCTTAGCTGGATTGAGCTAAAAATCAATACTCAAAGGCAATTGCCCCAATTCAAAACAAACTCACACACAATGATCTTCAGGTTTGTCTGCATCCAGGCTGAACTTAAGGTCAAGGCCATTGTCAAATGTCAGATGATCTGGACCTTTATGAGTTTGTACTGCCTCTGCTGATTGGACAGTCAGCTAAACTCCTTCCTCACATCAAGACTCTGAAGACACAGCTCTCGGTCCACAGGTTTAATGATACAAGGAAAGGTGAAACTGTAACATACAGTACAAGGCATAATCACTCTTTGACCGTTGTACAGATATTACAATGAAAATATATGAACTCAGCTTCTAATACAAATCATATTTTATCTTCCCACAAATTGTATGAATTACTTTGCTTTTTAACTCAAATCCAATATAAAATTATGTTCACGACTCCCGCCACCACAATGAATTGCTTTCCCTCCAAATTATCTGTCAATGTCCTCCGACCGATCCAACGGCTGTTGCCAGCGTAAATCACGGGAGACCACTTTTAGCGTCTAAAATCATCAAACCCAACATGACCTCAAACAAATCATCCAGAAATGCTCACAAACAATAACAATTAATACATACCCATGATGCTACCAAGGGCAGAGGATGTATATGACTGCTGCTGAAGTTAACTGACGGCGGTAAACACACACAACTGACTTTTTTCTCAATACTCCGACTGACTTCCTGTTTACAGTTAGTCGGAGCCGAAGGTGACGTCACCTTTGGCTGTGAACTATGCCGATTCTAAGGTGAACCCAACACAATATTACAACATGTTATTCAACATTAATTAAGAATATAAATAATATTCCACCTTAACTTTTAACATTAAATAGCTATCAGAACACTCCCTGCCTGGCGTGATTCTACGCCACCTCACTTAGTCCGTCTAGTCCATCTAGTCCACTTAGGCATCTGGGTTAAGAAGAAGTACTATTTCTGTAACAGGTCTCACAAACAAAGTTTCTTTTCCTGGTTTGATGACCTTTACTTCCACCTGACGGACTTTCCCATCTTCGCTATGGAAGGCCTGTGTTACCAGACCAAGTGGCCATTCATTCCTTGGTACTTGGCTGTCCTTGAGGAGAACAACACTCTCTGGCTCAATGTTTGGGTGAGGTGACTGCCACTTCCTACGTGCTTGAAGTGTTGAAAGGAATTGCTTACGCCATCTATCCCAGAAGGTGTTGGACAGGTGCTGAACCTGTCTCCACTGGCACTTGTAGAGGTCTGAAGGCCCAAACTCTGCTGCAGGAGCGGGAACAGCATTCACCTTTTGTGTTAGAAGAGCAGCTGGTGAGAGTATGAATGACTCGTCGGGGTCGGTTGTCACAGGAACGAGAGGCCGAGCATTAATGATGGCTGCTACTTCTGCCATGAAGGTTACCAAAACTTCATGGGTAAGTTTGTCCTTCAGCTGGAGGAACATGGAGTCCAGAATCTTCCTAGCAAGACCAATCATTCTTTCCCACGCCCCACCGAAATGGGAGGCATGTGGAGGATTGAAAGTCCAAGAACATCCTTGATCCGACAGGTAAGATTTCACATTTTTGTAGTTGATGTTAGAAGGTATCTTCAAAGCCTCGCATGCACCCACAAGGTTTGTGCCTCTGTCTGAATGAATGCTTGTGGCCAGTCCTCTCACAGCTAGAAACCGTCTTAATGCATTGATGAAGCTGGATGTGTCAAGGGATTCTATGACTTCAATATGAACAGCTCTTACGCTCATACATGTAAAAATCACAGCCCACCATTTGCTTTGTGAGAGGCCTCCTCTAGTCCAGCGTGAAGAAACGCTCCAAGGGCCAAATACATTGAGCCTGACGTTTGTGAAGGGAGGATCTAATGAAAGGCGGTCTGGTGGGAGACTGGCCATCTTTTGGCTACTAGTTGGGGCTCTGAGTCGTCTGCATGTTACACATCGGTGAATGATGCTGCTCACCTTCCTCTTGCCGCCAACTATCCAAAAGCCAGCTGAATGGACAGCTCCTTCCATAAAGAAATGCCCTTGATGGTGGACCTGTTCATGATACTGTCGAATGAGTAAGGTTGCAATATGATGATTGCCTGGAATGATCAAAGGAGTCTTCTCGCTCTGATCAAGACCTGAATGGTGAAGATGACCTCCGACTCTTAGCAGGCCGTGTGTGTCGACAAACGGATCCAGATTTTTGAGGGGACTGCTTTTAGGGATCTTTTTGTGCATTCTGCTAGATTTGATTTCCTCATTGTAAACATCTTCCTGCACCGTTTGAATGATAATAGCTGAGGCTTGGTTGAGTTCCTCAACACTAAATTCTGCCTTGCAGAGATGCCAGCCTTTACAAGAGTTGTTCATCATGGCTGTGTTGAAAGAACGAGCTATGTGTTTCAGGTGCGCGATGGCACGAGTCAATGACTTCCACGAAGAGAACTTGGCAAATCTTTGGGAACCAAGCTGCTTGGATGTAGTTGCAGTGCTAAAAGTGGACACTAGAGGACGGATGTCTGGATCTGAACTTGAGTCCACAAGGTCATAGGTACTTTCGGAGACATCTTGCTCTGGTTTGGACAAAAAGCTAGGTCCACTAAACCAGTTAGTGTTGCTTAACAGGCCTGCAGCAACAGAACGCGTTGCATGATCTGCAGGATTCTGGTTCGTCGCTACATAGCACCACTGATGTGGACTGGAGGATCTTCGAATACGCTGGACCCGGTTATTTACGTACACATAAAAGCGTCTGGTTTCATTGCAAATGTAACCCAGAACCACTTTGCTGTCTGTGTAATATGTCACTGCATCGAGATGGAGATCAAGTTCTGATGAGATCAGGTCAGCTAACTCAACAGCAAGTACTGCTGCGCAAAGCTCTATTTTCGGGATTGTATGCTTTGGATGGGGGGCCAGCTTGGCTTTTCCCATAACAAACCCGACATGATTATTTCCAGCAGTGTCCGTGACTTTGAGATATGCTGCTGCGGCGATTGCTTTCATTGAGGCGTCAGAGAAGATGCATAATTCCCTGCTGACAGCTGCTGATGGTGAAGTTTCAGTGTAGGGCCTGGAGATTGACAGGCTTGACAACTCTTTTAGAGAAGCTCCCCAGGAAGTCCAGACTTCCTCCATTTCTCGAGGTAATGGCGCATCCCAGTCACCATTCTCAACAGTGAGTTCCCTAAGAATAGCCTTGCCTTGGATAGTAACCGGTGCTACAAACCCAAGAGGATCGTAGAGACTGTTGATGGTGGATAAGACACCTCGGCGAGTGTAAGGTTTTATCTGATCAGAGACGACGAAGACAAAGCAATCTGTTTGGAGGTTCCAATTGAGTCCAAGACTGCATTGCATTGGCACTTTGTCTGCACTGAGGTCAAGGTTTTTAAGGTCACTCGCGTGGTCCTTGGATGGAAAGGCTTCCATGACCTCTTTATTGTTTGCTGCAATCTTATGTAGCCTTAGGTTTGACTTGGAGAGGACTTCCTGTGTCTTTTTTAGTAAGTCAACAGCAGCTTTGACTGTGGGCAGAGACTTCAGTCCATCGTCTACGTAAAAGTCTTGCATTACAAAGTGCTTTACGTCAGGGTCAATGTGAAACTCGCTGACCTGAACGGACTGGTGCAAGCCGTGAATAGCCACTGCAGGGGAAGGGCTATTTCCGAAGACATGGACAGTCATGCGATAGTCAACAACAGCTTTGGAGAGATCGTTATCATGGAACCAGAGGAACCTCAAGAAGTTCCTATCTTCTTCTCTAACCAAAAAGGAATAGAACATTTGTTCAATGTTCGCCGTGAATGCGACAGCTTCTTTTCTGAAGCAGATCAGTACACCTAGTAATGTGTTGTTCAGGTCAGGCCCAGTCAACAGCACATCGTTGAGTGACACACCATTGAATCGGGCACTGGAATCAATAATCACTCTAATCTTTTTTGGTTTCTTAGGATGGTACACACCAAATGTTGGCAAATACCATCGTTCTTCTTCCTCATTGAGGGGAGGGGCTAACTCAGCATGACCATTTTTAAACATCTGTCCCATGAAGCTAAGGAAGTGTTCCTTCATTTCTGGCTTCCTCTCAAAATTTTGCGTGAGGGACACGAGGCGGTTCAGTGCCTGAGGCCTGTTGTTGGGAAGCCGCCGACGTGGATTCTTAAAGGGCAATGGAGCTACCCAGCTGTTGTTTGAGTCGCTCTGTAATCCATTATTCATTATTTTCATGAACGAAGCATCCTGAATTGAAAGAGCAACTTGATTATCCTCTCTGGTCCTCTTGAACACACTGCACCCAAGATGATCAATGTCACAGGTAGCTTCCTCGACAGAATATGCTGGTGGGTGGTTTGTGACCTGGACGGTGCTGTACTTTTCCTTAACACAGAACACATTAAGGCATGGTTCGAAGAGAGATGGCCAACGTAGCTCTGTGGTGTTTGTGTAGAAGGCGTTGATTACTGATGGTCTATGGACGCTGCCGAGACACACATTGCCTACAACAACCCACCCTAGATCTAATTTCTGTGCATAGGGCTGGTTGTGTGAGCCGTTCACCTGTTTGCGAACTTTATGCACTCTGATAATGTCCCGACCGAGGAGAAGCATGATCTGGGCATTTGGGTCCATATCTGGGATGAAGCGTGCCATTGTCTTTAAATGTGTATGATGAAGAGAAACCTCAGGGGTTGGAATCTCGTCTCTGTTGTCGGGAATGTCGTTGCACTCTATGAGGCTGGGTAATGGAATGCGGACTGTCCCATCCAGAGATTCCACTTCATAGCCGCTTGCCCTCCTTCCTGATAATTCCTTCATTCCCGCGCATGTTCTCAGTGTGTAAGGAGCACTTGGACTTCTGTTGCCAAACACATCGAAGAACTGTGAACGAACCAGTGACCTGTTGCTCTGCTCATCCAGAATTGCATAGAGCTTCACTGCTTTGTCTCTGTGACCGGCTGGATATACTTTCACGAGGCATATTTTGGAACAGGATCTGTCTGTCAGATCTCCACCGCAGACCTTTGTGCATTTGTTCGTATTATCAGATTGAGGTTGAGGCACGGTTTCGACCTCCTCCTCGCCATGCTCTGGATCAGGATCCTTCACTTCTGTCCAGGGTGCGGGTCCTGGATTTAGGGCTGAGTTATGTTTTTCGCTCTTGCACTCAGAACACTGAACTTTGGCCTTAAAGTTTTTAGCGATGTGTGACGAAGATGAACAACATTTAAAACACAGAGTGTTCTCTTTCAAAAACATCTTACGATCTTCAATGGATTTTTCTCTGAAAGCACATTTACTTACAGGGTGTTGTTTCCCATGAATAGGACACATTTTATCACGGCCATCAGATTTTAATGAGGAGTCAATAGAATCAGAACTAGCTCTGGTGATATCTCGGTTTTGCAGACTGAGACTCTTTGATGTTTGTTTGGCTGCCATGCTAACTTTTCAGTCCTGGGAACAGTGTCTGTCTGAGTGATGAAGTTGAAGCTTGGGTCATTGACAATGCTAGCTTCCTGGCTAATGAATTTTACAAAAAAGGCAAAGGGAGGATAAGGCACATGCTTTTGTTGCTTATAAGATGCACCAGCTGAAGCCCACTTTTCCTGCAGACGAAAGTGTCATGTGGTGATCCTCGCGGATCACCAAGAGACGCCAAAGAGTTCACCAGAGAGTTTGGCTAAGATGTTATTTTATTTACAGACGTGACACAACAAGGCTATGAACCCCTCAGGGCAACACACAAAAACGAGGCTTGAGCTCGTAGGGCCAACCCCAGCCACTACGAGCTAAACTGTGACAAAGCTACACACACGAACCTGACATGAAGGCCAATGGCGCTCTCAAGCATGACGAGGCGTGGACCAAGACTTGGCAAAGAAAGTTTGACGATAACTCCTGACAAGATCAGACGGGATGTTGACTGATGTTGACTGATACTCCTGCGTCTTACCGTCGCTAATGCCAGGCTTAAAAAGGCGAAGCACTAACGACGGTAATGACAAACAGCTGACCGGCCCCAGGCGGCTCACCAGAGTCCAAAATCCCGCACGTCCGCTCATCCGGTGGTCGAACTAGGTTGCCCCAAGGCACATACAACAGGTCGGGTGGCCGAACCGGCGAAACAGTCCCTCCGGCGGCCGACCCGTGTCCCTCAGCCACCAGTCCAGGGCATCAACAACCCGCAGTGGCCTCCCTGACGAGGACAAAACTCGGGAGAGCCAGGGCAAGCGAACAGGGACCCCCACGGCCCCCGGCGATGATGTATAGGGGCGGTGACTCTGAGGGGGCAGATGAGCAGGGCGAGTCAGAAATCCGCTCCGCGAAGAAGGGTCTGCAGCTCCTCCTCCGCCTATGGACCACGCTAGCGCTGCATCACCGCTGGACCCAGATTGGGTCCCAGCTGCACCCACGTTGGGCCCCGATTGGGCCAGAACCACACCCGTGGTGGACCCCGATCGAGCCTCCGGTGCATCCTCGTTGGACCCCGATTGGGTTGGATCCGCACCCGCGGTGGACCCCGATTGGGCCTCCGACGCACCCACATCGGACCCCGATTTGGCCAGAACCGCCCCCGCGGTGGACCCCGATTGGGCCCCCGGTGCACCCACGTTGGACTCCGATTGGGCCGAAACAGCCCCCGCGGTGGACCCCGATTGGGCCTCCGGTGCAGCTCCGCTGACGAACTCCACCCCCGAACCTGGGACCTCCAACTCGGTGACACCGACCCGTTCCACGCCGGTGACACTGAAACAAAGCTCGAGGACAGGAAAACCGGGATCAGCATCACCGGTAGCAACGGAACCCAGCGAGACGAGCTCAGGTGCAGCAGATGGCTGCTCCTCACTCGCCTCCCCGAGAGGCAGGCAACAAAAATGCTCAACAGGGGACAGAGACAGAAGAGGGAGCACTTGCCTGCACTTGGGTTCCGTTGCCACCCAGGACTCCGACGATCCAGGTTCTGGGCGACTCTCGTCAGCAGACTCGGATTCAGCTGCGTCGGGCTCCACAGCTGACAAGATGTTATCAGCAGCCTGAGGCTCCTCCCACGCTGCTGTCCATGCCAATGACCCGTTTGGCGTGGGGGCGGGAGACCCTCGACCCACTGGCTCGGACTGCTCCGGCGAGGAGACCAGTGGACACTTCTCCGTCGGCTCAGGCTCCGGGCCGCAGTCCGCTCTTCTCCTCCGACTGAGACGTGGCTGCAGGACCGGATCCAGACTTTCCAGCACTGCAGGGGCCCTCTTCATCCGACGACACTGGCCTGGCGTCGCGGACCGGTCAGCGGGGGAGAACACAGAGGCAGCAGGTTTAGTTATTTCATCCACAGCAGGTGGAGGGAACTCGGGGGGCTGCGAACCCCGAACTCCACCCCCAGGAGTCAGACAAGGCAGAACAAGGTCAAGGTGTAACAAATTATTGTGCATTTGCCTTCCTCCCGGGGCCGAGATGGTTCCTGCTGCAAGGAACGTCGTTCCTCCTTCTCCCCGCTGGGTGGCGACAGAGGACCCCCTGGAAGGACGAAGCGGGGCCGCTCTCGGAGGTTCGCTGACGGGATACACCGGCAGCGAGTCCAGCTAGGGATTCTGCTGAGGGTTACCCGCGCCGTTACGCCGACGTCGTCGTCGGCCCCCAGACGGCGCATACTCCTGGACCTGCTCCGGGACGGGAATGGGACACCAGCGCGGGGAGCGAGGATGCCTCCTCCTCTGCTTCCTGCTCTTCTCCTCCAGCCCACGAAGTACCTCGCGCTGAACAGCGAGTTCCTCCCACCTCGTTATCACCTCCAGGTGGTCGTAACTATCGAGGGGAAGGTTGTCCAAAAGCTCCTCAGCGTAGTCCAAATGCCTGCGCATGTCACTGGGAGCGACGCACAGCGTAGCGGTGAATAACGTGCAGTCCACGAACTCCAGAACCTCCGCTAGCCTTCTGTCCAGGCGCCGACCGTGGCCCCTGGATGACGGCATTCTCTCAGCACAGGCACCCAGACAGGGAAGAACAAACAGTCCAATTATGGCACAAACTCACGGTGAAAAGACGTCTCGGTGTGGCGCCTCCGTTTAGGCGACCTGGCAGGAGTATACTGTCATGTGGTGGTCCTCGCGGATCACCAAGAGATGCCAAAGAGTTCACCAGAGAGTTTGGCTAAGATGTTATTTTATTTACAGACGTGACACAACAAGGCTATGAACCCCTCAGGGCAACACACAAAAACGAGGCTTGAGCTCGTAGGGCCAACCCCAGCCACTACGAGCTAAACTGTGACAAAGCTACACACACGAACCTGACATGAAGGCCAACGGCGCTCTCAAGCATGACGAGGCGTGGACCAAGACTTGGCAAAGAAAGTTTGACGATAACTCCTGACAAGATCAGACGGGATGTTGACTGATGTTGACTGATACTCCTGTGTCTTACCGTCGTTAATGCCGGGCTTAAAAAGGCGAAGCACTAACGACGGTAATGACAAACAGCTGACCGGCCCTTGACAGGCGGAAGCCCGACCGAGCACCTTCACAATAAGAGCCCGGTGAGGCCAGGATACAGCCCGCAGCTGTCAAGGCCGGCAGCAAGAAGAACTTAGCCCGAGCGCGATCAGAACCGTCGCTCGGGTCATAACAGAAAGGGGAGTTTCTGCACGATTGGGTTGACACCTCTTGCCATGTCGAGGAAGGAGAGACCAGGTAAGTCTCCTTCATCCTTTGCTGATAGAAGTTCCATCAGAAGATCACTCAACTTAGTCAGTTTGGCGTAATCTCGGTTTCCTATCTTTGGAAAAGTGTCGATGCGTTTGAAAAGAGCGTCCTCTACTGCCTCTGGCGAGCAGTAAGTTTGCTCGAGTCTATCCCAAATCATATTCAGGCCTGCTTCCGGATGATTGATGTGAATTACTCTGAGCTGCTTAACATGTTCTTTTGACTCCTTGCCGAGCCACTTTAAAAGAAGGTCCATCTCCTCACTTGCTGTTAGATCTAAGCCGCTGATTGCAGACAGAAATAAGCGTTTCCAAGCTCTGTAATTCTCAGGCATATCACTAAATTGAAGTAAGCCTCTACACACAAGCTCACGGCGTGCAAGGTACCTCACAAAGTCATTTGGAGTGGAGCTGTTATGGTTGGAATTAGGAGGTACAGGATAAGATGGGGGAAATGTACCACAATAGTCATTTTGAAATCTGGAGTGCTGTGTTGGAGTAATATTGCTGCTTTCAAATTTCACTTGTCGTGGGTCACAAACATTTTCATCCTTATATATCTGAACCCGCTGTGGGCTGGGGCGTGAGTCTGATTTTATTGGGGCATCATCTACACATAGCTGGTGTTCTGCCTCCAACACTTTGGCTTGGTCAGCAACATACTGTTGAGTGTGTTTGTGTGGCTGTCAAGGAGGCAGAATCTAATAATACAAACTCTCGACTTCGTTTTTCACCACTGTCAACTGCAGCTTCCAGCGCTTCTGCTTCAGCAACAGCTGCAGCAGTCTCTTTCTTATATTGTAGCATTTGCATCGATGCTTCCAACTTAGCTTTTTCTAGTTTTAGGCTTATTTCCTCTTCAGCGTAGGAAAGGTGAGCTTTTGCTGCTTCCGTTCGTGCTCTTGCTTTGGCTGCAGAGACTCTGTAGATGACACACTGGAATGCACAGAAGAAGCGTGTGAGTGTGTCTTTGACATGGCTCTTTTTTCTGACTAGCACAGTTCGCGAGCGTACTTCTGAATAGACACTGATGTGTTGATCATTTATTGGTCGAGTGTGACGATGATCTACTCACTGTCTGCCAGCATGTTCACGTTATCATACCCGCTAGGAAGCCGTGGTTTCACTGTACTGCCTCTGCTGATTGGACAGTCAGCTAAACTCCTTCCTCACATCAAGACTCTGAAGACACAGCTCTCGGTCCACAGGTTTAAAGATACAAGGAAAGGTGAAACTGTAACACACAGTACAAGGCATAATCACTCTTTGACCGTTGTACAGATATTACAATGAAAATATATGAACTCAGCTTCTAATACAAATCATATTTTATCTTCCCACAAATTGTATGAATTACTTTGCTTTTTAACTCAAATCCAATATAAAATTATGTTCACAACAACTCCCGCCGCCACAATGAATTGCTTTCCCTCCAAATTATCTGTCAATGTCCTCCGACCGATCCAACGGCTGTCGCCAGCGTAAATCGCGGGAGACCACTTTTAGCGTCTAAAATCATCAAACCCAACATGACCTCAAACAAATCATCCAGAAATGCACGAAAACAATAACAATTAATACATACCCACGATGCTACCAAGGGCAGAGGATGTATGTGACTGCTGCTGAAGTTAACTGACGGCGGTAAACACACACAACTGACTTTTTTCTCAATACTCCGACCGACTTCCTGTTTACAGTTAGTCGGAGCCGAAGGTGACGTCACCTTCGGCTGTGAACTATGCCGATTCTAAGGTGAACCCAACACAATATTACAACGTGTTATTCAACATTAATTAAGAATATAAATAATATTCCACCTTAACTTTTAACATTAAATAGCTATCAGAACAGAGTTTACAAAAAATCTTTACCCCTCCTTGGCATTTGCCTCAGTGTTTGGCAAACTCAGGCACAATGCTCTTCAGGTTTGTCTGCATCTAGGCTGTGCCCAAGGTCAATGTCAATGGTCAGGAGATCTGAACACTCTAGGGGTGATTTCATCAGGCCAGAACGAGCTCCTCCATCATTGACGGTCTGGTTTCAAAGTACAGCCCCTATTCTCTCTCTCAGATCACTCCACGTAAGCCACATTGAAAAGGTATTATGCCGACATCTACCCATAAAAACTGGTTCTTTAATAGTAAACATGTGCAGCTAAATATTAAGTGTTAGCAGCATTTTAAACAGTAGGTGCTTTTGGGTCATTTCTGGTCATTTCATGGCAGTTTTACTGGTTTTCTTTTCTCTCACATGAGTGGGGTGAAACTGCTTTAATTTCCTTTAATTCTGGCAGCCTTTTACGGGGCTGTTTAGCTCTCAATTTTTCCCTCCTGGCTCTCTACCTTCATAAGAAAGAGCGACTTCTGGAGACCTGGGCAGACACAGAAGCCCCTTTTCCACTAGTACCTATAGAGCCCATCTCACCTCGATATGGCTTTACTCAGCTTGCTTTTGTTTCCATTACAGCTCAGTACCATCTGAAGTGGGTGGGATATTTTTTACATCAAGGCGGCGAAACACTCCCATTGTAGAAGATACCTTACAAACGAGACTGAGTGTATTTTCTCAGGAAAGCTTTATTGGAAGTCACATCTTCTATCATCAAAGTTCTCAGCAGAAAAAGAGACAGATCCCACTTTCCTCACAGCTTTTATATCCCAGAGATACAAAACCCCCACATCACGTATCTCACACCTTCACCCCACATAAGTTTGGTAAACACATGAACCACAGTCCCCGAGACCCGCTGGCGCTTCTGTTCTCCTCTCCACCTCGGGGCTCATGCTGGGACATTGTCTTCCACCTCCGTCTTCCTCCAGCACCCACCTCCTAGCCGAGGTCCCTGCTGGGGCATTGTTCTTATGGACGTTTGATCTGCAGGGTCTGCACCGACATGCCTACTGGAAGCATGTTGGGGGAGAGAGCGTACCATACAAGCATGCCATATATGTGCCTTAAATATGCACCATATAACCCCCCCCCAAACGTTCAAATAAGGACAAGTTACATTTCAAATGCATAGAATCATGACACCCCACACAGAACAAGAGAGAGAAAAAACTTGGCACAACAGATCACATATCCCACTGCTTGGGCTTCAGCTCTCTGCCATATCTGCTGTGAGCAGGTCTCGCTCTGCCTGTGGCTGTCTGCTGCATCTGTGAAGTAGAATCATTAACACATCGTCGTGAAAGCTTAGCAGAGCGCCTCCCGGGTGGCCTGCTACGGCGGGGGGCACTGGCCAACTGGACTGGGTCGTCAGCTAACACAAAAGCGGGTTTGAGTCTGTTAATGCAGACTAAGTCCCTCCTGTCTCCCAAATCGAGCAAAAAATGCTTTTCCCCGGTTTCTAACACTCTGAACGGTCCATCGTAAGGTGGCCTTAAACCTAACCTCTGTGCGTCGTGTCTAACGAAGACAAACTCTGCATTTTTTAAGGCTTTGGGCACAAAAACACGTGGAAAACTGTGATGAACGGGACCGGGGAGGGTGTGTGACCCCGCTTCGCTCTGCAGCAGCTGAGCGGGGAGGTGCTCCGGAGCGGGGTTCTCAGGGAGGAAATCTCCCGGTAACCGGAGGGGTTGGGCGAAGACGAGTTCGGCCGGAGAGGCTTGCAAATCCTCTTTAGGTGCTGAACGCAACCCTAATTAAACCCATGGGAGTTTATCAACCCAATTTGTGTCCGTGAGAGCCGCTCTGAGGGCTGCTTTCAATGACCGATGGAAGCGCTCGCACAAACCGTTGGCCTGGGGGTTATACGCGGTCGTGCGATGAATTTTCACCCCCAGGCTGAGTGCCATGGACGACCAGAGCTCAGAAACAAACTGGGGTCCTCTGTCGGACATTATGTCTGACGGGATACCAAAATGTGCGACCCAAGCTGTTAAAAAGGCACGCGCAACATCTGCTGCTGTGGTTGCCGCCAGAGGAACCGCCTCTGGCCAGCGCGTGGTGCGGTCTACCATGGTTAAAAGGTGTGTGAAACCCTGGGACAGCGGAAGAGGTCCTACTAAGTCGATATGCACATGATCAAAACGTTTGGCTGGGATGTGAAAAGGTTCTAGAGGGGCTCGTGTGTGTTTGTGTACCTTTGCTCTTTGACACGCAGCGCAGGCTGCAGCCCACTCTTTGACTTGTTTAAGCAGCCCCGGCCAAACAAACTTCTCTCCTACCATTTTGATAGACGCGCGGATGCCCGGGTGTGCCAGTGAATGTATTAAGTCAAAAACACGGCGACGCCACGCAGCCGGGACTACGGGACGGGGACGCCCCGTGGAGGTATCGCAGATTAGGGAGGGCATGCCTCTATGAAGCACCCTGTGCTCCAGCCTTAGCCCTGTTTGCCCAGACTGGAGCGCGCGCACGTCCGCGTCGCCAACCTGTTCAGCGGCCATGGCTGCATAATCCAACCCGACGCAGACCGGAGCTGTGAGCGCTTCCGCACCGCAAGCCTGGCCTAGGTCTGCCGCCGCCGAATCTGCCCCCTGGGGGCCTGTCGCTGCCACTGCACGCGAGAGGCAATCTGCCACTACATTGTGTTTACCCGCTACGTGTTGAATGTCAGTGGTAAACTCCGAAATTGCAGCCAGCTGCCTCTGTTGTCGGCCCAACCAAGGCTCTGAAACCTTAGCCATTGCAAAAGTTAAGGGTTTATGGTCCACGAATGCGGTAAAACGGCGCCCTTCCAACCAGAACTGGAAGTGGCGGATGGCCAAATGTAGGGCCAAAAGCTCCCTGTCAAA
The DNA here is from genome assembly GCA_020510985.1 of Pholidichthys leucotaenia. Lineage (NCBI taxonomy): Eukaryota > Metazoa > Chordata > Actinopteri > Cichliformes > Pholidichthyidae > Pholidichthys > Pholidichthys leucotaenia. The sequence continues at coordinate 99,725,332 of CM035841.1, read as the reverse complement.
CGCGCTGTATTTACGCTCTCTATCGCGCAATGTTTTGCTGAAAAACGCAAGTGGTTGCCAGCATCCTACCACCAGTTGCTCAACAACCGCTCCCACTGCCACGTCGGAGGCGTCTGTGGTTAGCGCCATGCGAGCTGCCGGCACCGGGTGTGCCAATAACGCAGCGTTCGCGAGGGCTGATTTGACTTGTGAAAAAGCGCGCTCCCGATCCGGGGACCACTCGACCTTAGATGCAGGTTTTTGCTTCTTTAATGCCGCATACAATGGGTGCATGAGCCGTGCCGCGTTTGGGAGGAAACGGTTATAAAAATTGACCATCCCCAAAAATTCTTGCAGCGCCTTAACCGTCTGCGGTTGGGGGAAATCCGTTATCACGCGCACTTTATCCGGCAGCGGGACCGCGCCTTCTGGTGACACGCGGTGTCCCAAAAAATCGATTTTCGCTACCCCGAATTGGCACTTCGCTGGGTTAATGATTAGCCCGTGGTCTGTGAGCCTCTGAAAAACGGCTGTGAGATGGCTTTCGTGCTCGGCTTCGGACGCGCTGGCTACCAAAATGTCATCCAAATAAGCGAACATGAAAGGGAGGTCGCGCAGCACTGCATCCATCATGCGTTGGAACGTCTGCGTGGCGCCCTTGAGGCCGAAAGGCATGCGCAAAAACTCAAAAAGCCCGAAAGGGGTTATAACTGCCGTTTTGGGTATGTCCTGCGCACGGACTGGAACTTGGTGATAACCACGCACCAAATCTATTTTGGAAAAGATGCGCGCCCCCGCTAAATGCACCGAAAAATCCTCGATGTGCGGAATCGGATAGCGGTCGTGGGCTGAAGCATTATTTAATCTGCAGAAATCGCCGCAAGGGCGCCACGAGCCGTCAGCTTTGGGTACCATGTGCAGGGGTGATGACCAGGCGCTGTTCGAACGCCGGACTATGCCCAGCTTTTCTAAGTTGGCAAATTTCTCGCGCGCGATGGCCAGTTTAGCTGGGTCCAACCGCCGAGCTTTTGCAAAAACAGGGGGGCCCGAAGTACTTATGAAATGTTCGACCCCGTGTTTGGCAACTGACGCTGAAAATGTAGGGACCGTGAGTGCTGGAAACTGGTTGAGTAATGCATGAAACTTACCACCCGCAGCTATGACATTGGAATGTGCAGAAGGCAGGGCCACCCGAGCTGTGCAGGAGATAGAGTAGAAAGACAGTGCATTTACAATACGTCTATTAGTAAGATCAACTAACAAACTGTTTGAGCACAAAAAGTCAGCACCTAGCATGTTGTTATTAACTGCGGCGACAACGAAAGTCCACTCGAAGTTGCGCCCGTGGAGGGACAGGAGGAGCGTCTTCTCCCCATAGGTTTTGATCGTGGAGCTGTTCGCCGCTAACACCAGGGGGCCGCTGGCCGGCGCCAGTGTGTCCGCGTAGGTAGGCTTGACAAAACTCAGCTGGGAGCCCGTGTCCACCAAGAATTCTTTCCCAGAATTCGCGTCCGTCACGAAAAGCAGCCTATTCTCCGTGCCGAGAGTCGCGGCTGCTACCGGCTCCCGGTCTTGGCGTTTCCCTGGCGCTGGTACCGGCATGGTGGGATGCATCTGCGGGCTCTCTCGGCGAAACGTCGATGGTAGAAGCAGAGGGCGTTGTCAGCTCCGCTTCTCCTGGTCTCCGCCGCTGCTGCCGTCAGTGGATCCGGTGCCGCAGCCTCAGGTCTCCCTCCTTCTCACGAGGGGGCGGTCATCTCTGCTGCTGCCGTCGTGGCTGCGCGCCGTCTATGGGAGTCGACGAGCTGTTGCGCCACCTGTCCCAGCTCGTGGTAGTTGCGGTTGACGAGTGGCTGCGAGCTGGCCAGGGTGACTCTCACTGCTGGCGGGAGCGTTCTGAGGAAGAGGTGAGCGAAGATAAAACCGTCGTCGTCCTCACCTCTCAGGCTCATCATCTTCGCCATTAGATCCGCTGGCCTGTCTGCTTCTCCCTCTGTCAGCACCAGGAGCTTCTCTGCCCGCTCTTCCAGCGAGGGAGTGAAGGCTCGGATGAGAGCATCTTTCAATGCGCTATACTTGTCGTCTTGGGGCGGGTGGTTGGTCAGGCTCTCCACCCATTGCACTGTGAGGCTGTCCAGCTTCGCGACGACATGGTAGAACCTCGTTGCATCCGCTGAGATTCCCCGAAGGTGGAATTGCGCCTCCACAGTGGTAAACCAGGAGCGCGGGTTATGTTGCCAGAAGTCAGGCAGCTGTAGCGTGGTAGCCGCGTTAACCCGGTTGGCTCCTGAAGAGTCCGGTTTCGGAAATCACGCCATCACCAGCCATAGGTAGTCGTAGGTCACCAGTGTAGAAGATGCCTTACAAACGAGACTGAGTGTATTTTCTCAGGAAAGCTTTATTGGAAGTCACATCTTCTATCATCAAAGTTCTCAGCAGAAAAAGAGACAGATCCCACTTTCCTCACAGCTTTTATATCCCAGAGATACAAAACCCCCACATCACGTATCTCACACCTTCACCCCACATAAGTTTGGTAAACACATGAACCACAGTCCCCGAGACCCGCTGGCGCTTCTGTTCTCCTCTCCACCTCGGGGCTCATGCTGGGACATTGTCTTCCACCTCCGTCTTCCTCCAGCACCCACCTCCTAGCCGAGGTCCCTGCTGGGGCATTGTTCTTATGGACGTTTGATCTGCAGGGTCTGCACCAACATGCCTACTGGAAGCATGTGGGGGGAGAGAGCGTACCATACAAGCATGCCATATATGTGCCTTAAATATGCACCATACCGTGACATAAAGTACACGACACAAGCAAAACACAAGAAGGCGAATTACGAGGTGACTGCTTGGTCACTGGCTTTTTTAGAGTAAAGGCAAAAAAGGAGAGCAAGAGAAGGCTACAGGCAGCGAGACAAAACACTCTGGAAAAGCACTGGAGCATTTTGGAAGCCATAGAGCAGTATAAAGCTGAAGACATGAGGATACAAACTAGATCACATTTGAAGGTAAGCTAATAAATGGCTGCACGGTGGCGCAGTGGTTAGCACTGCGGCAGCACAGTTTACCCTTGGCCGGGGGATTGTGGGGATCGTGGGATCGTGGGTTCGATCCCAGCCCCCGACCAACAGTGATCTGTGTGGAGTTTGCATGTTCTCCCCGTGTTGCGTGGGTTTACTCCGGGATTTCTCCGGTTTCCTCCCACATGCCAAAAACATGCATGTTAGGTTAATTGGCTGTTCTAAATTGTCCCTGGATGTCTGTTTCCTATAGGCCCTTAGAATAGAGGGTTAGTATTAATGAAAGCGCTTTGAGTGGTCTTTGTGACTAGAAAAGCGCTATATAAGTGCAGGTTAGTTAGTTAGTTAGTAATAATTACTAATGCTAGTTTGCTTTACGTCTGTTGCACTACATTGTAATGTCGGCAAGTTATCGCTATTAGGTACTATAATATGTACAGTATGCTGTGTGTGTGTTTCAAATGGCTCGCCTGTGGCAAAATTATCATTTCAAACCGTGGGTCTGGGTGTTCAAAGAGCTTCCCAGTGATGTCACCTCAGCTTCACAAACGCACAGTGGTTACAGAACTTCAGAATGTCTGTAGAAATGTTTAGCTTCCTGTGCAACAAATTGCTCTGATCTGTGTGAAAATCACAGAGAAACTATTGAGCAATCATGGGATGTACCTGCTCTAGCCAGTGGTGTTGTGGCAAAAAAGTGATCAGTAGCAAAAACTTGTCAGGTGCCATATTGTAGTTATGGGGTTATATTAGCTGTAAAATATATATTTCAACATTCTCAAGATGAAAGCGAACATGAGAGTCCAGATGGCAACGAAGCGTGCGGCGAGGAAAGAACGTGAAGCATCAGCACCTGCACCATCAATCTTCATCTGCGCCAACTGCTCCAAAGACTGCCACTCAAGGATTGGGCTGTATAGTCATTCCAAGTGCTGCTCCAACCCTTGACGCGCTAACCATCGCCTCTTCGAGACAAGGATGCCAGAGCGAGAGATACAGTATATTTCAACAGGCAAACAGTACTCAGTAAGGTATAATAAGATATATTTAACAGTTATGATGCATTTTTAAGCCAAAACAAACTTGATCTAGGAATTCAAAGCAATTAAAACAAAGCAATCACAAGGTTACATGGAAAATACATGGATTTACTGGATATACACATGTATATACTGTATAAATATATATTCTCTGTATCAACAAATTACTATACATGTATTCATTGAGCACTGCACTGGGAATTTTGACAATAAACCTTTGTACTTTTTGCAGATCTGCCTTCACTTTGGTTTTATGTGTGAAGGTTACCACCAAGTGACAGAAATTAAATACTAAAACATTGGAAAAGCTGTCTAAAAACAATCCAGCAGTTTGAGAAATCACTTTTTGTTTGGTGTAAGACTGTAAACAGAATTATGAACCATTAAGCAGTTTGTGTTAAAATGTTAAATCCCAATAAACCCTAGCTCAGGAGTGTCCAACCATGTGCCATGGAGGGCCAAGACCCTGCAGGTTCTCTCTTCTACCCAGTCTCTTCAGCAGGTGTTTTCAATGATCAGCAGTCAGTGGAAGAAATTCCATGAAATCTGCTGTTGAAGGCACTGTTTGTTGGTAAAGCCTGCAGGGTCTTGGCCCTCCATGGAACATGATTGGACACCAGTGCTGTAACCCATTATTAGGAAATCCAGATGCTAATATGGCCAAGAATTCCTCCATATACTGGTATTATCACTAAAGTGTGCAGTGTCTTCTGCACTGGCACGTCCAACAATACATCATCGACCTCTGTCGGTCTATGATGACCATGGAAGAGAATCCTAAACGTCTACTCTGCTGGAACAGCACCGCCTGTGGCTGAACAGGCCGATGCGCGAATGGCAGTCCCTGTCACACAGGTCACACTTGTGGGTGGTCTCCGTGCTGCTGGGTCTGCGGCGGTTCTTCCTACGGGTCCTTTTTTCATCTGCTGCAGCAGTAAGTCTCTCTTCACCCACCTTGAGCTGTCTGGTCAGGGTGCCTCTCCATTTGGAACGGTCCGTTGCAAGGTCCTCCCAGCACTCTGTGTTGATCTCCAGGGCCTTCATGTTTCTCTTGCAGACGTCTCTAAAGCGCAGCTGTGGGCGGCCAACGTCTCTCCTGCCAGTCGCCAGTTCTCCGTAGAGGACGTCTTTGGGGATTCTGCCATCCTCCATACGGTGAATGTGGCCTAGCCACCGGAGCCTGTGCTGCCTGAGTAGAGTGAACATGGAGGGAAGGCCGGCGCGGGACAGAACTTCTGTGTTGGGCATTTTGTCCTGCCAGAATATGTCCAGGATGCGGCGAATGCAGCGCAAGTGGAAGGAGTTCAGTCTCTTTTCCTGCCGGGTGTATGTTGTCCACGTCTCACTCCCATAGAGCAGTGTGCTGATGACGCAGGTGTTGTACACTGCCATTTTCGTCTTGACAGAGAGTTTGGGATTCTCCCACACTCATGTGGTGAGGCGAGCGAGTGTGAAAGCTGATTTTCCAATCCTCTTGTCGATCTCTGTATCAAGGGAGAGGTTGTTGCTGATCGTGGACCCCAGGTACGTGAACTGATTCACGACCTCCAGCTCGTAGTCGTCGATGGTGATGGTTGGTGGTGCTTCCGTGCCTTGCGCCAAAACGTTAGTCTTCTTCAGGCTGATGGTAAGCCCAAAGTCCTAGCAAGCCTGGGAGAAGCAGTCCATCAGGGTCTGAAGCTTCTGCTGTGTGTGGGTTGCAACTGCAGCGTTGTCTGCGAACAGCATGTCTCTGATTAGAGCCTCACGTACTTTGGTTCTGGATTTCAGGCGGGCAAGGTTGAAAAGCCTGTCGTCAGATCTTGTGTGTAGGTAGATTCCCTCTGTTGCTGTGCTGAAGGCATGCCTCAGGAGCATAGCAAAGAAAATCCCAAAGAGGGTTGGCGCAAGTACACAGCCCTGTTTCACTCCGCTGCTTATGTTGAATGGCTTTGAGATGTTGCCGTTGTGCTGCACTATCCCCTGCATGTTGGTGTGAAACGATTCGATGAGGCTTTGCAACTTTGGTGGGCATCCTATCTTTGGCAGGATCTTGAAAAGGCCCTCTCTGCTGACCAGATCGAACGCTTTGGTGAGGTCGATGAAGGCGACGTACAGGGGCATGTTCTGTTCTCTGCATTTCTCCTAGAGTTGGCGGATGGAGAATATCATGTCTACCATCGATCGCTCAGCGCAGAAGCCACACTGAGACTCGGGGCAGACACGTTCTGCAAGCTTCTGTAGACGAACGAGAACAACTCGTGAGTAGACTTTGCCAACAACGCTGAGGAGGGAGATGCCCCTGTAGTTGTTGCAGTCACTTCTCTCCCCTTTGTTTTTGTAGAGGGTGATGATCTTGGTGTCCCTCATGTCCTGTGGTACGGCACCTTCCTTCCAGCACTGGCAGAGGACGTCATGCAATGGCAGCAGTAGGGCGGTCTTGCAGTGCTTGATCAAGTCGGGGGGCATGCCGTCGTTGCCGGATGCCTTACCAGCGGCCAAGCTATCAGTGACCTTGCTGAGTTCGTCGATGGTTGGCTCGGCGTCAAGTTCGTCCATGGATGGCAGGCAGTCGATGGCATCAAGGGCTGACGGTGTCATGGTGTTCTGTCTGGAGTAGAGGTCGGAGTAGTGTTCCACCCATCTCTCCATCTGCTTGTTCTTTTCTGTGATCATCTCCCCAGTGGAGGATTTGAGGGGGGCCGTCTTGCTCTGAGCAGGACCAAGTGCTTTCTTGATGCCATCGTACATACCACGGATGTTCCCTGTTATGGCAGCGGTTTGAATGTCTTGGCTGAGCTGAGTCCAGTACTCGTTGGCACAGCACCGAGCAGTCTGCTGAACTTTGCTTCTCGCAGCCCTGAGAATCTGGAGATTCTTCTCGTTTGGGTACTTCTTGTACTCAGCAAGTGCTGAGCGCTTGGCTTCAATGACGGGGGTCATCTCGGTCAACTTGGCATCAAACCAGTCCTGTGACTTCGAGGTCTTCCTCCCAAAGGTAGCCAAGGCTGTGCGGTGGATGGTGTTTCGCAGCTCTTCCCACTTCTGCTTTGCAGATTCTCCTTCTTGTGGTACACCAAGTTCCTTCTCAAAGATGGAGGCAAACTGCTCAACAAGTTCTGGTTGGGCCATCTCGCTGGTGTCAATCCGTGCCTTTCCAGGCTGTCTAGCACGATGGAATTTCTTCAGCTGCAGCTTGACCTTGCAACACACCAATGAATGGTCTGTGTCGCAATCTGCACTCTGGAACGAACGGGTGATTAACACGCTCTTCAGTGAGTTGCGCCTGGTCAGGATCAAGTCCAGCTGGTGCCAGTGCTTTGAGCGCGGATGTCACCAGGAAACCTTGTGTTGAGGCTTGGTCTTGAAGAACGAGTTTGTGATGCACAGATCGTGATAGTCCAACAATACAGTCTTCAGTATTTAAAATAATTGTTTTTGGTTACTTTTTCTTAAAATGAGCCATTATTTTCAACATCAAGGATAAATGGTTTGTACTGTTGATTCTTTTCCCACCAGTGTCTTAACAGACAAAATAGAAAATCATGATGCAAACATATAAGTAACTAAACTGTTTATTACAATCAGCAGCAAATTCCAGATTATTTAGAATGTGCAAAATTCAAACTCTAAACTGTAAAAAAAAGAACAACTTAGAAAGGGTCACACACGCGAACCACGCTGCCTCACTGAGAAGCGGTGTTGGGCAAGTTATGAAAAAATAGTAACTAGTTACAGTTACTAGTAACTTCTTTTCAAAAGTAACTGGGTTTCTTTTGAGTTACTGCATGATTAAAGTAACCAGTTACTTGGAAAAGTAACTTTCATGTTAATTTTAAATGCATACTTAAATCATCTTGCACACACAGCAAGATCAAGAGCCCTTTGTTCCGATCCATCCATCCATCCATCCATCCATCCATCTTCTACTGCTTTTCCAGAGATCCGGGTCGCGGAGGCAGCAGTTCAAGCAGAGAAGCCCAGACTTCCCTCTCCCCAGCCACCTGCTCCAGCTCTTCAGAGGGGATACCAAGGCGTTCCCAGACCAGCTGGGAGACATAGTCTCTCCACCGAGTCCTGGGTCTGCCCCGGGGTCTCCTCCCAGTGGGACGTACCTGAAACACCTCAAGTGGGAGGCGTCCAGGAGGCATCCTAATCAGATGCCCATACCACCTCAACTGACTCCTTTCAATGTGGAGGAGCAGTGGTTCTACTCTGAGCCTCTCCCGGATGACTGAGCTCCTCACCCTATCTCTGAGGGTGAGTCCAGCAATCCTACGGAGAAAGCTCATTTCAGCCGCTTGTATCCGCGATCTCGTTCTTTCGGTCATTACCCAAAGCTCGTGACCGTAGGTGAGAGTAGGAACGTAGATTGACTGGTAAATCGACAGCTTTGCCTTAGAACTAAGCTCCCTCTTCACCACAACAGACCGGTACAACGTCCGCATCACTGCAGATGCTGCTCCAATCCGTCTGTCAATCTCTCGCTCCATTTTCCCCTCACTCGTGAACAAGACCCCAAAATACTTAAACTCCTCCACTTGGGGCAGGAGCCTGTCCCCAACCCGGAGAGGACAATCCACCTTTTTCCGGCTGAGGACCATGGACTCGGACTTGGAGGTGCTGATTCTCATCCCAGCCGCTTCACACTCAGCGGCAAACCGTCCCAGCAAGAGCTGTAGGTCATTGCTGGATGAAGCCAACAGGACAACATCATCTGCAAACAACAGAGATGAGATCCTGTGGTCACCAAGCATGACACCCTCCATTCCCTGGCTGCGCCTAGAAATCCTGTCCATAAAAATTATGAACAGGATCGGTGACAAAGGGCAGCCCTGGCGGAGTCCAACTCTCACTGGGAATGACTCCGACCGAGTGTTGGCAATACGAACCAAACTCTCACAACGGTCTGTACGACCGTTGTGAGAGGTTTTTTTTTTTTCTGATCGGAACAAAGGTTGTACGACCTTTGTTCCGATCAGAAAAAAAAAGAAAATGAAAACTGATTAGAGAAAAAGTCTCATTTTACAGAGAAAAAATGTCTCAGATTTATGCAAATTATTGTAATCAGTAGAAAGTCAGAAAGTTACTAGAAATAAAGCTATGAATTCACAGAGAAAATTTTGACCCCCTGGTGGGTCATTTTTGGCCCACGAGCCATATGTTTGACATACCTGGACCAGCCAATTAAACATGCAGGCTGTATAGAGTGTATTTCTGATTAGTTTAAAGTTATCTTCATTGAAACAAAGTGCTTTTCTTTTAAAAATAAGGAAATTTCTAAGTGACCCCAAACTTTTGAACGGTAGTGTACATACAACTTAAGCACATGCACAGCACGAAAGTGCAACGTGTAATGAAACCACCTTCTTAACCAGGATATACACTAGCTTATTTCGCCAGATGTTGTCGGCACAAAACAAAAGCAGAGCACAGAATTAGCATTGATAGCTAACTAGCTGGCTCATTGTCTGCATACAGGAGACAACGTTGTTGTTTGTACAAAGTGAACTTTCCACCGCTGGGTTAAATAACATAAAAGATGCATAATGTCACATCATATCACAACACTCAACATCCTCTTTATTCTCTAATATTATGGTTTTCAACTGCCATGGTTGGTTCCTCCAGTTATTTGCCAGTCGGTGGCCGTAAAATAATTTTGGGTGGCTCCATTTAGTTCCCTCTGGATTCTCTCATCAGCCAAAAGGCACAGAAAAGTCTTTTGGATCGTGGTGTTGATTAGAAGCAATTTCTATCATTGTTGTTCATACTGAAAGTTGTTTGCTTGCTTGCAGACAAATCTTTGCAAATGGCAGCTGGAGATTCTGTAGGAGACGTCGCTCTCATGACATTACACCCTGACCAATCAGTGGCCTGCATTCTGTCACATTTTCAACTCGACTCTACATAGTTGGAACCCAAATGGCGCTGGTACGATTTTTATACCTCATTTTAGTACCAGGTACTAATGGAAAAGCCTACAAAGCACGCCGAGTTGGGGTGAGTCAGGCTAAGCAGTTACTAGTGGAAAAGGGGCTAGAGAGAAAACGGTGCTCCACTAATTTCAAATAAAGCTGAAATCTGAAAGAATAAACCAATGTGTTCACCTCAGTTTTAATCTCATCTGTTGCCTTTTAGGGTTAAGAGGGAAGTTTGTTTCAAGGTTTTACTTTTATACATAAATACAATTAAATATTATCAAAAAAAAAAGTTGCAAAAGTACTTTAAAAGTGCAAAATTGTGAAAAAAATTTACAGTTAAGAAATACATCTGTGAAAGAAATTACATTATGAGAAAAAAAAAATCAAATTGAAAAGAAATACTGCAATTGGAAAAATGAAAAACCTGTCAAATTTATGACAACAACGGGCCCCAAAGTTAATGAGGTGCGTTAAATTAATGGATTTATTTAGCCTTTAGAAGCATATGGGCGAGATTCGTGCCCTTTGTATCTAGCACACTGAGAGAATTTTATTGTTACTAGGTGCTGTATAAATCCGTTTGAACTAAACCCAGTTAATCAAGTGCCATGCAGTTAATCACACCAAATGTGATTAAATGTGATTAACGTGACTAATTGCAGCAAGAACTGACATCACTTAAAAAATCAACAAAAAAGCAAATTTCTCTTAAAAAAAAATTGAGAAAAAGGCTATAAATACAAGAAAAACCTTTGAGAAACATGTATTTTTTTTAAAGAAAAAAATAATACAATTGTTAGGTACAGGGGATATAAAAAAGTCTACACACCCCTGTTCAAATACTAGGTTTTTGTGATGTTAAAAAATGTGACCCGTGCTGGCAAAATAAGTCATAATGAGGAAATTTACAAAACTCAGATAACTGTGGTATATATCACTCATATATTCCATACCTACATTTGTTAGAGCATGTGGAAATGTTTGGGACAGAATATACAAAGGAACTTCACACCTCTGAAAGAACAAAGGAATCTCACCGCCGTGTGAAGACTCATGACAGGACGCCATGGCAACAGACAGACACCTTTACCCCCCTAAAGCGAGAGGGGGAGTTCCCATCACCTCCCAAGACAGGGAGAGGGGATGGCAGGACAATGGGGATTAAGATAACGGGGAGATGTTACCTTTTTCAATGAGTGGCTCTGACGTCAGCTGTTTCAATGAGTGGTGCTATGCGTGCTTGTATTTAACCAGCGAGCGAAGCAGAGTTCTGTCTCTTGCCTTCTGCCAAGCTCTGCACCAGATGAGACAAGATAGAAGAGTTTGTTCATTAAAGACTCTACTTTTGTGATACAAAACTGCCTCGTTATTTCCAGCTCTTCTACACTGGTGACCTTGACGCGAGTATGGACCTGAGGCGTTCTTCAAGCGACTCATCCGCGGCGAATCTGACTTACGCCAGCGGCAACGCAGACGAGGGAACAAGCAGACAGCTGTTCCCCCCGGCAGAAGGTACCGAGAGAGCTCAACCGAGCTCCAGCACCGCCGTGAGAGCCGAGGCAAGGCACTCTCACCCGGCGGGCACAACAGTGATGGTGTGCACGAACGCCGTCGCTGTCCAGCTGCCTGACTTCTGGCAAGAAGACCCCGCCTCTTGGTTTCTACAGGCTGAAGCCCAGTTCATACTGGCGGGCATCACAGCAGACGATACAAAATTCTACCATATCGTCTCCAAGCTCGACTCCGCCACTTCGAGGTGTGTGCGGAGCTTGATCCGGCGACCACCGGCCCGGGACAAGTATGAGACGCTCAAGGCGACCATCGTGGCGAACTATGTCCCATCAGCGGAGGAAAGAGCCGAGAGGATCCTGGCGATCTACGGCCACAAAGGGGGCAATCCGAAGGCCCTCATGGAGGATTTGCTGCAGCTTAAGGAGGAGGACAACGACAATTTCCTTTTCCAGTTTATTTTCCTCAGCACGCTTCCACCACACATGAGAGGGACACTCACCAATATGAAGTGCGACACCCACCAAGACTTTCGCACACTGGCCAGCGAGGCTTATTGGCTCGTCAACGCCTGCAAGGAGCGGACACCTACAGCGGCATCCGCGGACCTCAAAACTGACGCCCCGAGCCATGGAGAGCCACAACCCACGGTGACAGCGGCGCGGCCCAAGCGTAACAAACAGATCGACATCTGTTATTATCACCACCACTTCGCCGAGAAAGCCCACAAATGCGTTCCCCCCTGCAAGTTCACGATGTCGGGAAAACGCCCAAGCCGAGGGCTGTTAACGGCAGCGATTCTCGGCGAGAAAAACAAGCTGTTATACGTGACGGATGGACACACAGGCAAGCAGTTCCTTATCGACACGGGAGCTCAGCTGAGTTTCATCATGCCCTCCCACGCAGGTCGAGCCATGGGCACCCGGGGCAATGGAGCAGTGGCAGCCAACGGTTCGGACATCGACACGTTCGGTGAAAAGAGCCTGCACCTCCTCATTCACGGCCGCAGCTACAGATGGACATTTGTTGTAGCGGCGGTGAGTTTTAACTTGTTAGGCGCTGATTTTCTATGTGCACATGGGTTATTAGTTGATCTAGCAAATAGGCGCCTGGTTAATGCACTATCTTTTGCTTCTATTCCATGCTCAGCTCGAGTCTCTCCACCACCTGTGCAGGCCAACGTCACCACGGCAGGAGGTAAGTTTGAGCAACTCCTCACCCAATTTCCAGCACTCACAACCCCCAAATTTTCAGCCACTGTAGCCAAACACGGGGTTAAACACTTCATTCCAACAACGGGACCTCCCGTTTTTGCCAAAGCTCGCCGCTTAGACGCGGCCAAGCTCAACATAGCAAGGGACGAATTTGCAGCTCTTGAAAAATTAGGCATTTGCCGACGTTCAAAGAGCCCTTGGGCTTCACCACTTCACATGGTTCCGAAATCCGACGGTTCTTGGAGACCGTGCGGAGATTACCGCAGATTAAACAATGCTACAGCGCATGACCGCTACCCCATCCCTCATATACAGGATTTTTCACTGCATTTAGCGGGCGCGCGCATTTTTTCAAAGATAGACTTAGTCCGCGGTTATCACCAAGTTCCAGTCCGAGCTGAAGACATTCCTAAAACAGCGGTTATAACCCCTTTCGGCCTTTTTGAATTCCTGCGAATGCCTTTCGGCCTCAAAGGTGCTGCTCAGACTTTTCAACGTATGATGGACGCAGTCTTACGCAACCTCCCCTTTGTTTTCGTCTACCTCGACGACATGCTGGTAGCCAGCTCATCGGAGGAAGAGCACGAGCAGCATCTCACTACCGTTTTTCAGAGGCTAGAAGAGCACGGATTAATAATTAATCCAGCCAAATGCAAATTCGGCGTATCGCAAATTGATTTTTTGGGACACAGAGTCTCCCCGAAAGGGGCAGCTCCGCTTCCAGACAAAATTCATGCGATAGAAGGTTTTCCATGGCCCCAAACGATCAAATCGCTACAGGAATTTTTGGGGATGGTTAATTTTTACAACCGTTTCCTCCCTCATGCAGCTCAGCTCATGCAGCCCCTGTATGACGCGCTTAAAAAAAAGAAAGCTTCCAACGCGGTCGAATGGACCCTGGAACGCGAACGCGCTTTTGCGGAAGTTAAAAACGCCCTAGCTAACGCCACAATGTTAGTCCATCCAGATCCCTCGGCCCGCATTGCTCTAACCACAGATGCTTCAGGCTTGGCCATAGGGGCAGTTGTAGAACAACTTGTCAAGGGAGTCTGGCAACCTTTAGCATTTTTTAGCAAATCGCTAAACCCGACGGAACGCAAATACAGCACTTTTGACAGGGAGCTGCTGGCGCTCCATTTATCCATCCGCCACTTCCAGTTTTGGTTAGAAGGGCGGAGTTTCACGGCTTTTGTGGACCATAAACCGCTCACTTTTGCTATGGCTAAAATTTCAGAACCTTGGTCGGGCAGACAACAAAGACAACTAGCTGCGATTTCAGAGTTCACCACAGACATTCGACATGTAGCGGGCAAACTTAACGTAGTAGCGGACTGTCTCTCTCGCGCTGTGGCACCGCCAGAGCATGAGGAGACAGATTACACTGCTTCAGCAGCTGAGCTTTTCTCTAACGCAAACACATATGCAGCACCTATCCATGAAGGGATAGATTATGCAGCCATGGCGGAAGAACAAGGTAGTGATGCGGACGTGCGCGCGCTCCTGTCTGGACCAACAGGGTTAAGGCTGGAGGAAAAAGGGGTGCGCGACGGCGTGCCCCCCCTAATATGCGATGTTTCAACCGGCCGACCTCGCCCGTTAGTACCAGCTGCTTGGCGCCGCCGCATTTTCAACGCAATTCACTCCCTCACGCACCCAGGTGTGCGCGCCTCGGTCAAAATGGTTGCCGAAAAGTTTGTGTGGCCAGGCCTGCGCAAAAACGTAAAAGAATGGGCAAAAACTTGCATTCCTTGTCAACGCGCCAAAGTACACAAACACACAAAAGCCCCTCTGGAGCCTTTTCCAATCCCTGCTAGAAGGTTCGACCACATTCATGTCGACCTCGTGGGGCCGCTGCCTTCCTCCCAGGGTTTCTCACACCTGCTAACAATGATAGACCGCACCACGCGCTGGCCAGAGGCAGTCCCTCTAGCGGCAACTACAGCGGAGGAAGTCGCTCGCGTTTTTCTAACAAATTGGGTGGCACGTTTCGGCGTCCCATCAGACATCACGTCAGATAGGGGGCCTCAATTTGTCTCAGAGCTCTGGTCAGCCATGTCCAACAGTTTAGGGGCAACAATTCACCGTACCACCGCTTATCACCCTCAGGCTAATGGGTTATGCGAGCGTTTTCACAGGTCCTTAAAGGCCGCCCTCAGGGCCTCATTAACGGACACAAATTGGGTAAATAAACTTCCCTGGGTTTTATTGGGGTTGCGTGCGGCACCTAAAGAGGATTTAGACGCTTCCCCTGCAGAATTAGTCTTTGCTCAGCCTATCAGACTCCCAGGTGAATTTTTACCAGAAAACCCAGAACCAGGGCACCTCCCAGTCCCAAGGTTTTTAGGCAGTAACAGTCCGGACTCTCTCCACGGTCCAGCTCATCACTCCTTTCTGCGAGTTTTTGTTCCTCAAACTTTAAAAAACGCTGTTTGTTTTTGTTAAGCATGAAGCTCTAAAACCAACGTTACGCCCAGTATACGATGGCCCGTATAGAGTGCTGGAAAATGGTGACAAACACTTTGTGCTTGATTATGGGGATAGAAATGAAACGGTCAGCATTGACAGACTCAAACCTGCCTTCTTGTTGAGAGACGAACCCGCACAGCTGGCTCGAGCACCTCGGCGAGGTAGACCCCCCAAGGAAAAAGTCTCAGCCCCCAGGCAGGGAACAGATAATCTCTCTCCTTCCCACACTGCAGATTCCTCACAACAAGGTCCCAGCAGGACGCCTAAACCGACCTACAGCAGCTTTGGGAGAAGATTGAAACCCAGACTACACAGGGACTGATTACACCACTCTGCAAATTTTCGCTAAATGTGCCGCAACAGTTTAGGACTGACTTATGATTATACTATGCTGTTATGTTTTCACTGAACTCTCTTAGGAGCATGGCTGCTTGAAAGTTTCTTCTGTGGCAACGGCTGTAACACGTAGTATGTCTTAGTAATTACCCTAGACTGTGAATCTTTCTGTGTTCCTTCATAGTTGTTTGGGGGGCCTGTGGTATATATCACTCATATATTCCATACCTACATTTGTTAGAGCATGTGGAAATGTTTGGGACAGAATATACAAAGGAACTTCACACCTCTGAAAGAACAAAGGAATCTCACCGCCGTGTGAAGACTCATGACGTCACAGGACGCCATGGCAACAGACTCAACACCTTTACCCCCCTAAAGCGAGAGGGGGAGTTCCCATCACCTCCCAAGACAGGGAGAGGGGATGGCAGGACAATGGAGATTAAGATAACGGGGAGATGTTACCTTTTTTCAATGAGTGGCTCTGACGTCAGCTGTTTCAATGAGTGGTGCTATGCGTGCTTGTATTTAACCAGCGAGCGAAGCAGAGTTCTGTCTCTTGCCTTCTGCCAAGCTCTGCACCAGATGAGACAAGATAGAAGAGTTTGTTCATTAAAGACTCTACTTTTGTGATACAAAACTGCCTCTTTATTTCCAGCTCTTCTACAATAACGTTATTTTCATATTCTGTATTCAAAGACCTTCAAAATGATGTTTAATTTGTAAGAATTTGCCAAAAATTGACCAGCAACAAGCCGATTTTGTTTATATTTTGGCTGGATTGAAAACTTGCATTCGATCGGTCCTGAGTTACATCTTCTGCAAAAACGTGTATTTTTAGAAAATAGGAGTTCCAAGCTTTACAATGATACCAGGCACTGACGAGGGTTTTCCCGGGACTTGCTGCCAGCAAACAAAGAAAGAATCATGAGTTATGACTTCACATGCCTGTAGCTTGTAATTACCCGGTGTGCATTCAGACTCATTTTGCCAGTGTTGGTCACAAATGAGACCAAGCTAAATCATTTCAAAACTTTTTTTTCCACCATTAATGTGACCTATAACCTGTACAAACCAACTGACAAACAAACTGAAATATTTTAAGGGGAAAAATAAAAACTTACAATAACCTGTTTGCATAAATATGCACACCCTTAAACTAATACTTTGTTGCAGCACCGTTGGCTTTTATTACAGCACTCAGTCTTTTTGGGTAGGAGTCTATCAGTGTGGCACATCTTGATGTGGCAATATTTGCCCACTCTTCTTTACAAAAATGCTCCAAATCTGTCAGACTGCAAGGACATCTTCTGTGCACAGCCCTCTTCAGATCATTCCACAGATGTTCGATCAGATTCAGGTCTGGACTGTGGCTGGGTCATTCCAAAACCTTAATCTTCTTCCGGTCAAAACATTCTTTTGTTGATTTGGATGTGCGCTTTGGGTCATTGTTGTGCTGAAATATGAAGTTCCTCTTCATCTTCCGCTTTCTAGCAGAAGCCTGAAGGTTTTGTGCCAACACTGACTGGTATTTGGAACTGTTCATAATTCCCTCCACCTTGAATAAGGCCCCAGTTCCAGCTGAAGAAAAACAGCCCCAAAGCATGATGCTGCCATCACCATGTTTTACTGTAGGTATGGTGTTCTTTTGGTGATGAGCAGTGTTGTGTTTGCACCCGATATACCTTTTGGTATTATGGCCAAAAAGTTCAACCTTGGTTTCACTGGACTGTAGCACATTTTCTCACATGTGTTTGTGAGATTTCAAATGTGTTTTTGCAAAATGTAGCTGGGCTTGGATATTTTTCTTTGTAAGATAAGGCTTCCTTCTTGCCACCCTACCCCATAGCCAAGACATATGAAGAAGACGGGAGATTGTTGTCACATTTAAATAACAGCAAGTAATTGCCAGAAATTCCTTCAGCTACTTCAATGTTGCTGTCAGCCTCTTGGCAGCATCCCTGACCAGCTTTCTTCTCATCTTCTCATCAGTTTTGCAGGGACATCCAGTTCTTGGTAATGCCACTGTTGTTCCATATTTTCTCCACTTGATGATGACTTTCATCACTGTGTTCGATGGTATATTGAATGCCTTGGAAATTCTTTTGTACCTTTCTCCTGACTGATACCTTTGAACAATGAGATCCCTCTGATGCTTTGGAAGCTCCTGACTTGTGCTGTATGATGTGACTACAAAAATGTCAGGAAAAGCCTACTAGAACAGCTGAACTTTATTTGAGGTTAATCAGAAGCACTTTAAATGGTGGCGGGTGTATGCTGACTCCCATTTAACATGAGTTTGAATGTGATTGGTTAATTCTGAACACAGCCACATCCCCAGTTATAACAGGGTGTGCATTTTTATGCAAACAGGTTATTGTAAGTTTTTTATTTTTTATTTTTCCCCTTAAAAGATTTCAGTTTGTTTGTCAGTTGGTTTCTAAATGTTTTATGTCACATTAATGGTGGAAAAAAATTTAAATGATTTATGTCGCTCTCATTTTTTACAAAATCTGGCATTTGAACAGGGGTGTGTAGACTTTTTATATCCACTAAAATGATTACAAGAAAACATCAGTACATTTCTGAGATTAGGAATTTCAACTTCATGAGAAAAAAAAAATAATTCAGAATTCTGAAGAAAAAGTTACAGATGTAAAGGAACACACTTCTCCCCACACATATTTTCAAGGGGCTATAAGTCACAAATGTATGATAAATTGGAACTTTTAAAAAATTATCCGGGCCAAGTTAGCAAAATGTATAGGCATACTGGGGAAGACAAGACACATCTTGGACTATAAATCATTGGTCTTACTGTACAATTCACTGTTTCTACCTTATCTTAACTACTGTGTAGAAGTCTGGGGAAACACCTACAAGACCAACCTACAGTCAATATGCACATTACAAAAAAGAGCTATAAGGATAATAAATAATGTAGGATATAGAGACCATACCAATTCGTTGTTTTTAAAGTCGCATGTCATAAAGTTCATCGATTTGGTTAAATTTAAGACAGCACAAGTAATGTATAGGGCAATTAATAATCAACTCCCAACTAATATCCAAAAAATATTTTAAAAAAGTGACAATGATCATAATTTGAGAGGAGACTTAAATTTTACAAAACCCAAGATACGAACAATCAAGAAAAGTATGTGCATATCTGTCTGTGGGGTGGATTTGTGGAACAGTCTGGAGCCGGAACTGAAACTATGTACAAACAGAATTCAGTTCAAAAAGAGGTATAAACATTATTTGCTGAAAGGATATATGTCAGAAGGGTAGTATTTATATGTACGATTCACTATGCTCACTCTGGGACACTATGGGACACTATGGAATGGTGGGTGGGACAGCACTGTGTATATCTGTGTTGTTTGAGGCTGGTTTTGATGTATGGACATCAATGTATGTTAGGATGGATGGGTGTTAATGTTGATATGTACAAAATACAGTTAATTGTTTACTTGGGGTCTTAAATGTGGTAATTTGTATATAATTCACATGGGTGTATTTATGGAAAAGAGGAGATGGAACTAATAAGTGTTCACTTCTTCCTTCTCCCTTTCGAACACTGTATACTGTTACTTTATTGCATTTGTCATTTGTTTTGTTTTTGTTATACTTTTTTGTTCAAAATAAAGTATCTATCTATCTATCTATCTATCTATCTATCTATCTATCTATCTATCTATTATTCTTAAAAGAGAAAATTTGCATTTAAAAAAGGGCAAATATTGTAAAAATTTGTAAAAATATGGAAAAAAAAATAGTTATGAATTTCACAGAGAAATGTTTCCTACTAAAGAATGAAAACTGTCAGTTTATTCTTTTAACTCCACTGTTGTACCTTCATTTTAAGGCTTGAATAAGTTGATTGTTTCTGGAAATAAACTGCTCTTTAAATAGCAGAGCTGACATCCCTGGACAGAACGCAGGGTTATTACACCAGTGAAAACAGTAGTAAATGAAACACGTTAGAAATAATGAAAAGTTTGCAGTAATGAAACGGAGAGTCTGGAATATCACTGTTTCAGATTGGAGGGGTTTGGCTGAACCTTTAAACTGTCCATTAACCATAAACAGACTGCTCTCCCCCTGCGCCAAGCCTGGAAACTGTGATGTTTGTGGCTGGAAATTCAGACGCCGCCAAGTATCGCTTCCAGTGGCGGAACCCAAGGCGATTACAGACAATGATCAAGACTTTTGGGTGACTCCTCATACCTGATACCCAAACCGTTCAACCTGCCAACCACAGGAAAAACTGGAACCAAACATGTCCCAGGGACTCTGCATGTGATTTGTATAAGGGGAAAGTCCAGTAAGATTAGCCTTAACTTATATATTGTTGAAGACCAGCGCCTGCAGCAGTCTTCTGCTTACAGATGCCATTTATGGTTTCAGTCAAGTTTTCCAAACCTAACTTCAAGTCAGGTAAAGCAGTCAATTTATATACTTGAGATGGAAACATGAAACTTTTCTCACGTACATCTTTCTTTTCTTGCAATATTGAGACTGTTTCCTCTTAAATTTAAAACTCTTTCTTTGCAGTTTACTTATTCTTGCAAATTTACTTGTCCATGCAATTTTTCTCTTACTATAAACTTGTTATTTTCTAGTAAATTTGTGACTTTATATAAGATTGAAACTTTTTTCCTTAAATTTGAAACCTTTTCAGAAAATGGGTTCTGATCTGTTATGATTAAGCAATATTACATTATAATTTCCACTGTAAGGTGCAGTTTGAAATGACAGAGACTTTACAACCCAGAAATGTTGCTGCTGTTTCCAGGTTCACACTAATAGTTAGCTCGGTTAGTTGTAATTTTAGGGATATCTTTGACCAAATCACTGTGATGATATATTCTTGACACCACATGCCTTTGATTGTCCCAACTATGTAGTTTATAAATTGACAGTAATAAGTAAGAACATAATATAATTGTTTATGAAATGTTGTGCTGTTGGAAGGCCCACAACATCATCAAGGGCCATACCCATCCACAACACATCCATGACCTTCCTGATGGCAGGAAGGCACTACAGGAGAGCAAAATCCTGCACACCGATGCAGGCAAACATCGTCTACCCACAGACAATCAGACTCCTGAACACTAAACAACGCCCTCACTGCTTCACTACTTCCCCCTAAGAGAACCTTAGCATGCTCAATGGGCATTGGCGCAAGGCACATCTCACTTTATTTTTATATTTATTCTTATGTCTGTTTTTGCTGTTAACGGCTTTTTTACTGTTTATGACAACAAAGCTTCTGACTATGATTCTGTCTAAAACAAACAGTTCCTCACCGTTGCTCTTGGACATTACTAACACAAACATTCGGGATAACATGCTATACTAAAAGTGTTTTATGGAGATGGTGAATGAAACTTGTTGCTGTCTAACAGTCATCAGTTGTACACATGTTTCCCAGAGTCCATGACACCTGTCAGTTTGGTCAACAACCTGCTTGCTAGGTAGCTAGCTAGCTCTCAGTAGCTGCATTTGCAATTCCTGGATCAAACTTTTGTTGACATCCTCTTATTGTTATCCTGAGATATAATAAAGAGTTAGAAGTGAGGCTTTAAACTAAACTTTGGGGTAACTAACTGTTAACTAAGAGCCACAGTGACACATTTACCATGAAATTAGATAATGTGCAGTACAGAAGACATTGGGCCTCATGAAAGAACACACAGGAAAATAAAGATACTGTAAGGTACAGAAATGGTCCTTAACGTGGTAACTATTGTATGGACCTTTGTTTAGATTTACGGTGCTTTCACACCTGCAGGCTTTAGTTTGTTTTAATCAAACTCAAGTTTGTTTTCTCCATTAGTGTGGTTTATTTTGTCTGGTGAGAACACGGTAATTGCACTCAGCTGGGCACCAAAACAACTGTGCTGAGACCGTCTGAAAGAGGTGGTCTTGATTTGAATCAACTGACGAACTCTGGTGTGGTCCCGCAGTTGAAAAATGGACCGCACTAAAACAGGACCAGCAGCAAATGGTAAAACATTTTATGCCACTGTACATACCTGATGGATCTTTGAAAATATCTGTGCCTGAGCATGTCATGGTTCTGGAGGATTAATGAGCATAAACATGTTATTTTCCATCTGTAGTCGCACTTAATTTTCAAACTGTACAACTTGCCGAAAGTGATATATGCACGTAATGTAATAAACGATAACAGGGCACTAAAAAAACAAAACAAAACGTAGATTACACTACGATTTTTATTATTTTCTTTCCATGAATGGATAAATGCACAGTAGTCATCCTACTTCCTGTATTTACCTTTCCTGTTCTCACGGCAAAAAAAAAAATCTAACCAATAAGAACAGAGAAGATTCTGAGGCAAGTCTCATGGGATTTACTGTGATGCTATTTGGCGCACTTGAGGTTTTGCCCATGTGAAAGGGAACTGAACATTGGAGAAAATTATACAAATTAAAAAAAAACAAAAAAAAAAAACTTTTCAACTGATTTTGACCAAAGTAAACAGATTAAGGTGTGAAAGGACCCTTAAAAGTACATTTTGGTTACTGGGGCTCCAGATATGTTCTTCATGGTACAGTTCTCGTACCCGTTAGGGTTCTGCTGGAGCGATCAGCATTTGTACTGTTTTAGGTCCATTTCTGTGCTCTGATTTCTTAGTGTGAACTAACAAATTTGTTTGTGCAACCAAAATGTGAACTTGTTGGATCCATCATTCTGTTAGTGTCTTGAAATTTAGTACAGGTAGTACAGGCTACATAAATCAGGTGAAACATTCAAATGCAGTAGGTTATCTATCGTCCAGTCACATTTCTCAGTCAGAACTATTTGCTTAATAAAATGATTTCTTACCAAGTTTTATTCAGCTTCAGCAAGATATTCAACATTTTTTGAACAACAATAATGAACATTAAAATGACTTTAAAACCTTCAAGGATTGTGATGAACCATGATTTTCATTATCATTACAAAGATGTTGGAGAAAAATTAATGATACTCCAGATAAAAAAAACAAACAAAACAAAACAAAAACAAAAAAACAAATGTGGTCAGACTGCATAACATTCAATCTAGAAGGAGTTCAATGAAATATCAGAATGTGTGACTTCTGTTTTTGCCAGGCAGAGTATAATGTGCCTCATAAAAATTAGGATTGTGTCACATAACAGAAAGCTGCAAAATACACCCTTGGGTGAATGAATTTATTCAATTACATTGCCTGTTGTTTTAGCGCAGATGATAAAATCAACGAGCAGCTTAATGAGGTGAGTTGTGTGCGGTGTTTATCTAAATGTCTGATTATTAAATCGGACTGGATGATGCCTACATAAACAAACAGTAAATGTGAGTCTTTATGAGCGAATCAGCAGTCATCTCTCTTATTATAAATGTGCTTCTGTAACGGATGCCAACTAGTACTGTTCGGTGTAGAACGTTAGTAAACCTCCCTCCCAAAGCCTCATACAGTATCGGTAGCGCTGAGCTATCGGTCGGACCTTTAGCTCAGCGCGATCGTGCTGTGTCTCCCATGCTCGAACTGTGTTAGTTGACTGAGAGGTCGCGGGTTCGTGTCCCGTGTGGGGCGAACTGCGCAGGATGATCTCTGTCACACTTCTGTGTGGGTTTTTGAATGCCAACCAAACCTCTGCTGCCCACTCAGTGGGATGAAACCCGCCCCTATCCGATGACTTCGGGTCCACCACAAAATATGCAGCTTGGCCCAGAAAACTTAATTTATTGATCCGCCAGCTCCATTTATTACACGCTGAGGCCCATAGGCAACGGCGTGACAGGAAACGGTCATAAATAACCAAAAGATGCTTGCGGAGAAGAATTCTAAGCTTCAGCTTCCTTCATTGTAATACATTTTTTACAGGTCAATTGTCTGTCTCTGATGATCTACAAAGTATTTATGACAGATCTTTTGCTTGAAAGGTGGATAAAAAAAATTAATCTGAAACATTTCATAAGTATTTCATCATTTTCTTTTTTTTTTCTTTGGAACTTTTAAGTTTCTCATGGCCTTTGGGTAAAAATGTTTCTGGACTTTATTGATTATTAACTCTGTATTACTATTTGTGTTCTCAAGCACCATCTGATAAATCATAAAGTTATACTGCCATGCATGGTCAGCAGAAAAGGACATGATACACTTGTTAATATAAAAATACGGTTGTTTATCACAGAAGAACATAGTGTGCTTTTGTGTTTTTTTTCTTAATATGCTGCTTAATTTCCAAAAAAAAAAAAAAAGATATGATTTGACCGTCTGAAAGATATGAAGATCCTGTTCATAATTTTTATGAACACCCAGCCAGCATGTCCATGTGGGCCCCATGATAGGTAAAAATTGAGATGCCTTATGGATCCCATGTGGGTTTGTCTACAGGTTCCATGTTAGCCACATCTGTTTGCCCACATGGACTTCACCTGTGTTCACCCATTTTAAACCCCTTTGGGCCCCACATGGGTTTAAAATGGGTGAACAGGTTTCAGTAACACTTGTGCCATCGGCAACATTACACAGAAAAGTCACAAATTTATGACAACAAAATGAAAAGTTTTAGGAAAAAAATTATAAAATTAGTTGAAAAGTGATACAAACATACAAGAAGAATTAAACAAATTTACAGGAAAAAGTCACAAATTTATGAGGAAAAATATTGAAAAAATTGCAAACTAATAAAAAAGGATCAGTTGTAGGAGTACATAAATTGAAAAATTATGAAGAAAAAAGTCCCAAGTTTATGAGGAAAAACTGTAAATTTACAAATAAAAAAGTTGAGCATTTTTGAAAAAGTTCCAAATTTAAAGGAAAAGTCTCACAAATTTATGGGAAAAACTCATAAATTTACAAGAAAATAGAAAATTTACAAGGAAAAAAGTAATACATTTATGAGGAAAAAGTGGAATGATTTACAATAAAAAAGTAAGAAATTTATGAGAAGGTTTCAAAATTATAAGAAAAATTTTGCAAATATGCAATGAAAAAGTTCCGATTTTACAAGCAGTAACAAATTTATGAGAAAAAGTTGCAAGTTTACAGTAAAAAAGTTGTAAATTTTTGAAAACGTTTAAAATAAAAAAAAAAAAGTCAAATCAGGGTGAAAATGTCCCAAATTTACAGGAAACTAGCAAATTCATGAGAAAATAATTTGAAAATAGTTATGTCCATGTGGGCAAACAGACATACTGGAATGACATACTGTATTTTTTCCATCTGTCCGTCCATCCATCCATGCATCCATCTGTAATGTTCTCCTGGAACATGTAATGACGAGGCGCACACACACCGGGTGTCAGTTAGGACTTTTTACTTCTCACTTCAACTGCCACCAACAACTAACCACACAGTGGCTCAAGTACAACTCCTTTTATAGTCAGGTCATGGCCGGGGTCATACTGCCCTCTAGTGGTGACTCCATATGAACTTCACATATCAATACATCTCCCTTTTTTTTTCTAGTAAAGGTCATGTCCAACTATAAACTTTTTCTCTAATTTCAATAAACAAAATAAACTCCATTTCTTTTTTTACATCTTTGTCAACCTTGTACACTGAATCACAACTTTAACATTTCTCTGTTTTCAACTCAACATCAACACATTTTTTTTTTTTTTTTCTCATTCATCTCAGTACTCCTTACATTTCCTCAATCAATCTTTTCGGTTTCACAATTTGCCTTTGTGAGCATCTCCTTTGTGTCACCTCAGTCTGTTCGTTAGTGTCTGTCTCTATGTTCTGGTTCTCAGCCATTTCTGGTTGTTCGGTTTGGCTGTAAATTGGCATGTCGCTTGTTTCACAGTCTGTGACTCTCATTTTTGTCTGAGGCACTTTCAGTAAGTGACGTCGGTTTCGCCTCATTGTTTTCCCATGCTCTGTGATGACTTCATATGATCTGGGAGTTGTTTCTTTGACCACTTTTGCCAGCGGTCCCCATTCTCCATCACATCTCACTCGCACAATGTCCTCATGTGCAAGTGGTCTCAGAGGTCGTGCTGTTCTGTTGTACAGTTCAGTTTGCCTCTCATCGCGCCTCACATCTCTCTTTTCCATCACCTGAGATGCTGATGGAAGTCGCGTTCTGAGTTTTCTGTTCATGAGCATTTCTGCTGGGGAAAGTCCATTCTCCAGTGGTGATGCTCAGTAATTCAGGATCGCCAGATGTGGGTCTTCTGCATTGTCTGCAGCCTTTTTCTGTATGCGCTTCACAATTTGCACCCCTTTCTCTGCTAACCCATTCGACTGTGGGTACAGAGGGCTTGAGGTCACGTGCTTGAACCCATATGTGTCTGCAAAGTCTTTGAAGCACTGACTCGTGAATTGTGGTCCGTTATCGCTTACAACAGTCATTGGAATTCCATGGCGTGCGAACATTGTCTTTGTATGTGCAATCACCTTTTCTGCTGTTGTGTCACTCAACCCTGCAAACTCTGGGTAGGTGGAATGATAGTCCATGACTAACAGATAGTCCTTGCCCTTAAGCTGAAATAGATCCATGCCCACTTTTCTCCATGGCCCTTGAGGCTTCTCATGGGGCCTCATAGGCTCCTTTGGCTGTTGATACCTGTGGCGCTGGCAAATCTCACAGCGCTGCACATATGCCTCAATGTCCTTGTGCATGCTGGGCCAATACATAACATCACGTGCATGTCTTTTGCACTTTTCAATACCCAAATGCCCCTCATGCACTAATTTAACCATTTCTGATCTCATGGAGGTAGGTATGACTATCCTTGTACCCTTTAACAGAACCCCGTCTAACACAGACAGTTCACCTTTAAAGTGTTGGTAAGGCTTGTCAATCATAACCTGTCCTGGCTGATGTATCTGTTCCATTACTCTTTTTAGTTTCTCATCTTTTTGTGTTTCTTTCACTATCTTCGTCCATTTTGCATCTGACACTGGCATGTGTGCCTTAATAGAGTCTACATGTATTTGCACAGCTTCCTCTGTTGTGCTGCTGGTGTTGCTCAAGCTAGCCCTACTCAGCGCATCGGCTACAATTAGTTGCTTGCCTGGTGTAAACTCAAATTTCAAGTCATATTTCTGTAATCTTAACATTAGACGCTGGATGCGCGGTGGTGCGTCACCCAGTGGCTTCTGTGAGATCGCAATCAGTGGTTTGTGGTCTGTTTCTAGTATTACTGACCGTCCATACACATATTCATGAAACTTCTCACATCCAAACACTGCACCTAGAGTCTCTTTCTCTATTTGCGCGTAATTTTTTTCTGCGCTTGTCATGGTGCACGATGCGTATGCGACTGGATACCACTCTGTGTCATGTTTTTGCAATAGCACAGCTCCTAGGCCGGCTTTGGACGCATCTGTGGACACTTTTAGCAGTTTGTCCTGATCATAGAATTTTAACACTGGCTCCTTTATTAGACTGCTTTTGAGCCACTCCCATTCTCTGGCATGCTCTGCCATCCACTGCCACACTGTATTGGTCTCTAACAGGCTTCTAAGAGCTATTGTGTTAGCTGATAAATTTGGGATAAATTTCCCCATGTAATTGACTAGCCCTAAGGCTCTTTGCAAGTCAATTTTGTCCTGCGGTACTGGCAGCTCTGCTATGGCCCGCACTTTTTCCGAATCTGGTTGCACGCCTGCCCCAGATAATTTCTCTTCCAGGTATGTAATCTCCCGTACCCCGAATTGGCACTTACTCTTATTCAGTTTCATACCTGACTTTTGCGCCTGTGTGAGAACTCTTGCCAACCTTTCGTCGTGCTCCTCTTTTGTTTTTCCCCAGACTACCACATCATCAAGAAAAACTCCCACCCCTTCTATTCCATCAAACAATTGCTGCACAGTTCTATGAAAAATTTCAGGGGCTGAGCTAATCCCGAACGGCATTCGTAGAAAGCAATGCCTTCCGAATGGCGTATTAAATGTGCACAATTTAGCGCTTTCCTCGTCGAGCACTATTTGGTAAAACCCAGATTTGGCATCTAATTTTGTGAAGTAGCTTGCTCCACTCATTGTGCTGGTTATGTCAGATTTTGTTGGTAGCCTGTAATGCTCCCGCTGTATTACTTTATTTAGATCTTTCGGATCTATGCACAATCTCAAATCTCCATTTGGCTTCTCCACTATAACTAGTGAGTTAACCCATTCAGTTGGTTCTTCTATTTTTCTGACCACTCCGTCTGCTATCAGTGAGTCTAGTGTTTCTCTCAGCCTCTTTTTAAGAGCTATTGGCACTTTTCTTGCTGGATGTATGACTGGCTCTGCATTCTCTTTCAGCCTAATTTTTTGTTTGCCTGGTAGGCGGCCTATTCCTTTGAACACCTCTTTGTATTCTTTCACCCAGTCAGTGTGTTTGTGCCTACTTGTTGTAGCCTCTGTATTTTCTCGTGCTGTCACCTTGTCTGTATCAATGACATTCACCCTCTTGATCAGACCTAGCTGATCGCATGTTTTTAAACCCAAAATTGCTTGTCTATTTCCATCAACAAGTACAAACAATGCATTCACTGTCTTATCTTTGTTTGACAGTGTAACCCTGCACATTCCTTTAGTGGGTATTGGCTTATCGTCATATGTTCTCAGATTAATCTTTTTATCTCTTATTTCCGGTTTGTTTTTCAGTCTTTTAAATTCTTTCATTGGCAGGATGTTTATCTGCGCACCTGTGTCGAGCTTCAGTGACATGTCCGTGCCATTCATCTCCAAGCACACTATCCATTCGTCAGCGCTCGTCTCTCCCTCGATGGCGTCCACGTAAAACTGATCCTCTTCGCTGTCGCTCTTTTTCTCCACGAGTTGCACCCTCTTCTTCGAGAAGCAGGTCTTTGCGAAGTGATTTTTTTCGCCACACTTGCGACATTCCTTCCCGAATGCTGGACACTGCTTCGGCGCATGTTGCCTTCCACACCGCTCACAGTTCCCGCGCGCGCGCTTTGCATCTCTTTTCCTTGCATACAACGTTCCTTTCGGCTTCGCACGCTGCACTGCATCGACTTCAGCAGTCTCTCTTTCCTTGCTGCTAAAAGTCTTTAATTGTGCCTTTGTACTCTCAGACGCTTGGCAAATCTGTATCGCTTTCTCCAGCTTTAAGTTAGTCTCTTTCAGTAATTGCATCCGCAATTTGTTGTCTTGGACCCCAATTACAATTTGGTCCCGTATCATTGACTCACTCAGTGTTCCAAAGTTGCATGACTGACATTTCAACCGTAGGTCTGTGACATACAGCTCGATGGACTCTGACTCTTTCTGAAGTCTTTTTCTGAACACATACCTCTCGTACGTTTCATTCTTTCTCGGTGTGCAATAATCGTCGAACTTCTTCATTACGACGTCGAATTTGCCTTTTTCTTCTTCCGTGAAGATGAATGTGTTGAACACATCTAGCGCCGCTCACCCTGCTACTGTTAGCAATAATGCTATCTTCCTCTCCTCGTCACGGAGACCGATAGCTAGCGAATAAAGTTCAAAACTTTGTTTGAATGCTTTCCAGTTCTCGTTGACGTTACCGGTCAACTTTAACTCGTCCGGCTGTCGAAGAGCGTTCATCTTCGCCGACGGTTCGTATCTTTTATCCTGGTACCATGTAATGTTCTCCTGGAACATGTAATAACGAGGCGCACACACACCGGGTGTCAGTTAGGACTTTTTACTTCTCACTTCAACTGCCACCAACAACTAACCACACAGTGGCTCAAGTACAACTCCTTTTATAGTCAGGTCATGGCCGGGGTCATACTGCCCTCTAGTGGTGACTCCATATGAACTTCACATATCAATACACCATCCATCTATCCATGTGTCCATCCTTCCGTCTGTCCATCCATCCATCCAGCCGTCTGTCCTTGCATCCATCCATTTGTCCGTCATTCATCCTACCATCCATCCATCCATCTTTCTGTCCATCCATTCTTCTGTCCGTCCATCTGTTCATCCATCCATCCATCCATCTATCCATCCATCCATCTCCTGCTCTTCCAAACGACTCATATTTTGCCTTTTCTGGGTCTGTTCAGCTGATGTTCTGAAGCACCACATTTCTAGTTATTCATCTATTATTTAATGTGACTTGGTTTATGCCACATCAGTAGAAATGGCTCGAGTTTCCTCATTAGCAATTCAAAGAACGGCCCACAGTAAAAGAAATACACCCCCATGCTGCAAATAGACACCCAAAAAATTTTCCACAGAACCCAGAATAACAATAATCATAGTGCCGAAACGTGCCGTGTAAGCAAATGAAAGCCGAGAGCAAGGCTGGAATATTTTTTTCTAACAGAGGTAGAGTCGGCCTCACGTTGCCTGGAGCTTTAAAGCTGGCACTTTTAAATAAAAAGTGAAAAAATGCTGCTCCATTATTGAATTCTTCTCACATCTTGGCTTTCATTTGGGGTTTTATTTTATTTATTTTTTTTAAGTTCTGCACAGGAGATCAGAGAAGTAGTGAGAAAGAGAGAAAGAGAGAAAGAGGAAAAACTCCCATCAGGCCTCATTTATGATTCAACATATGCTGCCTTTATACCATCATCGCGCCCTTTTGGATAAATGATTGGGTTGGTTTTAGTTATTCAGTTATTTTCAAAGTCCAAAAGCAGGGCTCAAGTCTTAACCTTAGATTATAAATAAATACTAAAAAAATATCTTAATACATATATAAAATAGATTATAAAGTGACAACTCTGAAACAAATGTCAAGGTCAATTTTAGGCTTTTCCCCTATAAATAAATAAATAAAAAAATAAGTCACAAATGCAAGAATTTTCTGAAATCTCACAGTCATATGAGAAACATACTAAATAACAATATAAATCTGCATAACAAAGGTATGAAAATGTAAAAAAAAAAAAAAACAGTTGTTTGCTGCAAAAAAAGATCAATTCTAAAAAAAAAAAAAAGTTAAGCTTGCGGCTTAAGTCATTTTTCCAGAAAAAAAACCCCCTCAAATTTAGATAATAAATAAAAAAGTCTAGAAATTTTAATTAAAAAAATCAAGATATGATGTAAAAAAAATCAATAAAGAAAAACTCAAGAATGTCAAGAAAATAAAACAAGAATGTCAAGTAAAGAATAAAGAATGTCAAGAAAATAATCAAGATTATGAAGTAAAAATTTAAGATTGTCAAGAAAAAAAAATCAAGAATGTAAAGAATAAATCAACACTATCAAGAAAAAGGCATGAATGTCAAGGAAAAAAATCAAGCTTGTCAAGAAAGAAATCAAGAATATCAAGAAAAAAAAATGAAAAACGTCAAGCAGAAAATAAAGAATTACAAGAAAAAAATCAAGAACTGCAAGAAAAAAAATCAACAATGTCAAAAACAAAATCAAGAATGTCTAGAAAAATCAAGAATTGCAAGAAAAAATCAAGAATGTCAAGAAAAAATAAAAATATCAAGAAAAAAATAAGAATATTTTGGAAAAAAAATCAAGAATGTCAAGAAAAAAATCAAGAATATCATGAAAAAATCAAGAATGTCAAGAAAAAATCAAGAATGTCAAGAAAAAATAAAGAATATCATGAAAAAATAAAGAATATCAAAATAAAATCAGAATGTCAAGAAATAAATCAAGAATGTCAAGAAAAAAATCCTTACTATCAAGTAACTATTTAAGATTGTCAGGAATAAATCAAGAATATCAAGAAAAAATCAATATTATCAAGTAACTAAGATTGTCAAGAATATCAAGAAAAAATTAAGAATGTCAAGTAAAAAAATCAAGATTGTCAAGAAAAAAAATCAAGAATTTCAAGAAAATAATCAAGAATGTCAAGAAGAAAATAAAGAATTAGAAGAAAAAAATCAAGAATGTCAAGAAAAAAAATCAATAATGTCAAGAATTAATCAAGAATATCAAAAAAATCAATATTAAAAAAATAAGAATTACAAGAAAAACAAAATCAAGAATGTCAAGTAAAAAACCAAAAATGTCAAGGAAAAAATCCAGAATGTCAAAAAAATGAAGAATTACAAGAAAAAAAATCAAGAATGTCCATAAAAATCAAGAATATCAAGAAAAAATAAAGAATGTCAAGAAAAAAATAAAGAATTTCAATTACAAATCAAGAATGTCAAAAAAAATGTAGAAAAAAAATCTCTAAATAAAATCAAAATTACCAGGAAAACATCATGATACTCCAAAAAAATCCAACAAATTCATGAGAATAAAATAATAATTAAAAAAAAAAAAATCAACTCTCAAGTCCTTAAACCTTTGACTTTAGTCATGTGACGTACTGCAATTTGTCGGTAGACTGAACATCTCCATGACTGAGGTCAAACATGTTCTAACTCTGCTGTTAACAAATGCGTGTGCTTCACAACACACTACACTCCCAGCGGCACATGAGACATGTTTTTTGTGTTTCTACTCTTGGGTCACGGCGAAGTCACGTCACTTCCACTCCAACACCGGCGGGTTACAGAGGTCGCCCTGCACTGATTGGATGGAGTCTTTCACGTGACCTCTCCCCTTCAGGTCCTCCCCCTCCTTCTTCTTGGTGGGTTTTTTTTTTTTTTCTTCTTTCTGGAAACAAATGTACTGTCAGTGAGATCATGGCTGAGTAAATGACTCCAAAATGTCCAAAGCATCCCACGCAGAAACACACACACATGCTCATCGAAAGAAAAATATTTTCAAGAGGGAAAAAAATAAATAAATAAATTAAAATCGGAATGTCACCCATTGGAATCAGGATTAATTAATTTAAAGGTCTCAATCACTGCACGTTTCCCACATGTTGACAGCTCCCACAGTTTTTTATTAAAACATTTGTGACGTACAGTGGGGCAAAAAAGTATTTAGTCAGCCACCAATTGTGCAAGTTCTCCCGCTTAAAAGGTGAGAGAGTTCTTCAATTTTCATTATAGGTATACCTCAACTATGAGAGACAAAATGAGAAAAAAATCCAGAAAATCACATTGAAGGATTTTTAATGAATTAATTAGTAAATTCCTCAGTAAAATAAGTATTTGGTCACCTACAAACAAGCAAGATTTCTGGCTCTCACAGACCTGTAACTTCTTCTTTAAGAGGCTACTCTGTCCTCCACTCGTTACCTGTATTAATGGCACCTGTTTGAACTCATTATCAGTACAAAAGACACCTGTCCACAACCTCAAACAGTCAGACTCCAAACTCCACTATGGCCAAGACCAAAGAGCTGTCAAAGGACACCAGAAACAAAATTGTAGACCTGCACCAGGCTGGGAAGACTGAATCTGCAATAGGTAAGCAGCTTGGTGTGAAGAAATCAACTGTGGGAGCAATTATTAGAAAATGGAAGACATACAAGACCACTGATAATCTCCTTTGATCTGGGGCTCCACGCAAGATCTCACCCCGTGGGGTCAAAATTATCATGAGAACAGAGAGTTAAAATCCCAGAACCACATGGGGGGACCTAGTGAATGACCTGCAGAGAGCTGGGACCAAAGTAACAAAGGCTACATCAGAAACACACTATGCCACAAGGAACTCAAATCCTGCAGTGCCAGATGTGTCCCCCTGCTTAAGCCAGTACATGTCCAGGCCTGTCTGAAGTTTGCTAGAGAGCATTTGGATGATCCAGAAGAGGATTGGGAGAATGTCATATGGTCAGATGAAACCAAAATAGAACTTTTTGGTAAAAGCTCAACTTGTCGTGTTTGGAGGAGAAAGAACACCATACCTACTGTGAAGCATGGGGGTGGAAACATCATACTTTGGGGCTGTTTTTCTGCAAAGGGACCAGGACGACTAATCTGTGTAAAGGAAAGAATGAATGGGGCCATGTATCGTGAGATTTTGAGTGAAAACCTCCTTCCATCAGTAAGGGCATTGAAGATGAAACGTGGCTGGGTCTTTCAGCATGACAATGATCCCAAACACACCGCCCGGGCAATGAAGGAGTGGCTTCGTAAGAAGCATTTCAAGGTCCTGGAGTGGCCTAGCCAGTCTCCAGATCTCAACCCCACAGAAAATCTTTGGAGGGAGTTGAAAGTCCGTTTTGCCCAGCGACAGCCCCAAAACATCATTGCTCTAGAGTCAATGATGCATGGACGAATGGGCCAAAATACCATCAACAGTGTGTGAAAACCTTGTGAAAACTTACAGAAAACGTTTGACCTCTGTCATTGCCAACAAAGGGTATATAACAAAGTATTGAGATGAACTTTTGTTATTGACCAAATACTTGTTTTACCGAGGAATTTACCAATTAATTCATTAAAAATCCTTCAATGTGATTTTCTGGATTTTTTTTTCTCATTTTGTCGCTAATAGTTGAGGTATACCTATGATGAAAATTGGAGACCGCTCTCATCTTTTAAGTGGGAGAACTTGCACAATTGGTGGCTGACTAAATATTTTTTTACCCCACTGTACTTTGAACAAATTGACTTTAATTATTATCATTGTGAATCATCTTTTACAGCCTTCACTGGAACGCCTCATTTCAGTGGACATCTCTTTAAATGCCCATGAATCACAGTTAACTCCACCCTCCCTCTCACATCACTACTGCCAATCTTAGCTTGCTTGAATACAATTAGCAAAGAAACATTTGCTGATGAGTGAATGGTGGAGAGCTAGCCTCTTCAAATAATGTCTATGGCTTGATTTATGCTCCCTTTCGGTGTCCCACATGCATACTTGGCTGTATATATGCTTCTACAGTATGTTGTGTCTGCCAGGCCAAGTGGATGCTGCAGTTTCACCCCAGCTCAATACGGTAGCACCAAGGAGCAGACGTGCTAGCTTGTTCACCAGCTATACAAGAGATAAAGCGGCTCTTTAAAAACAAGAACACATTTTGTGGGTCCGCTGATCGCTGTTATTTTGCTTTTCTGCTGGTCACAGCGCTGCTGCTTCTACTACAATAACCACAGAGATATAACAACTACTGCATCTTCCTGTTCATCTAGTTCCTCTTCTTCATCTTTTTTTAAGTTGTTGCTTCAGTTGCGCCCCTATGTGGATGGGAGGCTGACTGTTGCACATACATAGTAAGCGCACACAGGCAACACAGTCACAAAAGTTGGGCTACATGCCTCCAGATGATGATGAATTTTACGTCATTGAAACCTCACAGTCGACTGCACAGGAAACATGGAAATGTCCCATAAATCCAACTTCAGATAGATGTATATGATCAAGTGTTTTGAGATGAACAAGGATTCTAGAGGGGGTGAATAGAACGTATAGATAATAGTAATCAAAACCAGCCACATCAACAGTTAACAGCAGGCTGCCTGTCTATCAGCCTTTCCCCGCTGAGATGAGCTCCAGTGCGGTTAGACTAGACAAGCTAATGCTAACTGTTAAATGCAGCATCACAGCAGAACTATAACAATATAGGCCAGACTGATGTGAGATGTATTATCGACCGTGAATTAGTGAACAAGGTGGCGAATTAGGGAGAGTGAAATCTAAAGAAAATAATATATACTGCACTTGGTAAGCTAACAACCAAGTAATACAGTTAGCTCTGAAGCTAACATCCTTGGAATCCCCACCCTTCTACATGTTTGATGTAGTGGAACAAACCCAGAAGAGTTACTTGCGCTTCACAGAATTGATATAAGGGCTGTGTGTGTGTGTTTTTAAGAGGAATTTTGATGTTCTTTTTGATAATCACATGACCAACGGATGCATTTCAGAAGGTTAAAACCTATAAAAACACGATTTTTCAGTGAATGCGACCTATCCTAAGTCCTAAATCCTAAGACCTAAGTGTCTGAGACTTAACTTAGTTTTTTTCTCTTTAATTTGCTTTTTGTAATTTTCAGATTTTTTTGAGAATTTATTTGTGCAAATTATAAATTTTGAATCTCGTATTGATATGCATTCATATAGAATTTCCCTCATATATTTCTGAGTATTCTTCTCATGAATTTGCATCTTTATGTAAATAAGTTATTTCTCATGAACCGAGTGTCACTTTTTTTAGTTGGAGAGGTAACTTTAGGGGATTTTTTTAAGTTGCAAATTTATAAGATTGATTAAGATTAAATCAGGAAATCAGGCATGTGTTTTTTTTGTTCTAAATTTTCAGCTGTTTTAAGATAAGATAAGATAAGATAAGCCTTTATTAGTTTTTACTATAAATTTACTATAATTTATAATTTATAATTTACTATAAATTACTAAATTACTATAAATTAGTAAAAACTAATTTTTTACTATCAATTAGTTTTTACTATAAATTATTAACATAAGTTCAAGTACGTCCAGAAGTAAGTTGTAATTAGTAACGTTTTTGTGAAGTTTATGATTTCTGGACTCTGATATCACATCTTTGTTAAGGTTTTTTTTTTTTTTTTTGTGTACCTCTAAATTTGCAAAGTGTTTTGCTCATTAATTTTGAGTATTTTTCCTTATAACAAATTGAAAAATGAATAAATACACAATTACACAATAGACTGTTTAAAAATCTGGGGACCCTAAACACTTGACTATTTAATCACAACATTGTATTTTAAATCACCAAAATACTGTATGTTATTTCCCATCTCATGCGTGGGCAACATTTTTATGGTTGATTTGCAGTTTATAAGTAACTTTTCTATAACTAATCTCATTCTAATTTAATCAATTAGCAAGAATGTTTGAAGAAGTCAAACCAATATGTCAAAAAGTCAACTTTAATGTGACTTTTCCTTTTCTCTTGTCCGCTGAGTTAATCATGTTTGTAAATAAATAAAAGCTCCATTTTAAGTGGTCATGGATGGTTGTGCTCGTTTGTCCTTAATTCCTTCTGTCAGCAGTAATCAGGTCTGTTTCATGTAACGGCCCATTAGCTTAAAGAGCAAATCTGCTCTCGGCGCTGCTCACAATGGAGCCAGTGGACAGGGGTTTGGCCTGGCCTGACCACATCAGGAAACAAAGTGAAAAATAAAGAAGGACGGCAGCGGTCTCACGGCATCCAAACGACTGGAGGAAAATGAGACTGACGGGTCAGAGTGTAGCCGGGAGACGTTTCCATTTTAGCTAAATTCAGATGTTGAGTCGCTGCCCTCTTCATGAACCCGCATCTTTTTTTTTAAAACCATAAAAAAAAGCCATGTAAACCTTAAAAGGAAGTGGCTTCTAGCTGCTGTGCTTCCTGTGTGTCTGACAGTATTTGTTACTAATAACAAATGCCTGGCTACACTAGCCAATCATTTTTATTAATATGGGTAATATGTTGAGTAATACATTTGTGTGAATTTTGTGCTAGCCATTTAGTCTACTCTAGCATGCAGATAGTTGATATCTGGAAGCAATACTCTCAGGTAAAAAAAAAAAAAAAAAAAATGTAAATGTTACTGACAAAATGTCAGAGGAAATATCAACTCAGTATTTTCCGTTAAGTACATGAACTGTTGTCACTTTTTTATTAAATTAAATTAAATTTTTTTAAGTAGTAGTTTTATTGTGAGACAGCTTTTACTCTTGAGAACATTTATGACCAAGAGCAATTTGCACAGTACATTATACGCCCGTCCACACACATTATCAATATTGCATAGCTGGCACACAAACAAGATACTCTTGTGAAATAAAAAAATAACATTAATATTTTATCCTAATTAATATATTATTTGATATTGTAGAGAGAATGATCAAGGCGAGGCAACGAGCTGAATCAACACAGACTTTATTGTCTCTCTAACAAGTCAGGATCACACAAGAGCTCCCAGGCCACAATGCATCTCACTTCAGGTTCAGGTTCAGGTTCAGGTTCAGGTTCAGGTTCAGGTTCAGGTTCAGGTTCAGGTTCAGGTTACTTTATTTGTAACCGTAGGTAGATTTGTTTTGCAGTCAGGTGACATCCTTTTAGACATATATTTACAAACCACAATTGCATTCAACGTGAACACAAACACAGGCACACATGAAGCTGACTATAAACACGGAAAAAAGTACTCAAGGCTCCACCAATCATTTATCGACCTTTAATCATTTGCATAGTGGCCTGGGGCTCCGACATCATAACCGTTACATAACAAAGCCTGTGTGGTGCATTAACATAACATTACACTGGTGCAGCACTTCTCTCTTGTCCCGGCAGCCCAGCGTCTACTCTTCTCCCCGGTGGGTACCCGAACTTTGCTGCTTCGTCTGGACCCCCCCACCCCACCCCAGCGACCTCCCTTCTCATGGACCATAACTCTCTGGGTGGACAAGTCTAAAACCTAGCTCCCCCACAATATATTAATTTCACTTCCTATCACTGCACGGTCCAAAGGAGAGCTCCCTCCATCCTCCAGGTCCCCACCCACCCCAAGCACAGAATGTTCACACTTCTACCTTCTGGTCAGAGGTATAGAAGTGTGAAATGCAGGACATCCAGACTTAAAAACTCATTCTTTCCCACTGCCATCAGACTCCTGAACATATAACACAATTCCGGACACAGCTTTGCAAATAGGAATTCACACACTGGATGCTAAATTTGCACATTGTTCATTTGAACATTGTACACAGTCTCACCCCATCCATATCATTTCTGCTGCAAAATTTTCATTGCACAGTCTACTGGGTATTATCAGGGCACATGCTTTACACAGAGGAATTCTCACACTGGATGCTAATTTGTACATTGTTCATTTGCACATTGTACATAGTCTCATGTCATCTCATGTTCATATCATCTCTGATATTAAAATTGCCATTTTACAGTCTATTGGGCATTATCAAAGAAAAGTCATATTCATTCAGTGAATTTTTATTTTACTCAGGGACAGGTTATAGTCATCCAGTGGATTTTCATTGTCCTTGCTTCCTCTAGTTTTACCTGCTTTAACTGTCCTAATTGCTTTTAATGTGTATTTATTCGCATTTATTAGTATTAGTATTTAGTATTATGTTGTGTTTATTACCGTTATTAGTATTAGTATTGATGTGCATTCATTACCTTGGCATTTGTTACGGACAGCCGAGTAAGAATTTCATTGCTCACAAATTGTTGCATTTCTTAACTGTGCACATACATATACAGCCTTTGAATCTTGAATCTTGAAATTTATGTTAATTTTTGATGAGTGAGAGTAAGAGCAAGAAATCATACTTAAAAAGTTATATTCTTGACAGTTTTCTTCACAAAATTTTGAGTTTTCTTTCTAAATTAAGGACCTTTCTGTAGTAAATTTGAAAGATTTTTGTCACTTAAATTGCAAACTTTTTTCCTTCCTAATTATTTTGTGTTGTTGCAGCTGTAAATACAGGACTAGTGTATATTTAAGATTTGTTCTCATAAATATGCAAGGGGTTTTTGCATAAATTTCAGACATTTTTTCTTGTAAATTAATTACTTTTTTCCACATCAATCTGTGAATTTTTCACTAAATTTGTGTCTATTTTAAAATCAATTTGCTGTTTTTCCTGATGGATTCTAAAAGCTTGGGGCAAAATTGCAATGATTTCTTATACTTAATTTTCAGAGCTAGATTCTCAAATAATAATAATAATAAAATAAAATAGAGCAAAATTCATAAAAATAATCAAAATGACTAAAATTACAGTCCTTTCTGTTATATTATTATATGTTTTTTTTTTAACTAAAACCTCCATTTTTTAAAATTGTAAATATTGGTAGGTATGCATTCTCTACTACACCTAATAATTTCAAAAAGACTGAAGTATATTCAGCATTTTGCATATTATTATTATTATTATTATTATTATTATTATTATTACTACTACTACTACTACTACTACTACTACTACTACTACTACTACTACTAATAATAATAATAATAATAATAATAATAATAATAATAATAATAATAATAATAATAAAAGCCAAGTCTGGCATCATCATGTAAATTAAAAGTAGGTTACCTGCTGAAGATCTGTGGGCTGCTTGTCTCCTCCTCACACTCTTCCACTGACCAGAGGGGTGAGTAATCTCATGCTCCATTCACTTCCATTCAGTTCTGGTGGGCAGGATTTGGCCCTCAGGCCACCAGTTGAAATTCACTGCCCTAAAATATGCACATCTTCAATACATGTTCAAACACTGTGTGAAATGAAAATGTTACTTTGAAAACTGTAGGAGGACTTTGCTGGACAAACCATGAAACCTGTACTGAAACTGCATTTTTAAAAAGCTGCAAAACCTATCATTTTCATAAAAATGATTCAAAATCAAAATCCTAGTAATATGCACATCTTCCAAACATGTACAACTAATGGATGAAATAATAATTAAAAAAAAAAAAGTTTTAGCTTGAAAACTGTGGGACATCATCATCCCATAACAGAACATATAAAAATTGCACTTTTATGAAAAGTAGAAGCACATAAATGTCTTAATTTCAGTGTGTTTATGTAGAACAAAATGATTTGCTTAATCTGAGTTACTTTTGATTGCAGTGATTAATAAACTGGTTAGAAATGTGCTTGTGTATACTGTAATTATTTTCAAACAGAAATAACTGCATCTTTCATCATTTCAGTATGATTTTATTTAACTCAATATTGAATTTGAATTTGAATCAAAAATGAAATATCTCATTTGCAAAATCTTCATTTTATCACAAAAACGTAAACATTAATAAGAAAGAAATTACAAATCTTTGAGAGAAAGAACTGGAAATTTTTAAGAAAAACCTCACTCATGTATGAAAATAAAGTACCCATCGTACATACTGTACAAGAAAAAAAAATACCCCCCCCCCCACAAATTTAGCTGAGTTGCAAAAGTACCGTAGAGGAGTAAATATGTATGAGTAGAAAATGTGTTGAAGTTACAAAAAGTTACAAATGTATGTAAAAACAGCTTCAAATACGTATATATGGAAAAAGTAGAAAAAATAAGGAGATATCCAATTCAAGATAAAATCTAGACAAATTAATGAGAATAAGGTTGTTACTACTCAAGTAACATTTTTAAATGATACTTTCTTACTTGCCTCCTTTTCTATTGACTGCACTTACTCATACTTAAATGAATGAATGAATGAATGAATGAATTTATTTGAATGAATGAATTTATTTTATTTCGGATAGTACATTACAGGTTAAAAGAAACTGTATAATATAACAACAAGGTCAAATTAGACAAAGACTCCTTCTACTATACAATTCCACGTGAGTTATCCGAAATGGGTGATGGCTGAAGCCGCAGCTTATATTGCCCACCCATATTCCATCCAAGAATTCAAAGGAGAAAAAGAGAAAACAAGACAAGAGCGATTACAATTTAAAACAAGGCTAAGACAAAATATGACTGAGAGAAAAAGAAAACTGAGCTAGTCTAAGTTAAGCGGTTACTATTCAAAAACAAATCTAAGACATAGTGTCACAGAGAAAAAAGAAAAACTAAGCTATAACACAACACAGGCTGGAAATGTCAATCCTTATGTGAGTTTACATGTCGTCTTGTAAATATGTTTGGAGTATTTCTTCCTTTAGTTTTTGTTTAAATTGTCCAAGCTTTGTACATGATTTTAATTCAGGTCCAAAATCGTTCCATAATCTGACACCTTGCACTGAAATACAGTGTTGCTTGGTAGTTGTTCTCACTGTAGGCTTTTGAAATATACATGTTCATCTGAAGTGATATCGTTTCTCCCTTGTTTGGAACAACTTTTGGATATTTGCGGGCAGTGATAGATTCTTCACTTTGAACATTATTATTGCGGTTTTAAAGTCGATCAGATCTTTCAACTTGAGAGTTTTTTGTTTAAGAAAAAGTGGGTTTGTTGGTTCCCTGTAAGCTGCTTTGTTGATTATTCTAATAGCTCTCTTTTGAAGCATAAAGAGTGGATATATGTTTGTTTTATATGTATTTCCCCATACTTCATTACAATATGTCATGTATGGGAGTATTAATGAATGATACAAGGTGTATAGTGTGGGTTGATTCAGCAAATTTTTCACTCTGTGTAATATTGCAATTGATTTGGATACTTTACCTTTTATATAATTAATATGTGGCTTCCAACACAGTTTGTTATCAATTATTACTCCAAGGAATTTAGTTTCGGATACCCTTTCAATCTCTACACCATTTACACTGAGTTTGGGTACTGGGTAGTTGTGATGGTTGTTAAAGACTATAAATTTTGTCTTGCTTAAATTGAGCGTTAATTTGTTTGAATCAAACCACAGTTTCAGCTTTCCTAATTCCTTTCCGAGTGTATCCAGAAGTTGTTCCAAATTGTTTCCACTGCATAGCAGGTTAGTGTCATCAGCAAACAATATTAAGTCCATTTTTTCTGAAACTTTACATACTGTATATCATTTATATACATATTGAATAATAATGGTCCCAAAACTGAACCCTGTGGGACTCCACAGGTGACCTTCAGTAGCTCTGAGTTTTTGTTGTTAACACATACAAACTGATATCTATTCTTTAAGTAACTTCTTAACCAGGACAGTGCTACCCCTCTAATACCACAATTTTGTAGTTTCTTTAATAATAGATTGTGATCTACTGTACCAAATGCTTTTTTAAGATCCAGGAATACTCCAACTGAATACTCTTTATTTTCAATGGCTGTTGATATTTTTTCTGTAAATTCCATTAAGGCATATGCTGTTGTCCTTTTGTGTCTGAACCCATATTGCTGCTCACACAATAAATCATTCTTCAGTATGAAGTTGTCAGTTCTCTCATAGAATATTTTTTCAAGTATCTTGGAAAATTGCGGTAATAGTGAAATTGGTCTGTAGTTGGAGAGTTCCCCTCTGTCGCCTGTCTTGTAAATCGGAATTACTTTAGCTATTTTCATTGCATTGGGAAATATACCTGATTGGAGAGACAGGTTACAGATATACGTCAGTGGTTTCACTATGCATTCGATAACAGTTTTGACTAGTAGCATATCAATACCATCGCAGTCAGTAGATGTTTTACTTTTGAACGATTTAACAATTTCAATGACCTCTCTTTCGTCTGTGTTCTTTATGAAGATGGTGTCTTTTACAGC
Source organism: Pholidichthys leucotaenia (assembly GCA_020510985.1). Lineage (NCBI taxonomy): Eukaryota > Metazoa > Chordata > Actinopteri > Cichliformes > Pholidichthyidae > Pholidichthys > Pholidichthys leucotaenia. The sequence continues at coordinate 99,682,982 of CM035841.1, read as the reverse complement.
AGTGTTATTGCATATTGAATCTCCTGTTGGCACCGTAGTGGGTATTTCTCAGGCCAGTTTAGGTCCAATGTTAACAAAAAAATTATTAAATTCATCTGCAGGTGAAGCTATATTCACATTCGGAGTCGATTTATTATTTTTTGGAATGTTAGTTGGGTAGCTGGTATTTCTGCTTTTATTTCCAAGGATACTGTTGATTATTGTCCATGTATTTTTAATATTGTCTTTGTTTTTTTCCAGTTCTTTACTGTAATAGTCTCTTTTACTACATCTTATTATATATGTTAACTTATTTTTGTATGTTTTATACCGCTGCTCTGCTTCTTTTGTCCTTTTCTTTATGAAAGCTTTATATAATAATTTTTTCTTTTTACACGCCTTTTGTAGTCCTTTGGTTAGCCATGGTTTGTCAGTAAATTTGTGTTTAAGCTTTTTTTTAACTAATGGGCAGTTTTTTTCATAAAGAGTGGTTACAATGTTTATAAATGTGTCATAGGCTTCATTTACATCTGATACATAGACTTCTGTCCAGTCTTGCTTCAGCAAGTCCTCTTTAAAAGAACTGATTGCGTTTGGTGATTTGTGTCTGAACGATTTTGAGATTTTTTCTGGGTTGGGCCCCGTGTGGCCATGGATAAGTGCAAAGATTGGCAAGTGGTCGCTTATATCATTTATCAATAATCCACTTTCTATTTTCTTGTCGAGAACATTGACAAACAGGTTGTCAATAAGTGTAGCAGAGTGAGCTGTGATTCTACTGGGATGTGTTATTGTGGGATATAGACTCATGCTGTACATAGAGTTCGTGAACTCTGTAACTACATTTTGTTGATGTGGATTAAGTAGGTCAATATTGAAATCTCCACAAATTGCTACCATTTTCTTACTAGTAATATTATTGTACAGCTCGACTAATTTATCTCTGAATGTCTCAATGCAAGTTCCCGGCGTTCTGTATATGCAGCTTATGATTAGATTTTTTGTTTTGTCTAGGTCAATCTCAACAGTAACACATTCCAGAATCCCTGGTAGTGCTGAGGACATTTCATTTACAAGCTTACATCTATATAGGTCATCAATATACAGTGCAACACCACCACCCTTTTTTTGAGATCTGTTAATGTTAAACATCTGATATCCCTCTATTGCCATCAGGGGAGCCTGGTCTTCATTAAGCCAGGTTTCAGAGACTGCTATAGCTGTGAATTTTCTGTTTAGCTGTTTTAAATAGTCCTGAATCTGTGAGAAGTTTTTGTTAAGACTTCTGCTATTGAAGTGTATTATTGACAGTTTACCATCTAATTGCACTTGACTTTTGAATTGCTTTTCAGTGTAATATTCACAGTGGTTATGAATATTATTGAAAAAGTGGTTATCAGGATCAATATCATTCTCCATCTCTTGTGGTTTATGTTCAGCATAGTGGCATATTTTTAGAGTTTGAGTTTCCTCACTCTGTGTTTCATAGTCAGTGTTCATCTGTATTTATCTAAGTCAGTAGCATCTCTGATCATTATACTTTTTGCTTGCTCAGGTGTTCCATTTAGTTTAATCCAAATTCTACAATTTCTTGTCCAGGTTGTCTGTATCTTATTATGTTTCTTTAGCATCCGTGCCTGCCGTGCTAATTCAGCGTTTTTTTTTTTGTCAGGTGTTCATTTAGGTAAACTTGAGTTTCCTTTAGTTTTTTGGCCTGCCTCAGTATGTCATTTTTCACCCTCCTGTTTACAAAGCGCATCACAATTGATTTCTTTGTTTTGTTATCTTTCTTCGGTAAAGCATAACAGGCTGAGATCGCATTGGCTTCTACCTTGATGTCTTTATCATTAAGGAACTGAAGCACTTGGTTTTCTAAGGACATTGATTCACTTATGGAAGCATGTTCACCACTCAGTCCTGTAGCGGCATGGGCGTACGACTGATATCTGATGTCTAGTCCACTTATAACTATGTCATCAATGCGAGAACCTTGTTCAAGATCCTCGACGCGTTGCTCCAAAAGACGCCCGTGTTGCTCCAGGTCCATAATTTTTTTGTCTTTTTCTTTTATTATTGAATGTAGGGCTTGTACCTCCTGTATTAGGTCTAATATTTTGTCCTGCTGGCTAGTCACTTTGGCCAATTCTTCTAACACAAAGTTCAGAGTTTTTTTAATTTCTTCCATTCCCTCTTTTTTGGGTGGCATTTTACTGACCTGTGGATAGAAATAAGCAGAGAATCCGGCTAGGCCTCAACTAGCTCGGTCGCTACTGGACCCGCTGCTCCTGCGCAGCTTCTCCGCCGAGTGACGCTGCTCAGCTCCGCAGATCACCGCCGTCTATCACCGGCGCCTGCCTCTGTCTACCTGGCCAGTTATGTCGTGCACCGCCGGCGCAGCCGGAATCCACCGATCACAGCCACTCGTCGCCGTCTGGCTAGGCGGCTCCTCCGCTGGGCCCCGTCCCCGTCAGTTATGTCGCACTCCGCCGGCGCAGCTCTAATCCACCGATCACCTCCGCCGATCGGTGGCCGATCACCGTCGCTCGCTGTCGTCCGGCTGGGTGGCTTCTCCTCTAGGCCCCCTCTAGGCCCCGTCACCGACCGCCGTCAGTCTGGTAGTTCCTCGGCTGGGCCTCGCAATTGGGCACCGATTCAGGCCACTGTCCTGCTGGATCCAGGTGGCCCCCGTCTCTCACCAACGCCACGCCCGAGCTCCCAATCGCCGCCTCGGTTGGTTCGTCCGGTAAACCCTCACCGGGGACTGAGCCGCCTCGGTTGGTTCCTCCGGTAAGCCCTTACCGGGAACTGAGCCGCTTCGTGTCTAGCTAGGAGCTAGACAGAAAAATACTTAAGTAATTAATATCAAAAGTTAATGTTACCTTTACTTGACCATAATTGCTGGCTACTCCAAACAGCTCTGCTCTTTATTGTTGATAAAACAGAAAAGATTTGGTTTCCCAGAAACTATTTTAATTGTTTTTAGGATTCAGAAATGGCATAAACTACCCTTTTAGCCATTAGCATCGCTTTAGCAGCTGCAACAGAAGCAGATGTCTTAATTCTAAAACTGTATTTACAGAATAGACATCTCTGTTTGAAAGGCACGTCTATGCATTATAGCATCTTGTTATATTTAATCATGTAGGTAGGACGTTACCGTCAATGCACATCACATTACTGTCAGATGTGGGTGTTGAAAAATGGACCCAAATGCCAGACTCTGCAATATTTATTGAGAGCTGAACACCACCTTCAACTCACAAATCGATAAATAATTAAAAAAACAAAAACAAAAACAGACTGTAGTTATCCAGGCTGCACACTGTCTCCCCTGCTCCTCATTATTCATTCTCCACAGCTGAGCTCCACACCTGCTGGTAATCAGCCCCACTCCTTAAATAGGACTCTCACTCTGCAGACTGCCGGAGCTCGTCAGACTCTTTACCTGCCACCTCGGGATCAGACACCCAAGCTGCAAACGAAGGGAGTGAACGGTATTCAGTTCAAAGGGAACTTTGAACTGTGCAGGGAAGAAGTGAACAACCGCACATCACTTCAACGGAAGATGATAAGATTTCCCATAAGCCATTGCGCCTCAAATACGAGAAAAAAAAAACTATTGTTGCTGACGTAATTAACAAGCTAAACTGATGTTGGTTATTTTTTATATCAACTGATAGTAATAAAAATATATTTGTATGAATATTTTATTTAAAAAATATAAATTATCCACTATAGAATCAGTACATAACTGTGGTAACTCATGGAGGAGGAGCCAATTGTTAGAGGGTGTTTCAAATGGAGAAATTTTGTGAAAGGCAGTTAAACTAATGATATTCCCTCAGAACGGAGCAGGGAGTAGGGAATAGAGTTTGAAGTACTCTGTGGATCGGAACGTAGCTCCAGTGTGCAGCCTCCAAGCGTGAACGCCTTCCTACCACTCGCCCATAAGCAACTAACCAATCCTCACCTAACAACCTCTTCCATATCATCCTCAGGACTTCCTTGGTGGAATGGATTCTATCATCGGTGGAACCATGGATCTGGATCCCAACCTTCACTCTCCACCCTCTCAAGTAAGTCAACTTACCAACGTGCACCTACTCGTCTTCCACACTTCTCCCCAAGGCACTGTCTCCCTCTCAATAAATCCCACTCACCCTTGCTGGACTTTACCACCATGCCGGCAAGTGCCTGGAGAAACCTGCCACTGCTGGGTATCCGGCCAAGCCTGTAAGAGAAATATTATTTGCAATTGCTCAAACCCATTCCTGCATCAACTTACTCATCTCTCTCTCTCCTCTTGCAGGGTTGCCTGACTCTCCATGCATATCAGCCAGCAATGTACTCTCATTAAACATTATCAGTGCACTGCTGCCTTGATCTCCCTTGCTGCCTGATTCATTCATTTTGGTCTATAATTACCTACCATTTCACAGATGGGTAAATAGGCTGAGATGACAGGAATGAGCTATTAATTCAGACTAGGCTGACAGGACAGACAGACGCATGTTACTCTCTGGAATTGACGAGGACACTGTGCCCACGTGAGGGACAGCGTCCCTTAAATAGCAGGTGGGCAGGTAAACAGAAATTACCAACAGGTGTGGAAATCATGGGCAAAACTAAGTGAAGACAGAAAATAACTCAGGGTGTTTTCCCAATAAGACCAAACCAAAACTACAGATAAAGACAGGAATAACCATGAGTAAACATAAACATGACTAAGATAATAATAATACTAATAAGCTAGACTAAGAGGAAAACCAACAGAGAAATGAATATACAAGACAGAATATTAATAATGACAACCCAGAAAAATAATGATAATAATAAACAAGTCTAAGCAGAGGACCATAACCAACAGAGAGATAAAAAGCAAATACTAAGGAACATAAACAGGGACATGATAATGAAGGTGAAACTCAAAATGAAGACAGAATAATAATAACGATGTCCCCGTTTACATGGTCATGAGTAAACCGATTATAATCACCTTCCCGGACTTTCCTGATTATTCAAACCCTCATGTAATGACAGTAATCCAATTACCTTTATCAGTTAAAGGCCATTATTGGTTTATGAGAAAATAGATTAACACACCTAGTTAATTTGCCCAATAAACCATTTACTCGGTGCATGTAAACACCATAAGCTTTTTATTACCTTTATTGGTTTACTCCAGTAAACAGTTTACTCGTGAACATGTAAACAGGGTCAATGACAACCGAGAACTAGAAATAAGGAAGAGACAAATATAGAACAGAGAACAAAATGATGACAACAGTAAAACATTTAAAACCCAACTCAAAGCAAAGGTGTGGACTGGGGTCATGTCCTGGAAACAAGGAATACACTTGTGGTGAGGTAACTCAGTGTGAGGACATGGGGCCCTGTCCACGTCCTGACAATTACAGCAATTCTGTTAGTGGACATGCTAGCAGAAGCTTCATAGCACATTCCAGGAGTTTTCCCAAGTTGGATTTCCCCAGGCAACAGCCAGAAGTTAGCAAATGCCACACAACCAAAAACAGCCTGCTGCCCAGTTTGCACTGACCATGTCAGTTGTGCGGCTCACACCATAGCTAAAGGAGTTGAGTATTGCACCTCACTGAGCACCAACAGTAAGAAAGCTCCACTTTTATTAGCATTAGCTTTCATCAAGGTGTCTATCTTGGTTTTCCAACTTTGTGAAAATGTTCTGGAATACATAAATCTGAGATTAGGGAGGTGGGACATTCATCAGGTTCCAGCAACTGATCGATTCTGCCCTGATGTCCTATAATCAGCTCACTTGGTAGCAGGCAGCTTTGTTGAAGGCGCATGAGGGAGTCTGCTGCTGTCAGACTTTTCAGTCTGTGCTGCTCATAGAGACCGCACTTAACACTGCTACTTTGCACAAATAAGGACTGTTCCTTTCCAATCCATTGTTAATATCTTTATTGTTGAAGGTTGCAACAACATTCTGTACTTGGTCAATTGTGAAATATACTGTTAAATTATATATACATATACAATTCAATTCAATTCAATTCAACTTTATTTATATAGCGCCATTTCACAACAACAGTCATCTCATAGCACTATCAACTGTAGGGGGGGTATACAGGGTATACAGTACATATACTGCTGAATAATTAAATGGCTTGTATATATCATCTTGCCTTATTTTATTATATACACTGTTTTTGCCTAATATTATTATTTATTATTGCTCTGTGTGCCGCTATCCCTTTGCTTCTGCAATACTACAAATTACCCCAGTGTGGGACTAATAAAGGTTTTTCTTACTGTATCTTATGATTAGTATCAACTAAATGCATATTATTTTTCACTTGGTTTGTATTTCTTGGAAAATGAGAAAAGCATTTTGCAAAAATAATAAAATTAAATAAAATTAAAAAGGGTCATGAGGAGGAGTTGCTCCGACTTTAGAATTCAGATCTTTTACAGTGGTCCTGTGAATCATTTCCTTATTTTATCAATCAATATTACACTGTGTTCCTGTTATTAGCTCCTAGACACAGTATACCATGTTTTTCCCCTCAGACACTGAGTCTCTGGCCTTTCAAGGTCAGTTCTGGGAGACAGCTAAGCTCCATATTCCCACAGAACGTTCTCATAACATATTACGTATATTTGTTCCAAGGTATAAAATCTTCCGGCACCATATTGACTGTGAACATTTCTGCTGAACTGCTGCATGAAATCTTCCTCTTAATCAAGAATATGTAAATACCCAGAAACACGTCTTTGAAACTGTACCATATTTATTAGCAAGATCAACAAAGGGCATTTATTAATAGAAAAAAAATCTACGACAGCCCCCATCCATTTTTTCCTCACAGACCCATGACACATACAAAATTTTTTCGAGACCCGGTGGGGGTCAGTTATGGTGGGGGAGGGTTAAAAGGAACAGAATACATTGCCATGAAAGCAAACCACACCCTCACCTTCAGTGTGGCATTGTTGAAAAGGGTCGCAAACAGAACCCGTCACACTCTGTGGGTCTTTTGTGGTCGGAAAGTTAATGCTCGAAATCTCTAATGATTCATTTTGGCTAACTAGCTTCACTGATAACTACTGAAATAGGTATGTGTAAAGACCTGGCAAACATGACAGGCAGTAAGTCTGGCAGAAAATAGCCTGTAAATTTTCAAAATAAAACACTTCGTTATGACCCACCACCAGGGGGACCACTATACTCAACTTAAATTATGTCTTTTACCACTTTTAAGATTATCTCCTGGTGTGGATTGGTTGTCTCCGGTGATGTTTAACCAATCATATTGGACGACGAGATAGCTCTATAGATGTAATACTGGCCAACAACATCGCAGATATGACTGCATACGAGATACCCAGAGGCCTATTTAAATGATTTAATTAGGAACAAAAATCAAATTCATGAGAAATGCCAAATATCAGTCAATCCATGGTGAGATTAAAAACATTTAAATACAATTTTAAATTCTGAAAAATCTATTTCAGGCTTTACTGAACCCTGTCAGCACTATGATTCCAACACACATGGTTGTCAGTTCTTATTATTTATTGCAGCTTTGCAGTTGTTAGAAATATTTCTTTATTCTGAAAGTTGTTACCAGTATCTGCAGTCTGTATTTAATCCTTCAGAAAATAATTTTAAAGAGAAGCAAGTTGTGTATATGTTTAAAATGTGCAAATTATTAATAGTTATTTTTTATGTTTGAGCTGTTTTTTTGTGTGTGTTTTTAGTTGCTCCGTTTTTTACTCAATATTTTGCTCAACAGTTCCCCACATACTCAATGGCATGGTTTAACAGAGAAAGTAGAAGTTAATTCTCAGAAGCAGCATCAGTGGCACCGCGTTCGTATGGATGCGAGGGGGGCGACAGTGGGGTCCAGACCGGCCTCCTTTAGCCTAATGGCTTCGGACGTGTCCAGCATTAACTTTCATCTCTCTGGGGAAGCGCTGACAAAAACCATTTTCAATCCTCCAATCTCAGACCCACGTGTGTGCGTGCCTCAGCCTCACTGTTTTTATTCTGAATGAAAAGATGGAGAAATGATGAAATACAAACACAAAGCAATCAAAACAGCAAGGCTACAAGGTGTTTTTATATCACGGGAGAATTTAAAATCATGATCAAGTAAGTTCAAACGTTTTACATGCGCCTTTTTCTGAGTTGGTATCCAGAGTATTTAGGTATTATATTCAAATAAAGTAACAATATCTCATGGTATACCTTAAGAAAGTGTAGTCCCTGAATGATTACTTAAAGACGCATATAAATTACTTATAAAAAAAATAAATCTACATTGACTAAAATTTTATATTGTGCATTTTTCTTTAAAAAAAAAAAAAACAAACTTTCATTGCTATACAGTTTTGCATCAAATTCTTTTCACGTTTCTTCTTCCTTCAAATGCCAGGTTCTGTGAATAGGCTCATGGTGACTGGTCCTTCATTAATCAGAGTAAATTCTGTGTTAAAAAAAAAGACTTACTGGATGAAGGTATGTACGGTGGCCCAGGACAATAACTGCATCAGTCCATAAAAGCAGTTTAGCAGTCAAACGCTTCTTAATTTAGATCAAGTTTTCAGCTGGTTAAAAAATGCTAACTGGTACTGGGGGCTAATCAGTCAGGCCAGAGAGCCCTGATTGGCACATTACTACTTACGTGACAGCACTATATGGAGTTACTTAAGCCTCTTCATCCCCTTCGGGACATAAGGCTGCCACGAGTCCCTGCCATCTAGCCCTGTCCTGTGCAAGTGTCTGTGCTTGTCTCCAGGAGAGGCCTAGGTCCTCTAGCTCGCTCGTCACTGTCTGGCACCAAGTCATCTTAGGTCTTCCTCTACGTAACTTGCCGGGTGATGTCCATCTCATGGCAATCCTTGGCATGCTGTCCTGGGACATCCTCAACACGTGACAGACCCATCTCAGTCTCCTTCTCTTGATCTCCAGGGCAATGTTGCAGCATCCTGTGTGCTGGTACAGATCCATGTTAGGAATGGTGTTTGGTCAGAATATGTTGAGGATGAGGCAAAGACATCTGTTGTGGAAGACTTCCATGGCACAGATGTCCTTCTTGGTGACACCACAACACTCTGCTCCATATAGGAGGGCAGATATGACGTTGTTCCTGTAAAGTTGAAGCTTGGTCTTCACTGATAGCTGTTTGCCCTTCCATATGGCTCGCAGACAGATGAAGGCCCCTCTGACCTTGCCAAGGTGTGCCTTCGTGTCCTTTCCTGCTCCATTGTCGGTGCTGATGAGACTCCTAAGGTACATGCAATCCTCAATAGGCCCTAGCGTGTAGCCATCAACCATCAGGGAGGATATGGGAGAGGAATGTTGATGTACATCGGTTGAATTTTGGTTTTGCTGATGGAGAGACCAACTTCCTTGCCACTGATGTCAAGTGAGTCAAATTTGCTTTGGAGAGGGGTGATCAGGGCAGATAGTAATGCCAGGTCATTTGAAAAGTCCAGGTCTTCTAACTGGCTGAAGAGTGTTCACTGGATACCTCTGCATGCCTCCTCTGTCGTCTTCCTCATCAACCAGTCTATGGCTATGAGAAACAGAAGTGGGGAAAGGATGCAGCCTTGTCGCACACTGGTGTTCACTCTGAACCACTCAGTCCATGAGTCATCTAGTGTTACACTGTATTCAAAGTTCTTATAGAGAGCACTAATGAGGCACACTATCTTGTAAGGGATGTCATAATGCTGCAGGACTGACCACAAACTCTGTCTGTGAAGGCTGTTGAAAGCCATCTTGAAGTCGATGAAGTTTATGCAAAGAGGTGTATTCCACTCCAGGACCCTTTTAATGATGTTCCTGAGTGTGAAGATCTGATCTAAGCATCCTCTTCCTCTCGTGAAGCCCACCTGCTCTTCCTGGAGTTTGGCATCAACAGCAGCTCCCAGGTGGTAAAGGATTATCCTGCAGAAGGCTTTTCTAGGTATGGATAACAGGGTAATACCACAAAAGTTTTCACATATCTGGAGGTCACCCTTTTTGGGCAGCTTCACGATGAGTCCCTGACTCCAGTCCTTAAGTACAGTGTTGGTCCACCATATGTGCTTGAAGAGTGTACAAAGAGCATCTGCAACTGTTTTGACATCTGCCTGACATAACTACACTGTATGTAGTTATGTCAGCAAAATGTTACGTCCTAAACTTTTTTTTTTCAGGAGGTGGGGCTTAAGTGAAACTTTAAAGGGAAAAAAAACAGAGACACAACAAATTTGAGTGGCTTTGCTCTTGATATGTCTTGAAAGTCATAAAAAAAGCATTTTTACAGACATGTTAATATGAAAACAAAACCTCAACTTTTGGTGGTGGTTCACTTTAAAAGCAAGAAAGTTACTTGAGCAGTTCTTTACTCTCACCATTTTTTTTATTACAAATTTTGGGCTTTTAAAAAATGTACACATTTTGTATATGTAAATATTATAAATTATATTATTATAAATTATTATATATGTACAAACATGCATACGCACACACACACACACACATTGGTTGTTGGTTGGTTGTTGGCATCCTTCAGTCTCGGGAGACTATGGATCTACGCCTTGAGTTGGAATAACGGGGTTACGGCAGCATTGCTTGTGGCTGTGTAAGCCGATATGCGAGTGACAGTCACGGTTGCAATGGTTGCAGATGTAGGCGCTTGGTTGTGGTGTCTTTTTCAATGCATCCTTTCAAGATGATTGTTTTTCGTCGGTAGACTGGCAAAGGTGCTCTTCTCCCCTTCTGAATCCATCTTTCAGCGCATGTCTCCAGCGGTTTCGGTCGTCTGCAGTATCCTCCCAGTTGATCACGTCCATGCCCAGTGTTTTCATGTCTCTTTTGCATAAATCCTTGAAACAGAGATGCGGTCAACCTTGAGTTTGTTTGCCGGATGCAAGCTTTCCGCACAGAATGTCTTTTGGTATTCTCCCATCCGGCATCCGATGGACGTGTCCCAACCAGCGGAGACGATGTTCGCGGATCAAGGTGAACAGGCTTGGTAAGCTCACATGGGAGAGTATCTCATTGTTTGTGATATGGTCACTCCATTTGACGTTAAGAATACTTCTCAGCATGCGGAGATGTAAGGTGTTGAGCCGTCACTCTTGTGGGGCGTATAGACACCATGTCTCACTGCCATATACAGTAGCAAGGTACTGAGGACGCATGCCCTGTAAACAGTGATCTTCGTGTGCCTCGACAGTTTTTGGTTCAGCCATACCTTCTGTGATAATTTTCTGAAGGTCGTTGCAGCAAGGCCGATTCTTCTACTGAGCTCGTTGTCGAGTGAGTGGTCATCTGATATTTTGGATCCAAGGTATGTAAACTCATGAACCACATCCAGTGGGTGGTTTTTGATATTTATCGTAGGAGGGTTCGAGACACCTTGACCCATTACTTTGGTCTTCTGCTGACAGATGGTCAGACTGAAGTCATCGCAGGCTTTATTGAGTGTGTTGATCATTGATTGTAATTCCAGTTCCGAGTGAGCTATCAGCGCTGCATCGTCGGCAAACAACATCTCACTGATGGATACTTTTTGGATCTTGGATTTTGCACTCAGTCGTGATAGGTTGAACAGTTTTTCATCAGACCTTGTGTGGAAGCAGACACCATCGTTCTGAGTACCAAATGCATACTTTAGCATGACGGCAAAGTATATGTTAAACAGGGTAGGAGCAAGCACGCAGCCCTGTTTTAATCCACGGCAGATGTTGAATGGTTCTGAAAAGCTCCCATCAAACTGGATAATAGCTTTCATGTTGATATGGAAGGATTCAATAATTTGCAGCAGTTGGGGGGGACGCCTGATCTTCTTGAGAACTTGGAACAGTCCTTCACATCTAACTGTATCAAAGGCTTTTGCCAGGTCAATGAATGTGACATAAAGTGGTATATTTTGCTCCCTGCATTTCTCCTGTAGCTGTCTGAGAGAAAAGATCATATCAATCGTGGAGTGCCCAGATCTGAAACCACTTTGAGATTCAGGATAAATTCTTTCCGCGAGTTTCCGAAGACGAATGAGAACCACACGCGCGAATGCCTTTCTGGTGACACTAAGCAATGATATTCCTCGATAACTGTTGCAGTCACTTCGGCTGCCTTTGTTTTAATACAGCGTCACGATTTTGCATTCCTTCATGTCTTGAGGCACCTCTCCTTCCTCTCAGGAGCGAGATAGGATCTCATGTAGTTGTTGAAGGATGACATCCTTTGAGCACTTTATAACTTCTGCTGGGATCCCATCGAGGCCAGACGCTTTCCCAATTGTCAGAGAGTCTAGTGCTTCTTCCAATTCCTCCATGGCTGGAGGTGAGTCCAGCTCTTCCATGATCGGTAGGTCCTCCAAATTATTCAGTGCTTCCTCCAAAATCGAGCTGTCTTGGGAGTAAAGTTCAAAGTAGTGCTCTACCCACCTCTCCATCTGCTCCATTTGGTTTGTGATGGTAGTTCCGGTCTTGGTTTTTAGCAGCGCTGTCTTGCGTTGAGTTGGCCCAATTGCTTTCTTGATCCCGTCGTACATTCCACGTCTGTCTCCTGTGTCAGCTGCCATTTGGATACTCTCACAGAGTTTCAACCAGTAATCGTTTGCGCAGCGTCTGGCTGTCCGTTGAGTCTTTCTCCTGGCTGCCTGCAGAGCTTCCTGTGATTTGTGGGTGGGGCGATCCTTGTATTTCATTAAAGCAGCTCTCTTTTCTGCGAGGACAGCAGCCAGCTCGCTGGAGTTCTCCTCGAACCAATCGGGTGTGTTTCCTCGTTTTTTACCAAATGTACAGAGAGCAACACTGTGGATGTGATCTCTGAGGGTGTTCCATCTCTCTACGGCATCTGCTTCAGGTAAGGTTGTGATGGACTTCTTGAGATTTTTGGTGAATTCGATGACTTTGTCTGGTTGTTGCGTCATCCTGGCATCAATGCGCTGTCTTCCAGGAGGTTTGTTGTAATGCAGGGCCTTGGGAACAAGTCTGGCCTTTCAACATACCAGTGAGTGATCTGTGTCACAGTCAGCACTCTGGTATGAGCGGGTAATCTGTACATTCCGTGGATGGTGTTGACATGTCAGTATCAGGTCCAGTTGGTGCCAGTGCTTAGAGCGGGGGTGCATCCAAGAAACTTTATGCTGTTACTTTAGTTGAAAGTAGGTGTTCGTTATGCAGAGTCCTTGGAGTGAACACAGTTCTAGCAGGCATTGTCCATTTTCATTCATCTTACCGGTTCCGTGCTTCCCCATACATGTTGGCCAGGATCCTGAGTCAGCACCCACTCTAGCGTTGAAATCTCCCAATAAGATCAAGTGTTCTCTGGAAGGTATCTTTTGCAACATCGATGAAAGCTGGTTGTAGAATTCACCTTTCATGTCCTGCCGGGAGTACAAGGTGGGCACGTAGACACTGATTAGGTTGACCGGTCCGTCTGAGGTGTGCAGTCGAAGAGAGAGCATCCTTTCTGTTCCTCCCTCGGCAAGATCCACCATCTTCAGCAGAGAGTTTTTCACTGCAAAGCCAACTCCGTGCTCCCTTGTCTCTTCTGCACTCTTACCCTGCCAGTAAAAGGTATAATCACGTTCACGTAATGAGCCTCTTTCTGGTAGGCGCATTTCTTGGAATATGGCGATGTCCACCTTGAGCTTCAGCAGTTCATTGTTTATTACCACTGTCTTCCGTGCGTCCTCTATCTCTCGGTGATTGTTTGAGAAGCCCGGAAGTAGGGTTCTGACGTTCCAGCAGCCGAATCTGGTTTTTTGTTATTTGATACTTTGTTTTTGTTTGGTGTAGGATTTGCAGTCCATGATTCAGAACATAAGTATTTCTGAGCCCCACGCACCCAGTAGGGTGAACAGACTGTGGCACAACAGCACCTAACTGGCTGGGGGCTGCCCAGCTTGAGGCGGGCGGTAGCTGTCCAGTGAGATACTATGACCTCTCCCACTGTCGAAAACAACCCCTGGCGCCCAGCTCTTCGCCAGTTGAGCGGAGGTTTATAACAGGTGAACTGCTGTTTCCCGTGATTTTTCCGTAGCGTGACATGATGTTGGAGTGTCCTCTCCAGGGCGCAGGCCTGGGCAATGTGTATGGAGGACTCGCGGTTGCCCATGCAGCAGGTCCCCTCTCTCCACAACACCGGTAGGGTCCAAGAGAAAGGCAAACGCCAGTACTGCTTGGTATTGGTGTGTCGCAGGAGTTGCCAGATTGAGGTTGAGCACAACGTCAAACTGCCTTCGGGACTCCAACTCCGGATTTCTCTTCAGGGTTATCTCCCCAAGCCCTTCCCATATTGGGTCTTGCCACAAGGCAGTGGAAGTTTGAGATCAGAGTTTTGCCTTCTCCTAGATGGGTTGTCTCCTCGGCTAACGAGTCCCATCTACCCGAAGCACTGGTTTTAGGGCGCCAGTAACTCACCCTCGCCCTTTCTCCTGTCAGTAGTAACAGTTCTGCCCGGCATAGGGTGTATGCCATTCGAGAAAGCCAGGAGATGGGCTTGGCTGTCAGAGGCTCTTTGAGACGCGCACCGTAGGGGCATTTTTTAGAAAGTAGGAGCTTATCCCCGCTCCCACCCCTGGCTTAACAGCTTTTGGAACCACACACACACACACACACACACACACACACAAAGTTTTAAAAAGTGTTCCTTTAATCTGAGTAAACTGGACTAGCCTGTCACAATTTCAATATCCAGCTTATTTTTTTCCCATTAAAATCTGACGTGTTTTCAAAGTTTTCCCTTTATTTTTGTGAGCAGTACACACACACACACACACACACACACACACACACACACACACACACACACACGTATGTATATATACATATACTGTATACATACATGTATATATGTATACGTGTGTATATACATATACACATGTATATGTATATACACACATGCATATATACATATTCAAACACACACACACATATATATAAACTCACCGGCCACTTTATTAGGTACACCTGTCCAACTGCTCGTTAACACTTAATTTCTAATCAGCCAATCACATGGCGGCAACTCAGTGCATTTAGGCATGTAGACATGGTCAAGACAATCTCCTGCAGTTCAAACCGAGCATCAGTATGGGGAAGAAAGGTGATTTGAGTGACTTTGAACGTGGCATGGTTGTTGGTGCCAGAAGGGCTGGTCTGAGTATTTCAGAAACTGCTGATCTACTGGGATTTTCACGCACAACCATCTCTAGGGTTTACAGAGAATGGTCCGAAAAAGAAAAAATATCCAGTGAGCGGCAGTTCTGTGGGCGGAAATGCCTTGTTGATGCCAGAGGTCAGAGGAGAATGGCCAGACTGGTTCGAGCTGATAGAAAGGCAACAGTGACTCAAATAACCACCCGTTACAACCAAGGTAGGCAGAAGAGCATCTCTGAACGCACAGTACGTCGAACTTTGAGGCAGATGGGCTACAGCAGCAGAAGACCACGCTGGGTGCCACTCCTTTCAGCTAAGAACAGGAAACTGAGGCTACAATTTGCACAAGCTCATCGAAATTGGACAATAGAAGATTGGAAAAACGTTGCCTGGTCTGATGAGTCTCGATTTCTGCTGCGACATTCGGATGGTAGGGTCAGAATTTGGCGTCAACAACATGAAAGCATGGATCCATCCTGCCTTGTATCAATGGTTCAGGCTGGTGGTGGTGGTGTAATGGTGTGGGGAATATTTTCTTGGCACTCTTTGGGCCCCTTGGTACCAATTGAGCATCGTTGCAACGCTACAGCCTACCTGAGTATTGTTGCTGACCATGTCCATCCCTTTATGACCACAATGTACCCAACTTCTGATGGCTACTTTCAGCAGGATAATGCGCCATGTCATAAAGCTGGAATCATCTCAGACTGGTTTCTTGAACATGACAATGAGTTCACTGTACTCAAATGGCCTCCACAGTCACCAGATCTCAATCCAATAGAGCATCTTTGGGATGTGGTGGAACGGGAGATTCGCATCATGGATGTGCAGCCGACAAATCTGCGCCAAGTGTGTGATGCCATCATGTCAATATGGACCAAACTCTCTGAGGAATGCTTCCAGCACCTTGTTGAATCTATGCCACGAAGAATTGAGGCAGTTCTGAAGGCAAAAGGGGGTCCAAGCCGTTACTAGCATGGTGTACCTAATAAAGTAAATCTTACTCAGATTTCCCTTTTTACAGCAGAACTGTTAAGATTTTTAAGCAAATTGTACTGAACAAAATAAAACTTCTGCAAATCCAAAAAGAAAAAGTACTTTCAATCCAAAAAAAAAGTTGTACATTTATTTACAAAAAAAAAGAATATTCATTCCATTGAGAACAACACAGCTAAATAAAAAAAGACAAAGATATCAATGAGGTTTGAACTCTGCTGTGATTGGACGTCTCGCATGCTGTTATGATGTGTTTGTGGCTTTAGATCTGCTGATAAGGATTGAGATAATGTGTAAGGAAAAGGGTCGTCTAACTCGATTTTTAAACAGAAGGGTTGCTATGTCACTGGGCTGGCTATGAGCTCCCTGTGACCAGCATGCCAGCGCCCCACCACGGATCCACGGCGAAACCGCCTGGAGAAGGGCCAGAATGACGCGAGGCACATTGTGGACCACGGACCGGTGAACCAGGTGAGTAACAGGGATGGTTATTGGGGTGACTGAGATCTGAAGAAAATAGCAGTGTAAGCTGCGTTCGGTTTGAGCTTCCTGTTGCCGGTGTTGGCTTGTGGGCTGGTAGCTCGGTGGCTAGTGGGCTGCCATTGGCGCCTTTTTATCTATAAAATTATATATACAGTATATATATATATATATATATATATATATATATATATATATATATATATATATATATATATAAGTAATTTTTGTTTGTGTGAAAATTTTCTTGAAAAGTTGCAGTTTATTTTATAACTGAAAAATTTACAACTGCTTTTATGTACATTTGCAGTTTAAGGTTTTTCTTATAGATGAGTCAGTATTACTTAAATATAGTACTTTAGAAGAACTTTATGCTCACCATTTTTTTTATTGTAAATTTGGAAGTTTTTAAAAATGTACACATATTATATTATGTACCCAATATTATATGGATAGATAGATAGATAGATAGATAGATAGATAGATAGATAGATAGATAGATAGATAGATAGATAGATAGATAGATAGATAGATAGATAGATAGATAGATAGATAGATAGATAGAAATTTTGTTTGTGTGAATTTGCAGTATTTATGCTCATAAATCTGACACCTCTTCCCATGGATTTCTTACATTTTCTTGTACAGTTGCAGCTTATTTTTACTGAAAAATTTACAACTCTACATATGTAGATTTTTTTGTGTACATTTGCTATTTAAGGTTTTTCTTACACATGAGCTAATCCTTCTTAAATCTAAACATATCGTGACATATATCTTCTAATATAATCCAAATGATATAGAACTGGGAATAAAAACATTTCATCCAGTAAAAGTACTGATTAAAGTATGATTGTTGCAGTTATTTGAGCATATGTAGTTGTGTCACTGTAGTTACCATCCTCTGGCAATGTCTTAAAGCCTACTCATCCTATTTTCTTCTGAGTCAGACCTTTCCGGAAGTTCCTGCCTTCATTGTCCTGCTCTTCTAACTCTCTTCACCCCAGAGGAGTCTGTCAGGGCCCCCCACTCTTCCTTCTCACTGCATTTGCACTGCTGAGTAAAATGTGATCTAATGAAAGCGTAAACCCCTGTGTTCACCGGAGTATAAAATTCACATTTGGCCACCACCGGCCGTGATATCTTATATTATCATGAGCCCCGCCGCGGCGAGGGTGAAAGAATCGGTTCTCAAAAAACCCCAGCACACACTCAGGAGACAGACTCATAGCTGTGGGGGCTGTGAGGTAAAAATCAATTCACCACCTTTTTATATCATAGACATATTGGAGACATTTCAGGACTTTCACAAAAACACGGAGGACTCACTCAAAGGTACTGTATGCCGCCATCTTGTTACTTGATAATCTGAGGTTTGCCGCGAGCAGGAAAAAGGTCAGCAGTGGAGCAAGAATATGTGACACAAACAGGAAAAACATCAGGAGGCCTCTTTCCACTGCCATGAAGCAGACTTTCCTTACCGTAATATTTAGACATTTTAATGAAGATTTGTGTAATTTTGTAACATTTTCTCCTTAATGTGCAGCTTCCAAATAAAAATACTTCAACTCATAGATTTTAACATATCTAGCAAAATTTTGCAGCTTTCCCATAAAGTAGCAGCTTTCATCTAAATCTGACAACGTTTGGCTAAATTTGAAAATTTTCAGCTCTTTCAGATTGTCAGTTTTATATTAATTGTGATTTATAGGAGGTTCTGGTTACTTAAAGATATTATGCCAAGAGTGAAAATGTCAGAAGCAAAATATGATGCAGTTACTTTTTTCTCTTCATTTATTACCTTCCTCTTCGAAGCATGCCACCTTATACATAGTTCAGAGGCATAATTGCAAACTTTTTTCTTGTAAATTTTCCACTTTTCCCTGCTACTCTAAAGCATAAGCGATAAGGGATAAGGACCTGCACTTATATAGTGCTTTTCTAGTCTCAAAGACCACTCAAAGCGCTTCACTAGTGCTAACCCTCTATTCTAAGGGCCTGTAGGAGACAGACTAAAACAGACTAAACACTTTTGTTTTCATTTAAATTGACAATTTTTTCCCTTCTGATTTTGTTGACCCAAGACTTTTTTGGGGTCAATTTTTTGACTTGGTAAACTATAAATGTGCAGATGTTTCATCATTGGTCACCAGTCCGCAACCTCTACAATGAAAAGATGCATTTTAAACAAATTTTGTTTCAGAAAAATCTGCATGGAGCTGGAAAATATAGTTTTCATTTTATATATGACACTATAGTAAATTTGCAACTTAAATAAAAAAAACAAGTTTTTTTTTTAATTTTTTGAAAAATATGCTTTTTCATATAATGTATTATTTTAGTGCTAAGAGTGATTGCATTTATATTGATAAATATTCACTACTTTCCAAGATAAATATGTGAGTTTTTAATTGTCTCAAAATGAAAATGTATGACTTTCCCCCCCAAAAAAAATTGAAGCATTTCTAGTAAATTTTATCATGAATTTGACTTTTCTCCATATGGAGTTCAAATTATCCTTATAAATTTTAACGTTTTACTTGTAACTTTTAAACAATTCTGTTGAAACTTTAATATTTTTATCATAAATTTGCAATTTTTATGGTAAATCTGCAGCTTATACCCACATAAATTTGTAAGATTTCATATAAATTTGTTTTCAGTGCTTTTGTGGAACCCATAGGGAGCCACATGCGGCTCTGCAACCGCAGGTCTTTAATTCAGAAGATTGAAAGCATGTAAAAAAATTGTAAGATTTTGTGCTTGCCTTCATGGTTAAATGGTAGCATGACTGAGCCATTCAGTAGAGCAATATAGTGTGGTTATTTAGGAGGTTTATTTGGTAGACAACAGAAATTGCCCAGTGTCAGTTGAACACTGGTGTTGAATTTAAAATCAGAGAATACCTATTGAGACTGTGAATTCTGGTGTGCAGTTTTTTGGGGACTTAGATGTAGTATTTTTGTGGAATAATTTAATGTAGTAAATACATGTAGCACAGTGATTTGGTTTAGTAATTTGTTGTTGTACGTTTGTATAATCATTTGATCAAGCAATTCTGTATGTGATTTGGTGGAGTAAATCAGTGTAAAACATTAGAGTAGGGGCATTATTTTTATTGCAGTGATTTGGCGTGATACACCAGAGCAGAAGCAGTGGCTTCTGTCTTTGAACGGTAGCTCCACACCGGGGTAAAAGTTCATCCGCATTATGACGGTTGACCTACTTTTCCCACAGCAAAACCTCTGTCTTTCCTCCATTTGTCCACAAGCTTCTGTCTGCCCACATTAACCGCCGACATTTTGCTACCAAAACATTCACGGAAAGGTCCAACCGCTTAACAGCACAACAACGAGCTGCTGCAAACACCAATGGTCAAATTTAAATCTTTATAATCAGCACATTTTCACTTTGTCAGAGTTACTGCTGTTGTCATTAATCAGAAATATATGTCATTAAAATGCAAATATTTTCAAACTGAATGCAAAACACACTTTTTTTTCCCCTCAATTGCCCGGTCTTACAGTTGAATTATATATGCATTTACAAATAGTGTAGATAATATCTTTATGATCTAAACATAGTCATTGGTAGTATGAGTACAATTTTGACTAATGTATTAACTTAAATTTCAATTCATTGTACGTACATGTGCTCATACATATGAAAACATTTACATGCATATTTAGAAGGAAAGATTAAATACATTGCAAATACTTAAGCAAAAATGTTACTAATTAATGATTGTGTCCTTATTAAAAAAACAAAACCCATTGAAATATGAGTTATAAAGTAATTAAGATTTTTTTTTTCTTGGAATAAAATCGCCATTTCAAGAAGCTTGGGATCAGACCATCAAGGTCTTCGCCTTTGACAGCCACCTGATCCACAAAGCACCGGACCCCCATGATCCCTCTTGCAGGTGGTGAGCCCACTGGAGTTTGGACCCATGTAACTCCTTTGGGCTGAACCCGGCCGGATCCCATGGGTGGAAACCC
Source organism: Pholidichthys leucotaenia (assembly GCA_020510985.1). NCBI lineage: Eukaryota > Metazoa > Chordata > Actinopteri > Cichliformes > Pholidichthyidae > Pholidichthys > Pholidichthys leucotaenia. The sequence continues at coordinate 99,662,388 of CM035841.1, read as the reverse complement.
GACCACCAGGCTCCTCCACATTGAAAGGAGCCAGTTGAGGTGGTATGGGCATCTGATCAGGATGCCTCCTGGAAGCCTCCCACTTGAGGTGTTTTGGGCAAGTCCTTCTGGGAGGAGACCCTGGGGAGACCCAGGATTTGCTGGGAGAAATTATGTCTCCCAGCTGGTCTGGGAATGCCTTGGTATCCTCTCTGAAGAGCCGGAGCAGGTGGCTGGGGAGAGGGAAGTCTGGGCTTCTCTGCTTGAACTCCTGCCTCCATGACCCGGACCTCCGGAAAAGCGGAAGAAGATGGATGGATGGATGGATGGATGGAATAAAATTGCATTTATAATTTACTATATTTACACAGCAGATTTTAGGCTTTATATATAAAAAGGAAACAAAGGCTCATCTCACATTTGCCAAAAAAAAAAAAAAAGATGTCAATGATTTGCGAGATTTTGGGGAAAATATTCTGTGGACTGACTAGACAAAAGACCATGTTTTTGCAAGATATATATATATATATATATATATATATATATATATATATATATATATATATATATATATATATATATATACAGTTTGTTTGTTTGCCCCTTCCAGATTTCTCATTTTTTGTATGTTTGTCACAATTAAATGTTTCAGATCATCAAACAAATTTAAAGATCTGACAAAGAAAACACATGTAAACACAAAATGCAGTTTTTAAATGAAGGTTTTTATTATTAAGGGTAAAAAACTCCAAACCTACATGACCCTGTGTGAAAAAGTGATCCCCCCCCCCGTTAAAACATGAATTAACTGTGGTTTATCACATCTTTGAGATGAGATTCAACTTTATTGTCATTACACATGTATGAATACAAGGTAACGAAACGTGACTTGGCATTTGGGCAAGCTCTGCAGAGCGCATCCAAGGCCTGCAGAGCGCATCCAAGGCTTTTTTTTTTTTTTTTTTTTTGTTACTTATTTGTACCCGTAGGTAGATTTGGTTTGCAGTCTGGTGACAAGCCACCGGCTGCTGGTCGCTGCGTGCGCGAGCGCCCTAAACCTACATGTTTTTTGGTGTGCGGGAGGAAACCGGAGAAATCCCGGAGTAAACCCGCGCAACACGGGGAGAACATGCAAACTCCACACAGCTCACTGTTGATCGGGGGCTGGGATTGAACCCACGATCTCATGATCCCCGCGATCCCCCGGCCGAGGGTAAAACTGTGCTGCCACAGTGCTAAACCACTGCGCCACCGTGCAGCCCACCGTGGAACGCTGAGTTCAATTTGTCTATCCACACATAGGCCTGATTACTGCCACACCTGTTCTCAATCAAAGAAATCACTTAAATAGGACCTGTAAGACAAAGTGAAGTAGACCAACATATCCTCAAAAGCTAGACATCATGCTGCGATCCAAAGAAATTCAGGAACAAATGAGAAAACAAATATGATTCCCCCCATGGATCGTCACCTTATCGTGGTGGTGGGGTTTGCGTGCCCCAGTGATCCCAGGAGCTATGTTGTCTGGGGCAATTTGCCTCTGATAGGGTCACCCAAGACAAACTGGTCCTGGGTGAAGGGCCAGACTAAGAACGATCCAACAGACTCTCATGATAAATTCAATATCAAGGATTCAGTGTACCCTGCCCAGTATGGGGTTACCGGGGCCCCACCCTGGAGCCAGGCCTGGGGGAGGGGCTCGATGGCTAGCGTCTGGTGGCCGGGTTTCCACCCATGGGACCCGGCCGGGCTCAGCCCGAAGGAGTTACATGGGTCCGCCCTCCAGTGGGCTTACCACCTGCAGGAGGGATCATGGGGGTCCGGTGCTATGTGGGTTAGGTGGCGGTCAAAGGCGGAGACCTTGGCGGACTGATCCCAAGGTTTCTAAACTGGGTTCTGGTACGTGGAATGTCACCTCTCTGGTGGGGAAGGAGCCTGAGCTGGTGTACGAGGTTGAGAGACACCGGATAGATATAGTCGGCCTCACCTCAACACACAGCTTCGGTTCCGGAACCAGTCTCCTGGAGAGGGGCTGGAGCTTGGCCTTTTCTGGACTTTCCCCAAGCGAGAGGCGATGATCAGGGGTGGGTATTCTTGTGTCCCCCCACCTTGCTGCCTCTATATTGGAGTTTTCCCCAGTAGATGAAAAGGTTGCTTCCCTGCGCCTTCGGGTTGGGAAACAGGTGCTGACCATCATTTGTGCCTATGCACCAAATGATGTTTCACAGTACCCACCCTTTTTGGAGTCTGTGACTGGGGTGCTGGAGGGTGCTCCTCTTGGAGACTCCATTGTCCTACTGGGGGACTTCAATGCGCATGTGGGCAATGACAGTGAAACCTAGAGGGGGGTGATTGGGAGGAATGGCCTGCCCGATCTGAACGAAAGTGGTGTTCAGTTATTGGACTTCTGTGCTAACCACAGTTTGTCCATAACGAACACCATGTTCAAGCATAAGGGTGTCCATATGTGCACCTGGCACAAGGACACCCTAGGTCGCAGGTGGATGATCGATTTTATTATCGTGTCATCAGACCTGCAACCGTATGTCTTGGACACTCGGGAAAAGAGAGGTGCAGAGCTGTCAACTGATCACCACCTGGTGGAGAGTTGGATCCGATGGCAGGGGAGGAAGCCATTCAGACCTGGTAGACCCAAACGTATAGTGAGGGTGTGCTGGGAATGTCTGGCTGAGGCCCCTGTCCGGGAGGTCTTCAACTCCCACCTCCGGAAGAACTTCAACCACATTCCAAGGGAGTCTGGAGACATGGAGTCTGAATGGGCCATGTTCTCCACCTCTGTTGTTGAAGTGGCGGCCCAGAGCTGGGGACGCAAGGTGGTCGGTGCATCTCATGGTGGCAACCCCCGAACCAAGTGGTGGACACCAGTGGTGAGGGGGACCATTAAGCTGAAGAAGGAGTCTTATCAAGCTTCGTTTGCTTGTGGGACTCCCAAAGCAGCTGAAGTGTACCGGCAGGCCAAGCAGAGTGCAGCTCGGGTGGTTGCTGAAGCAAAAACCCGGGTATGGGAGGAGTTCAGTGAGGCCATGGAACCAGACTTTTGGTCGGCCTTGAAGAGATTCTGGCAAACTGTCCAGCGGCCACACTGTGTATGGTGAGGATGGGACACTGTTGACTTCGACTGGGGATATAGTTGGGCGGTGGAAGGAATACTTCGAGGATCTCCTCAATCCCACTGATACGCCTTCCACAGAGGATGCAGGGTTTGTGGACGAGGGGGATGACTCGCCTATCACAGGGGCTGAGGTCGCCACGGTGGTTAAAAATCTCCTTGGTGGCCGGGCCCCGGGGGTGGACGAGATTCGCCCTGAGTACCTCAAGGCCCTGGATGTTGTTGGGCTGTCACGGTTGACACGCCTCTACAACATTGCGTGGAGGTCTGGGGCAGTGCCTTTGGCATGGCAGACTGGGGTGGTGGTTCCTCTCTTCAAAAAAGGGGACCGGAGAGTGTGCTTCAACTTTAGAGGGATCACACTCCTCAGCCTCCCTGGGAAGGTCTATGCCAAGTTACTGGAGAGGAGAGTACAGCCGTTGGTCGAACCTCGGATTCAGGAGGACCAATGTGGTTTTCGTCCCGGCCGTGGCACATCAGACAAGCTCTTTACCTTCTCGAGAATTCTCGAGGGTTCGTGGGAGTTTGCCCAACCAGTTTACATGTGTTTTGTGGACTTGGAGAAGGCATTTGACCACGTCCCTCGTGGTTTTTTGTGGGAGGGTGCTTCGGGAGTATGGGGTATCGGGCTTGTTGTTACGAGCTATTCGGTCTCTGTACGACCATTGTGAGAGTTTGGTTCGTATTGCCAACACTCGGTCGGACTCATTCCCAGTGAGAGTTGGACTCTGCCAGGGCTGCCCTTTGTCACCGATCCTGTTCATAATTTTTATGGACAGGATTTCTAGGCGCAGCCAGGGAATGGAGGGTGTCATGCTTGGTGACCACAGGATCTCATCTCTGTTGTTTGCAGATGATGTTGTCCTATTGGCTTCATCCAGCAATGACCTACAGCTCTTGCTGGGACGGCTTTCCGCGGAGTGTGAAGCGGCTGGGATGAGAATCAGCACCTCCAAGTCCGAGTCCATGGTCCTCAGCCGGAAAAAGGTGGATTGTCCTCTCTGGGTTGGGGACAGGCTCCTGCCCCAAGTGGAAGAGTTTAAGTTGGGGTCTTATTCACGAGTGAGGGGAAAATGGAGCGAGATATTGACAGACGGATCTACAATGATGCGGACGTTGTACCGATCTGTTGTGGTGAAGAGGCAGCTTAGTTCTAAGGCAAAGCTGACGATTTACCAGTCAGTCTACATTCCTACCCTCACCTATGGTCACGAGCTTTGGGTAATGACCGAAAGAACAAGATCGCGGATACAAGTGGCTGAAATGAGCTTTCTCCGTAGGATTGCTGAACTCACCCTCAGAGATGGGGTGAGGAGCTCAGTCATCCGGGAGAGGCTCAGAGTAGAAGCGCTGCTCCTCCACATTGAAAGGAGTCAGTTGAGGTGGTATGGGCATCTGATTAGGATGCTTCCTGGACGCCTCCCACTTGAGGTGTTTTGGGCACGTCCCACTGGAAGGATACCCCAGGGCAGACCCAGGACTCGTTGGAAAGACTATGTCTCCCAGCTGGTCTGGGAACATCTTGGTATCCTCTCTGAAGAACTGGAGCAGGTGGCTGGGGAGAGGGAAGTCTGGGCTTCTCTGCTTGAACTGCTGCCTCCGCGACCCGGACCTCCGGAAAAGCGGTAGAAGATGGATAGATGGATGGATGAGAAAACAAACTAATTGAGATTGATCAGTCTGGAAAAGGTAATAAAGCCATTTCTAAAGCTTTGGGACTCCAGCGATCCACAGTGAGAGCCATAACTCACAAGTGGCAAAAACATGGAGCAGTGGTGAACCTTCCCGGGAGTGGCCGACCGACCAAAATTACCCCAAGAGTGCAGCGACGATTCATCCAATAGGTCAAAAAAGACCCCACAACAACATCCAAAAAACTGCAGACCTCACTTGCATCAGCTAAGGTCTGTGTTCATGACTCCACCATAAGAAAGAGATGGGCAAAAATTGCCTGCATGGCAGAGTTCCAAGACAAAAACCCTTGCTGAGCAAAAAGAACATAAACGCTTGTCTCAGTTTTTCCACAAAACATCTTGATGATCCCCAAGACTTTTGGGAAAACAGTCTGTGGACTGATGAGACAAAAGTTGAAAATTTTGGAAGGTGTGCATC